>CM070779.1:33629372-34229372 GCA_036346955.1 Dipus sagitta
CTTATATTATGCAACCTTGAAGAAATCACTTATTAGTTGCAGGAAATTTTTTTTAGCCTCTCAGATTTTGCACTTAGGTAATTATCTTACCTGTGAACAAAGATAGTTCTGTTTCTTCTTTCCCAGTCTTTATTCTTTTCTTTTCTTTTTTCAAATTAATTAGAAACTTTGGTTCTGGACAAATCATATGTTGGTCCCATTCTCCTCCTCCCCACCCCTAGTCCACTGAGGGCCCTCCTCAGTGGGGTTACTCATCATGGGGTGATGGCTTATGAGTTATGAGAGCAGCAGTCAGTCATTGTTGGAGGGGCAATGTCTTTGGATACTCCTTTGTATCCTGTGGCTTTTACAATCTTTCTGTCCCTTCTTCTACAATGTTCCCTGAGCCTTGGCAGGTATGTTGTAAGTATACTTTAGTGTTAAGCTCTCAGCATCTGGATTTCTGCTTTGATACGTTTTGAGCGTCCCCAGTGTCTGTTGTTATCACCCTGGCGCAGGTTGTCAGGCTCACAGTGAGAGCAGTGCTCATGGTTAACTTGCCAATTCCTCTGTGGTTTCACCTGGACCCTGGCTCATGTGTAAGAGGTGGCTTGTGTTTCTTTTTCTTTTCTTATTGCATTAGTTAGGACTTCCAGTATGTTGTTTTTATTTTTATTTGAGAGAGAGAGAGAGAGAGAGAGAGAGAGAGAGAGAGAGAAAGGGAGAGAATTGGCATGCTAGGGCCTCAGCCACTGAAGTTGAACTCCAGATGCTTGTGTCATCTAGTGGACATGTGTGACTTTGCGCTTGCCTTGCATCTGGCTTACATGGGATCTGGAGAGTAGAACATGGGTCCTTGGGCTTTGCAGGCAAACACCTTAACCATTAAGCCATCTCTCCAGCCCCAGTATGATGTTTGAAAATCAGTGAAGAGGGGACTTCTTTGCTTTGTTCCTGATTTTAATTGCAAACCTTTAAGTTCCTCACCATTAAGTATGATGTTAACTGTGGGTTCTTTATCAAGCTAAGGAAGTCCCCTCTGTTACATATTTGATGGGAGTTTTCTTTTTTTCTTTTTTTGGTTTTTCGAGGTAGGGTCTCACTGTAGCCCAGGCTGACCTGGAATTCACTATGGAGTCTCAGGGTGGCCTCGAACTCACGGCAATCCTCCTACCTCTGCCTCCTGAGTGCTGGGAGTAAAGGCGTGCGCCACCATGCCCGGCGGGAGTTTTCTTTTTTATCCTGAATTGTATTGGATTTTATCAAGTTCCTTTCTGCATCTGTCATTATGACCATGTGATTTTTATTCCTTCAGTTTATTGATATAATATATTATTTTAATTGGCTTTTGAATATTCAACCTGCCTTACATAAGTGTGATAAATCTTTCTAGTACTGGATTTGATTTGCTCATATTTTGATGATGTGTATATATCTGTATATTTGAAGTGGATTTCTTTTGGTAATATGTATTTGGTTTCTCTTTTTTGTTCCACTCAATCTTTATGTTTTTATTGGTGAATGACATTTATAAAAGCATCTGGAGTTTGTTGGCAGATGCTAGAGACCTTGGCCATGCCCATTCTTTTGAAAAGTTATTGATTTGATTAGTGTAAACTACATTTTTTTGTGTATTTTGTTTTTTGGCTGTTCTTATATCTGTGTTTTGCTCTTACATTGCTACTTGAAGCTATAATTGAACGTTCCATATTATTTCACCTTTTCTTCTTTTTAGTATGTTGTACCTATGTGTATGTATGTTACTTATGTCTTTTGCATTTTTAAAGAGTTGTTCTGAAATTTTCAACTAATATATTTACAACCAATCCAAGTCCTTTCTCAGGGAACAATGTATACCCCTGATGGGTATTTTAGAATAGCAGAGCAATTTTAATTTTACTTACGTGGCCAGATTTCCACGTTTATGTAACTGGCCTGTCTTCTGTGGCTATTTGCAGTGCCAAAGTCCTGCATGACCTTATGAAAACGATTGTTTAGAGTATAGTAACTATGCTAATCTCCCTCAGAGGAATTCACATTTTAAATTAGAATGCTCATTAACTCAAATGCTTGTTAACTCTATAGCAATGACTGTCTAATGAGTAGATTTTGGAGCATGTGGATGGGGCAGAGATTTTTGAGCTGGACCTTCCTACTTAGCTCATGTAGTTAGACTTGCCCTGTGGTGGTGAGCTCTGGTCCTGGGCACTCTAGCTCACTATATAAAGGATAGCTTGGGCATGGCAGGACTGACTTCGTATTTCTTGCCACATACTTAATCAGATGGGACCATAGACAAGTAGACTCAGTTGTTCAAAAGGAATATGGCTTATTTATGAATAACTTGTGGCTACTTACTTCCCTTTCTATCCTGATCCAGACTTCTTCATGTTTGAGGTGTCCTACTGAGAACAAGGGCAGTTTCTGGCAGTCTGTCTTTCTATAGGCAATCACCTTAATCACTGAGCCATCTCTCTAGCCAGTGTGTCTTTCTAGATACACTCAATCAGGGATTCCCAAACTTATGCCCAGGCACCAAGTGTATCCTCGTGACCTGGGAGGACCAACCAACAAACAACAATATTTTTTCAGAGCCCAAACTTCATAGGGTAAAGATGTCTGAGAAACACCTATGATTCTGTGTTTTATAAACAGCAAGTAGATCAAACACACATTTCTTTATAGAAACTCAGACAATACAGAGAATAGTATATTAGACTCCTATGTATATATCACTAGTCAATCATGTAAGGCAGCCTTTAAAAGTGAGATGTTACCCTCCCATGTGCCCTTTCTTGCATACTGGGTATTTTGAAGCCTATCCCAGGCAGTCTGTCCTAATGCTGATAAGTGTTCTCTGTGCAGACATCCCAGAATGAGTGCTTTTAGCATAACTCACAGCATCATCACATCTAACAATCAATCAATCAATCAATCAATCAATCAATCAATCAATCAACAGTAATTCCTTAGTATCAAATTCCCGGTCAGAGTGAGTTTTAAACTGATAATTAATATAAATCAGGAAGCAAGTAAGTTTTCAACAATCATTTTATGAACATATTTCTTCATGTCCCCACTTTCTTTATCTCTCTCTCTTTCTTTGATGTTTACTTTTTGCTGAAGGAACTGGATTATAGTCCCTTAGACTTCTTCACTTTCATATACCCACGAATCACCTATAGGTTTATTAAAAGTACAGTTCTGATTCAGTACAGTGGGGGTGGAACTTGATCTTCTAACCTATTCTCTGGTGATGCTGAGGCTGCTAGTTCTCAAGTCAGACCTGGGTGAGGGAGGCTGCTCAGAGAAGATTGCCAACGATGCTGACACACCCTGCCCCTTCTTCCCTGTAATCTGTGATCCGACCCCAGGTTCTGGTCAGATCCGAGTTTGACACTGAGCAAGCACAATTACAGGCAGCACTGTGTACTCTTTACTCCTTACATGGGTCCTTACTTGGGACCCATGGGCCAAATGAGTCCTGGTCCTCCCAACTCTTATCTTCTGCAGCCTTGTCTTTGTTCCTTTTGCCACTATAGTAAGACTAGCTGGCTTCTTAACAGACAATTATATATTACAGTTCTGGGGGCTGGAAGCTCAGGATAGAATGTCTGGAAGATCCCATGTCTGATATGGGCCTGATACCTAGCTTGAAAAGCCTACTTTCTCTCTGCGTCCTCATCTGGTAGAGGGGCAAGTGTGTGTGGGGGAATCAAAATCTCCCCTCTTGCGTCACTTCTTATTTTTATTTATTTATGAGAGGGAGAGAGAGAGAGATTGAGAGAGAGGGAGAGAAAGAGCACATGCCAGGGCCTTCATCCACTGCAAAAGAACTCCAGATACTTGTGCCCTCTTGGGTCCTGGGGAATTGTACCAGGGTCCTTTGACTTTGCAGGCAAGTGCTTTAAATGCTGAGCCATCTCTCCAGGCCTTGTGCCACTTTTTATAAGGGTGTCAGATCCCTGAATATACCTGTGTTCCCTTGGGAGAGGCATAGTGTTACCTAATAGCCATGAGAAAAGGGTGCTCTCCAAGGTCCTGACTCTTCTTCATAAATTAATGCTGCACAATTTTGGTCAGTGGGAATCTGCTGGGGTTTCTTTCACAAAGGTTTGTACATCAGTACCTGGGTTGACCCTCTTCCATGCAGGAAGCCCCCCCCCCCTACCACATAGGATAAGGAATGACAGGAAACCACATAGGCAGGATGTCACGGACAGTTCCAAAGCTCCAGGCGTGGGGGTGGGGCCATTTCAACCTTCTCAGCCCCAGCTGAGTGCAGTGCAGCCCTGCGAGTGACTAGCTGTTGCAGTCACCTTCACATGGCCGGGCAAACACGCAACCAGAAGCAGCTTATGGGAAGGAAAGGTTCATTTTGGCTGACAGACTTGAGGGGAAACTCCATAATGGCAGGGAAAGCATGGTAGGAGCAGAGGCTGGACATCACCTCCTGGCCAATATCAGGTGGACAACAGCAGCAGCAGAGTGTGCCAAACACAGGCAAGGGGAAGCTGGCTATAACACCCATAAGCTATCCCCAGTGACACACCTCCTCCAGGAGGCTCTAATTTCCAAGTTGCCATCAGTTGGGGACCATGCTTTCAGAACACATGAGTTTATGGGGGACACCAGAAGCAAACTACCACACTAGCCATACTTAGCAGAGTGAAAACTAACAAATACCCATTGTCTGGGACCATCATCAAGTCCCGTTTTGACTGACAGTCCAGGCTAAGTGAAACACTGACTGCATCATAGCTTGCCGCCTCTGTGGGAGCTGGGGCTGTATGAGCCAGGGCCCCTGGAATGCTTCTGCACACCCACACTCGGCATCCATGGAAGACTCCTGATGCCTGGAGAAGCTTCAAGAGAGGAGCTAAGGTAGCAAGGCACTCTTGCCTTTATGCTGGAAACAATGGTCCCTATCAGAAAGAGGCTCTCAGTGAAGTATTGTGGGGGTGGGGGGCTAGTTCTAGAGATGAAGGTGTTCTCCTTTATTTGAGGTCTGTGTTCCTTGTGACATTGCTGTGTTCTCTTCATGTCTTTGGCTTCACATTTCAAAGGTACAGAAGCATACACACTTCAGGGCTATTGTAAGGGGAAAGTATAAGTAGGCATCTGGGGTTGGAGAGATGGCTCAGGATTGCAGGATTGCCTGCAAATCCTAATGACCTGGATTTGATTCCCCAGTGACATCTGGAGTTCAT
This sequence comes from Dipus sagitta, assembly GCA_036346955.1. Taxonomy (NCBI): domain Eukaryota; kingdom Metazoa; phylum Chordata; class Mammalia; order Rodentia; family Dipodidae; genus Dipus; species Dipus sagitta. Next base: position 33,634,562 of record CM070779.1, read on the forward strand.
TTACAGTGGCTGGAGGCCCTGGTGTGACCGTTTTCTCTCTCTGTGCTTGTAAAATAAATAAGTAAAAATACATTTTAAGTAGTCATCTACTACAGAATCTGCTGCACAGTGGGTACGCCACATATTATTATTATTAAACATGGGCCTCATGCTCAGTGAATAGCCCACTTTCTCTGTCCCTCTGTCACTCAAAGTTCACTTAACAGATCGAGAGCCTTAGAATCCCTTGGGAGTTTGGTAGGAGATAGGAAACATGTCTTTACTCTGCCTCAGACTGACTGCACCAGACACTTTTAGGGGATGTTCAAACCCACAAGCTATGCATTTATATGCACCTGTCTGTCTGCATATCTGTATATCACCTCACATATACCTGTCTACTCATTATCTATCTTCTTTAAAGGTAAAATACCTAATGAGTTCATGCTTATCTTTTTGGCCCAAATTTAGAATATAATGAGTTTTACTTCCAACTTCTGTATTCCATCTATACTTTCTGTCTTCCACAACAATTCTGATTCTCAAATATACATGGGATTGATAGAATTAGACTATGCCATGGTAACTTATTTTATTCCACATGATTAATCAATGAAATAAAAATAATCCTGCTGTCAATTTGATGACTAAAATGTTTTTATACGTCCCCTTTGCTCTCTTTTATTGTTGCATGATGTCTATGCTGCTTGAGCCCCAGACCACCCCACTCACCATTGCCCAGGCTCAGTTCTACGGGCAGTTCTATACTTGATCCTCACTGTTGCTATGGAGATAGTGACATGACAGTCCTGGTCCTGGTGTAATGAACAGAAGTTTACTTTCTCACAGGGCTGGAGCTGCAGTCCAAGATCAAGGTGTGGACAGAGCTGGTTTCCCTGGTGGCCTCTATTTTTACATCGCAGATGGTTCTCTTCTTACTTTGTCATCCCATGGTCTTTCCAATGTGCCTTCACCTCTATGATGTATCTCCACAGGTTTCCAAATTCCCTCTTCTCATAAGGACACCTGCTAGATAGGATCAGACTCACTCTAACGGTCCATTTTAACTTAACTATAACTTTTGAGGCATTATTCAAATATAGCTACACTGTAAGGTACTGGGTGCTAGAGTTACGATAGGAGATTCCTGAATAGCCACATGGACTGCCTATGTGGCAACAGTCAGAGGCAGGATGCTGATGCTGTATACAGTTCATGTAGCTGGAAAAACCAGCCTGTAATTTGCTGGTGTCAGGGTGTCTTGGTGCTTGGTAGGCAAATATACTGATTATTTAGTGACAGTAGTGACCTGGTCAAACAAAGTGCTGTCTTTGCTTAAGTTAATTGTCCTGCTTTAATTTACATCTGCCTGTCTTTAGAGAGTGACCTTACATTCCATCTTTTTCTGATCTTTCTTCTTTGTCTATCAATAAGAAAACAAGTAAACTTGAGCAGGGGGTCATAGCCCACCAATCAAAAGGCTGTGGCCTCCTTGGGTCTCTCAGTTCACTAAGTAATATGTCCTAAGTAAATCCTTTGTTCTTTGTGCTGCTTCAACGGAAAATGAGACAGGTTACATTGTGTAGGTTTTGGAGAGTCAAAGGTGAGATGTGGTGGGATTGGCAGAGATTAGACGCTACTCCACCTTCCTAGAATCACTCTTTCTCCTGTGATGATTCTTATGCCCAAGTGAGCCAGGGCAGCATAGCCCATCTCCTTCTGCCCAGCTCTCCTTGTATCCCTGTGACATCTGATGGGATTCAGTAGTCTGTCTGTCTGTCATACTAGAATGCAAGCCCCATGACAGCAAGGGTTTGGTCTGTGATGTCATTTCTGCTTCCGTAGAGACAATGTTGGCTGGGGGTGTGAGCTCATTTAATGGCTGTGGGATAAACATGCAGAATATGCAGAATACAGAATATGCAGAATATGCAGAATACAGTTTATCCCACAACAGGGGAACAAAGATAGCAAAGATAGGTGGAGGTGTGAATTGTTCATTCCAGCCCAGGTATGGCCAGGCCTTGGGACTGTGTCTTGAATAAGTCACCTGAAATCTTTGAGTACCACTTTGTTCCCTTGAAAGGCCGAGGGAACTGGTCAGGTACCCTCCAAGGCCCCTCTCAGCACTCATATTCTTTGCCATGTGAGGTATATGTGAGTACACAAGCACACTGCCTATGCATGGACTTTTGAAGTGGTGTTTAGTCCACAATGCAAGGTTCTCTTTGCTTTACTTTCTCTGCAACTAGAAATTCCAGTGGGAGTCAGTCCTCAACTGGAAGGCTAAGGTCATTGCTCATAGCACTTCTGACAGAACACAGACTTCCTGCTCAGACTGCTGACTGAGAAAGAGACCGCCTGAGCAAGCACTCTGGGGACATTTTAAATAAATACATGTAAGTACACAAATAATACATTAAATAAAAAGAATGGAGATCTTACATTAAGTCCTAGGAGGTAGCAGAGGATACTAATCATTTGCTGGAAAGAGAAAGGTGGATGGTGTTTCATACACCATTCATTTTAGTCTGTGTCTGCATCCATCATTTATTTTCATTAGCAGATGTTTTTTTGCTTGCTGCATATGCATAATTGCTGTCTGTTGCAGTCAGGTTCGCATTGCTGGCAGAAATCACACAACCAAGAGCAGCCTGTGGGAAAAAGGTTTATTTTGGCTTACGGACTTGAGGGGAAGCTCCACAATGGAAGGGAAAAATGATGGCATGAGCAGAGGGTGGACATCACACCCTGGCCAATATAAGGTGGACAATAGCAACAGGAAAGTGTGCCAAACACTGGCAAGGGGAAACTGGCTATAACACCCATAAGCCTGCCCCCAACAATACACTGCCTCCAGGAGGTGTTAATTCCCAAATCTCCATCAGCTGGGAACCTACCATTCAGAACACCTAAGTTTAAGGGGGACACCTGAATCAAACCACCATATTCTGCCCCTGGCCCCCATAAACTGATAACTATCCATGATGTAAAATGCAATGCATTCAGTCCATCTTTCAAAGTTCCCATAGTTTTTATCAATCATAATGATGTCCAATCATTCTCATAGTCCAAGATCTTTTAACTGAGGCATAATACCAAAAAATCCCCCCAAGCCCTCACACTCACACTGCAACAGATGGCATTGGGCATAGCAAAGAAATATTCAACCAATGCAAGGCTTAAAGCAGGGCAAACGTCAAACTCTGTAGCTCTAAGTCCAACAACTCTAGTCAGTGACAAGTCTCCGAGACCAATAATTCTAACCAGCAACAAGTCTCTGGAGTTCCAATTCTGCCCCCCCCCCGCCCCAGCTAGGCTACTCAGAGTTCTGGAAAACTTCATCAGGGGCCATCAGCTCTTCTGAGCAGCCATCTGGTGGTCCCAACATCTCCTCTGGGTATCCACTGCAACCCATGGTTCATTCTCATGTCTCTATCGGATCTCCATGCAGGCAATCCTGCTTCACACTGTCCATGGCCGTTTTCTAAAATACAAGACCATGTTGCAAATTCAAGAACCCTTTCTTTTCTGCATTTCTTATACTTCATAATACCAGGTGGGGTGCCAATTTGTTAAACCAGGTGGGAAATAAAGCAGACTTTGCAGAACAGGACACTCCTTGTGCATTCAGGCCCCTTCAAAAGAGTCTACATTCTTCCTGTTGCCTCAATGCAGGTCAGCTGGCCCAATCTCAATGGTTGTAATCTCTCATATAGTTGCATCTGAACAAGCAGAAGTTTCAGCCTAAAGATTTCATTTCTGTGCCATATCCCTCTGTTCACACCATTACATTTCTACACAATGCAACACTGCACAAATTCTCAGGATGCAGGCATAACAGCAAGCTTCTCACACAAATTGCTTCTATCACAGTACAGGCAAAGCTTTTTCTCACCCTCACAAACCAAATCTCACAGTACATACTTCTTAATGCATTCAGTTCTTTCAACTCTGACCAGAATAGTCCATCAGGTTGTACTTATAGCATTGCAAGGCTTCTCTTAGTCCAAGTCTTCAAATCCTTCACATTCCTCTTGAAAATCAGCTCCAAAAGATCAAAGCCACACAGTCAGGTGTCTAGCAGCGATTGACATCACTCCTCAGTACCAACTTTATTTTTGCAGTCAGGTTCTCATTTCTGACAGAAATCACCCAACCAGGAGTAGCTTGTGGGGAATAAAAAGTTTATTTTTGTCTTACAGACTCGAGGAAAAGCTCTGTGATAGCAGGGGAAAACAATGCCATGAGCAGAGGGTGGACATCAATCTCCTGGTCAACAACAGATGGACCACACCAGCAGGAGAGTGTGCCAAACACTGGCAAGGAGAAACTGGCTATAATACCCCCAAGCCCGCCCCCAACAATACACTGCCTTCAGGAGGCATTAATTTCTAAATCTCCATCAGTTGGGAACCTATCATTCAGAACATCTAATTTTATGGAGGACATCTGGATCAAACCACCACACTGTCACAGCTCAATCTAAATAAAAGAAATGCCTTTAAAAATAAAAATGTTAAGTCCTGATAGATTGAAGTTCATTGCACTTGAACATTAGTTTATTAAGAATAAGGGACCTAAGCTTTGGCTACATCAGGAATTGAGGTGGAGAGCTTATAGTGCAAATATGAAGTGATATGTTCAGAATCAGCAAAGATATAGCAAGATTTCATATCTCAGAACATAAGACAGAAATATTGAGACCCATGCATCCAGGTGACCTACTCATGCCCAGAGTTTCAGGTTAAGAGGGCATGACTCCTGCATCCATCCATCCATCCATCCATCCATCCATTCTTTTATTCATCAATTACTCATCTACCCATCCATTCTATTTGCCCATTTTAGTAGTTACTTTCTTTTAAGTTTTAAAGTTTTTATTTATTTATTTGCAGGCAGGCAGAGAAAGACAGAAGAAAGACAGACAGAGAAAGAATGGGCACACCAGGGCCTCCAGCCACTGCAAATGAAGTCCAGCTACATGTACCACTTTCTGCATCTGGCTTTATGTGGGTACTGTGGAATAAAACCCAGGTTGTAGGCTTTTCAGGCAAGTGCTTTAACCACTAAGCAATCTCTCCAGCCCCTACTTTCTTGTTTTTTGTGCTAAACACTTAGTAGAAGCAGCATATGGAAGGAAAGGGCTTATTTCCAGCTTTCTTTTAAGGGAAAATTTCATCACGGCAGGACAAGCTAGGCAGAAACAGACAGCTGATCTTCACATCTCCATATCAGCAGGAAGGAGGTAGAGAGAGTAACTTTAATGTGACAAGCGGAACTGGGCTATAAAACCCCAGGACCTGTCATCAGTGACAAAGCTCTTCCAGCAACGCTCCACTTCCTACGGACTCCACCAACTGGGAATTAAGTATTAGCCTTAATGAGAAGCACGCGAGGCTATGGGGGACATTTTATATTCAAACCACCACACCCATTCTTTACTTACCTATTAATGCATCCACCCATCCATTCATTACTCATCCATCCATCCATTCACACATGTACTATTTATCAATTCATCCATTAACCAATCCATTATTCATATATTCATCTATTTACCTGCTCATTACTCACCCATCCATCCATTCACCAATCTATTACTCATCAATTAATCTATTCACTCATTCACTATCCATCCATCCTTTATTGAGCACCCACAGAGCTGCCAGTAGTGTATTAGGACAATGAGCTAAATTGAAAGCAACATTGATCCTTTATTCACTTGCTATGATAGTAAGGCAAGAAACAAAAGTAAAAAAAAAAAAAAAAGCAGAGACCCCTATATGTTTCATGATCCCAATAGAATGGCCCTGGAAAGGGATTGGTCTGCCTGAAGCTCAGGTTGGGAGAGTTAGCTCACTGCCCAGGATCCTTTAACAAAAAGGTATTGTGGGATTTGGCAAAGAGGAGGAAGTAGCAGTAGAAGATTGAGTCAGAGACAAAAATGGCCTTGACCAAGACTACCTGATGACGAGTGAGCTAGGATGCAGAGGTATCCCAGTACTGTGACCAGCTGAGGGCTCCATTCTTAGCTGCAGCTCCCATGGAGACTGCCGTGTGGGTGCTGTGTGCAGGTCTGTGAGGACAGGGAAGCTTTGCATGGGCAAAGTGTTGCCATTGTCTATGGTTAGTCTGATGGGTGGTACAGAGGACAGTGGACTGGAGTGGCCTCCTCACTACGTTGCACCAAGAACTTGCCTGGTATAGCTAAGGTCCAGACCCAGCTTGACCCTGTGAATTGGTCATCAACCTTGACCTTGTTGCAAAGCAATATACAGGTCTGGGAGGGATGGGAAGGACTGTAGGTCTCCTCCTGTCCTGATGACCATCACTAGAAGTTGGGAAGATTTTATACCCATCATGCATGGGACTCACTGTCCTTGCTTCATCTCCATGTGCCTGAGAACTATGATCGGTGTGCCTGCCTGTGGTTTCATGGGTTCCTTCCAAGAGCTTTTATTTTGATTTCTTTTTCTCAGTCTCTAAAACCTCATGCCAAGTTTTCAAGCCTAGTTGCGCAATAGGATCCTGAGGGAGCTTTGAAGAATGCTTAGTACACAGGTCCCTGTACTGGAAGTCCCAATGTGAGTCTGCCTGCTGTGCCAGGGGACTGGGATGTGCGTCCAGGATGCTACATTTTCAGAATGAGGGCATATTTGTCACCAGCTTTCCTATCTGCCATGGCAGGAACAAGAATGGAAGGTTAAAGCATCCATTGTTGGGATTTGGAACATGAAACAGTTGCTCCCTCCGAGAACCCGGGAATGGCCCTGGGGCTCATGATCCCTAAGGCCTGGATTCTGTTCAAGCTGGTGAGCAGGCTGTGGAGTGGACACGGTCTGTGAACCTTGTAGGCTCACATCTACCTCACACTTGCCAGGTGGCCTCTTGCTCTGTCTGCATTAAACCCAGCAGCAAGGTGCTTCTGGAAATGAATCCAATGATGTCACACAAAAATGCCATGCAAGCCTGAAGTCTAGGAGTGGGGTCCTGGTTAGCCTTGTCTCTGAGCATTTTATTTTGAGATTTGTGTCCCAAGACTCCTTGTTATTAGGGGTTCAGCCCTCATCCCTCATCTCTAGCCCTGAATCACTTTTCTAAGCTCATTAAGGGGCTATACTTTGTTTTGCAATACCATGATGCTTTTAGTTTCATATTTCATGCAGGATCACAAGTTAAAAGATTTGACCTCATGCTGGGAAGATGGCTCATCAGTTAAAGACACTTGCTAGCAAAGTCTGCCATCCTGGATTCAATTCCCTAATACTATGTAATGCCAGATGCACAAAGTGGCACATGCATCTGGAGTTCATTTGCAGTGGCAGGATGCCCTGGCACACCCATTACCTTTATCTCTCTCCCCCTTCTCTCTGTCTCTCTCCTCCCAAGTAAATAAATAAATATTTTTAAAAAGATCTGACCTCCCCTGAGACATTCCCTCTTGCATTCTAGCCCTTGCTTCACTTGTCACTTTCCAGAGAGAGAAGAAACATAGGTTGTGCTTTATAGCTTTGCTTAATTCTGGGGATAGTTGAATTTTTAAAAGATTTTATATATTTATTTGCAAGCAGAGAGAAAGAGATAGAGATAGATAGAGGTAGAGATAGGCAAAGAGAGAAAGAAAGAATAGGCATACCAGGGCCGCTAGCTACTACATAAAACTCCAAATGCATGTGCCACATTGTGCATCTAGCTTATATGGGTACTGGGGACTAGAACTCAGATCATTAGGCTTTGTAGGCAAGTGCCTTAGCAACTGAGAAATCTCTCTAGCCCTGATAATGGAATTTGACATTTACTTTTTAAAATTTTTTAAAAATTTATTTTTATTTATTTATTTGAGAGAGAGAGAGAGAGAGAGAGAGAGAGAGAGAGAGAGAGAAAGAAAGAAAGAAAGAAAGAAAGAAAGAAAGAAAGAAAGAAAGAATGGGCACACCATGGCCTCCAGCCTCTGCAAACAAACTACAGATGCATGCACCACCTTATGCATCTGGCTTATGTGGGTACTGGGGAATTGAACCTGGGTGTTTTGGCTTTGCAGGCAAGTGCCTTACCTGCTAAGCCATCTCTCCAGTCCTGTCATTTACTTTTTTTAAAAGGCTTCAGTCATTCCTCCTCAAATTGGAGCACCACTCAACTCCATTTTCATGGCCAGCCATCTTGAACCCCAGCAGAGAAGGGGTCTCAGCTTCCTTGGACAATCTTTCCACCCATGTGGCTGACTCCCTGCATCAGGGCTTAGGCATTGTTTCTTCCCTGGTATTCTTTCTTAGTGCCACAAAACTATCACCAAAGACTCAGGACAGGAAGGAGGAGAGTGTAGTCTCAGTGATGGAGGTAGGAAGGAAATGCACTTTTCTCTAAGAACATACAGGCTCCCTATCTTGTAGGAGGCTCTGACCAGCCCAGCCAGAGGAAGCAGTTGATTTGGGCTTGTATCTTCCTTTTAAATAATTTATTTATTTTTTTATGAGCTACAGAAAGAGAAAGAGGGAGGGAGGGAGGGAGGAAGCGAGAGAGAGAGAGAGAGAGAGAGAGAGAGAGAGAGGGAAAGAGAGAGAGAGAAAGGGAATGGGTGTGCAAGGGTCTCCAGCCACTGCAAATGAACTTTAGATTCATGTGCCACCTTCTGCATCTGGTTTATGTGGATACTGGGGAATTGACCTGGGTCCTTATGTAAGTGCCTTAACTACTTGCCTGTTGGGCCTTGAGAGGCCCAGAGGCAAGGCTTAGTGGAACTTCCTGAGCCTAGCTAAAGTTTGGCGACCTGTCTCTGGCCAGCTAGGACTCAGCAAGACGCCTAATGGCTTCTTGCCTGCTAGGAGTTGGAATTATCATTTCAATAGTCACAGTTTACTATTGGCCCTTACCTCTCCCCCCATCCTAGAATCCCCGCCTTCGTTCTCAACATTATATAGGCAACCACCTGTAACAATAAAGTGAGTTCCTGCTTTGACAAGACTCCCAACTCAGTGTGGTTTTTCTCCAGTGACTAGGAGAGGTTCTGAGTCGTCCGACGTTCACTTTCTTCCTCAACCCCTTGGGAGGAACTAGCGGGCCTGGTCCTTCCTCAGTACTACCTGCCAGGGGAGCCCAGCATCTGGCGCTTAATGTGGGGCTCCAGGAACCCGGCAGACTAGTACCCCGTGAGAGGCATCTGTTGAGGAAGTCAATCGGTGTGCAGGTGAGCGTACCCTCATAAGTTATGAGGCAGTCTTCATATTTAATGCGTTAAACTTTGCTTCTATAACCTGTACTTGATTGTCAACATCTCTTCATTCTCTTTCTCTTTCCTTTCACTTTTGGTTCGCAGGCAAGCTGAATCTGTGGCTTTTGTACAGCATGTTTACCTATCTTTTGGATCCTTGTGGTTGTGTTGTACTCGTGTGTCTGTGGGTTGCTATTGCCCTAATTTTATGGACATTTCTCTCTCAACTTTATAATATGGGACAGTCTACCTCTAAATCCAATCCTGCCTTAGAATCTCTCAGGGTACTCCTAAAGAGTAGAGGGCTTAATTTGACTGATAATTAGGCTCCACAGACCTGGGATTGCCTTCTCAAGCTGGCGCCATGGCTGCCGGAAGGAAATCTTTTTGATTGGGACACATGGGATAGGGTAGAGGCCCTTGTTTGTCGGGCACATGTGGAGAAGGGTTAAATACCCCCCTCAGGGGTCCTCCCTATGATCTCAGCCCTCAAGGACTGCTTCCCTCCAAGGCCAACCAAACATAAACAGAAGACAGAGGAAAAAGATAGTATAGAGCCTGATCCGGCTACTCCTCCTGGAGATACAGCTTTAAAAACCCCAGAAAAGGGTACATCTTTATACTCCTCATTCAATCCCTTTGAGAGTGCTCCCTGGCCTTCCGGGGGACCTCCTCCACCTCCTCCATCGACTAACCCGTTCTGGACCCCCTTGGCCCCTCCTTCATATTCGGCCACCAAGCTGCCAGAAAATAAAGTTACTTTTTAATTTCCCATCAATCTAAATCCTGGGGACAATTCCCCTGCTGCCTGGTATCTGTGGGAAGCTCAGGACCTTAAGGAACTTAAAAAGGTGGTCTCCTTGGGCTGAGACCCTGTTACAGAGACTTGCCCACCAACCTTGTACAACCCAAGATTGGAAAAATCTAGTCAGGGCTGTCTTGTCGGGTCCCCTATACATTAAGTGGTGTGCCTTTTTTTAAAGATGAGTGCCATACACAGGCAGAATGAAACCAAAGTCAACAGCCCCCTGTGCCAATAGCTTTTGGGATGCTCTCTGGTACCTCTGATCAATATGCTACAGGCACTCGACAGGCAGCTATCCCTGTCCCATATAGGGACCAGGTCAGGGCACTGGGCTTGGCGGCATGGAAAAGGCTTGATGAGGGACCCTCTGTTGAACCCCCCCTTATGGGTATTACTCAGAAACCATCTGAGGACTTGGCTACATTTATAGATAGGGTGGAAAAAAACCTCCAAAGAAAATTTCCCCCAGGGACATTATAGGATCAGTTTGCTAGAATGTTGGTCTGGGAAGGGATGACGGCCGATGACCGCCTCACCTGTGCGGGTCTCAAGGACAACTCCATGAGTAGATGTATTGTAGCCACCAAGGACGTTGGCACTATCTCCCATCAGGCTAGGGCCATGGTTGCCACCCTTCAGGAAAATAAACAGAGAGATTTGGCCACTATGATCTGCACATTACAGTTAAATCCTAAAAAATCAACATGTTTCGGGTGCAGGGACGAGGGCCACTTTAAAAAGGAGTGCCCCAACAAGACAAAGCCTCCCCCGCCCTTTGGGGGGATGAACAATGCCCCTTGCACCCACTACACTAAATGCAAAAAGGGGTTTCATTGGGCTAGGGAGTGTTGGTCAAAGTTTGACATACAGGGAAAGCCTTTAAACTCCTCCTGGGGCTTCCCCCAGCCCCGTTAAATAAGGGGAAAGAGACCATCAAAGTCCATGGGACCGTCCCACTGGTCCCCTGCCTTAGACCCAAAATTATTTTAAATATTGGCAATAAAAAATTCAAACTTCTCATCGACACTGGAGCGGACCGAATGGTCCTGAGAAAGGAGGAAGTGCCCTCCTCCTGGAAGCTTGTGCCTGGCTCTCCCCTACTGGGAGTTGGCGGGCAGTCCACCTCCTGGGAGACTGCCACATGGCTCCCTTGGACTGACCCAGGTGGGGACAGGGGAAAAGTCCACCCTCTCATGGTGACTGGGCTCACTGCTAACTTACTGGGGCAAGACATCCTTGGAGATGCCGAGGCTTTCATCACTACTGACCATAAGACCTTTTATAATGATTTGTTAGATAAAAAAGAATATCAACAACAGTTTGAGGAAGGGAGGGAATGTCATCCCAACTATAGAGATGACCCTTACTTTGAGCAACTCAGACAAAAGTATTCCAATGAACACCCCCAATTCTAAGGGCCACTGCCCAGCACCCCCCCCCCCGTTTAAAATCCAGTGGAGACCAGGGGATCCTATATGGGTTGAGCAGTGGCCTCTCCCTTCTTCTAAGTTACACCAACTCCACATACTTATTGATCAACAGTTGGAGGCCAGACATATCCATCCCTCCACTAGTCCCTGAAACTCTCCTGTCTTTGTCATAGAAAAGCCTAATGGGTCCTGGAGAGTTTTACATGATTTAAGGAAGATCAATGAACACATGATCCCCTTCAGAACCCCCCAGAGGGACTCCCATGGATCCCAGCTATTCCCAATATATACCATATTACTATCATTGACATTAAAGATTGCTTCTTTTCTATCCCTCTCCATCCAGGAGACATGGAAAAATTTGCATTTTCTGTACCTGCTGTTAATTTTTGTGGCCCAGATAGGAGATTTGAGTGGACTGTCTTACCTCAGGGCATGGCTAATAGCCCACCCATTTGTCAATATTACCTGCCATCCATTTTCTCTTCTCTTATCAATCTCCCCAATACCCTGTTTTATATTTACATGGATGATATTATTCTTGGGTGCCTAGATTCCTCCACACTCCAGGACCTTACCCACCAATGTCTAACTATCCTGCATACTCACAGCTTTAAAGTGGCTCCTGAGAAAGTTCAAACTGTGCCTCCCTTTAAGATCTTGGGCTCGATCCTTACCCTAGATACAGTTTCACCTGTTAAACCACAACTTTATATTCAGGATTCTTACACCTTGCCTCAACTCCAGAAGCTCTTGGGAGAAATTAATTGGATGAGGCCTTGGATACCCATAACTACTGAAGAGCTGTCCCCTTTATTTGACCTCCTAAAGGATCTTAACTTCTCCTCTCAGGTAATTTTGCCCCCTTGTCATCAACAAATTTTTCATAAGGTACAACAGGCTATAAATACTGCAACCCTAAAGAGGTTCAATCCTGATTTGCCCATCTCCCTCTACATTTTCTCTGGGGAAACATTATGCACTGCACTGTTGGCCCAGGAAGGTGAGCCCATCCAATGGGTTCACCTCTCAATTGGTGGGGTCCCCAGAGTTTATTCTATAACCAACCAGGTTGCTGATTGCATTCAAAGGCAGAGACACCTCTGTCCGGTTGTTTGGCACAGTCTTTCTGCACCAAGGCCCAAAAGGGCCTGGTTCATAAAAAAAGGGGGGGGGGAATTGTCTGGAGCCATTTGGCTGGCCTTGTATCCATAACTCTGAGCCCTTTGGCAGCAAGACTTTAGCAAGACTATAACACCTACATGTAAGCAAGATTATGTATATTCAGTGTCGGAAGCCATTTGGCTGGCCTTGATAGTCTTTTGTACTGACAAGTGATTAAAGTGCAAAAACTCTAACAAAAAGGAGTTTTTTGATAGAAACTTGTGTGAAGCTCATGAAATTTTTGTCCATGGGAAAACTTTGTAAAAAGAAAAAGACCCATTTGGGTACCAGCGAGAGACCTAAAATATTTGTCCCAACAAGGGGACACTGACAATCACTTCTCTAGGGAGTGTCCCACCCCTGAGGACTGTTCCTAAAATGGTCTTCACCCTGCTAAACCAAACAATTCCCTCCCTTGCGGAGGATTGCTGGCTTTGCCTCTGATCTGGGCCTCCCAGGCTGCTTGCAGTACAGTTGCCCATACGACCTTAAAAAATTGCTCAGCCACCTTCCCCATCCCCATCCAGCTTTTCCCAATGTTTCCTCTGGAACTTACATTTGGGCCCTGTCTTCCCCTAATAATTCCAGTATAGATGTGGGATACATTCATCCTTCCTTCTGTACTTTTAACACAACTGAGCCCAATGCTCAATGCTGCCCGCCTTCTGGAATGGTTTATGTTTGTGGAGGTGGGATGGCCTATGACTTTCTGCCCACCAATTGGATGGGCCTTTGTGCCCCAGCCACCTTAATCCCAGATGTAGATATCATTCCTGGAAATGAGGCCCTCCCTATGCCCTCTTTTGATTATATCGGAGGGAGACCTATCTCCAACATCAGCTAGATTCCCTGGCTGAGGTAGTCCTACAAAACAGGAGGGGACTAGACCTACTAATGGCTGAAAAGGGAGGCATATGCTTGTTTTTACAGGAAAAATGCTGCTTTTACGCCAATAAATCGGGAATCATCCAGGACAAGATTAAGAGGCTCCAGGAAGACTTGGAGAGGAGGTGGTGGGACCTCCAGGACAACCCACTGTGGACGGGCTTACATGACTTCTTACCCTACCTTCTCCCTCTACTTGGGCCCCTCCTTCTCCTTCTCATTGTCGGGCCTTGTGTAATTAATAAGATTACAAAATTTATTCACCAATGGCTAGAGGCAATAAAACTTCATCAGGTTGAAATACGTTATCATAGGCTCGCTACTCAGGAGTCAAGCTCCTCATATGACTGGCTGTCTTCATATGAGCGTCCCTCCTCCACCGTCCATCTGACCAATGATGGGTAAGATCTCAGACAGGCTGGGACAACCTAAGACAGGTCATGGAGTGGATTCTCAACAAGCTGGATACATGGTACCCAATGACGGGTAAGATCCCTAGAGGGGGACAACCTAAGACAGGGGCCATGTTTTCCACTGTGCTTACAAAAACAAAAGGGGGAGATGTTGGGCCTTGAGAGGCTTGGATGTGAGGCCTAGTGGAACTTCCTGAGCCTAGCTAAAGTTTGGAGACCTGTCTCTGGCCAGCTAGGACTCAGCAAGACGCCTAATGGCTTCTTGCCTGCTAGGAGTTGGAATTATCATTTCAATCGTCACAGTTTACTATTGGCCCTTACCTCTCCCTCCATCCTAGAATCCCCACCTTCGTTCTCAACATTATATAGGCAACCGCCTGTAACAATAAAGCAAGTCCCTGCTTCGACAAGACTTCTGACTCAGTGTGGTTTTTCTCTGGTCACTAGGAGAGGTTCTGAGTCATTCACCATTCACCCTCTTCCTCAACCCCTTGGGAGGAACCAGTGGGCCTGGTCCTTCCTCAGTACTACCTGCTGGGCGAGCCGGGCACTTGCCCATCTCTTCAGCCCTTATGTCTCCTTTTGAGGACTTCTTTTTTCATCTAGATGATGGAGGGAATGGTGACTATTTCACAAAGTCTTTGTGAGGACCAATGATGAAAAATTAACACTGTTCAAGGGAGGCCCCATCAGTGCCACTGACCAGCTATTCCTTTTCCTCTTTCTCATAGAGAGGGGTTGGTGCATAACACTGGTTGTTCTGCCTGGGAAGAGGATGGGGCTTGGGGCTGGAGACATCTTGAACAGAGGGTGATTAGGACTGGCAGGTGGCTATGGTGACAGTTGCAGCTTGGGGTGAGTGAGAAAGCATGAGGCCACAGTGGCTCTGTGGAGAGGAAGTGAAGGAGTCTGAGTGCTTTGGCTCTGGTGGCTGGCCTAGGCCCTAGCTGGGGATGAATGCTCAAGTTGCTGAGTGGGACTTGGGGATATGAATACAAGTATTCAGTCTCTAAGTCTGAAAGGAACTGTCCTCCCACAGACTGCATTTTCTGCAGGGCTTAGAGCCCAGTCCAGTCCACCGGTATCCTTGGATAGGCCTAGCAGGCTTAGACACTCTTTGCATTGGCTACAGGTCATACTTTCAGCAGACCTGAGATGGCTGCACCTGCTATGGAAGAGACAGGTCACCTCACACCATGACTGCAAGGATTGTGTTGTAATTTACATGGGTTTTCCATCGGCTTTCCTGCCTTGCAGCTCCATTTCTCCAGGAGTTGCTGTATAATGAGAGCCAAGGACAAGGACAGCCAGTCCTATGCTTTGGAGCCTGGTTCCAGACGACTGAGTGTAACTAAATGAGAGTCAGAAGCAGAGTAAGATGCTGGAAAGTGAAGGCCAAGTTATCACTGTTCACAGATAATCTGATCAGGTGCTTACAAACTCAGGAGAAATGGCTGAAGCCCAGGGAAAAAACTAACAGGGAAATTTTTATGCACATTAAGTAGTTTTTCTCTGTGTAAATAAATAATGTGTTAAGCTCAAATGACAAGCAGAAAAGACAGTGAAAAGATCTAAATTTAAAACTGTCAACTAGCTCCATTGAATCTTTCTGTGATATATGCATTGATCAAAATATTACATTAGTCTGGGTGTGGTGGTACACACCTTTAATCACAGCACTTGGGAGGCAGAGGTAGGAGGATCACCATGAGTTTGAGGCCACCCTGAGACAATATAGTTAATTCCAGGTCAGCCTGGACCAGAGTGAGACCCTACCTTGAAAAACCAAAAAAAAAAAAAAAAAAAAAAAATTATACTCCCAAAACATATACAATGACTACTTGTCAACTAAAAATATACCCCACAGTGGGCTGGAGAGATGGCTTAATGGTTAAGGCACATGACTACGAAGCCTAAGGACCCCAGTTCGATTCTCCAGGTCCCACATAAGCCAGATGCACATGGTGGCACATGCATCTGGAGTTTGTTTGTAGTGGCTAGAGGCCCTATTGAGCCCATTCTCTCTCTCTCTGTCATTCTCTCTCTCTATGTCTCTAATAAATAAATAAATAAAAACAAAATCTTCAAAAAATAAACCCCACAGACAAGCGTCCCCAGTAGAATGGGGGCAGGGATGAGGGAAAAGAGAGTACCAACACATGATGTACCCATACAAAACATCTTGTTAATAATAAACATTGAAAAATAAGTTAGTGAGTGTGGTATGGTGTGATATACCTGTGGTCCTTGCACTAAGAAGGCAAAGGCCAGAGGATCAACGTGTGTCACAACCTGGTCTACATAGTGAGTTCATTTCAGCCTAGAAAGATCCTGTTTCTAGTTAATCAATTAACTAAAAAAGAAATATGTAAGTCATATGTAAAGAAAACTTGAAGATTCTGCTACAATGAGATCAAATTAGCTCTTCTGAGGTGAAAACTTAAGCAGACAGTCAGGGATAACTTCCCATCAGCTAGAATGAATCACTATTGTGATGACCATTGACCCTAAATACCCACAAGGTCAGTGTAACATCAATTCAGATACTGACATGATATGTGAGAATGGGCAGGGAAATTCAGAGAAAGGAGAATAATGAGGAAAGAATGACCCTGTTAGGTCTAAAATGCATTATGAAGGCCTAATAGCTGAACTGGATTGATGTTGAAGACTTTCCATGGGGCAGACAGAGGGCTCCAAAATACATACTAACAAATCTTCACATTCTCTGTACATGGCAGGTGCCATTTCCAATCAGAAGGTCAAAGAGAAATTACTGAGTAAGTGGCTTAAAGATGGTGGACCATTAGGAACATCCCCGAACCCTCCTGCCTCACCGCCTCAGCACTCTAACAATGCCAGAGACAGCAGAGCTTCAGGCGAGTGCAAGTGACAGTCCACTGCTCTGAAAGAGGAAAGGTGAATGAATGGTACTGACCATTGTGAATGGGAAGTGGCTGCCTGCAAAGGATATATTTTAGACGCTTCATGGGAAATGTTGATATTCGGTGTTTGCTTGGAAATAAAAGGCACCAGCAAGGGGGGGGAAAAAAAACCCCACAAGTGAGGAAACCAGACAATGGGCTGGAGAAAGTGTTCGCACTCCAGGTGGCAAGAAGCTTATGTGCTCCACTGAGCTACAGATTTCACAAACAGCTCTTATCCGTCAAAAAGAAAAATGTTCACAAACCCCACTGGAAAATGGGAAGTTCACGGAAATATAAATGAAATTGGTCAATACATTCATCAAAAGGAAGCTTGCTCAATTTCTCTCAGAAATATAAATTTAAAAAACAGATATAATTTTTTTCCCATAGTAGTAAAAGTCCCCCTTAGGCCATGCTGCCAGCCTCCAGAATTGCTGTAGAGCCAGAGAGAAAGAAGGGACGCCTCTATGTTCTTCCAATAGGAGTGGGAACCCCTATGGCAGGAACGGGGTGCAATGTTCAACATGGTGTGTCTCTCACAGGGCCTGACCATTGGTGGTCCTATTACCAGGTGGTATTTTCTGAATGCCTGGATGGAAAGGCAGGATGGGAGAGGAGTGAGAGTTTTTACATTTCCTGCTAAGACTGGCAGATCTCTACTGATGTGGACTTCTGGACATGGGATGGGGCAGGTTCTGAAGCTACTAGGGGGGCTGAGGATGCTCTGTGCCAGGCATGCTCCTCCTTTCTCTCTGGTGAAAAGATTTATTTCTCCCCTGCAGAGATCAACACCCTCTCTTTGCTCTTCATTACCCTCCAAGACCCATACCAAGAGCCTCCTCCTCACCTGGTCACATCATGCATAGGCTACAGGAAGATTAAAAGGTTCCATGTGCTGGAAATTGGAGAGTGGTTGGTGGACACCAAAATGTGGATAAGGCAGATGAAGGGCCTGAGTGTGATGGTTTGTCTGGGAAGGATCTCAGCAGGTGCAGTGGTGATGAGGGGAGCAGAGACCACAAGTGAGGAATCAGACCATGACTTTCAATTATTTTGGCAATGCCACTGGCCATAAAGGAAATGAGGTGTTATCCTAGCTTAGAAGCCAGGGTCTGAGCCACTCATATTCCAGCTCCCATGAACGATCTGTGAAGAGAGCCTGACTCCAAAATGCCAGGACACCTTCTAGGTAGTGTCTTCACTCTGCAGGAGGAAGCCTGACGTGGGTGAGGGGCATAGGAATTGGGTTTGTGAACAGTCATGCCCAGTGGCCCATTTTGATTGGATGATTTGGAACTAGGCATCCAACATGAAATCTTTTAAAAGTACAGTGGAGCAGAGTCTATGTAAATGAGAGAGAAAAAACTTGTAGCTTTTCTGTCTTCTAGTTAATTGGACCACTCAGGGCCCAGAGGATTGGAATGAAGCCACTGTGATCTGGGTTTCTGTTTAATAAAACAACCTCAAGCACAGCATTATTCCAGTCATCCGTATTTATCTTCCAAGGCACTTGGCAGCACTAATATCTCTAATTGCTAAATACATGTGGTTAATGGAAAAACCTAGAATAATACAGTATACACTCTATTTGGAGCAATCAAAGCATTTGTGCTATTAGGAGCTTGGAGAAAATTATTTAAGACAATCTTTAAATACTGTGGTAAACAAAGACTGGGCATCTTTTTTTGTTTCTCTGTATCTGTGCGTGGGTATGGTTGTGTGCAGGAGCACATGTGTGTGTGTATATGTGTGTGGTGTGTGGTATGTGGGTGGGTATGGATGTGTATATATACATGTGTGTGGTGTGCGTGGGTATGGTTGTGTGCAGGAGCACATGTGTGGGCGTGTGTGTATATGTGCGTGGTGTGTGTGTGGGTATGTGTATGTACATGTGTGTGGTGTGTGTGGGTATGGATGTGTGCAGGAGCACATGTGTGTGTGGTGTGCATGTGGAGGCCAGAGGTTGATAATGGGTGTCTTTCTCAATTGCTTGCTCTCCACAGTTTTTTTTTTGTTTTTTAGCTGAGGCAGGGTCTCTCCCTTGAACTCAGACCTCACTGACTGATTCAGTTCGGCTCGTTAGTGCACTTGCCCCAAGTGCTGGGATTACAGGCAGCTGCTGCACCCCCTGGACAGTTATGTGGGAGTGGCTGCTGAGGATCTAAATTCCGGTCCTTGTGCTTCCATGGCGAACACTTGACTGTCACTTCTCTTTATCTTGACGAGCCTGGGGTCTCTCTGGTGATCACTGCCATCCCCAGAGGGGCTCCACTCTAGCTTGCACCTTGGGCCAAATGAGGAGGTAGGCAGTGGCAAGATCCATTCTTCCCTGCCGTGGCAGATAGCAAGGACCCGGATTATCACTCATTCCCGCTCTGGTCCTGCCCTACGGAGGAGTCTTCTTCCACCCCAGGTCTCCAGCCTTGGCAGTGAGTATAGGGGCTGCGGATATCCTCCCAGTCTGAGTGGATGCTGTTGCTAATACCTGCTGCATTCTGGCTAGTGATATTTTCTGTAGGCAACTGCTCTGACACCAGGGCCTCTGACATTTCCTTTCTAGTCCTCTTAAGCCTCCCTTACATAGCCTGCATTGTCTGTGATGCAGATTTTGGGACTCTGACTATAGTTGACACTGTTAGTGGGCTACCTGTGCCCTTTCTTGTACACTGCCCACCCGTGCTGGTCAGATGTGAACCTTCATTTCTCTCCTTGAGGGCCTTCTCATGACTCTGGAGTCCACATGCTGTAGGACAGGGACAACTGTCCTTGCAGTAACTGTTCCAAAGTCATGGCTTAGTCCCTCAGTGAGACGGTCATTTGCACACGATGTTATGAGCGGTGTGTTCGAATGCTTCAGCAGCTAGGACAAGTAGAGGTAGAGCTGGGGAGCAGGGAGAACAAACCTGGCTGAGGTCCAGAAGGAGCAAAAATGAGAGCTCATGAGGCTCAGGAGACATGGCAATAGAACATGGGCCTTTGGATGGAAACAGCCCTGGCCCAAAACAGCCTGCAGGTACTTCAGACAGCCTCGACTTTCCTAAGTCATTCTTGTAACGTGGATGATAAAGTGGCAGCAAGGTGCCAGACAATGCGGCTCTGTGACCATTATTTACTGCAGAAAGGGAAAAAATAAGGATTTGTGTCATTCCCTTTTAAAAATTGTTTTAGAGAGAGCAAGAGCGGGAGAGAGAGATAGAGAATTTGTGGTCCAAGGCTTCAGACACTGCAATCAAATTCCAGACACTTGAGCCACCTAGTGAGCATGTGCAACCTTGACTCACCTTTGTGTGTCTGGCTATCATGGAATCTGGAGAGTTGAACATGGGTCCTTAGGCTTTGCAGGCAAGCATCTTAACTGCTAAGCCGTCTCTCCAGCCCTCATTCCCTTTTTACCTAAGGTGGAAATGGCAGCTCAGAATGGGGGGTGATTCTTCTCCTGGCATCACTGAGGATGTCTTACCCAGCTCAGGGGTCTCTTACATTTATATTGACTTACCCATTCATTTCAATGAATGCATCTTCAGAAACTACAATGTCCTAAGAACTTTTCTGGAAGTTTCGGGGTGAAGTGATGAGAAGAACAAACAAAAATCCCTGCTTGTGAAAAGCTTCATTTTAGTAAAGGAGAAAGTATGTAGACAATACAACGAGGAAAGAGAAAACGTGCAAGATGCTAGATGGGAGGCGAGTCCGAAGATGAGGACATACAGGACGGCATAGCAAGTGATGTCGGTGATTCCAGGACAGCCTGGAAATCACACTGGGAAGGGGACTGTGAAGAAAGAGCTGAAGGAGGTGGTGACAGAAGGAAAGATGATGGGGAGGGATGGTGGAGGGAAGAAGCATGTAAGAAGAAAGGACGGAGGAGGAATGATGGAAGATGGTGAGAGAGAGAGAGAGAAGGAAGAGTTGAAGGGATGGAGGGAAGGAAGGATGGGGGATGGAGAGAGTGATTAGGATGAGATGGAAGAATGAAGGAGGGAGGGGTGGAGGAATGAAGGGTGGAGAAGGCAGCAAATGAGGTAATCAATAGTCCAGCTAGGACACTTGGTGGTGGGCTAACTGTGAGCCAGGTGTCTGTTTAGGCTTCTCTAGCAGGATGCCCCCCACCCCCATACCTACAGTGTCATGTGACTTGGTCTCACTTCCTGTGTAGTATGCCTCCCAACTTCCCAGTCTCACCTCTCCACTTCATCACTGTTCAGTCCTGGGAACGCCTTCCAAATAAACCTCTTGTGCTAAGATACCAACTCCAGAATTCATTTCCAGAGAAGCTGGCCCAGGTCATTTGCATTGTGGTTTGTTGAAGGGTCAGCCCTCAAAACCAAGCACCTAAGACACCCTTGTTCCCTGAGAGCACGCCATGTGACATCCTTCTTCTTTGAAAGCACAGCAGTGTTTCTGCTTCTTCAGGGACACATGTAAGATGTGTCCAGGGATGGAGACTGACCCACCCAGCTCCAGTATGGTACTGAAGGAAGCAGAGAAGACATGCAGTTTCCTAGTCAGGGCCCGGGGGTGGGAGTTGGGGCCTCTTTCGTCACTACTGTGGTTGTAAAGTTGATACAAATGCACCCAGTTACCATGTCAAGTACCCTGTGCTTAGCCACTACCATCACACTTGACTTACAAGGCGTGCCCACTGTAAGAACTGGAACTCTTACGCCATCTCTCTTCAAATGGGCAGTGACCCTTATGGGCTGAACTGCCCTCTCACTGTCCCTGGTTGAACTTGTCCATACCTGCTTGGTGCTATCTCACTGCATAGCATGGAATGTAAGGGGGCTTGCTGGGCAGTTCGGTTCAGGCTTTTGAGAGCAACCCAAAGCTGAAGTGGTGGGCGACAGAGCTGTCAGAAACAGAATTTTGGTAATAGGCTCAGGGCTTTGTCATGAACTTGCCCTCGCTCATGATGTTTCGTTTTACTATGTTAACATTCCTAGCTCCTTACTGCCTTCTTCCTCCTCCTGCTGCAGAAAACAAGAATGAGTTACCAGACTGGAAGAATCGGAAGAAAGAACTGAGCATGCACGATTTGAGCATCCTTTGAGTGTTCCAAGGAGCCTCTGGTAAGCAGAGGAGAAAGGCTGTGTGGTCCAATTTCCTGTTCCTAGTTGTCTTGGTGATAGTCAGAAAGCCTGTGTCCCATGTACCTTGACCCTGTTCTCCATCATGGGCTGCTCTATTGGATCCAAAATTGGGGAGACATGTTCAAACCATAGCACTGAGTATGCCTCAGGTGGTTCTGAACATAAATGTGAAAACAGAAGGTGAATTACAGGTCCCTCAAGCATAACCCACGTGAGCTTTGGTGTGCTTTCTGGCTTTTCTTGTGGCTACTGGCACATGTTGGCATCAGCTTGTGACTGAGTACAGAACAGAGCTGGCCAGGTAGTGTGTGCCGAGGTGAAGCTGTGTCAACTGCGCTGTCTGCCCTGGCCAGGGACAGGACAGTATCTGCTCTCTGTTCCATGGGCCTGCTACAAGGAAGACTTCCCCTGAGCTGTTCCTTCCAATCACCCTGAGGTGTGAACTGCCAGATGTCTTTGATATTTTGTCACGATGCTCCTTCAGGGAGAGCACAATTTTTCCCATTCAGGGTGGGTGGAGATGTTCTGAGCAAGCTGGTAGAAGGCACACAGTTCAGCGCCTGACTCTGGAGCAAGCTGTCGAGGTTGCCTCAGCTAGCACGGAGAAGATTGCACTTTAATAATGGGAGAGACTCATCAAAAGCAATCAAAATTTTGATGTAAATGCCACTTTGGAGGACTGATTAATATGTCAAAATATTCAGCTTCCAAGGTATGATAAAAATAACCAGAGTCCTCTATAATTTCACGGTTTAGCATTCAAATGACTGATTTAAATTTCATTTTATAAAATCCTGTGTTCTGTGTCTCCCTTTGCCAAGGGTTTCGGGAGCCTGCTTTGCTGGGCACTGAATTTGTATGGGCCCAAAGTCACCTCAGAGAACCATAAGTTATTGCAAGATTGGAAAGGAGGCTCCGGGGTAGAAGGACAACACTGCCTCGCGTGCAGACAGCACCTGTACAGGTGGCCTGTGTATTCCAGCAGAGACAGAAGGAAGCTGGCGACAGGCTGATGGCCACTCATAGCTTTGCACTGAGCTTTCAGGGGCCGTACACCCAGGAGTGACTTTATTTTATTTTGTTTTCTGTATGGAGACAGAGTTTTGCTACGTAGCCGAGGCTGACCTCTGCTCTGCTGTTCTTCTGCCTCAGCCTCCCGAGTGCTGGGACTCCAGTTTTTGCTACCAGGTCCAGTTGGAGAGGTTTGTTACAGCACAATATTGTTATGTTATAAGATACATGTTTATTTTCTAAACATATCCCCAAAGAGGTAGAGGGATATTGATCACAATGTAAGATGCACTCCACTGACTCATGCTGACCTGTCCTGGTAGCGTCACTGGGACCCTGGTGTCCCTCAGAGGTCACGTGGCCGCAGTGAAACAACTTGTAAGATGCATCCCCACTGAAGCTCGCATTCCTCCTCCTTCTCCTCCCTATAACTTGTTTCTGAGGTTTAAGGTTAACACTCCATGTGTCTAACACAGAAACTCTGACGAATTTGTCAAGCCGTCAGCATGGCTGAGCTGCTAAACACAGCCTTGGTGTCTTGGGTAGCTTTGCTTTATTTATTTATTAAATTATTTATTTATAGTCATGTATCCATTCACTTACTTGTTCTTTTATTTAGACAGGGTCTGACCTGATCTGGTTTCCCAGGCTGGCCTTGAACCCATGATTCCTTTGCCTTAGCTTCCTGAGTGCCAAGATTACAGTTATGCACTACTATACCTAGCTTTCTATTATTATTAACTTTCACTTCATTGATAGTAAGAACTTTTTACATGGCGTCTGTTCTTCCAACAATTTTTCCAGTTTTATTGAGGTACAATTGCCAAAAATTATATATTAAAAAATTTCAGGGCTGGAGCGATGGCTCTGTGGTTAAGTACCCTTCCTGTGCAAACTTGAGAGCCCCGAGGGGGCCTGAGATCTCAAGTAAAACAGACTTAAATGAGACCAGCAAACCAGAGAGACAGCTCAAAGAGATGGTGTTATCAACTATTGTTAGGCTGCTTGCCAACTTCAGGCCCTTACGGTTCTAGAACCAAATTTAAGGTCTGGGAAGTAAATCTCCAGCAGGCAGTAGGGTAGAGAAGCATAGCCAGGGCTCAGAGGTCCTAAATCCTGTCTCTACCCCATGCTTGCTTCTAGCCTCCCAGAGATGCCCTTCTTCGGGTCTGCCCTCTATCTCCAGCTAGTCTTCTAAGTGACACTGGAGCTGAGCTTGCTCTCATAACCCACTTCTCTGTAGTCACTGGCATCGTAGATGGGCCTAGACACTGTCCTGGTCAGTTTTGCAGACCACAACCCTCCCTCTATCACCCTTCACAGTTCACACTGTCAAGTGCTGGATCTTCTTCAGGTCTCCGTGGCAAGCGCTGACCTTCGCATATTTGCTCCTGCAGAGAGCTGTTAAAGGGCAGAAATTCCTGGAGACAAAGCGACCGCTATGAGTTCTCCCTGTGCAGTGTTTTCCCCCTCCACACTGAAGTTACCCTTTGGATGGAGCGCCACCTCTCTCTCTCTCTCCCTAGACACCGGTGCCACGCTCTCACTGTCCATTACTGGAAGCCCTTCATTGGATGTCCACTTTCTGTCATGTTATGGCCTTTCCCTTTGTACCAAGAATCAGGCCAACTTGTTTGGGAACAAAGAAAAATCACATAGAGTTGGGTATAACTAGTACTGCAAGCTGGAAGACACATTCTATTAGCCTTGAGTTGTGCTTTAAGGTTCTAGAAGAGTGGCTGTATTTATAGCTTTAAAAAACTGCAAGGTGGACTGGAAATTCCATCACTACTCTAGAGTTATAGTCGGTGCCAGCAAGAGATAAACTGTCTTGCAAGGCCTAAATCAGACACACTCTCTGTTTCTGGGTAGGGTAGGGAAAGGGGCACTGTTTGCAGATGTTAGCAAACAGTTCCAGAGAGTCACAGCTCCACCCAGTTCATGTTGGGTGTCTACCCACAGACAACATAATTCAATAGCTCAGCTTGTATATGGGTGTGCCTGAAACCTGGCCCAGCAATGGCCTCTGACTTGGTTGCAAAGTGCCCTTGAGCCAATGTCACTGCATCTTGATTTTCTGTCCTTGAACCCCTGCACCAGGGCAGCCATGAGGACTAAGGAGCCTTCTACTAGCCAGCAGGCTTTGCTGCTTAGCCTCTCACTACCCATGCATTTGTTTTTCTTCTCAAATTTCTGGATTGTAGCTCTGTATTAAAGTCTATAATGTGGCCATGGCATTGGATTAAAGGACCGTCCTTGTCTAGGAAGAATAGTTTTTAAAAATTAAAAAAGATTAAAATTTAAAAATATTTTATTTAGTAATTTGAGAGACAGAGGGTGGGGAGAGGGAGAGAGAGAGAGAGAGAGAGAGAGAGAGAGAGAGAGAGAGAGAGAATGGGCATAACAGGGCCTCTAGCCACTGCAAGCAAACTCTAGACACATGTGCCACTTTGTGTGCATCTGGCTTTATATGGATACTAGGGAATTGAACCTGTGTCCTTTGGCTTTTCTGGAAAGCACTTTGAACTCTAAGACATCTCTTCAGCCCAAGAATAGTGTATTTTAAAGCATTTTCATACTTAATATTTTTCTTCACCCCTCAGGGAGAAAATCGTGGCTAGAGAAGCCAAAGTGTAGCCAATTTCACAGAAAAGGTTAAAGGGGGACTCAGATCTTAGGCAAAGTCTAGAATATTTTCTTTCTCAAATGCCATGAATCATGTTAAAATTCTAGGGAAGTAGACAGCCCATGATATGCAAAATCCTTGTGACTGAGAGTATGACCAACTGTGCCCTTTTGGGCATCTTGCGGAGCCCATGCATCTCATGGAGCGGTTGATTCAGGCCATGTATCCCCATAGGTATGAGCTTTCTGCCACCTTCACCCCCACTTACCAGACTCCCAGAACCGTGCTTGCAATGTAAGGCCAGGCCGTTGACGCTGCGCAAGCAGTCATAGGCAGCTCCCTGTGCTCCTTGACCTGGAACACCAGACCGGAGACTTGCCATGAGGCAACTCGTTTAAATGGGTCACTTCCTAAAGATGCACCTGGGGACTTTCTGGGGTCACACATTTTTATGAATGGCTGTTCCTCACAATCTGTATTCAGTCTTCATGTCTGAGAAGTTCCCAGCTCCTGAAGAGGTTCAGGCCGTCTTTTCCCAAAGTGGCATTGAGATTTCCACATGTCCGTGTCTCCTTGCGGTCAGGGAAGTGTGGGAGTCTCATCACTTACAGTCTCTTTGAGCTGCAGCAGACTTGGAAAGTTACTGAATCTTGAATGACAACTATGATGTCTGAGTTATGACTTGGGTCTGTTTGATGTGGTGGCCTTGATTTCAGGTGTGTTGCTCAGGCTCTCGGTGCTAAAAAAAGTTACAATTGATTAGTAATGTCTGTCTTAATAAAGCAAAGGAATGGAAAGATAGAATCACATTTGACAATTTTAGCCTGATTGACAACACTTTAGTGTGAAAGTTAGGAAACACTCAACCTCCAGAGACCCCTTCCTTCCTTCCTGAAATGTTTACTAGACATCTTCTGGGTATCAAGGAACAATAAAGGAAAGACCCTTCTGTCTAGAAGCTCACATTCTAGTGGGAGCTGTGGACTTCAATCATCAGATAGTCAGGGCTGGCTCAGATGTAGGGTTCGAGGCCACATGACTCAGATATTCTGATCCAGCTTCTCTCAGCTATGGCCCAGAACTTTTACTTTCGTTGTGACTTCAAGTAGCCCTCTAATGGTCTAGAGGAGCCACTTGAAGCAATCCACAGTGGTAAGACCAGGAAAGTCTGAGGATGGAAGGAGTTTATCACATTTGCGGGGCCTTTCAACCCCAGGCTGAGGGTCACTGGTGTACTTTCAATCCTGGCTGTCAAACATCTCCATTCACTGCCTGGCCCAATTTTCAATCAGATATATATTGTTAGTTTATGCCTCTGCTTTTTCCTGTCACATGGCTAGTTTTCATATCTTCTCTAACAGTACTGAAATGCTGAGAAGTGACAGTGGAATGTTTGGTACTAAATGAGACATTTCTATCACACCCTCCAGGGCTCAGTCACCAGTTGTTGAAGAGATGTTAGAAAGAATGTAAGAGTCAGAGGAAGTGAAGGAGTGATTACAGTACTATCTTCCAGACACAAAGTGGCCTTGATATTCATGACCTCATAGCAGCTGATGCTACCTACACAAGATCTGCATAGTAGTAGGAAAAACATCATGCAATCAAAACAGAAGAATAGTTGGAAAGAAGAAGGGGGGATTTGGTTTGAGAGGGGGAAAAGGGAGGGCTGTGGGAGGGGCATCTGTTCATAGTATATTGTTTATATTTATGGAAGTTGTCAATAAAAAATGTTTTAAAAAATAGAAATAGAAAAGTGTGCCAAGGGCAAAACAACAGCGAGGAAACATCACCCACCTGCCTGCATCCCACAGCCAAGCAGAGTCCGTGTTGGTTTCTCATCCAAGGGGGAAAAACACAAACAGCAGCATCCACGATCCAGAAATAGAAATTGAGGCCATTAAGCAAATGTCCAGTTCTGTCTCGCAGTGGTGGCCTAATGTTCCGTCTGCTTGCTTCTCTGAGCTCAAAGCAGCTGCTGCCTTTGGCTGTGGCTGTGAGGCTGGCCTCTAGTGCGTGCAGTAGGATTTTCCACCCCTGGTGTGAGTCTGTATTCTCAAGTGCGCTAATAAAAACAAACAGTGCTTGTTTCCATGCACAGACAGACATTTATTTCATCAGAGGCAGGAAAGTCCGTGTATTCTATGCAGCCATCCTGTCAATTTGCACACCACCACAGACCCGGCACAGACCCTCTGGGTAGAACTCCCAGGGCCTCCTCACTGGGTTCTGATGGCTGCTAGATTCCTCTGAGACAGTCATTATACTGTCATCTCAGAGGGAGGAGTTTATCTCTCTGGAAGATGAGCAGCGTGAACCAGGCAATGTTATCCTGGTTGCATTTGCCAGATATGAGGGGTGATGGGCTGGCCTGGGGTGAACAGAGCAGTGTGTGTGTGTGTGTGTGTGTGTGCGCGCGTGCACGTGCGTGTGCATGTGTGGCTTGCTGTCCCTTGTAGCATGAGCTTTGCAGCTTCAAGGATTTGGATTCCAGCCTGTTCCTGCCAGGCTTTCCAGTGGGGAGACACTTTCTTCTCCTCCTTGGTTCTGGGGAGGCCTCTTGGCTCATTAGTGTACAATTCCTGCCAATATTTGCTGCCACACTAGTCACATCTCCAGTGACAGCCACCTCAAGGAACATGGTTGTACTGCTTCCTTTCTGACACTAACTTTGGAACATGCATCTTACAAAGGATTTCTGGGTTACTTCCAAGTCCGAGGAAGTTTGAAGATGCTGACTGGATCTCAAAGCTACTGGGCTAGAATTTCCAGGGCAGTCAGGTACAGTTTTCAATAATTGGTGTGTTTTTGAAGTCTGAGTTGATCACTGTGATAGATACACAGCACAATCAGGTAAACCAGTAGTCAGTGTTATTTGGCGTGCGTGGACTCACATGGGTTAAATACCTGGCTGACATGATGGTATTTGGTGTTGTCAAACACCTCTCAGAGAGGTGGGCTGTACTCATGCACAGATGGTGAGGCTGGGGTTGGGAGGGGCTGAGCCCTGGTTCAGGGGCAGTCACTGTGAGAAGAGGACCTGGCGTTTAACCCAAGTTTCTAGCTGCAGTTCTCACCTTCTTCACCAGCATCTTACTGGCCTCTCATTTCCTTCTTGGACCTGGACACTTGATCACCTCCTGACTTTGTCTCTTCCTTTGGTCCCTTTAAGTCTTTTTTTTTTTTTAATTAAGTAAGTTAGCAAACAAATTTTTAGGTGTGTTTTAAGTCTACTTCAGTGATGGTCTCTTAGGAGCCTCTGGGTCTCTGCTTGGTAGGTGTTGAGTGTTCTCAGTGTCTGTCTCCTTCACCTTGGTGCTGATATCAGGTCCATCATGGAAGCAGCACTCTTATTCATTTCCCCAGTTCCTCTGTGGTTTCAGCTGGGGCATGGATGAAGTGTGATGATTAGTTTATCTCCTTGGGTCTCACTCCCATCTGAAAAAGAGAAGCAGATTCTCCAATGGAGAGTGAAGATAGCACAGGTATTGTTTTTTTTTAAGGTAGGGTCTCACTTTGGTCCAGGATGACCTGGAATTCATTATGTATTCTCAGGTGGGCATTAAACTCACAGTAATCCTCCTTTCTCTGCCTCCTGAGTCTTGAGAGTAAAGGTGTGCACCAACTTGCCTGGCCCAGCTTACATTTTTGAGGGGAAGTTTTATCCTGGTGGAGGAAGCATGACAAGAGCAGACAGGTAGGCATCACATCTCCAGAATAGCATGGAGGAAGGAGAGAGTGTGAGCTCTGAGCACCCAGTGGGGCTGGACTAATAATAAACTTCAAGGTCTTCTCCCACTGCCACACCTCCTCCAGCAAGGCTCCACCTCCCAAAGGCTCCATCATCTGGGGATTAAGCATAAAACTTAATGACAAGCACATGAGGCTATCGGGGGTGTTTTACATTCAAACCACCACATACATCTATTCACCCCTAGATAGGGCACTGACAACAGACCCAGGAAAAAATTCCAACCAATTATAACTTAGTTAACCGGTCAGTTTATTGGGGTTACTTAAAGGAGTATGGCTAAGAAATTACTTACAGGAGTGTGGATGACTCAAGACAGCTGGGTCACTGATAAAGCCTACTCAGCCATCTTAGAAGCCGACTCATGGAAGCTGTATCCCTGGAGCTTATGTCTCACCCTGTAGACAACTTGGTTGGTCAGGAAGTCTCATCTCCTAAGCAGTTATTATTCTTTATATCACCTTAGGCAGGGGCCTTTTCCTAAATCTTTTTTTTTTTGTTTGTTTTTCAAGGTAGGGTCTCACTCTAGCTCAGGCTGACCTGGAATTCACTCTGTAGTCTCAGGGTGGCCTTGAACTCATGGTGATCCTCCTACCTCTGCCTACCAAGTGCTGAGATTAAAGGTGTGCGCCACCATGCCCGGCTCTTTTCCTAAATTTTAATGGGTATAATGGTTTGATTCAGGTGTGCTAGGTTCCCAGCTGATGGAGATTTGGGAATTAATGCCTCCTGGAGGCAGTGTATTGTTGGGGGCAGGCTTATGGGTGTTATCACCAGTTTCCCCATGCCAGTGTTTGGCACACTCTCTTCTTCCTGTTGTCCACCTTATGTGGGTCAGGGGGTGATATCCACCCTCTGCTAATGTTGTCATTTCTCCTACCATTGTGGAGCTTCCCCTTGAGTCTGTAAGCCAAAATAAAGCCCTTTTCCCTCACAAGTTGTTCTTGGTCAGGTGATTTCTTCCAGCAATGTGAACCTGACTTCAACAATGGGCTTCCTTCCAAAATGAAATGTGTCCTTTTGCCCTTTCTTTACCCACTTCTTTGTCATCTTTTATTATACTCTCTTGGTCATTTTTCTTGCTTTTTAGGTTTTATGCACATTTGCCCTCTTTATACACATAAATATAAATATTTGTAAGCAATATTTATCATATGCAAGCTAGAATCTGCATATGAGCCAGAACTAGTGGACTTGGGTTTTCTGAGTTTGGGTCATGTCACTTAACATAGTTCTTTCCACATACATCCATTTATTTTTTTTAATATTTATTTATTTATTTATTTGAGAGCAACAGGCAGAGTGAGAAAGAGAGACACAGAGAGAATGGGCATGCCAGGGCCTCCAGCCACTGCAAATGAACTCCAGACACGTGCGCCCCCTTGTGCATCTGGCTAATGTGGGTCTTGGGGAGTTGAGCCTTGAACTGGGGTCCTTAGGCTTCACAGGCAAGTGCTTAACCACTAAGCCATCTCTCCAGCCCACATACCTCCATTTCTGATTGTATAGTTAATGATCCTATAGAATTTATATAAAAATGACTAGATCTAGTAAAACTCTTTCAGTAAAGTTGCAGGTTAAAAAAATCAACATACAAAAATCATATATACCAATAATGAACTCATAGAAATCAACAAAACCCTTTAACTCTTGAGCAGGGAGTTTCATTGTTTAAATTATTTACTTATTTATTTATGACAGAGAAAGAGAGAGAGAGAGAAAGAGAATAGGCATGCCAGGGCCTCCAGCCACTGCAAACAAACATCAGATGCATGTGCCACTGTGTGTGTCTGGCTTATGTGGGTACTGGGTAATCAAACCTGGGTCCTTAGGCTTCACAGACAAGTGCCTTAACAGCTAAGCCATCTCTCCAGTCTTAATTTTTTTAAATATATAACTTAATTGAGGTATAGCCAGTGGATAGTGGATCCAAATTGTGCTGGCTTCTTGAAACCAGAATGCTAAATTGCAGAAATTAAAAATTAAGCTATATAAAGTCACAGTAACTAAACTCTATTAAAACAAAGGTACAACTTCCGGCCAAGATGGCGACCGCCTAGCTGCGCTGCAAATCCCGGGGAAAGAAAGGCAAGATATTAAGGGTATATAGTGGCTTTTAGGGGAGAGAAATCTGGGAGGGCACAGAGGAGGGGGAACAGGGAATTGCTGGTCCCCTTTTGGGCGGGTAGGCACCCCTCGCCCCAAATAACCGCCGTGTTCAAAGCTCCACCCCTGCCGCTGCTGCTGCTCCGGAGCCCGCACGGCTGCCACTGCGCGCCAATCGTTCCCTCCGCGCGGAAGCTTAGACTGCTCCGCACCCTCGTCCACTCGCCCACCTACTGAGTGTGCCCAGTCCCACAAGCTCAGACTGTATCTCTCGCTTGCGTCAGCTCAGGTGCCATCCCCTACCTGCCTGCCGCACCGGCGGGCCGCCATTGTCCCGTGGCGGGGGAGCGCAGACTGCTTCCGGTTCCCAGCGTTCCCAGCCAAAGTCTGGGCGGCTTCAGTGCTTGGTGCCTCAGTGCCACTCCTAGCTCGAACGCAGGTAGCCTTGGCACATTACCGCTTGAGAACTCAAACAATTTTGGCGCCCCTGCCAGGTAGTAGATAGGCGGCTTTGGCAAGTGAGATTATTCCCTGCGTGCAGAAGCTTAGACTGCTCCGCACTCTCGTACACTCGCCCTCTGTCTGCCGCGCGGCTGTCCACAATTGTCCTGTGGCGGGGGAGCGCAGACTGCTTCCGGTCCCAGCGTTCCCAGCCAAAGTCTGGGCAGCTTCAGTGCTTGGTGCCTCAGTGCCACTCCTAGCTCGAACGCAGGTAGCTGTGGCACAATACCGCGTGAGAACTCAACCAAACTTGGCGCCCCTGCCAGGTAGTAGATAGGCGGCTTTGGCAAGTGAGATTATTCCCTGCGTGCGGAAGCTTAGACTGCTCCGCACTCTCCTCCACTTGCCCTCTGTCTGCCACGCGGCTGTCCACAATTGTCCTGTGGTGGGGGAGCGCAGACTGCTGCCGGTTCCTAGCGTGCCCAGCCAGAGTTCGGGCGGCATCAGTGCTTGGTGCCTCAGTGCCACTCCTAGGTCGAACGCAGGCAGCCTTGGCACATTACCGCTTGAGAACTCAGGCAACTTCGGCGCCCCTGCCAGGCAGTAGATAGGCGGCTTTGGCAAGTGACAGCCAAAGCCCAGGCTTCTTGGCAACGCCCCCAGGCTGCATAAGATTCCCATTGTTCTTGAGCCCAGGCTGATACGCCCACTTATCTGCCCATACACTGTCATGGGCAGAACACAGCGCAAAAGAAATAACATGAATAATCAAATGCAAGAAAATCCAATTAGATCACCCACTCCCACAATGAATACTTCTAACCAAAACATAGAAGAACAAATAGGACCAGAACACCACATTGAAGCTATGAGCAATGCAACTCTAACCAACCTATTGGTAGAACTTGCAGGAAAGCAACAAAGGGCAGACAATCGTGTGGATGCTGCCATCACTAAACTAGAACTAATAGATAAGAAATTGGAAGGATTAGATAAGAAAATGGAAGGATTTCAAAGAGAGTTAAGAGATTTGAGGGAAAGTGAAAAAAAAAGAAGACCTTAAAAATCAGCTGACCATGCTAAATGAAGACATAAAGAAATGCAAGGATGAACTCCAAGAATCATCAAGAAAATCAGAAAATGATGTGAAAAGGGAGCTTGACAGAGGGATGGAAATTATACATAGAAAAATAATAGAAAATGCAAACTTAATTGAACAAGCCCAAAACTCACTAGAAGCTCTCAAGAATAGAGTCAGCCAAGTGGAGGATAGAAACTCTGATCTGGAAGACAAGATGGAAGAAACAGTTAGAGAGTTCAAAAATTTCAGTAAGTTTAAAAGCTCCTGTGAACAGAACATGAGGGAATTGTGGGATACAGTTAAACGTCCCAATATCAGGATCATTGGAATACCAGAAGGAGAAGAAATCCAGACCAAAGGCATGGAGAACTTATTTAACAAAATAATTGAAGAAAACTTCCCCAATCTCTTAAAAGAAAGGCCCATCAAGATACAAAAAGCCAATAGAACTCCAAACAGACTGGACCAAAGGAGAAACTCTCCAAGACATATTATTATTAAGACTCTAAACATTGACACCAAAGAGAAAATCCTAAAAGCAGCTAGGGAAAAACAGCACACCACCTTCAGAGGTAACCCCATCAGAATTACTTCAGACTTCTCAATGGAAACCCTGAAAGCTAGAAGGGCCTGGAATGAAACACTGCAAAGTCTAAGAACCTATGGCTTCCAACCCAAACTACTCTACCCAGCAAAAGTATCCCTCATAATAGATGGTGAACAAAAAACTTTCCATGACAAAACTCAGCTTTACAATTATATGAACACAAAACCAAACCTACAGAGAGTATTTCAGGAAATTCTACACAGAGAAGAAAAAAATAATCAAACACAATTGCCTACAAGAAGCAGATCACAACAACCAAACTCAGAGTAGGCACAAAAAACTTCAATGTCCATGAAAACTCCAACCCACATTTACCATCACAATATGGCAGGGATCAAATCAAATCTCACAGTCATTACCCTAAATATTAATGGCCTTAATTCACCCATCAAGAGACACAAGCTAACAGGATGGATCAAAAAATTAGACCCCTCAATCTGTTGCCTTCAAGAAACCCACCTCACCATTAAAGACAGACATCTCCTCAGGGTGAAAGGGTGGAAAACAGTATTCCAAGCAAACGGGAATAAGAAACAAGCAGGTGTAGCTATATTAATATCGGATAAAATAGACTTCAAACCAAATATAATCAAAAAAGACAAAGAAGGCCACTTCCTACTTATCAAGGGAACGATCCATCAAGAGGATATTACAATCATAAATCTGTATGCACCAAACACAGGGGCACCACAGTTCATAAAACAAAACCTACTTGACAATAAAACAGAAATAACCACAAACACCATCATAGCTGGGGACTTCAATACACCATTATCAGTAATAGACAGATCATCCAAACAGAAACTCAACAGGGAAGTAAGAGAGCTCAACAAAACCATAGATCACTTAGACCTAACGGACATCTACAGAACATTCCATCCCAAATCCACAGATTACACATTCTTCTCAGCAGTCCATGGAACATTCTCTAAAATAGACCATATATTGGGTCACAAAGACTGCCTCCACATATTTAGGAAGATTGACATAATTCCCTGCATGATATCAGATCACAATGCTATATTGCTAGAAATCAACAATAAAAGACCCACCAAGAATCCCAAAGGCACCTGGAAACTGAACAGCACACTTTTAAACAATAAATGGATAGTGGATGAAATAAAAAATGAAATTGCAAAATTTCTGGAATTGAACGACAATGAGAACACATCGTATCAAAACTTATGGGACACAATGAAGGCGGTCCTCAGGGGAAAATTCATAGCACTCAATGCCTTCGTAAAAAAGACAGAAAGGTCCCAAATCAATAACCTAACCATCCACCTAAAGGCACTGGAAAAACAAGAAAAATCCAACCCAAAGAGCTCCAGAAGGAAAGAAATAATTAAAATCAGAGCAGAAATCAATGAATTGGAAACCAAGGAAACAATTAAGACAATTGACAAAACAAAGAGCTGGTTCTTTGAAAAAATAAACAAGATTGACAAACCCCTGGCCAATCTGATCAAGCAAAAAAAGGTGAAGCTTCAAATTAACAAAATTCAAAATGAAAAAGGAGAGATCACAACAGACATAAGTGAAATTGGGAGAATCATCAGGACTTATTTCAAAAACCTCTACTCCACAAAACTGGATAATGTGGAGGAGATGGATAAATTCTTGGACGCATACCATCTACCAAAGCTAAACACAGAGCAGATTAATCACCTCAATCAACCCATCACACTCATGGAGATTGAAAAAGTAATAAAAAACCTCCCAAAAAAGAAGAGCCCAGGA
This sequence comes from Dipus sagitta, assembly GCA_036346955.1. Lineage (NCBI taxonomy): Eukaryota > Metazoa > Chordata > Mammalia > Rodentia > Dipodidae > Dipus > Dipus sagitta. The sequence continues at coordinate 33,669,829 of CM070779.1, forward strand.
CCAGATGGCTTCTCAGCTGAATTCTATCAAACCTTCATGGAAGAACTCAAACCAATCTTCCTCAAACTGTGCCACACAATTGATGAACAGGGAAAGCTACCCAACTCCTTTTATGAAGCTAGCATCACCCTAATTCCAAAACCAGGCAGAGATGCCACAAGAAAAGAAAACTACCGGCCTATTTCCCTGATGAATTTAGATGCAAAGATCCTAAACAAAATCCTTGCAAACCGAATCCAACAACACATCAAAAGCATTATCCACCTTGACCAAGTGGGATTCATTCCAGGAACACAGGGGTGGTTCAACATACGGAAATCTGTCAATGTAATACACCACATAAACAAGGTTAAACATAAAAACCATATGATCATTTCGATAGATGCAGAAAAGGCCTTTGACAAGATTCAACACCACTTCATGTTCAAAACATTGGAGAGACTTGGCATGGTTGGTTCATATCTTAACCTAATAAAGGCAATATATGAAGCTCCGAAGGCCCAAATAATACTTAATGGAGAGAGACTGGAGGAATTCCCATTAAGATCAGGAACAAGACAGGGTTGTCCACTCTCACCTCTGCTTTTCAATATAGTTCTGGAAGTCCTAGCTCAAGCAATAAGACAGGAGAAGGAAATAAAAGGGATACAATTTGGAAAGGAGGAAGTTAAGTTAGCTTTATTCGCAGATGACATGATTATATATGTAAGAGACCCGAGAGACTCCATCCCAAAACTCCTGAAGGTGATTAACTCCTATAGCAAAGTAGCAGGATACAAAATCAATGCACAAAAATCAGTAGCCTTCCTTTATGCAAAGGACAAAGATACAGAAAAAGAAATAAGGGACATAGTCCCATTTTCAATTGCGACAAAAAAAATAAAATACCTTGGAATAACGTTAACCAAGGAAGTGAAAGATCTATACAATGAAAACATAAAAACACTCAAAAAAGAAATTGAGGCGGACTTGAGAAAATGGAAAGACCTCCCATGTTCCTGGATAGGCAGAATTAACATTGTGAAGATGACAATCCTACCGAAGGCAATTTACAGATTTAATGCAATACCAATTAAAATCCCCACAGTGTTCTTCACAGAGATAGAAAAAATGATCTCAAATTTCATATGGAAAGGCAGAAGGCCTCGCATTTCCAAACATATCCTCTGCAAAAGAAATACCTCTGGAGGCATCACCATACCTGATCTAAAGCTATATTACAAAGCCATAGTAATAAAAACAGCATGGTACTGGCATAAAAACAGGACTATAGATCAATGGAATAGACTTGAGGACCCGGACTTTGGGCCAAGCAACTATAGCTACTTGATATTTGATAAAGGCCCAAACAATATACGCTGGAAAAAAGACAGCATCTTCAACAAATGGTGCTGGACAAACTGGATAACCATATGCAGGAAACTAAAACTTGACCCACACATTTCACCATGCACTACACTCAAGTCCAAATGGATCAAAGATCTCAATATAAGACCAGAAACTCGAATACTACTGGAAGAAAATTTAGGGAGTACATTCCATGATATAGGAATGGAAAAAGACTTCCTGAACAAAACCCCAGTAGCTCATGAACTTAAACCATCACTCAACCAATGGGACCACATGAAGCTGAGGAGTTTCTTTACAGACAAGCATACAATTAGCAAAGCCAATAGACTACCCACAGAATGGGAGAAAATATTTGTGGGTTATCCAACTGATAGAGGACTAATCTCTAGAATCTACAAAGAACTCAAAAATCTAAACAGTAAGAAGTCAAACACCCCACTCACAAGATGGGGCAAAGAGCTGAACAGGCAGTTCACAGAGGAAGAAATAGAAATGGCAAACATACACTTAAGAAAATGTTCATCATCCCTAATCATCAGAGAAATGCAAATTAAAACAACTATGAGATTCCACCTTACCCCAATAAGGATAGCAAGCATCAAAAAATCAAATAAAAAGAAATGCTGGCGAGGATGTGGAGAAGTAGGAACACTCATCCACTGTTGGTGGGAATGTAGGATGGTACAACCACTTTGGAAAGCAATATGGAGACTTCTGAAAAAGCTGAGTATAGAGATACCAACAGACCCAGTTATTCCCTTACTGGGCATCTACCCTAAAACCTTCAAACCACAGACTAAAGAGATTTGCTCAACCATGTTTATAGCGGCTCAATTTGTAATAGCTAAGAGCTGGAATCAACCCAGATGTCCATCACTAGAAGAATGGATAACTAAGATGTGGTATATCTACACAATGGAATTCTATACAGCAGTAAGAAAAAATGACACAATGAAATTTGAGGAAAAATGGTTGAACCTGGAACAGATCATTCTCAGTGAACTTACCCAGTCACAGAAAAAAAATCGCCACATAGTCTCACTCATCTACAGCACCTAACCTGAATCTACCGAAGATACCTTAAATACCCAGCAAGCATCTCCTAGATTAGACACTAGGATGGAAGGGGAGGGAGGGGAGGGCATCAAAGGGGTGGGAAACACAAATCTAGACCTAAACGGCAATGGTACCATAATCTTCTACTTACTAAAAGATAGACCAAATGGCTGATCCTTCACCAGGCCCTTACAGGGAACACCTGAACCACAAGACAATGGAGAGGGTAAGATTAAGACTAACCTTAGTCTCCTACATCTTCCCTCCCTCACTTCCCCTCTCCCTGTCTCTCTCTCTCTTATCTCTAACTCTTGTATATTAGTTATCTTTTTCCTCATTTTCTTAGAGGGCACTGACCTGTAACTCCCAGAACCAGCATGGGGCTATCATCCACAATGAGCTTTTGATCAGAGAGACCTACAAGGTTTTCTAAAAGACAGACAGATTTCTGTCAGAGTACTTGATGACCCACCAAAGGTTAGTGGTAAGACCCTACTGCTGAAGATACCTTATGTGATTGACATGCAAATTAGAATGGCATGGCTGGAAGTTGGATGAGAGTCAGTCCCCAGACAGTCAGCGCATCTAGTGCCAGAAGGTGCTACATGGGCGACTGGGGGAAATTGACCAATATCTATCGAAGCAACGCATGGTCTAACCTACTTAGCAGCAAATAACTTATTGTGATGCCCACACAAGTGCAGTGGTGGCACACAGCCATGGTGGGGAACCAACTGCTCTCAATTTGGCTAACTGATCCCCTCACTGGTATGGGACCCATAGCTGGAGCTGGGAAACAAGTCAGAACCATATCCAAACATAAGCCCACTCTCCAGTATCAACCTACTATCAATTGTGGGCTACAAGAGGGCCTACACATATTAAATTCTCTATAAAAAAAAAAAAAGTAAGGGTTATCTCATTTGTCCTGGTGCTAACTTACTCTCCGTTGGAGAATCTGCTTCTCTTTTTCAGATAGATGTAGACCCTAAGGAGAGAGCCACCCCATCATACCTCAAAAGGGCTCCCGCTGAAACTAAGAAAACTTCGAGAAACAAGCAAGGGGGCTGTTTTTCCTGATGAACCGGACACCAGCACAAAGGGGAAGGAGATCAGCATAGAGAAAAATCAACTCCTACCAAATCAGAGAGCCAGAGCCTCAGAGGCCCTCAACACCTCATCACTGAAGCAGACCAAAAATGAACCCAACATGGCTCAGGGAAATTTTGCGGAAGAGGGGGCGGAAAGAATGTCAGAGTCACATGTTGGGTCATGATATGCAGAGACATTTAGCTTACCCATAACTGTGGGCTAACTCCACAATGCATGACCCGCATACCCCAACAAGGAGGGGCCAAGGGGAGGGGGTAGGTCACGGATGAGCCTAATAATGGTACCAAACTGACTGTATTTGCTGAATACAGAACTGACTAATAAAAAAAAAAAAAAAAGTCAAATGAAGACTGGTGATAGAGTTCAGTGGTAGAACATCTGCCTAGCATTTGTGAGACTTCAATCCTCAGTACAGTAAGGAAGGAAGGAGGAAGGGAGAGAGGGAGGGAAAGAGGGAACGAAGGAAGACTGATTGGTGAAATATACTTCTACTTTTCTAAGCATTTTATTTAGTTATTTGAGAGAGAGAGAGAATGGGTGTGCCAGGGCCTCCAGCCACTGCAGACGAACACCAGATGCATGCACCCCCTTGTGCATCTGGCTTATGTGGGTCCTGGAGAATTGAACTGGGATCCTTTGTCTTTGGAGGCAAGCGCTTTAACTGCTAAGCCATCTCTCCAGCCCCTACTTCTACTTTTAACAAAATCAAGATTAAAAAAAAATTGTGGTATTTTCAAATAAAAAAAAAAAAAAAAACAAAGGTACAGACTCATCATCTCCTCCTCATCTGCCACATTGTGGTATCCGTTATCCTGGGGTGATTTACGCCTACTTAATGTGCCCCTCTTTCAGACCTGTGCTCAAGGGCATCGTATTTGTAGCTTGGAAGTAGATCTGGAAAGGCATTGTACATGAAAGCTTTTCACATCCCCCATTTTCTGAGGCTCCAAAAGACCTGTTGTTCAGCTGTCCTATTATTTTGAATGCTAAAATAAAAATTGATAAAAAATAAAATAAAGTTCCACTGACATAAAGAAATTAAAATTTAAGTAGAATGTATTAAAATTCAAGTAGACCTTGTCTGTCCAAGGTATTATGAAAGCTCAGACAGGATTCTTGCATAAATCCTGCTAGCCTTGCAACAGTACTGTGCTAATTAGAAATCAGGTCAAGACGAGGGCCTTGCTGAAGACCTCATAGCACTGTTATCCCTCTTCTGGTAATTTCTGATCCAAGCTCCATCTTGTAATCGACCTTCCCTGAAGCCACTTGTTAGATGCTCAGGTCTCTCTGGTGCAGGTGCATTGTTGCTCTGCCCTCCTCCGGTTCCCCAGACCAGTCAGTGCCTTCTGTCTTCCTAGGGAAGAACAGTACTAGGCCTGGATGGGAGTATTAGGAGGACACTGAAGAACTCCTGTCTTCCTCAGTCAAGAACTAAAGACTTTTATTTTTCCTGGTGATCCAGTGCTGATAAACAAATGTGGGTAACCTTCCATTTTGTTCAGAGAACCCAGAAACCTGTAGAGATGATTCCATTGATTTCCTCAAAGGGAAAGAAGTATCCAATGACAGGGGATAGAGTTGCAGTGAACTGCCTACTGATGGGGTATGAATTACTTAACTAATGACCACTGAGACTCTACCCAGACCTTCCCAGAAGACGATTAGCAGGTGGTCAGCTGGATATTGAAAATGCCACTGATATATGGACTATACCTCTGGTAGAAGCCCTTTTCTGTGGGGATCCATACACAAGGCACCTTCTGGGCCTCAGAGGAGGATCTTTGGGTGACTCTTGCTACAGAGGTAGAGAGACCATGCCATCTATTTGTGCTTTGAGGAGCTGGACAAACCCTTGGGTTCTGAGTCAAGTTCATGGCACCATCAATTTATCTCTCTTCCCCACCGGGGGGGGGGGGATGATTATCTTCCCTTCTCAGACCTGAGCTACATGTGCATTGGTTTCCCTCTGAATGAGCTCCTGGCCCCTGTGTGACCAAATGGACAGAGATCACCACTGGGAATGCACAGGCCCTTCTCAGCCTGTCTAGTGTCCACCCATAGCATTCTATTCTGTTCCTCTCACTAGGCCATTTAAGACTGAGTTGCATTCTGTCCCTCCAAAGAGAAGCTGAGTCCATGAATGTGTACTCAAGGACCTCAACTTTGTGTCGAGGTCTCAGAGTGCCCTAGTGATAGCTGGTACTTTGGGGGTCTGCTGATGGAGCAGAGCCAAGGGGTGGCTGTGACTGGCAGGAAATGATTCATTGGTACCAGCTCTTCATTGGAGTGCAGTGTTCCAAGTTAAAGACAGGACACCCTGTGCCATTAGAGCTTGTTACCAAGCCTGAGTCAGAGAGAGAGAGAGAGAGAGAGAGAGAGAGAGAGAGAGCGAGAGAGAGAGAAGAGAGAGAGAGAGGGGATATGCATGTAGAGAGCAGACATTCTTTTAGATAGCTCTGAGATGTTTTGAAAACAAAGTAGTGTTCTTGTGCTAGTGTTCCTCACATCCAGCTGAGAATTCCAACACTGTCACTCAGAGCAGGCCTCACTTCCCTCTTAATTCATCACCACACCATTGTCCTATTGTTACCAGCTTCAAGTCATATTTTCTAAGTCTGAAACAATGATTTATTTTTAATGCATATACGTGTATGTATGCACGTGTAGGAGCATCTTTGCATGTGTGCATGCATGTGGAGATCAGATGACAGCTTGGGTGTCATCCTCAGAACTGTTGTCTATCCCCCTTTTTTTTGAGGTAGGGGCCTTTCACTGGCCTGGAACTAGCCAATCAGGCTACCCTGGGTGGCCAGCAAGCTCCAGGGATTCTCTTGTCTCTGCCCCCTCAGTCCTGGGATTATAAGCAGGCACCACTACACTTTATATAGGTTTTAAGGATTGAGCTCAGGTCCTCATGCTTCCAAGACAAACACTTTATGAGCTGATCTATCTCTCAAGACCCTCATGATTCTTTTTTGACAGTTTTGTCTCCTGACTTATAAACCCAATTTTATGAAATCTTAGCAGGATACAAATTTAAGATATCACAGTTAGTGGTGTGTCAAAAATTCGCTTTGGGCTGGAGAGACAGTTCAGCAGTTAAAGCGTGATTCCTATACAAGCATGAGGACCTGAAGGGGCCTTAAACAGCTAAGTGTGGCTATGCCCCAGTGCTGAAAAAGAGGAGCACAGGCCATGAAATCCCATGGGCTTGCAAAAAGCATCAAGCTACAGTATCAGTAAGAGACTCCAATTCAAAGACGAACAGGCAGAAGAGTGATGGAGTGGGACAGCTGCCTGTTGCACTCCAGCCACTGTAGGTGAGGCCCTCTCCCACACCACACATGGGCACCACAAGGGCACATAATATACACATTCAGTTTTATCAAAAACACACATCTTCCTAATTTCCTTTGGATTATGATAATGGTTCCTGTCACTATAACTCCTGTTTTGGGGGCTTTCATGCATGACTCATTATTTAGTGGCCATATCTATTAAAAGGTGTCTTGAATCATTTTTATATCCCCCAAGTGAGTAGCATAGCGTGTAACTCCATGTGAGGTAGATCTTCAGTAAATGCTGACATTCGCATGCCAGTGCAGTTCTCTGGGATTCTCTCTGAAGTCACCAAATCCCAAGAAATGAGTGAATTTCCTTATCTGCTTCTCCAGGCCTTACGAGCACAGCATACAGAATCCAATAGGCAGAGTTCGTGCTTCCCCAGTTGGCGGAAGCACAAGCTAGTTAGTTAATCATCTGATTCACAGCCAAAACCATTAACCTCTAATTAAATCATATCCTCTTGACACCTATAATGTTAGGATTATGGTAATGCATGAGGTTATTAATTATATCTAATTATTCAATTAATGAAGAGCAAATACCAGTGGAGATAAAAGTTTGTGAGTGATTTACTAGAAATGTCAAGGTTGACAAGCTTGGAGCCTGCTGCTCCTTGCAAGAGAGGATTTTCCAGGGCCCCATGGTGGAGAGGAGATACGTGCCTGCTTGGGGTGGCCTGCCATGCTTTCGGTACAGTTGGTTCTTGTGACACTCATGGTGGAAATCAATCCACATTATGAGATGTGAAGAGTTGGGACCTTTAGGGGTGTTGAGGGCTCTGCCCTCATGAATAGATGAATCCATTCATTGAATTTGATGAATCAATCGGTCAGTGAGCTGTTTCCGAATTGCTATGAAGGCTGGTTTGGCTAGATCTCTTGTGTACTTCCTGTCTGTCATCATGTTATGCTTAACACTGATGTGGGACTGCAGGCAGAATGACGGTCACCAGATGTATGGTTTTTAGAAAATTATTTATTTATTTATTTATTTATTTATCCAGTGTGTGTAGTACGGTGTGTGCACGTGTGTGTATGGTACCTGTATGTGTGAATACTGTTGTGGTCAGCTGGGGCTACTATTGCTAGAATGAATTTCCAAACCAGGCACAAGCTATGGGAGGAAGGGATTTATTGAAGAAGCTTACAGATCCAGAGGAAGTTCCATAATGGTTAAAAACAAAAACGAAAACAAAAAACTGGCCTCCTTTCATAGGTCCAAGCAGAGAGAGAAGCAACCACCGAGCGTCACAAACAGGCACACTCCAGGAAGCCCCAGGCAGAGCTCAGGCACGCTGAGTGTCTTTAGACTGGCATTCTCCAGATCCTGCCCCCAAACTCCTTAGAGCTGGACCCTGGGCTCCACCTAGTTATACCTCCTCCTCCAGGTAGCTGGAAATCCAAGAAGCTTTTATAAAACTCCTGAATCTGTTGAGGAACATCCACTTAAACTACCACAAATGCAAATGCACATGTGCCTGTGCACATGCTGAAGAGTCCAGAGGAGGATGTCGGGACCTGTTCTTTCATTGCTTTTCTCTCTTATTTCCTTCAGACAAAGTCTTTCACTGAACCTGGAGCTGCCTGCTGTCTTTTGCTTCGGTTGGTTGACCAAAGAGCCTCAACAATTCTCCTGTCTCCACCTCTTTCAGCACTGGGTACACAGGCATGTATAGCCTTGCCAGCTGGGCATGCTGGGGATTGAACCCAGGTCCTCATGGTTGTACAGCAAGCACTCTTACCCCGTGAGCCATCTGCCCAATCGCTCCAGCTCCCCAGTGTATGACCTTTGATCTTGGATCAGAACATAAGCTAACACACTCACCCTCCCTCACTGTCAACATGTTACCCGGTCTGAGGTATTACGCTGCCATCAACAAAGAATGAGGTAAGACAGCGCTTGTACTTAAGAAAGGCCAAACTGGTCAAGACCAGCCAGACAAGGGCCTGTCGTCTTTCTCCCAAGCACCAAGGCAATCTCAGGTTCCAAACCCAGACTTCTGTCTGTGTCTCCCTGGGGCTGTTCTGGCCTCTTAGCAAGTCTTATCTTATTTCTTGAAGGTTGGCTGGGTGCTGAGTTGGGTAAGATAGTGAGAGATTCTATGCTGATTTAGAAAGAAGCAGGAGAGATGGTGTGTTTCACACAGACACACTTGATCCAAGGGAGTTGTTTTTAGCAACAGGAGAGAGTCAAATCTTCAGCTTCTATGCCCTGGCCTCCCTAAATCTGACTTGGCTGGTGATCACATCTGAGATGCGAATCCCTTCGTGTTCCCTGGCAATAATTCCAGGCATTTTCTCAACATCTTGCGTGGACAGTAGGATTATTCAAAAGCTGTAGGTTGGTGCAGAGCCCCAGCTCAGGCAGGCTTTGTACTGTCTCATAGGCATTCTTTTCAAGCAGTAAGAAGTGGACTGTTCAGAAAAATCACAGAGCAGAGTACAGTTTGAGAAACTTCTATACAGCTAGATTATTGCTAATGACTGCAGAGGCTTTAGGAGCAGTGCGTGCATGTGTGTGTGTGTGTATGTGTGTTTGTGTTTGTGTTTGTGTTTGTGTGTGTGTGCGTGTGCGTGTGTGCGCACATGTGCTTCTACCCATGTAAAGGCCAGAGGACCACCTTGTGGTAGCCTCTGGTAGACTGTTCACCTCTTTTTGACACAGGTATGCTGGGTCTTGCCAATTAGGCTAGACTGTCTGACCAGCAAGCTCTGTGGGTCCTCTGGGCTCTTCCTTCCCAGTGATAGGATTATAGACATGTGTCAGTATACCCAGAATTTATATGGTTATTGGGGATTGAACCCAGGTCCCCATGCTGACTGAGCTATCTCCCAGCTTTGTTGTTTATTGTCTTGATGATAGCCATGCTGGGGGAGGTAGAATCTCAATGTAGTTTTTTTGTTTGTTTATTTTAATGAGAGAGAGAGAGAGAGAGAGAGAGAGAGAGAGAGAGAGAGAGAGAGAGAATTGGCATGCCAGGGCCTCTAGCCCCTGCAATTAAACTCCAGGTGTGTGTGTTTGTGTGTGACCTCTGTGCATGTGTGACCTTGCACTTGCATCACCTTGTGCATCTGGCTTATGTGGGACCTGTAGGAGTCAAACATGGGTTCTTAGGCTTTGTTCTCAGGCAAGTGTCTTAACTGCTAGGCCATCTCTCCAGCCCTCAGTATAGTTTTGACTTGCATTTCTCTGATTTAAGGAGCTTGAACATCTTAAAAATATATTTATTCATCATTTACATTTATTCTTTTGAGAACTTTGATCTCAATAGTCTTTCTTATAAGATGTATTTCACAATTTACCTCTCAGCAATTTTTATGGTCTTTCTTGAAACACACACTTTGCACATTAATTTGGGTTGAACAATGGGTGTGCCCCTTCTCCCAGCAGTGAGTCCCATCTGGCAGTTGGCTTGAACCGACAGAAGCTGGAACGCTGGCCTTTCAGGCATGCCGTGGGTGGAGGCTCTGTCACTGGGATTGGCTAACCCTCAATGGTCTTCATGAAAACATGTTCATGCATATTATAGAGCAAGATAGATACAATTCTCTCTCTTGGTGGGTTGAACAAAGGGCCACTGAGCATAGGAGGAAAGGCCCACAGAGCAGGCCTCTGAGAGCTCTGTAATGAGGTCTCCTGGGTAGATTTCCAGGACATAGACCAAGAATAATTTGAATGACTAGAAACAACTCCCTTTATGAAGACAGTTGGTTTCCAATTCTTTGCTTTAAACAAAATTAAAAGGCAGGTCTAACTGCTTTAACTCAGGAGGTATTCTAAGAACTGAATGATGTTGGTGTGATAGAAGTCTCTTCTACTCTCAGATCTCATTCAAGCTTACCCGGGTTTACAGGGCTAACAGGAAAACACTGAAAACAGGCTTATACTCACACCAACAGTACCCGCTGGTATGATAGAGACACATGAGTTATGGTGGTAATAAGCTGCTTTCTAATTTGATATGACGTCCACTCAGTGGGAGAGAATTCATGCCTGGTAATGGAACAAAGTAAAGAGTTTAGAACGACATAGACTCTAGAGGGAAGGCTTCCACTGTTCTTTAGCTAAATGGAGAAGTTATGCTTATCCAAAAACCTTCTAAATGTCTGTGTTTATCCTCTTTGATCAATACTTCTCTCATTATTTTTAAAAATGTTTTTATTTTTATTTATTTATTTGAGAGAGAGAGAGAGAGAGAAAGAGAAAGAGAAAGAGAGAGAGAGAGAATGGGAGTGCCAGGACCTCTAGCCACTGAAAATGAACTCCAGATGCTTGCACCACCTTGTGCATCCAGCTTATGTGGGTCCTGGGAAATTGAACCTGGGTCCTTTGGCTTTGCAGGCAAATGCCTTAACCATTAAGCCATCTTTCCAACTCTGCTCTCACTCTTAATTACAGATGAAGGCAAATACGAGGGAGATCCAAGACCCATCAAAATGACAAGCAAAGAAAGCCAAGTGTCTAGCACTGGGTGAGTCATTTTTATCATACCTGTTAGGTCCCAGAAGGCAGTACAAAGGCAGTGGTCTAAATGTGAGCTCTGCTCTCACTGCTAGACATGGAACCTTCCCCATGGAGATGGTAGACTCTGAGAAGACTCAAAATTCATTAAAGCAGAAAATAAGAGGATGCCTAGAGATCAGCACTAAAGGAGACTTCTAACATGCCCTCCAACGTTCAAGGAACATTGTGGAAGGTGGGGGGGGGCAGTGAGAATGTAAGAGCCACAGGGTGGGATGGTCTACTATGAGGCATTGTCTTCTCCACAGGAACTCATGATCCTATTGGTGATTACCAATAACCAATGGGAGAAGGGGAGAGGGGACCAAAGGAGGATAACCCAATGAAAATATGACTAATTTGCAGTATGTGCATATACTAACATTCACCATAAATCTATTAAAAAGACATTAAAGACAAAAATAGCAAATAAAATTAAAGCCAGGTCTTTCTTGATTACTTCCAGAATAAGTACCATTCATCTAGGCAAACATCTAGTTTAAATGGCAATTCATATACCCCAGCACAGGTAAATTCATGTCAACATGAACCATAGGCATGGAGAGCAGTCTCCACTTTCTCTCTAAACTACTGACCCTGTCAGTCCTAGGTATGCACTATCTCTTCATCTGCTTAATCTGGAGGGACAAACACAAATACCATGCCAGAGCAACTATGACATCATTTCATTAAGGGAGGCAAGCTTTATATGATCTATTTTTATGCACACTTATTTTATCAAATTTTCCATTGCAATATCTTTGATCACTCCATTGTCCATCAATAGCCATTTCAATGATTACTCCATCCAGAAAAATACTCAATCACATGGAGCTTTTTGGTCACAGGAAATGAAATAATTTAAATTTACATACATGTTTTGGTTGTAAAATTTTATGAATTGGTTATGATTAAGCCCTTTCAAGCATTAAATTATATGACATTGAGATACAAACTCAATGAGGGAAGTCAAATGAAACTGTGAGTACCAGTAGAACAAATAAAGATATGGTTGAATTTCTTCTTGCTGGAGTGCAGATTGGGCACGTGGTTTTTTAATGGACAGTGGTGGCTTTTCAGGAGCTGCGCTATTGATTTTTTCATTGCATTAATTGTAAAGAGAGTCACATTTTATTTTAAAATGCTACCACTTAAATCTGAGAAATTATATAGTTATATGGAAAAGTTAAGTACTCCCTCAAAATATGACAGGGAAGCTTCCTAGGTTTTCAAAATTCTCCAAAGGAGTAAGTCCAGTGGCAAGGTAATGTGAGTCCCTGGGTGAGGAAAAGCCTGGCAGGGCCAGAGAGCCAGGGCAGAGCCACTGTTTCCAGGAAGCTGCAGTGGATTTGGCCTTTTAGCTCTTGTGGGGGATCTGCATGGGAAGAAGGCAGCTGCTGTGAGCCTGGCAGGTAAGAAGATGGCTGATCACAAAGGTCCCTGAGCATTCTAGAGTTCCCAGGGAGCACTGAAGCTGAAGACCAGTGGTGGTGCTGGGCACTTCAGAAGTATGTGTGCTGTTCTGACGATGCACTAACTAGCATATGGGGAGGGCAGAGGGATGGGAAGCAAGGGTGGGAGAAATTAAGGTCTGAGAAATGAGAAGGCAGAAGTGATGCAGGAGAGGCCACAGGGAGGAAGGGAAGTAGCAAGGCAGATTTTTGGCAGGAAAAACTAACAGGTGTTGGTGACTCCCAGCAAGAGGCACGGATGGAGAAACAAGGTTCAGTCTCAGGTTTTTGACTCACTCTTTGGGCAGAAATTGTGTGTGTGTGTGTGTGTGTGTGTGTGTGTGTGTGTGTGTGTAAGGGGTTATTGGAAGCAACCTGAAGTCATTGGATGATACCCCAAACTTTCAGGCTTAGAGAAAGATGAGGTTTTATTGCCTATGTTAAAGCCAGATGTGTGTGTAAATAAAAAATACAATTAAAAAAAAGATAGAAACAACCCAACTGATCAGCATGATGTGACTAATTAATACAACAAAATATTATTCAGCTAATAATTGAAGCATGCTGCAACCTTGCTCTACCTTGAAAACATTATGCTAAGAGGAAAAGAAGTAGATAATGAAAGCCATTATTATACAATCACATTTATATAAAATGCTCACTGTCAGAAAAATCCATAGACAGAAGGCTGATCAGTGGTTGACTGAGGGTAGCAATTCGATCTGACTGATACTGGGTTTGGGCTTTTATGAGATGATGGAAGTGTTCTAGAATTGGACCATGGTAATGTTGTACAATCTTGTGGATATACTAAAACCCCTTGATTTTTCTACTTTAAGAGGATGAGTTTTATGTTGTGTGAGACTATGTGAATATATCTCCAAACTTCTCTGCATGTTGTGATGATGCCAAAATCTCTGAGGACAATTTCCCAGTAGGGAGCTTGGCTAGTATCATAGGTGTAACGTATGAATTCACAGACATTTTTCTTTGTCCACATGGCATTTTCTTCTCACAGAGCTTCAACGTGGAGCTGGGCGATCAGCCTATCCTCTGCGAATGTTCCACATTCCTGGTGATGATCAGAGGGGGCAGTCATGTCTGTGTCCCCTTGAGTGGGCCCTCAGTGTCCTGTTTGGCACAGAGCACGTGCTTAACTGCAGGGAACTTTGCCGGATGCCTTCACGGCACTCACTCATCTGCTCACCCCTCCCTCACCTGCACGTTTCACACTTTAATGTGCACATGTGCCAACTGCTGCCACTTTGATTCAGTTCAGCAGGCATTTATTAAAGCACCTTCCATATTTCAAATGTCACAAGAGGAGGTTGGAGAAGAATGAAAGCCAAAGTGAGACTCATGCCTCCCAATGGATCATACCTAAGGAAGGTACAAGCCCCAGTATTTTATACAAAGGCCGAGGTAAATACAGACTATGGTGGATATATAAACTAAGTGTCAAAGGCCCTGAGACTGCCTGGCTTATGTGACATTTGAGCTATTATGGAGGAGAGAAGATTCCAGAAGAATCTTGGGCGCCAGGTCGTTAGAGTGTGAATAATGACAAGGACTGACATGGAAGCCCAGGATTCCTTTGCTCAGTGTTCTGGCTGTTTGCCCCGTGTCAGGCCTTTGCTGTATGTGGAGATGGAGTTTCCCACTTCAGTCTTGAGCAAACAAGAAGGGGCCAGAGCATGTCCTTTCTAAACTGAGGTCAGGGACTGCAGACAGGAGCACACGTCTTTGCAGTATTCTACAAGGAAGAAGTCCTCAAGCATCCTCACTCTACAAGGGACGGCTGGGACACTCAGGGTGACAAGTGGACCTTCCCAAGGGCACCCAGCCACAGATGGGAGTCACAGGGCCACAAGTACCACTGTTTGTCATTGTTTTAAGCAGAATGGGGACAAAAACAAAGGTTGCCAGTAACTTTCCCAGCACTTGGTCTGGTCCTTACCAAGAATGCCTGAAACATCATCACTCAGCACCTGTAGTTAGCAGGGGAAGATCCCTTTTGGGGGAGATCTGCTGCACTTATTCAACCCGCAACATGGTGTTCACATTACCATGTATGTGCGCTGAGTGTGGTGGCATGTGTCTGTAATTCCCACACTCTGGAGGTTGATGCAGGAAGATTTCAAATTCCAGCTCAGTCTGGGACTCACAGGCTCTGTCTCAAAGAAATGAGGAGATAATTTTTGCCTGACTTGCTTGCAGGCAAGATTCCAAGTAGCAGATAAAGAGAATTCAAGTAGTTATCTTTATTAGGGGAAAATATAAAGAAACATATTGGAGGGCAAACAAAAGCCTGCAGCCTTTGAAACTGACCTTTATACTTTAGTCTGCATTTCCCAAGAGCTGCTGCAGTGAGAAGGAAACAGTAAATTACGTACGCACAGAAGCCTTTCCTTTCACTAAATTTCACTGTAATGAATTACCCTGGACTTTGAAGAACTCTGGTAGTCCCACCTGCCCTCCACATGGCAGGAGCTATTTCTTTTCTTTTCTCTCCAAATCTCTTTTCACATTTTTTCTAGGCCCACCCACATGGGCTCTCAGACCATGTGAGTGTATTAATTTTCCTTCCCTTGGTTTTGTACTTCCCTAGATACAGATAATAATTTAAAAATAAGAACTCTTGTAGAAAATTATTTTAATAGTGTTCTGGCTTCTGGTAGCACACAGCCATACAAAGCTCCTCATGCTCTATCACCCACTGTCTCTGTCCATTGTCTGCTAATATGACAAAATACTTGAGACTGAGTATTTAAAAAGAAAAAAAATGCTATTTTAGCTCATCATCCTGGAGCAGAGAAGTCCAAGAACACGACACTGGTGTCTTCTCACGTTTGGGTGAGAACCTCGGTTTGTTCCCATCATGGCAGAAAGTGGAAGGACAAGCAGGTGTGTGCAGAAGAGATGAAATACTGGGGACAGCCTTGATATGTAGCACTCCCCTTGGGAACCCCGTCTCTCCAGGGCGAGAGCTCATTCCTACAAGTAAAGCAGTACTCACTCTTAAAGATGCCTTCCTCATCACCACAACGGCAATCAGACTTCAATATGAGTTTTGCAAGGGACAAACCATATCCAAATCGTAAGCTTTGTCTACTCAAATTAGCCCAAAGAAACAAACACAATGGGGACAAAACCTCCATATTCAGCTAAACTATACATAAGAAAACACCATGCAACTTCAAGGTATACACTGTAAAGACGAGAAAATAAAGTGAAATTTTCAACCAAACAGACAAAAAAATTTAGTCAAGAGCCTAGATGTGCTTTCAGGTGTTGAATGTATGACAGTGTTCTCAGCAAAGACTGAAGTGGCCAGGTGGTCACTAGATACCCTGACACTGTCTCTGGTGGCCACATTAGGAAAGCAAAGCTAGTGCCACTTACAAGGGAGCTACTTATATTAAGAGAAAGGAAAAATGAAAAGCAAGAGAATTAAAAAGTATATAACTAAAGAAGTAATCAGACATAGATATGTTATATCAGAAAATGTGCACTTTAAGGTGTCAAACACTTGTCAATGCTTCAAAGTCTTAATCATAAAAAAGCAATAATTCTATATATACCTGTTAAAATAACCTAAGAATACAGAGCAAAACTGATAGAAGGGAAAGGCAAATTATCTGAATACACAATGAGGTATGCAACTTTAACATGCATCTCTCAATTATTGATCAGTTAAGCAGACTAATCGTACATAGGGAAACAGGCCTCAATAAGATCAAGAAACTTGACCAGAGGGATGTCATAGACATGGAACTAACTTCCTCAGGAAGTCCTTGTTAGTGGAGCGTGCGCAGAGACAAAGCATGTCTCCTCAAGTTTCAGAGGACTGAGATCACTCCGTGTACGTTCTGTGACAATACCAAAACTACTAGAACATCCCCACTTATCTGAGCTTAGTCACTCTTCTTCTGAAATCACCCATAGATGCATGAAGAGATCTCAATAGATTCAGGAACTGTTTTAAAATTTGTAGCATATTAAAACACGATTTTGTAGCTAAAACTGTGCTTAGAGGGAATTTTATTACCTTCATAGCATATATTAAGGAAAGATACAAGGCTGAAATTCATGGAATCTATTCAAGAAATTATGAAAATAATATGAGATTAAACCCCAAATGCATAAAAAACTCAAAATAGCTAAATAACATTAACTAGAGAAATACAGAACATACATCTAAAAGAAAAAATAAAATGAAGAGTTTTTTCCTTAGAATACCAATAACCCTTGCCAAACTGACCAAGTTATGGGAAATGATGTAACTTCAGGTTCTAGAAACTTATACTGAGAACAGATAAGATTCTTACTACACTATTAGGAAAACCACCATAAGTATCAAACACTTGCAGTTTTCTTTTCCTTTTAATCAAATGTGACATTTTCTCACCACAAGGCAATAAAACAAATTCTGAAAATGACATAGAAATCATTAAAAATGATGTCATGTAGCTGGAGCTGTGTTCAGATAAAATTTTCTTGACCTTCAAGAGATAGCTTTTTCTTTTCCCCCACAAGAGTAAAGAAAAGTAAATCAGCATTCAATTTGAGCCACAGATAAAATCAGCCTTTAGGAAGTCAACACCAAGAAATAAAGTACTGCAAAAGTGGAAGCTGGAGAGGTTGATAATGGAGAGTGAGGAATAGGGAGAAACGTGTAGGGCTGACGTGTGTGCACATGCACCAGACTGCACAAACACTGCACATGTGCTCTCACACATGGTAGCACCAGCTGACAGGAGAAGAATGCAGCATGGAAGAGACCACAGGAATTTCAAGAGCATTTGCTTATTTAGATATACATGAAAAACTCACTTGGGTTGATTTCCTGGAAATATGTAACAATGGAAATGATTCCATCAGATCCCAGGAAGCCTAAGCAGCTCAAGGGCCATATTATGGGCTGAGAAGTTGTTCAGCTTATGCTAAAAACCCACCAGAGGTGATGGAGGTGGTCATTTCCGGGAGGGTGAATGACAGGGCATCATGTGGAAGGAGCTGCCATATGCTCTGCTGTGTTGGAGGCAGGGGCACGCTGGTGCTCGACCTCATCATATGGTGCTGCCATTGGTGGGCTGTGGAACTGCATGTGTGCGCTTGTGTGCTTCCTTGTGTACACCCATGCATGTGTGTGCACAGGAGAGATGACTCACTCTCTGGAGGGGTGTGGGTTGCTACTCAGCATGTGGAGTGGAAAGAAGATAGTTTTTAAAAAATAATTGCTCATTAAAAGAAGTAGTTTTAGTTATTTATTTGCAAGGAGAAGAAGAGGGGAGAGAGAGAGAGACACAGAGAGAGAGAGAATGAGAATAATGGCCCCCAGCCACTGCAAACAAACTCCAGAGGCGTGCATCACATTGTGTATCTGGCTTTACGTGGACACTAGGGAATCAAACTCTGGTCGTTAGGTTTGGCAGAGAAGCCCCCTAACCACTGAGCAATCTCTTCAGCCCCTGATTGTTCTTTTTGATCCATCTGCATCATTTTTACCACATTCTTGTCATTTTCAAATGGACTATGGACAAAAAATTTTAAGGAAAAATACCAAAATCTTGGCATGTTTACTTCTTATATGTGAGTCTGACACAAGCACCAGTGGCAACTTTAAAATGAGACCCAGTGATGCCACGTGTGCTGCTGGCCGGCACTGTGGCATCCTGGAGTCTCCTACCATGACTAGCCTGGGATGTGACAAAATCCCAGGGTGTAGGTGGAGCTTCCAGCCCCTTTGTCACCTTGTGGATAATGATGAAAACCTTAGCTTAGGGGCCCAAATTTTCTTTCTGTAAGTGTTGTCACCCCATCCCTTCACCAAAAATAATAAAATTAAGCCTGGGGAATGATTTCTGAACTGAGAATGGTGATTAATACCCACAGCTGTCAGTCTTTAGCAGAGATTTGTCATATTAATCAAAGAATTAAATTCCTCCTCCATTAAAAATATGACTAAAAGTATCAATTTTTAATGGAACGGCTTAAAGCAAGCAAGCCTTGCATGACAATGAGAGTTTCTGAACTTTTAATGAACTATTTCCTTGGAAATGTTCGAATGAAACTGACTTCAAAAAACCAGTTCTTGGGGCTGTGGAGATGACTCAGTGGCTGAAGGCGCTTGTTTGCAAAGCCTGCCAGCCCTGGGTTGAGTTTCCCAGTACCCACGTACCCACGTACAGCCAGATGCAGATGCACAGAGTGGCATATGTGTCTGGAGTTTGTTTGCAGAAGCAAGAGGCCCTGGCATGCCCATACTGTCTCTCAAATAAAGAAATGGTTGCTGAGGTGTTGGAGTACACCAAGGGTGAGCAGCTGGAAAAGCCTGTTCCAGAGCACCACCTGGGTGTTTGATGACAAGTACAAGAGACCTGGATATGCTGCCTTCAATACTGTTAAGCATGCAGTCTCAGACGTATCTGTTTTGGATAGTTTAGATTTGAGTGAAGATGAACGTGAGGTACTAATTAACAATATTAACAGGCATTTGGCCCCAGAAGCTGCCAAAATTCGAGCAGATATTGAAGTGGCTTGCTATGGTTATGAAGACATTGATGCTGTAAAGGAAGCCACGAGAGCAGGGTTGACTTGTACCATGGAAACCATGCCCGTAAATGTTAAGCTCATAGCACTTCCTCAGCATGCTACGACAGTGACAACCCTGGAGAGAACAGAAGGCCATTTTGTCCTCAATCAACCGACTGCCATCAAAGAAAAGACTGAGGAAAAGAGGGGTGTGTTCAATGTTCAAATGAAGCCCAACGTGGTCACAGATACAGATGAAGCTGAACTTGCAAGACAGCTGGGAAGGCTTGAGAGAGAAAATGCAGAAGTGGATGGAGATGATGGTGCAGAAGAAGTGAAGCCAAAGTGGAAGGTTAACTTGTGGGCAACATTCCAGTTCAAGGAACAGGAAGTAGTTTTGCTGACCAGAAACCCTACACTTAAAAAGTCTTCCAGTATTGAAAACTTTAAAGCTGAGTATTTTTCTTTTCCAAGCACTAAGTATTCAGCAGACTAGACCATGAGAGGCCCTCCTGGCTGTCAGCCATTTTTCAAACACGTCAAGCATTTTTAAGGAGGTGGCTTGATTTGACCAAAAACAAATTTTTAAGAACAATTCTAGAATTGGGCTTATGATTTCCCTTTCTGGTATCTCCAGATTGGTTCCTTTATGTAGTTCAGGGCCTCCATGAAATTTGTCAGGAGTACTGAAAACAATCCCAATCTTTCTATAAAAAATATATCAAGCAAACATCAATCAACTTTCTGAGATATTTAAAAAATGAAAATTTTAAGGTAGTTCTCTGATAATGATCAAAATCTAAGACTTCCAAATAAACTCCTAGGTGACAATTTTCAAGGGAATTAACCTCAGGATCAGAGTGGATGAATAAATGGTACTGTGGGAATCAGAGGTGGAAGACCATGGAGGAGGGTTGTCCCTGTGAAGCCAGTGAATCACACCATATGGCCTCCTAGCCATGGGTCAGCCGTTTCCCGGCTCGCTCTGGGCTTTGCCAGGTGGCTTCTTTGGGATGGGAATTGTGGTGCAAGCAGACACTTGCAGATGCTTGCTGACGGGAATTTGTCTTCCTGGAAGACTCCCTTATGGAAGCCAGCTGTCCTGCAGTGAGTCCATCTGGGCTGAGACCACCATGCCATAAGGAACCCTGAGGAACTGCAGTGGTCAGGTCACATGGAGAGAGAGGTCACAAGACTCATCACCACCTGGCTATCAAGCAGGAGTTGTCGCTCTCTCCTGGAGCACCAGGTTTTTGAGTATGGGGTACTATGGTGCAAGCATACTCTACCAGAGGGGGAGAACTGCACATATGAGCCACTACATTTTGAAGCATTTGGTTCTGCAGCAACAGAGAAGAGAAGCAGAGGCCCTAGCCGAGACACACCCTGAAAAGGTGGCAGGCTTTTTCAGGTATCAGACTTAAATATAAAAGTAGCGCAGCTCTCCCATCTGCAATGGTGTTCCTTCCTCTCCCACAGGGTTCTGTGGGAGAATAGCCAGCGCTGGCCCTGTGGTCAGCATGTAGCACAGGACCAAGTGTACTGCTTCCCCCTGAGCAACATGAGTTCCAGAATCTCAGGCCCTGCCCCAGACCTGCTGCGCCCTGATCAGCCTCTTAACAAAATTCTCAGTGTTTCCTGTGCATGTGAAGGTTTAAGAGTAAGGAAGTGGGCCGGGACTGTGTGTGCAAGCCCTGGGCCACGCTCCCCACCCAAGGAGCATGGAGCAGATAGAATTGGAGGGTCCTGACTCTGCATACGTGTGCTTGGAGAGGTCTGTGAGTTCTTTTGGAAACTTTCTGTAGTGAATGACCCTCCATAGAAGGTCCTGCTGCCACTTGTATGCAAAATGTGTGTGTGCTCTCTATGCTTCAGGCTACAGGCTTCAGGCAATAAGCTTGTAGGATATATGGGCCATCCCAAAGTGTCGGGAAATAAGATTGTTAAAGAGTCAGAACAGGGCTGGAGAGATTGCCCAGTAGTTAAAGTCTCTTTTCTTTAGCAAAGCCTGATAGCCTGAGTTCAATTTTCAGTTACCCACGTAAAGCCGGATGCACAAAGTGGTGCATACCTCTGGAGTTTGTTTGCAGTGGCATGAGGCTCTGGCCTGCCCATTCTCTCTCTCTCTGCCTCTTTCTCCCTGTCAAATAAATAAATAAATAAATAAATAAATAAATAAATAAATTTTAAAAAAATCAAAGGGCTGGAGAGATGGCTTAGTGGTTAAGGCACTTGCTTGCAAAGCCAAAGCCAAAAGATCAAGGTATGACTCCCCAGGACCCACATAAGCCAGATGCACAAGGTGGTGCATGCGTCTGGAATTCATTTGCAGTGGCTGGAGGTCCTGGAGAGCCCATTATGTCTCTCTATCTCTATCTGCTTCTCTGTCTCTCTCAAATAAACTAATAAGAATGAAATATAGAAAAAAAAGTAAAAAAAGAACAGTCAAAGCAATGATGCTTTATCAAACAAGAAAGGGAGAAGAAGGCAAGGTGCCCTTACCTAAGAGAGGACTTGGAGCTCTGTGAGAGAAGGGCAACCATGAGGCTTCACAGGTTTCTGGTTGTACTCTAAGTGCCTGGAAGGTTGGCTGGATCCTTCATGTTAAGATGCATATTAAAAAAAATCAGCTTTTCCTTCAGTGTCCAGTACTACCTGGAGATTCTACTCTGGGAGAATCTACTTGTGGCCATGACACCCTAAATTAGAAGCGATTCTAATTTACTTTGAAAAAAAAAAAAATCAACAGTGTGAAGCAGTGGTATACCAGTAGTCCCACAGCAGGCTAGAAGGAAAAAAACAAAAACAACAACAACAAAGAAAACCCCTTACTTGTAGCGTCTTCTGATTTCTGTCTGGTTAAACCGGCTCACCGCGCAGACTTCATTCTGCCAGTAATTTACTAACTCCTACAGTGTCTGAACTTTCAACAGTCAGGTCTCTTGAATTTGTCTTAATCAAATGTGCAGCCCCTGGGAAGCGCTTTTCCCTGTGGCAATGCTGAAGCTAATGCAGTACCAAAATGACCAGCCATGGTAACACTGGGGCTCACCTGTGCCGGGACCTGTGGCCCGCAACAACTTGCAAGAGAGAGAGGGGGGAGTTGACGTCTCGCTGGTGCTCTCAGTGATCTCGTGCTGAAAGATGGGATCCAGCGATGCAATTTTCTGTTCTGTGATCTAGTGATGACTCCAGGTGAGGTTATCTGGCTCCGTGTGTGTGTGTGTGTGTGTGTGTGCGTGTGTGTAGAACTCAGGACCAAAGACAGGCTGAGGAGCTTCATCGCCACCTGGTGGCAGGAGCCGGATCAGTCTCGGTGTTTTGACCTGAAGCTGAAAGGGCAGCTGAGACACTTCTGGGGTCTGTACCCAAATCATGCATGACAGAGCTGCTGTGTCATGCCTAAACTTTGATCAAAGGAGATAGAAGCCAGTGGAAAACTTTCCTTTCCTCTGGGTCTGTTAATCTCCATCAATGACAGTAAACTGGTCTCATTGCTCAGGACTCAGGGAAGTCACAGTCTTGCTCCTTGTGAGCCTTGGCTTGTTGGTAAACTAGCTGATCAGCGTCTTTTTTTTTGAAAAATCTTTTAATATTTCACAAAAATCCAAGCTTTTGAAAATGATGTCAAAAGAATCTGCTCTTGGGCTGGAGAGATGGCTTAGCGGTTAAGTGCTTGCCTGTGAAGCCTAAGGACCCCGGGTTTGAGGCTCGACTCCCCAGGACCCACGTTAGCCAGATGCACAAGGGGGCGCACGCGTCTGGAGTTCATTTGCAGTGGCTGGAGGCCCTGGCGCGTCCATTCTCTCTCCCTCTTTCTGCCTTTTTCTCTCTCTGTCTGTCGCTCTCAAATAAATAAAATAACAACAAAAAAAATAAAAAAAAGAATCTGCTCCTTTAATTTTGCCAGAGTCATTATTAATGGTCAGTACATACTTGCTTATGTGTTCTCCTTTTAATAGGCTATGCATATATCCACGTGATGTGGAGTGACATGACACTGTCCCAGACCACTTAGTCTGGCAGCTCTGGCTTGAATCTCGCTGGATGAATGAAGTGCTGGTGAATGGACGAACGCATCATCATTTATTTAGGATCTGATTAATCTACCCCCTTTAATCTGCCTTTTATAGCAGAGTTCTCATCCTAACATGCTCCCTAGACATGTGTTTAAAATCCAAGATCCCTGAGGGGAAGGGCAGGAGTTGTCCCAGGGCCCCAGGTGTCTTCTGGTCCTCGGTGTCTCCCACAGCAGGCTGGCAGACATGTCATCCCAGGGAAATACTCCTGCAGGAAATTCTGCATGAAGAGCACATTCATGCTAATTTGCTTCCATTACCTGCTACAAGCAGGAATGAAATGCCTTGTATTTCTTTCAGGGTTTTCCCATTTGCTGTTTTGCTGTTTTTGACCAATGAAGTCTCCAAGGTGAGCCAGGGGGAGAAAAACCGTGAAATAACAAGTGTAGAGCACCCCAAGAGGAATGAGCTGTCACCTCGTCTCATGTTGTAATTGGCCAGTATCCTATCCATGCTCATGGCCTAGGGCTTTCTACAGGCTACACACACAAGCAAAGGCCTCCTCGGAGAAGCACAGACTGTTTCAGCTACTATGGCTGCATACCGATTCACCCTAAACCTTAGCAGCTTAATCAATGATATTTACTGCGCTCATGACTCTGTGGGTCAGGAATTTGTACTGGGAGCGGAGCACTGGCTCCTCTAGCTCCAATCACGTCTGAGCCTTCATCTAGAGAGATGGAAAGCAGGGCTCTGCATCATGCAAAGCTCCTACGTGTTTTTCCACATGGTCCCTAACAGGGTAACATCAGAGTGGTCAGCCAACCTGTCACATGGTGGCCCCAGGCCCCTAAGATACAGGGAACCCAGGAAAGAAGCACCTTAACCTCAGAAGCCACATGGTGTCACCACTGCTTCTGCTATTCTGCTGGTTCTGGATGTGACACTTGGCCTCACGGGAACATGAATACCTTCCTCACAGAGGCAACTGAGCGTTATATAATGAGAACACTAGGGATGGACATACTTTGGTGCAACTGGCTTTAAAAGGTCACTGTTGGGGCCATTGTTTGGTGAAGATGACCTCAAGGATATGCCACCCAAAAAGGATGTGTCACTGGGGCAGGAGAAGCCTGGCTCTGGGGATGGTCCCACTGAGGAAGGTTCCCCCAGAAGCTAGCTATCCAACCACTGTAGTGTCGTGATGCATCTATAGCCCGATGGCCCTGTCCATGACCAGGGCCGCCGTGAAAATCAAAGTTCTTCATAGCAGATGAAGAGGATATTGGCACCAGTGCCATGCTGCTCATTGGCTCATCTGACCAGAAATCCAGCCAATGGCAGAAGGCAAAGAAATAAGGGACAGAAAGATAGCTAAAGGGTCTGGCATCCAACAAGTGTGACCTTGGCAAGGGCTGTGGTCTCCTTAACCTCTTCTCTTAACCAGAGAACCCTACTGTTTCAAAGATCCCAGGTCCCAGCAGCAAATCTCACTCCATCTCTGACCACTGCAGGCTTGGGACCCTGGCTGCCCTTTCTGCTCTGGGAAGGATGAGAGGCTTCAGACAGAACCTTGGAAGTGGAGTCTGCATATTCAGTCTAAGGAGTGTGTCACAGATGAATGACAGGCAAGAAGAGCCAAGGGTGTGTGTCTCCTAGATCCACCTAGCTGGGCCGGGGTTCAGCCTTCCCCAGGTGATTCTATGGAAAACCCTGAACCAAATGTAAACATGAGCACATATCCCAGACCTTGTCCCTGTGCTGCTCTGAAGCTCTACCTCCAGGGATCCTTCTCCCTCTTCCTTCTGGAAGCCTGCAGTGACATTAAGATGTGCATAGAAAGTGGCTGGGAACTGGGTTTGTGTTTCCCACCTTGAAAATCCTCCCAGGTCATGCCAGACATTCCTGTCTCTAGCATAGGAAGCACTGATTTCCAGCCAGCCCACCTGGGAGGGTGGCACAGGAGTGTGTGACTGTAGTTTGGGGGACCTACAGGCAACAGTAGCAGGTTTGGTGCCCACCCTGCAGCCTTCAGTTTGCTGGGCCCCAGGCAGTTGCCTGTCTCCTCTAAACTCTGAAATGACACTGGAAGGTTACATATTGTCTTCAGAAAACAGAGCAAGTAGCTACTTCAAGACACAGCAGGGTGACATGCAAGGGTGTTGGAGGGAGTGTTATGTGGCTTAGACCCATAGTGGGATGGTCTTCTATGGAGAGAAGCTTGGGGTCCAGGGAGGGGGCTGCAACATGCTTGTTCTACTGTGTGATCCCCACTGTGGGTGCTCCTCTCTACCCCATCAGGCCAAGCCCTCTGTACCTGATGTGCCAGATGGTGGTTTGATTCAGGTGTCCTCTATAAACCTAGGTGTTCTGAATGTTAGGTCTCCAGCTTATTGAAATTTGGGAATTAAAGCCTCCTGGAGTCAGTGCATTGTTGGGGGTGGGCTTATGGCTGTTATAACCAGCTTCTTCTTGCCAGTGTTTGGCACATTCTCCTGTTGCTATTGTCTACCTGATGATGGCCAGGAGGTGATGTCCACCCTCTGCACATGCCATCATTTTCTCCTGCCATCATGGAGCTTCCCCTCAAGTGTGTAAGCCAAAATAAACCTTTTTTCCCACAAGCTGCTCTTGGTCCGGTGTTTTCTGCCAGCAATGTGAGTCTGACTAAAACACACCACAAGGTCCTTCTCTGCTGAAGCCCACGGTGGCTTCCAGGACAGAATATTTTGTGGAGTTCGAGGTGCTGCTCAGAGAGTCACTCTCTCATCCTCAATAGTGGCTTTTCTCTCTGGTCCCCAGCCCCACACCACCCCCACCACAGCATGACATTTATTAGAGTTGTCTGGGGGACGCCTCTGAGCTCTGTAGGTTGCCTTTTCCTCCAACTTATTGGATGTCATATGTCCTTGCATGCCTCAAAGGAATGCTGTCTTCACAACATCAGACAATAGCGTTCAACTAGAAGAGTGATTGGTTAATAGTATTGTAGGGTGGGCAGCTGTGGAACAAGCCTGTGGGCGAGTCTGCAGGTCAAGCCACCCGTCGGCATGAGGGATGGAGTGGGTACAGGGATACCGGGAGGGAGGAAGGTGAAGGATGTCTGGGCAGGGAATGTGTGGGGAGGTGGACAGAGGGACAGAACCCGAACCCTCCCAGTTCCCAGTGACTTTGCTCAAGGCTGAACTGAGGGCATTGAAGGCTGGAGAGAGGCATGCATAGGCCACGGCCCTGCCTGGACTAAGATGTGTGGACACTTAATTAATGCAAATGTTCCTTAATCATCCTCAAATGGGGCTCCTGGTGAGGGTTGCCATGGCCACAGGGCTCTGTCCTCCACATTAACCCCATATGTCCATGTCTAATTTAGGCAGCGTGTGCTTGTGTTCTAAGCACATACCACAAGTTACCAGGGAGCTTTATCCTTTTACCTCAATGGGAGAGTCATTGGGTAGGGGGAGAGGGTGGATAGCAGTGAATGGTCTGACGAGTTTTGTTCCTGGCTTTGGTGTTTTCTGTGTGCCTTGAAGCAACACTGTCAGACATAGGAAGGGTAGAGGGTATTCCATCATCAGGCAGAAGAGAAAGCAGGTTCACAGAGAGAGTGACTCATACAAGCTCATTTGTGACTGTGTGGGGCTTCATGCCTGGTGAGGATGTTAATGATACTGGATGAGTCCACGGCACCAGATACCAGGCTGGGATGTGCATTGTCTCTCCTAGCACCCCAGCAACTGCAAAGGAGCTAAGACGTCATGCTGCCTTTAGGTGAGGAGAGAGGCTCAGAGATGGTGGGTAGCTTGCCTCAGGTCACAGAGCAAGAGTGGATGAGTAGAGATATTTCATGCTTGGGAGCAAAGTCAGGTCTTCAACTATACTCTGCATTTCCTATCTTAGGCTCTGTATTTATAACTTGACATAGTAGGGGTGTCCCTCTCCTACCCCTCCTGGAAGTGCTGCTGAATCCCATGGCACTGGTAATGAGGTAAGAAGCTCAGGGTCTATAGCAGTTACTTTCTCGTTGCTGGGGCAAAACATCCCATGAGAAGCAGTTTATGGAAGGAAAGGGTTTATTTCTGTCTCGCAGTTTCGAGGGGAAGTTTCGCTATGGCAGGGAAAGCATGAGGAGCAGACAAGCAGGTGCCACACCTCCACAGCAGCAGAGAAGCGGAGAGAGTGAGCTCAATGTAGCAAGCAGGGATCGGCTTTAACAACCCTGAGGCCTGCCCCCCCCCCTGCCCAGCAACAGCCCTCCACCAGCAAGGCTCCACCTCCCACAGGCTTTACCTGCTGGGGATGAAGTATAAGGCTTAATCACAGACACACGAGGGTTTGGGAGACAATTTACATTCAAACCACCACGGGGTCACCCTTCACCTATAGCTGGAGCAGGTTACAATCTCTATCACACACTCCAAGGCTCAAGGTCCATTGTAGAAGAGGCAGCAGAAAAAAAATGTAAGAGCCAAAAGAAGGGTAGCATACTGCTTGCAATATTATCTTTCAGATACAAAATGGACTCAGTATTCATGACCTCATAGTGCCTGACACTACCCACACAAGACCTTCACAATAGGGGGAAAATGATGTCATCAAAATAGAAGAGAGACTAATTGGAAAGAAGAAGGGATTCAATGGAGGGTAGATTTTGGGAGGGAAAAATGGGGAAGATGAGTGGAAATCATCATGGCTTATTGTCTATACTTACGAAAACTATCAAAAAAGAGTTTGAAATAAAACAGTCTGGCCTAATACCTCTTTATCACAGGAGGGAGACCCACATAGATGTGAACCTTGCTGACTTAGGTCACCATACAGAGATAGACCAGATGTACAGTGGGCCTGCAGCAGCTGCCCATGTGGAGAGGGCAATCCAAGCCACTGTGAGATTCAGGTGCTATAAGCAGGGGCACTGAGAACTGGGCCAAGGCCTCTGCAAATCATGTCACTTTGGTGCACACCTTTAATCCCAGCACTCGGGAGGCAGAGGTGGGAGGATCGCCATGAGTTCCAGGCCACCCTGAGACTCCATAGTGAATTCCAGGTCAGCCTGGGATAGAGTGAGACACTACCTCGAAAAACCAAAAACAAACAAACAAAAAAACAAATCATGTCACTTGCCTTGCTGTTTCTGCCTAACTTATTAAAGCAAGATGTGACAATTTTCAGTTCCTTGCAGCATTTTCAGATTTTTTCACCCTACAAGGCCATGAAGGGCTGTTCATCCTAATCATATCAGAGATGATGGCAGACATGTGGCCATGCATTCACACCAAGATACTGGGTGTTCAGCATGTAGACTGTCACATCTTCCCCTGTGGTGGTTTGATTCAGGTGTCCCCCATAAACTTAGGTGTTCTGAATGCTAGATTCCCAGCTGATAGAGATTTGGGATTTAATGCCTCCTGGAGTGAGTGTATGGTTGGGGTGGGCTTATAGCTGTTACAGCCAGTTTCCCCTTGCCAGTGTTTGGCATACTCTCCTGTTCCTGTTGTCCACCTTATGTTTGCCAGGGGGGGATGTCCACCCTCTGCTCATGCCATCATTTACCCCTGCCATTGTGGAGCTTCCCCTTGAGCCTGTAACCCAAAATAAACATCTTTTTCCCGCAAGCTGCTCTTGGTTGGGTGATTTCTACCAGCAATGTGAACCCAACTTCAACAGTGGAGCTGATTTTCAAGAAGAATTTGGAAGGATTTAAAACTTGGCCTAAGAGATGCCTTGCAGTGCTGTAAGTACACCTTGATGGACTATTCAGGTCAGAGTTGAAAGGTGTGAATGCAGTAAGAACTATGGACTGTGAGGTTTGGCTTATGAGGGTGAAAAGAGCTTTGCTTGGACTTTTCTAGCAGTCTGTGTGAGGCTTGCTGTTATGCCCATGTCCTGAGAAGTTGTGCAGGGTTTTTTTTGCATATAAATAAACTGGTATGAGCAGAGGGATATGGCACAGACAGAAAAACCTTTGGGTGAACTACTGCCTATTCAGCTGCAATTGAAAAATTATACCTTTGAGATTGGGCCAGCTGACCTGCACTGGGGCAACAGAAAGAAGGCTGACTCTTTTGGAGGGGCCTGAGTGCTCAAGAAGTGTCCTATTTTTCAAAGTCTGCTTTATTTTCCCCTGGATTAACAAATTGGCACCCTACCTGGTATTGTGGAGTATAAGAAGTGCTGAAAAGAGGGTCATTGAGTTTGCAAGATGATCTTGTGTTTTAGAAGTAGCCATGGGCAGTGTGAAGCAGGTTTGCTGGATGCCTGCATGGAGACCCCATGGGGCCATGAGGATGAACTATGGATTGCAGTGGAGACCCAGGGGAGATGCTGAGACCACGAGATGGCTGCTAAGGAAAGCTGCCAGCCCAGATGAAGTTTTCCAGGACTGTGAGTAGCCTAGCTGGAGGGGCGGAATTGGAATGCCAGAGAGTTGTTGCTGGCTAGAATTATCGGACTTGTAGATTTGTCACTGCCTAGAATTGTTGGCCTTGGAGTTACAGAGTTTGATATTTGCCCTGGTTGTTTTAAATCTTGTATTGGTTTAACATTTCTTTGCTATGCCCAATGCCATCTTTTGCAGTGTATTTATTCTGTGCCATTATGGTTTTTTGAGGTTATTTTTTGGTAGTATGGCTCAGTTATAAAACCTCGGACTATGGGGGTATATGAACATCATTGGAATAGATAAAAACTATTGGGACTTTTAAAGTTGGACTGAATGCGTTGTATTTTATATCATGTATGGATATCAGTTTATGGGGGCCAGGGGCGGAATGTGGTGGTTTGATTCAGGTGTCCCCCATAAACTTAAGTGTTCTGAATGCTAGATTCCCAGCTGATAGAGATTTGGGAATTAATACCTTCTGGATTGAGTGTATTGTTGGGGGCGGGCTTATGGGTGTTATAGCCAGTTCCCCTTGCCAGTGTTTGGCACACTCTCCTATTCCTGTTGTTTCATCTCTCCCTTCTTACTGTTTGATTTCAAAAACTTGAAATCCATGGGAAGGCTCAAACAGTAAGAAGGGAGAGAGTGAGGTAGAAATGACTGAAGGTCTTCCTTTCAGATCTGAGACCTTAATACAGAGGAAGGGAAAATCCATGATTTGGCATGTAGAAGAGGCTGGTACAGAACATTGTGATAATCAGGAAATGCTCTGTCTTTGGACTGCTTGAACTGGGGAAAGCTTTTAGCTAAGTAATGGAAGAGTTTCTCAGTCTCACTTGTGAAACTGAAGCTTATGGGTGTGAATAGCATTGGTCTGAGTGTTACAGAAGCAGGAAAATGGAACAATGTAACTTCTCCTCCCTCCTTGAGACAAAGGCTGAATAATTCAAAGAGACATGAGGGAAATCAGTCACTGATGGAATAGCCCATTGGAGCTATTAGGAACACTTGTTTATCCCTGGGATGATGTCCCTTATGAATAGCGGGAACTGGAAAATAATTGAGGAAGAGCACACATTACTGAAGAAATGAGGCACAAGAGGGGAAATGCTTGATATGCAATACACTGGGTCAGAAAGGATTGTGTTCAAAGGAGACTTAAGAAAGAATTGAGCAGGGATCTTGGAGCTTTAGTGGCTTTGTTGAGCCCCATGATGTGTCATGATCTTTATGAGGTAGTTGAGGTTCTGGTGAATCAGATCAGCATGGAAATCAGGTTCATCAAGTGCTGAAACATTCAAGAGGTGTGAGAAAATGGAAAAAAAAAAAAACAGACAAAGGGGCATGCCTGGGTCACTCAAATGCAAATATGGCAACATTTATATCAAACTAGTATTCCTGGGTGGTGGTGGTGGGGATGACAGAAAGCCTAATTCAGCTTGTGAGCCTCTGGAAGGCTTTAAAGCTTGAACAACACTTCAAGGATGAAAGAAGAGAGTAATGGAATTGTACAGGTGAAAAATGTTAGTCCCAATGGTGGGCAGTTACCCTGGCTCCTGAGTATGCTATGCACATTTCTCCCCTGGGAATGGAGATTGTTGAGTCAAGGGTCCTGAAAGCATCCAGGTGTGGCCAATAGAGATGTAGCCGTGAGCTGCGGCCCCAGTCCTGAGCCTGCCAGACTCGGACGGTTGGTGTGGACAAGCCATTTCTGCTAAGTCCCTTGTGGTGGAGAGATGCACAGTGGCCTGATGGCAGCACCTTAGGACAAGAAGACAGGAAAGCTCATGGAGAATGCCTGTGGATAATAGGGACCAAATAAGGGAGTGCTGCCTATTTATACAGTGGTCACCAACATTGCTCTACTGGGGAAATTATTGATACAGTGATGAAATCTTTTCATCCTGTATTGTACCATGCTATTTTTTAAAAAAATATTTTATTATTCATTTATTTATTTAAGAGAGGAGACAGACAGACAGACAGACAGACACACACACACACACACACACACAGAGAGAGAGAGAGAGAGAGAGAGAGATTGAGAGAGAGAGAGGGAGAGAATGGGTACACCAGGGCCTCTAGCCACTGCAAATGAACCCCAGACATATGTGCCACCATTTGCATCTGGCTTAAATGGGTTCTGGGTAGTCGAAGCTGGATCCTTAGTCTTTGTAGGCAAGTGCCTTAACCACTTAACAACCTCTCCAGCCCCCATGCTATTTTTTTTTTAGCATGTTGAATCCCAAAACAAAGTGGCTCTTGCTTAGACAGACAGCAGCTAGCCTTCAGAGGTATTGTCCCTCTCTCCTGTAAAGTTCCATTATGTGATGCTGGCACTGAGTGTCTTACAGATTTATCCAGGTATCTGGAAGATGTGAAAGGATACCTGAAGGAGCAAGAATTGGAAATCAGTCTGTACAGGGTGCAGGGGTTGGGCATAGCTGTGAAACTCTTGGGAGTCTAATGGTTGGATAAGATGAAGTGATGCCCAACAAGGGAATTGAGGAAAGCCTATAACAGGCTGTGCCTCTAAATGTAAAGACATCAGTTAAAAGGGTCAAACTCAGAATGTATCATGAATGGTTGGAAAGAGGCACACCCAAAGGATATATAGTTACTGAATGAAGAATCTCAGTGCCAGGGGTAGGCTAACTCCTTACCAGTTGTTTGCTAGAGAAGTCCCTGAGACCTTACACAATACAGGATATTGTCACTGCTGTTGGTTGTATTCCAGAGCTAGGTGGTAAGAAGCTATTGCTGAAGGCACCACACACTTGTGTTGCAGGACATGGAGAAATAAATCTGGGACTGAGCCGAGAGCTCCCTCACTAGCATCTGTGCTGCTGGAAGGTACTATGCAGCCTGCTGGGGGAGAAATCTCACCAGTGGTCTTGCTCAGCTGTGGATATAGCATGTCAATGCCACCAGCCTACCAGCCTACGAGGCAAGATATATGACAGCTGATGTAATTGTGGCATGACTGTTATGGGTGTAACCAACTACTTTCTGACTTGGGCCTAAGGTCCACCCCACAAGAGGGGACCTATCCAGGGAATGAATTATCCTTTGTCTAACATATCCACACTGCATATACTACCCATCTGTTAGTTACTGAGAATGTCAGAGATGTCAGCATGCTATCCTGGCATCATAGAGCTTTTGTTCAAGTACCCATTATTTTATTAATGTTCCCAAAACATAAGAATAGCGATGCTGGCAACTGCGACATGCCAAAGAGAAGCAATAGAGTGTACTGCCTAAGTGAAAATGCCAATGTTCTCTACTTAAGAAGAAAAAATCAATGGCTGAGTTTGCTCAGATCTGAGGAATGAATGAATTCTCTATCTGTGCAACTGTGAAGAAGAAGAAGAAATAATGTGTCTTGCTGCTGTATTTCAAACTACAAAAGATATGGCTACAGTGTGTGGCAAGTTCTTAGGGGTGGAGAGTACTATAAATGGTGGGGTTCAGTACTTGCTGAGTCAGGTACCACTGGGCTAGGAGCCTTGGCATGCATCCTGAAGATAATGGTGAAGACTGTACTTGGACACCTTGCAGAATATGATAGTGGAGCCACGAGACTGTGTTTGGCCAAGATGGTGCCCACCTGTATTTCATCTTCTCTGTTCAGATTCTTGGCCCCATCTCAGTCCACACCCATGCTCACTGGGTACTCCATCTTCCCTGTTTTACATCCCTTCCTCTGGCTTATCCCCATGGGGCCACAGGACTCTGGCTGTACAAACACTGCCAATTACCAATCCTCCCCATCAAACAGCCTGTGTCCCCTTCACCCTCTTAAGGTCAAGCTTGGAGGCCTCAGTTTCCCACTTAAGTATGACATTCATTTTCTGCCTTCTCCCATTTCTTTCTGAGGTTACTCCCTGGCTCTCTTCCCCATGAAGTCTTCCCTATACGTACCTCCTGAAAGTGTTTCTGAATCTCTATTCTAATACTTTAGTCCCTTATATACCCTCTCTCAACCTTGTACTTTTCCCAGCTGACAATGATTCTAAGTCATCTTCTTACTGGTGTGGCATTTGGCTGTGGCACTATGTTGGGTAAATTCCACTGGAAAGGAAGAGAAGAGGAATGGAGTCATGTGAGTATCTGAACACAGCCTCTGCCCACCTGCTTAGCAGCTACAACAGACACAGTACTTCCATGTGCAGAATTGGGATAATGAGGTTTTCATCGGACCATGTGCCAAGGCCTGGTTCCAGCCATGAGACCTTCAGGAGAGGATAAGAGGTCTATGGGTAAAGGTGAGCTTAGAAGGCCTGTGGCACTCTGAAATGGATTCCATCTCCAGTCACAAATCACCCTCTTCTTCCTACCAGGCACACGAGGGGACTTCCCATCATTGGCGAACCTATCTTCCATTGGGGTTTCTTAGAACCCTTATGAAAGGCTCATCCAGGAAGCATTCTACCACATGTCTTTTAAGGCAATGGTCTCATGTCTAGATAGTTATTCATGTTTGTTTCGTCACATGCATATTATTAAATGATTCATATGCAGTCACCCCCCATATACACGCATGTGTGACACCATTCCTCTTCTTTTCCTATTTGATGGAATTTACACAGCACAGTGCCCGGGCCATGCCAGGCGCCCAGTTGTGTTTGTTGGATGAATCACTTGCTACAGGAGTGAATGAATGAATGCAATTGCTAAAAATTCGTGCATCTTCAGCTCTGCTTTTTTTTCTCCTAATCTAGGCATACTTAACTCATACTTGCGATATCTGCTATAAAATTTCCTGTGTGTGGCTATAGTAGAATCTGGGGGAAAATAAGGTGTAAGCCATCGAGTTGATAAAGTGTTCTAAGCTGTGCCACAGCTGGCCGAGCACCTCTCTGACTGCGTCTACCTGCTGCCAGTGCTGCAGCTGGAAGCCGTCATGTGCTTGCTGGTTGTGTAACAGGATCAAGTTGGTCATGGAGGTACTGAAAAGCAAGGCAGGCAGTGAGGAGAGGTCGTCCTTAAGTAAGCACACGCTTGAGCGAATGAAGTCACTGGGCCCTGAGGCTGCCGAGGAAGTGGAAGTGAGTAGTCCAGATGGAGCTGCCATGGACTTGGGAGATAGCAGGCAGCCCTTCTCAACAGTCATTCAGTCATAGCCAGAGATGCTGAGCAGAGAGGGAGGAAGACATTGCTCAGGGACACTGTGGATTTATAGCCATCTTCCCAAAGGAAGCCTGGCTGGAGATCAAAAAGAAAATTATCTTCTGTAATGCTTCATCTCTTTAAATTTACAGCAGCAATAACTCCTTAGGCTTTCACTGCCCAGATCCATACACTCAGCAGGTGGAGGTGGAGCATGAAGAAGACATCCTTGGGATGGAGGCAGGTCAGCCTTTCCTTCAGATGACCAGGAGCTTGGGGCTTCGTATCTTCACACCCTGCAGGTTCTCAGCCTGGGCGTTTATTACAATCAACATAGGGCCTGAAAACAAGTTCCCTTACCATGCTGAATAGGAAATCCATGGTGAGACTGCATTCTGTAGGTCAGGCCATCCTGGTCCAAAGGCTTGGGCCACTGAGTCAGCCTCAGGTAATAGAGTGCACTGCTTAGTGACTGCTAGGGGTTCAGTTCTTCCACGTGCAGAACCAGGTTAGTGAGGTTTTTATCAGGTCATATCTCAGGGCCTGTTTCAGCTACAAGACGTTCAGGAGAGGATAAAGGGTCCATGAAGAAGGAGCAAAGGACAAAGCAGAAACAACCTGTGTGCCATGGGGCACAGGAAGCTTTCTCCCGTGACAGCACGAGGAATGTCCACTCCCTGTTCTCAAAACACCCTTAGGTGTCCATAGAACCTATGTGGAGGGTTTTCCTCTAGTCAAATGCTTGCTCCCCAGGAGAGCTGTTTCAAGGATTGCTCTTCTGTCTATCCACCTGGCAGAGCGGGGCCCACCATACCTGTTTGCTCAGCTGGATCTCTTCCTCCCAAGGCCTTTTTATTATATTGTTTATCATATTGTTGACCTCCTCCACATCAGCCTCTCTGAATTACCAGCTAGCCTGACTCCTCCTGAAAATTGGATAGGTCTCAGCTTTCAGAAGCACCATTGTTGAAAATAGTCTCAGAAAGAGGCATAGCATGGGACTTTGGCTTACTAAGAACGGTCACGGACACTAGTGGCTTCCATGTCAATGGGGTCAGGAAGTGTAGAAACTTGAACTCTGAAGGTGTTCTGCCTGCTCCCGTATGGGGTCACTTCTTCTCAGAGTCTGCATTCATTAGTCAGATAATTACTGAATTAGGTTATGTGCCCATTTTTGTCTGTGTGACAAAGTCCCTGTTCAGCCATCAGGGAATAAATCCATCCATCCTTGCTGCACTGAAGGCTAGGGATCCTCCCATGGTGTTCCTCTTTCACTGGCCATGCTGGGAACTCTCCTGTTTAGCTCAATCATTTCTCAGCTCAGGAGTAAGTAGGAGGCAGCAAGCTGGGGCCTCTGCACTTTGACACAAGACAATTGTGCTGATCCCACTCAGGGTTTGAGTCTTCCCTTAGCAATAATTTTAAGGCCAACATCTCAGATGTTTATAAGATCCTTTTATGTTTTCTCAAGAGTGAAACTTGTGGGATCCTGAGGCTGGTGCTCTGTACACTTTCTGTGCCATGTGGATTTATGTGTGTGTGCGTGTTTAGGGGGCAGCTCTGCTCAGCTTCATGGCCTTCTTGGCCAGTATCTGAACCACTCTCTTGGTGCTTTTGGCTTTCTGTGGCCTTCTGGTTCCCTGGAGATTTATTGATTGTCACTCAGCCTCCATTGGGCCTCTGTGGCCTATTTCTCGCTGCATCTATGCTGACTTGGGTATAATCTTTCTGCAAGAATGTGGGCACTAGGAAGGGCCTCAGCCAGGAAAGTCCCCCACTCTGATGCTGGGAAATTGGTTAAATTTCTCCCAATTCCTGGGCTGCTGCCAAGCCTACTGAATTTATGATATCTTAAGTGGTGTTTAGGAACTAATTTTTAATACATATATATGGTATTTTAACTTATTTTTGACATTTTTGTACTTACATATTACATTTTGATCTATATACCCCACATTGTTATTGATATATACCTGACATTATCCTCCCTTGTCCTCTTTAGCCTCTTTGTATTCCTTCTTCTCATCTCTTACTAGTTGCTATGCCTGAGAAGAGAATGATGCCCCTCCCTGGCAATCTTGAACTGTCATTGGCTCATTAGGAAAGGGAGTGGCTTACCAAGTGCCTCCCCTATCTGTGACTGGCCCCATCTTGAGCAGGTCTTGTGCAGGTAACCACATCTGGTGTAAGTTCATGAGTGTCACAGCTTTTTCATGTCCAATAGCTAGAGTCCCACAGTGCTCAGTCCCATTCTCCAGCTCTGGCATTCTTTTGTCCCATCCTCCATGATGTGCCCTGAGCCCTGGAGGGGCTGGTGATGATGATGATGGTGATGATGATGATGATGATGATGTGTGTGTGTGTGTGTTGCTTAGGACTGAGCACTCATCAGTCACTTGATTTCAGAACTCCACCAGTTATGGTTCTCTACATTGACTATCTAACAGTGCCAAACAAAAGAGCTTTTCTGACTGGGCGTGAGAGCAGAATTGATCTATGGATATAAATATCAGTGTTTAGGAGATAGTTTGACAACACATCTGTTTAGTAATAAAACAAGAGTAAGTTCTTCCCTAGGTCCTACATTCTCCATAGCCAAGGGTTTTCTGACTTTGGTTTCAGTACAAGGTATTTATTTACTCCTGTGAATCAGGCCTTAAATCCAACCACAGAGCTGTTGGTTACCCCCATAATCTTCATACCACTATTGTACTATAGGTACATCTTGCCTCAAGAGTCAGTATTGTAGCCTGCAGGATCATTTCTGGGTAATAATGTAGATGAGTTTTCTCTGCTGGAAGTCTGCTGGGTACTGTCTGCCACTCTGAAGGCTAGCCCGCAGGAAGGAAGCTTCCGCCTCAGCTCCAGCTTAATTCTATGTCCAGAACCCATCAGTGTGGGTGTCTGTAGCAATAGGGTCTGACCCTTCAGTCCTGGTGGGGAGCCAAGAGCCACGGGATTAGCTTGTACAATTTAGGGGGCTTCAGGGGCTTCTCTGGCCACAACTCATTGGGATGTATTCCATTACTGGTACTGATATTTTTGTTGGATAGCCAATAGCAACTAGGAGCATTATCCATCTGTGTAGAGTATCTATGTTCATTCTATTTATAAATTTTTTATTAACTAAATAGTAGGTTTTATTATGGCTTTTTTTTTATCCCCTAAGTTTTGGTTAATCCTTCCCCATCCCCTCTTCTCACTCATCTCCCCATCCTCATCCTTACTTAACCCTTTCCAATCCCAGTACCTACCCTGACTGTTTTCATATCACTTGTGCTCCACTATCTTCTCCCCTTAAGATCCCCCAAGCCCTTTTATAACTTCACAATCTAGTCTGGAGATTCAAAGCTAGGATCTACATATGATGGAGAACATGGGGGTATTTTTTCTTTTGAGCCTGAGTTACTTCACTCAATAGAATTTTTGAAGCTCCATTTATTTTCCTACAAAGGTTATAATTTATTTTTTCATTATTGCTAAATAAAACCTCACTGTGTATATGTATCACATTTTTTTATTATCCATCCAGTTGATGGACATCTAGGCTAGATACATTTCCTAGCTATTGTGAGTAAAGTTCCAATGAACATGGATTACAAATATCCCTGTAATAGGCTATAGAGTTTTGGGGGTATAAGCTCAGACGTGGTATAACTGGGCCATATGGTACTTGTACTTTTAGCCTTCTGAGGAACTTCCACACAGTTTCCTATAGTGGCTGTTACTAAGTTATACTCCACCAGCAATGAATAAGGGTTCCCTTTTCCTCACAATCTTACTAGCATTTGTTGTCATTTGTTCTCTTGATGATTACAATTCTGACTGGAGTGAGATGGAATTTCAAAGTAGTTTTAATTTGCATTCTCCTGATTGCTAAGGATGTTGAACACTTTTTAATATATTTACTGATCATTTGTATTTCTTCTTTTGAGAAGTCTCTGTTTAGTTCTGTATTCCACTTTTTGATTGGGTTGTTCATTTTCTTGGTGTTGATTATTTTTTATTCCAGCTATATTCTATAAATTAACTCCCTGTCAATGTATTGCAGGCAAGCATTTTTCTTCCATTCTATAGGCTGCCTTTTGGCTCAGTAGAAAGTTGTTTTTTTTTCTGCTGTACAATAGCTTTTTAGTTTTATGAGATGCCATTTGTTAACTGCTTTATTTACTGGTCAGCTGGAGTCTTATTCAGAAAACCATTCTATAGCTATATATCTTGAAGGGTACTCCCTACCCAGCTGCTCAAGCCCATGAACCATGATTCAAGTGGCTTCTGTACTGCACAGTCTAAGCAGAGAGCATCCTGTCCTGGTGGGAGTCTCTGTTGGAACTTAGTTATGGCTCTAATGCGGTCACAGAGGCCACAGGGTAGTAGATATGGAACAGAGGACAAGTGCCATCCCAAGGGAACATGTCTGTTGGATGCACAGAAGCTGGACTTTGGGCTCCTTTGTGGCAGCTGCTATGGTTCAGACTTTGCATAACTAGCTCTGAGGATGGCACTGCTTCCAATGGGTTCCTAGGCAAGGGTGGAAGAGAGCTGCCCTCTCTGTACTAGGGAACCTGATCCTTCTCAGAGTTCCCTAGAAGGCTTAGAATGGAAGGGTATGGTGCAGGAGGGTTAGAACCCGAGCCAAGGCATAGGACATTGGTCATGAGCCACTGGGGAGAGTGGGACTTGGTTACCAGGGAATGGCAGTGAGGAGGATGACAGAGACGCTCTCTAGACAGACACACTCCTGTACCTGTTGGGAGAGGTCAGTCTGTGAAAATGGTTTTCCACCAACACCCAAAGTGAAAATTCCCTCAATCAAGATGATGCTTAAGAAAACGCATCTATGTGAATGATGTGAGGAAATAAAGGTCCTCTTTGTACACACCTCCTCCCTTTTAGTAGGATAAGGCAATTTTGTAAAGTGTAGAGAGGCGAGATACAGTGTCTTTATCCCTTTGCCAGAATAGACAGGGTTGCTATAGAATGGATGGGGGAAATATGTGTGATTTATTTACTGCTGTAAAATGAAAATTCATTCTGTATTTTATAGACAGAAAGTGAGATGTCTTTATCATACCCTCTAAGGCTCAGGGACCATTGCTGAAGAGATAGCAGAAAGAATTTAAGGGCCAAAGGAAAAGGAAGAATTCTTACAAAGCTGTCTTCCAGACACAAAGTGGCCTTGATATTCATGACCTCACAGTGGCTGACGCTACCTACACAAGACCTGCATAGTAGGAGGAAAACAATGATGACATCAAAATAGAAAAGAGTCTAGTTGGAAAGAAGAAAGGTTTTAGTGGTGGAGGAATTTGGGAGGGGAAAAAGGAGAGTGGTGAGGGAAGATTATGATCATGGTAACTTGTCTTATATTTATGGATGTTGTCAATAAAAAGTTAAAAAATTAAAAAAAAATACCTGGGGTGATTGAGCACGGCTGTTAATGGAAGTTATCATTGGAAGCAGGATTGTGAGGAATTTCCACATTTCCAAATTATGGAAATTTTTAATAACAAATAAAATAATCATGATTTAGGATGAGTCATTCACCACCAAAGGCCTAAGGTTTGGTGAAAATTTCTCTGTAACATGGCCAGGTAGTTTGCTTCTGGGACCCAATAACTTCTTTTTCAAGGAAATTATGCATCTGAGTTTTGTGTAGGGTTTATCTGCACATAACCTAGGTGTAGCACAGCCTCATGACGTGCCATCACACCTACTTCCACTTTATACGGACAGCCGCATGCCTCCTTTGGGTGGGTCCTCGTGTCAGAAATAAGACAGTCTTGGGGGCAGTGGTCTTGGAAACTACACACAAGGCAATGGGGACACGGGGCAGGGAAAATACAGAAATATGTCAAAATGGGCATTTACCTAAATGAAACTGGAACTTAGGTTCCCATAAGAACCTGCATACATGTTTCAAAGTTGTTTTGCTCATGGCTGCTCCAAGCTAGAAATAATCCAAATGTCTTCCAGTTGTTGTATGGATAAATATTGTACATCCACACCATGCGACACTACTTAGCTATGAAAAGAAACAATCCCTTGATGCCAGAAATGAACTGGAAGCATCTCAAAGGTGACCTCAGGGCTCAAAAGTCTGCACAATCTGTACCTCCTTTCATGTGGCAGTTTAGAATAAGGCAAAACTATAGGGACAGTGACCAAATTGTGAACCATAAGTAGGGCAGTGTTCGATTCTATCTATGAAGCACATATGAATTGGAAATAATGATTGATATTTATCAGTGCACATTTACCAATGCTCTTGGAACTTTACATTAAAAAGCTTCAATTTCAGGCTTACACTAAAGAGCAGAGACGGGTATTGTGGTTGTTGGATACATGAGGACATTTCCATACTTGAGGATAGAAGCTAGAAAGTAGCTTCCAGAGAAGCAGGTTCCTGGCACTTCTTTGAGGCATGGTGTGCAGTATAGGACTCTGTGTCTACAGTGGCTTTGGTAGAAATTTAGGGGGGATGAGCACCCACCACCCAATCCTGGGAGCTGGCAAATCTTGATGAGAACAGAAAGTGGAGCAGGTTTGTAAAGTTAAGCTCTCACCTTCATAGAGGCATGCATATGAGAAAAGATGGCTCTGGGTAGAAAGAGTGTGGAGGAGAGTGTGGGAAGGCTACAGCCTTAGGCTATTCACCCCTTGTAGACCTCACTACAGACTTGGTGTAGTAGTTTGTTGGAAGGCAATAGCATGAAGCACTATCAGGGGGGTAGGGAACTGAGACAGGGAAGGCAGTGAAGCTTATAGAGATGACATTGAAAAGCAGGTGATGGCCATGGAAAGCTAACGTTCAATCCCGCCCACCAGGGACTCTGAGAGACTAAAGACCACCTTTCTGAGTGTCTTCTGAGGAAGCTGAGGTGTTTGTCCACTGATTCCCACCACCATTGGCTGGAGCTTAACCCAAGGGTCACTTACTTCTTATGGCTGACCTGTCTTTCATCCTTGGTAGAGGTATGGTGGTGACAGTGGAGGGCAGGATGTGGGCATCATCAGCTTTCTAGGAAACACAAGCCTGGGAAAGACAGCAAGATGGATCTTCCTTGCTTGGAGAAAGCATGTCAGGAAATGAGCATTCTTTGACATTTTGTGTTGTTTGAGGTTGTTATCTCACCAACACCCACATGAAAGAGTGAGTAGAAGATGGCATCTCTTGTCCCCATCATCATCTTCATGATTAAAACCACACTGTGGCAGGCACATCTAAGGCAGATAGGTTAGGCCATCTGAAGAATCCCACGGGCCCTATGGATGCTGAGGTAGGATCAGATCTCAGTGACTTCTTTCTGAATCCTTTCTCACTTCCATGTTGTGCAGTGAAATCATACAGATCCCTCCTTTGAGCACAGAAACTACCAAATTCACTGCTTTCTGTAATGACACACTTTTCTCCTCCCAGAGATGAAAGCAAGAAGGTTGTCATAGCTATGCCGTGAACCAAAACTCCTCCAAGGACAGTTTTCTTTTCAATATCTCAGCACAGGATTTTCTCAGTGCAGTAAGTTCCCTGGTTCCCTGCTAGGAGGTGCTGAGATCTCAACCAACAGTAGCTTCTGGTGGCTTTTGTGGGTAGTGGGTGGTAAAGGGTAGGTGTCATTTGCTGAACCTTTAGATTGGTTTCTTTTCAAAGTTGGGGGTGACATTCTCAGATGCAGAAAATATTCTTTTGGTTTCTGAAACACTCCTTTGTAAGAAGAGCAACTGCTTTTTCTACAGAAAGGAATCTTCACTTGAATTCTCCCTACTTGTCAATTACAAACGCCTCCAGGATGGGATTTCTCCCAGTGAGCTCTTGGTCAGGGAGGTCCCTGTGACTCCAAAACAATCATATAGGTTATTGCCAAGGCTCTAGGTTGGCCATCAGAACTGGATGGTAAGGACCTGTTGATGAAGACATCACATGTTTCTTTTCTCAAAAGAAGAAATACAAATGACTAATAAATATTTTTAAACGTGTTTAACATTCTTAACCATAAGGAAGTGTGAATTCAAACTACTTTGAGATTCCTTATCACCCCTGTAAGAATGGCTGTCATCAAGAAAACAAATGCTGGGGAGGGTGTGGGGCAAGAGGAGCCCTTATTACATTGGTGGGCAAGAGCTAGTATGGAAATCAGTGTGGAGATTTACTCAAGTGCTAGCAATAAGGGCTGAGGAGATGGCTTATTGGATAAAGTGCTTGTCATGTAAGTGTGATGAACCTGAGTTCAGATCCCTAACACCCAAATAAGTGAGGGGGGGCATAGTGACCCACTTTTGTAAATCTAGCATTTGAAAGGTGGAAACGGAAAAGTCCAGCAAGTGTGCTCTGGATTCAAGTGAAAGACCTTGCCTCAGAAAATAAGGTGGAGAGTGACCGAGAAAGACACCTGACAATAATTTCTGGCCTACACATGAGCATGCATGCACACAAGGGCAGGTGTACCCGCACACATGTGCACTCACTACATGTTAATATGTTCACACAAATGCACACCACACACATAATACATGCAAAAAAAGAATTAAAAATAGA
This sequence comes from Dipus sagitta, assembly GCA_036346955.1. Taxonomy (NCBI): domain Eukaryota; kingdom Metazoa; phylum Chordata; class Mammalia; order Rodentia; family Dipodidae; genus Dipus; species Dipus sagitta. Next base: position 33,713,227 of record CM070779.1, read on the forward strand.
GCTATCATGTGACCCAACTATACCACTTTTGAACATACACCCAAAGGCTTCTACACCTTACAACAGAGATACTTGCTGTTCATATCCACAATATGAATATGTTATTCACAACAGCAAGGAAATGGGATCAGCCTAGATGTTTATCATGGATGAATGGAAAATGAAAATGTGGTCCATATACACAGTGGAAATGCATTCTGCCAAAAAGAAAAACGGTTTTATGAAATTTGCAGGAAAATGGATGGAACTGCAAAATGTTATATTAAAATAGTACATGTTTTCTCTAAGATGTGGATCTTATCTTCAAATCTGTATTTATGCATGTTTATGTAGGAGTGACAGTGTGTAGACATCAGAAAACTCAAAAGGGGCCTATTAGAGGGGGACAAGAGGTGTTAGGGAGGAGGAGTAGGGAAAGTAATAGAACCTATGTGATATAGTGAATGTGGGAATACTGGGGGCAGGAGGGTATAATCAGGATGGGGGCAGGGAGACAGAGAGAGGAGGCTGAGAGAGGATTAACTAGAGAAAAAGTACAAGATATATTTTTCTGTACAAAAGTTGTCTACTGTAAGTAAGTCTTAAGATACTGGGGGAGTTACAGTTGTGTGGACAGCAGTGATGCAGGGATGGACTGAGAATCACAATGAAAATGTGGTCACTATCGCTGTTGCTCACCAGAGCCTTGTGTCCCCTGTGTCACCTCACTGAATCCTCACAGCAGTTTTCTTTAAAAATTTTTCCGAGGTAGGGTCTCACTCTAGCCCTGGATGACTTGGAATTCACTATGTACTCTCAGGGTGGCCTTGAACTCACAGCGATCCTCCTATCTCTGCCTCCCGAGTGCTGGGATTAAAGGTGAGCACCACTACGCCCAGCTGTCTCAGCAGTTTTGTGCCAGGCAATTTGCTCCCACTTTGAAGATGTGCAAAGTGAGACTCAGAGATGTTCCCTGGTGGCTTAGTGAAAGGAGTGGCAGCATTTGCCAAGCTTACATCTTGTGATTGGAGCAGCTTTGTTGCCCTGAAATAAAAAGATAGAAACAGCTTGTTCTTGGACACAGGGTTATGAGTTCTCAATTAAAAAAAATATTTTATTTGAGAGAGAGAGAGAGAATGAATGGGCACACCGGAGCCTCTAGCCACACAAACTCCAGACACACATGCCACCATGTGCATCTGGCTTACATGCGTACTATGTAATAAAATCTGGGTCCTTAGGCTTCATAGGTAAGTACTTTAATTGCTAAGCCATCTCTCCAGCTCCAGGTTCTCAATATTTTTATTCCTAAAATCTAGCAGAGTTCCAGGTTCATACTAAATCTTTGCCTTGAAAACCAAAGCCATGAGCCATATCACCTATTTAAGAATTACGCATGAAGATAGAAATGCACTCCACCTAGCCCGAGTGATGAACATTCATTTCCCAGCAATGCCTCTGCTGTCTGTCTCTCTCATCCCTCCTCCTTGGGAGAAAAACTACTACATTGAAATGTATGTGACACTCTCCAGCTTCCTGATAATGCTTCCTCACCCATACATACTTTACAGTTAAGGTTTCTTGCTTTTGAACCAGATTTAAATGGATCACATCACAGATCATTTGAGACTTGGGGTTTTGCTCACTGTTGAATTTTTAAGCCTCATTTTGCTGATGTTCAGTGGTTTTCAGCACTCCAGAATCCCTGCAGGCGGGATTAATGGTGGGTCTTCAATAAACAGCATGGAGGGGCTGAATGGAAGCCCATGTGGGTCTGGGCACAGAGGAAGGAGAGAGGAGCTCTGAACTTGGAGGCTTGTTGGGAGCTTTATGAGGAGGCTGCAATGACCTGGGTCTTCGGGGATGCACATGTCTGTGACGTACCTGTGCTAGGTGAGGCAGGTGGGAAACAGGGCAGAACAGGGTGTGCCACACTAAGGAGTCGGCAAACTCAAAGGTGGGATGAGGTACAGCTGGAGTCCATACATGGTGGCAGGAAATTGATCTCATTGCACTGTGACAACATCTCATGCACCTGTTTCCATAATTCTGTTAAGTTGTTCTTTTCTAACGTATAGAAGAGAGAGAGAGAGAGAGAGAAACTGAGAGAGAGAGAGAGCAGAGAGAAAAGAAGAAGAAGGGAGGAGGATGAGCAAGAAGAGTAGGAAGAGGAGGAGGTGGCACTCACCTTCAAAGGTCCTTGGTTCTCTGAGATTCTTAGCAGGATCACCTTCAGACCAGGCTAGCCTTTGTCAGTGGCCCCCAGAGGTGGCTGAAGTTGTCCCGTCATATAGCCTACAATGGAATTTCTAGCAGCTTAGAATTCAAAATAAGCTCTCTTCATTTATAATGGGGGGGGGTGTTTGCAAGAAGCCCAGTCTATGCTCTGAGAAGCCAGGGCTAAAGGCAGGAATCTAGGGTGACCCCAGAAGGTGGGCCACTCCAAATCACCCTGTTCTCTCAGGGGCAGTGGAGAGGGTCAATGAGACATCAGTTCCCAGGATTGATGATCAAATGACATTGCACTCAGTCCTTCATTACCAGATGGCATGGTCTTTATTTGGACTCCCTGCCCTGGTTCATTTTTATGATGGGCCTCTCACTGAAGTTTGGACAGACAGCATGTTTTCTCCCTGCTCACAGGAAGAGGACAGGCTCTGCATCAAATCACAAGCTCGGTTTAATCAAATACAACCCACACTGAGTGAAGGTCTCTCCTGCACATCATTTTAGACATTTCAGCGGAGCTTATTGTAAAGACTTTTCATTGACCTGCACTCTGTGGTGCAAAGAAACAGAGAGCGCTGGAGGCCGAGCCAGCAGGAGGGACACCATGGACCAATGAGCATTCTCCACAGGAAGCAAGCGCACTGAAGCCTGGGGAAATCAATGCATTTTTAAGCAAACTTGTGGAAAGAACACTGGAATGACTTTGTGTTTTTCCTGCTATTGATGAGGGAGGGGGATGGATGCCTAAGGGGGTGGGCAGTCTCTGCCTGATGATGGCTCTGATGTGCTCCAGGAAGAATCTACGCCAGCACTGGTGGTCCTGAAGATGGGTGAGGGACAGCTGGAATACCTGATATGCTATTTATGGAAAATGAAAATAATACTAACCACCAGGATAATCCAGCAAGCCAGACTGTCCATGAACTTGCTGTTGTGTGGCAAACAATGGAACTGGGATTCCCCGGTGGCAGGGGCTGTGCTGTACAATATGCAGACCATGCTGTTATTGTATGTGTTGTGCTGGAACATCTCACCGTGCATCCAAATCATGCATATGGGTGTTTGATATCATTTAAGGTGATGCAAGTTTTGAATATTACATTTCCTGTTATAGCATTTTTTGCAAGTTTCACAATTATGGAGGTCTTTCTGCCCACAGGAAGTTTTCCCCTTATGCTTGTCCCCTCAAGACTAGTTTTGTTCTCATTGAACAAAAATGCATTGTAAGTCTCGTACCCAGCCCTTGGGCATGAGTGACAGGTGCAGGGCAGGTGAATGAACTATTATGGCGTTCAGATTGTGCAGGACTCCCCAGGCCTGTGGCCATGGTCAAGGAAAGTGTTCTAGGGAAAGAAGCCCTTTGGAAGATGGGCAGATGCTGATGGGAAGGCTCAGCAGTATCCGACGCGAGACCAGTGTGCTTTGGATAGTCACTGACCACACCTCAGCTTCCCAGCCCTGGTGGGGTACTTCTGGGGGAGGGGCATTATGAGCTAGCTGATCTTTGACATTCCAGGATGGCAATGAAAACCTTAGACTGTTCATCCATGAACAGGTGTGTTAGACCTCAAACATATATTTGTGTCTGGAAGACCCTGAATGGATGCCAAAGGTAGATTGCTGGGAAGACCTTAGCCTGTGGGTGTGGGCAAGAAGGGAGGATGGGAATGACACCTGGTTCTCCGCTTCTTGGCTCACAAGGCTCCTGGGCTGCTGGAGAGGGCCAGGCAGTCTATCTGCTCCAGGGCTGTCATTTTGCATGTCCCCAGGCCTGCCTCTTGGAGCTGTGGCTTTGCTGAGAGGAGGAGCCTTGTCTTGATTCATTTTTTCAACAAGTCAAATTTACTTTTCTAACTTTCCAACTGAAAAAAAATATGTTTATTTTCCTCTTTGGTGTATAACTTAGAAGCAATGTCAGTTTTCCCAGCTGTACCATCATAATTCAGTTCTGCCTCTGGAATGACAGAGCTGAGCCCAGAAGGAGGTCTGTTTCACACGTGATATGCAAGCGAACACTGAGGAAGTTTAATTGCACAAGGAGTCACAGAATAAAAAGTGGTGCAGGCTGCCTTAGCACGGTTCAAGTCTTAGTTCTGCAAACATCCGTGCTGCACACCACGGCCCTCTGTTCATTCTGCTAATGGGGTCCTCTGTTAATAAGCTTAAGCCCGTTTTATTTCCCAGTAGGAGACAAGCATGCATGCACTGTGCTGTGGGCTCTGGGTAAATTTGCCAAGCCTGTCAAATGTGTCTTTGTCCAATGAGTCTGTGGGGGAAGATCCTGTGATTGCAGCTGCCAGATAGTGGCCCTCTGCAGAGAGCTTTAGAGGAGGAGGCTGTTGTGTAGAGAAGAGATGATGAGACTAGATGGATGGCATGGGAAAGACCACAGGTGCGGTAGCCCACAGGAAAAATCCAGTAGCAGCCACTGGGAACGCTGGGTGCTCATCACTGAGGAGGAGGAGTCTGAGGGTATGATAGTGGGGTGTATTAGGGACTTTATAATTGCTAAGTGGGCTACTGGCTACGTCAGAGGGGAAGTCACGGCAGGGGGGGAGGGGTGGGCTCTAGCTGTATAGGATTTCTAGGTATGTCTAGGCACCTCTTTGAGCCTTAATGTGCTAAAATCCTAGCCACCATTTTTCTAGTTCGCCAGTGGGAGTGGTGCAGGCTGGCTTCTCCGGGAAACACTTCCCAGAGGGAGGGGAAATGGGTTTAGTGGGGAGCAACGCCTGTGAACTGTAAGTGGGGGAGGCTATGGGGAAGGAGTTGCAGAAGCCTCTTGTGCTGAGAAGGGGTGATGAGGCCCACTGGCGCTTTCTGGTGTAAGAGCTATTGCTGGAGAAGCTGTGCTCTGGGAAACTGGCCCCTTCTGCTTCCTGGAGATGGAGTGTGGCAGATGCTCAAACGCCAAATGCTGCCCACTGTCCACACTATCAGAAGCTAGGCCGTCACTCTAAGCTGAGCTGCTGTGAGGGGGAAGCAGGGCTGAGGCAGTAGCGGAACACACTTGGGTGTCTCAGGGAACACCAGGTTGGGGCCTCAATCAGTCTGAAAATTCTGCCTGCCGACTATCTCTGAGAATTCCTCAGGGCCATCCTCCAGAGTTGTTTGGGGCACATAGGCCAGTCAACACCATCCTTTCCAATTCCCCTCTCTGCTCATGCCTGGGTGTGTGTGCCCCCTCAAGTCCACCCAGGCAGCTTCCATGTGGGCTGAGGTTTGCGTCTTGGTTGGTGTCACCAGCTGCTCTGCCACACACACAGGGAATGCTCATTCCCAAAGGCTCCCCTGTGCATGGGCTCCAGGCTGAACCATGATGCCTCGCCTCTCTGTCTTTTAGGACTCAGGTGTGGCTGGGCTGAAGGCAGGCTGGGTGAGAAATGTCTGTGGCCTCCGGCCTTGAGAGCCCAGTGACTATATCACATGTCCAGCCTGGTCCATTGTCTCTGGTGCAGTGTGGCCTGTGCCTGCAGGATTCTGGGAATTCAGGCCCTTATAGCTTAGCTAACATGGCCACATCTGGCTTTTGCCCAGATGTACGCTAGACTCATTGCCATCACATGGAAGAGTAGGTCTAGGTAACTAATACTTCCTACCCATATATAGGCAGCGCGAGACCTCTGTGGAACAAACAGCAGGCCCAGGCATATAGGCAGAGCTGAGGGCAGTGTTTGCGGGGGGTTGGTGTGTGAGGACTCTGGTGCAGCCTCAGTGTCTGGATGATAAGGGGGTATCCCAGGAAATGGCACGCATGAGTTCAGGCAGTGTTGCAGGCTACGTTTTAACCTTCTCAAGCTCATGGGTTGCGCTGCCATTCTCCAGACCTCGGAACACGGCTATATTTGGAGATGAGGGTTCTTAAAGAGGTGATTAAATTTACATGTGGTTGCTAAGATGGGTCAAATCCAACAAGGTTTGCTGTCCTTAGGGAATCAAGACATAGATACATATATGTGAGGATACTGGAAGAAAATCGCCATCTACAAGGAGAAACCAGACAACATCTTGATCTTGGACTTCTAACCGGCACTGTAAAGACATTCCTGTTTAAGCTGACCCATCCACAGTGTTTTGTCAAGGTGGCCCATGCTGATTACTGCAGGCGAGCACACTCAGGCTTCCAAACACATGGCTTCAGCTTCACAAATCTTCACGGATACACCTTGGTGATGCCTCATTCCTTCAGGGCATCAATTCATCTTTGCTGTCTCTGGGCCCTAACTTCATGAGTGGCACAAGCAGGGTCTTGCGGGATGCCCCAAGTTGCATGTATAACTGATGCATAGTCACGATGTCAGCAGTGAGAAGACAGAGCCTCTTGATGGAGCTGTACAGACCTGGGTTCCATGGTGGATCAGCTTTGTCAGCCAGGCCAAGTACTGGTTCTTTGAGCCTCAGTTTCCCCATTTGTAGAATGAGAATGTTAAACACCATGACCACCTGGATGTGTGGAATTTCAGAGGAATGGCATATGATGATATCGATTGGGACACTGCACATTGTAGTTGGGTCTCTGGACACACAGATGGCCTGTCCTTCATTCCCTACGGCTATCCATCACCCCCATAAGTGTGGGATGCAGACTTGGTTTTCCCAGACTCAGAATAATATCTGGCAATTTTTTTCCAAATAAGTGGAAGGGGCTCAGAAATCTCAGAATAGAGAGCAGGAATAGCTTTCTTAGACTTAGGACTTTATACTTGACATTACTCAGCTCTGGAAAAGGCCTCTCTTCTGTTTCTTTTTTTTTTAAATTTAGTTTATTTGATAGAGATAGGAAGAAGGAGGAAGAGGGAGAGAGAGAGAGAGAGAGAGAAAGGGAGAGAAGGGGTGCACCAGGGCCTTCATCCACTGCACATGAACTTCAGGCACATGTGTCACCTTGTGCATCTGGCTTATGTGGATCCTGGGGAATTGGACCTGGGTCTTAGGCTTTGCAGGCAAGCACCTTAACTGATAATCCATCTCTTCATCCTTCTTCTGTTTCTTGTAAGGACTATGAGCAAGCGAACCTAACTAAAAAAATAGACTCATATTGAGTCTAGAGCCATTTGAACTATTGACTTTGGATTCAGATTGAACTGAAGCATAACTCAGATTTTATTGGCTGTGAGCAGAGCAAATCTCTCACCTTGTTAAGCCTTGAAACATGGAGATGAAGGTGCCACATAGAAGGTAGCACTGGCAGAGTTGGCATCCATACAGAGATGGGCCATAGACAGATACCTCATTGACCATTCACATCTGTTTACTCCTTGTCATAGTTATATTCTGGTTGACTTTAGAATGATGTAGTACCTGGACAAAAGTTTATTATTGCTTATTGCATTCTAGGTGGCCTTTGTGGTCAATTAGAAATGAGGTCTCAGGCTGGAGAGGTGGCTTAGTGGTTAAGGTGCTTGCCTGCCAAGCCTAAGGACCCATGTTTGACTCTCCAGGTCCCAAGTAAACCAGGCACACAAGGCGATGCAAGGTCGCACATGTGCACAAGGTGGCACATGCATGTGGGGCTCGATTACAATGGCTGGAGGCCCTGGTATGCCATCTCTCTCTCTCTCTCTCTCTCTCTCTCTCTCTCTCTCTCATAAAAGACCAGTCTGTTGGGCTTGCCTCAAAAAAAAAAAAAAAAAATGAGATCTGATGTTGCAGTGCCTACCCCAGGCAGGTATTAGTAGTGACCCTCTGAGTGGATAAAAACATTGTAAAATCCTCCCAGCTTAGGGGAATCTCTATCTATTCCCCACAGCTGGACAAGAGCAGGCAAATACTCCAGCCCTGCGCAAGTATAGATGATGCAGGAATATTGGACCAAGTGCTTCTGCATAGTTAGCAGAGAGAGTCCAGAAGACTCCAGTGAAGTTACCAAGAATCGTAGAGAGGAACTTGAGTGTTCTTCAAGGTTGCCTCTGTAGCCCAAGTAGTACTCCTCACTGGGGAAATGGCTTAGCAGTTAAGGCATTTGCCTGCAAAGCCAAAGGACCTCAGTTCAATTCTCAGAACCCACATAAACCAGATGCACAAGGTAGCACACGTGTCTGGAGTTTGTTTGCTATAGCTGGAAGCCCTGGTGTGCCCATTCTCTCTTTCTCTGTCTGTGTGTCTGTCTGCCTCTCTCTCTAATAAATAAAAAGAATAAAATATTTTCAAAACGCACACTCTTGCAGTGGGTAAGACTGTATCCTGGGTCGCATGCAGCCCCAGATTGTCCCCCAGACTTCAGCCTTCCTCTGCATGCGCTACCACCATAGTCTTTCTATGCTGTACTGTCTGCCATGGAGTGGTGTTACTCACACTGGGTCTCTCTCTGGTCTTGTTCTCCCAAGGGCCCATCCTCACCTTTGTGCATCCCAAGTGCTCAAAAAATGCTTGGTGAACTGTGATGAAATAGGACTTAGAATGGGAAAATCCTGCAGAAAACTGAATTAGAGCCCAACTCTTGGACCTTGGGGTCCCTGAGAAACCCCATGACCCCTGGAGTCCTGGCTCTGTCATCTGAGAATGGGGGCCTTGGCCCTTCTAGAGTGGAAGAGAATATTTCTCTCTAAAGCCCATGGTCTGTGTGCAGGTAAGGGCCAATGGAGGTTCACTGCCAGGCTGCAGCACGGCTTACCCCCTTCCTCCCCACCAGCCTCCCACTTCCTCATCTCTCCGGCTAAGCTGTGATGGGGCATTTCAGTGAAGCCCTTCATGGGACTGAAAGTGGATCTCAGACTCACTCAGCTGAGTGACATGCTACCTGTGTGGGTGATACTCTTTTGGGTGGTCTCAGAGTTACCGTTCAAATGTGAATGTTTGTGCTGTGACTGACCCCAATCACATGAGGAACTTGAAGAGCAGACATTTTTTCTCTCTGTGTGTGTGGTGTGTATGCACATGTGTATAAGATCTGCACACCCCATGCGTACACGCAAAGGCCAGAGGAGAGCACCAAGTGTCGTCCTCTATTATTCTCTGGCCTTATTTACTTGAGATGGAGTCTTTCCCTGAACCTGGAGATCACTGTTTTTCTATGAGGACTCTGGCTGATCAGAGAGCCCCATTGCTTCTCCTGTCACCAGTCCTCTCAGCCTTGGGACAGGCATGCATGACCATTTTTTATGTGGGTGCTGGGACAGAACTCAGGTCCTCGTGCTTGTGCAGCAAGTGCTCTTAGCCTCTGAGCCATCTCCCGAGCCTCCATACTTTCTTGGTACTAGTGCCTCTTGTGGGCTGTTCTAAGCACTGTAAGATATCAATTAGCACGTTTGCTTTCTATCCATCAGACAGGCATTGTGACAATGTCTCAGTAATGACAAGTGTCTGGTGAGGAGTGGAACAAAGCTCTCCCTGGTTTGCTATTCTGTTTGCTGACAGATCTAGCATGTCCTTTGATTTCAAGTGGTCCTGGCCTCATGCCTTTGACCTCAACCACCACAGTTACTACCTCCCTGGGAACTTACATGATGCCATAGTCACTACTTCCCTGTGACTTACATGATACCGGTGTTAGATGAAGCCTGGGGTGTGGGTTAGGGGAATGTCCCTTCTCTGTCTGGAGCAGACATCTGCTCTAGGAAAAGTCACAGGGCATGTGGAAGAAGCCTTAGGTCCCAGCTTTTCTCCTGCCATAAATTCTCCAAGAGGGTGCTGTGTTGGGTGACCCCCATCAGGTGTCCTTGCTTCTGAGTTCTTAGTGACACTCAAGTTGGGGACACCTGCTGCTGTCTCTGATTATGGTTGGGTGGCTGCTGGCCTTGGCACTTCCAGGCTGAGTCCTGAGCTACATGTGATCTCTTTCCCAGCAGGTGACATTGTGAGAGCCTCACTGAACCCAGTTCCTCCTCTGAGATTGAGGATAATGACAAGCGCGACACAGGACATGATGGCTGCGAATGTGAATTCAGATAGATTTACAATGCAGTTATCAAAATCAATGTGCACTCATTTTAAAAGATTCATTGCTTGGAGATCCTTAAGATGCCATGTGGACAGACAGCTGGAATTCTTTAGAAATCAAAATGAGTTTCCTTTGTGAGGGGTTCACATTTAATTCCCATTTTTTTCCATCGCTAAGTAAGAGAAGTGATGAAGAAAACTGAAGTGGGCCTGTTCTCTTTTTTAAATTAAAGACAGTCACCGGACAGTGACTGCCTCTTGCTTCTAATAACACAAAGGACTCTTGAGAGAACAAATGGAAACCTTGCCTCATGCTAAGTGGGAGATTGTGCAGGGTTTTTTGGCTCCTTGCCTAATTCTGCCTCATAGCAGGTTCTGCTTACCCTCAGGAACACCTTACTAGCTAGTGGAGAGGGAAGGAAAACAGACACCACTTAACATGTACAGGGACATCTAGACAATGAAGATGTTAGTTAATGTGACTTGGAGGGATGCCAAGCATCTTGCTAAAGGATATAACCAAGAACCAAAGGAAGGGGTCTCTGGTTCTTAGCTGAGTCATGAGCTAGAGTCAGATGTCATTGTCCAAAGACAGAATGGAGGACAATAGGTCAGAGTAGCATGGGGTACTACTGTTCCCAATTGTGCCGTCTTTCCCTTACATACTGATCCCTTCCCCATCTATTTAGATTCAAATTGGTCTTGACCTGACTCAAATGGAATGACCTGATTTCAGTGCAAAGCATAGCCTGGTGCCCTGGAATCTCTAACGACCACAAGAACTGTGGTCTTGAGCATTCATACAGCACCTTGCTTTTACTGTCTTTACTCCCTATACATGCTTGTGTGCTAGGCAGTCACATGGGCCTTTCTCTCCACCTGGGCAAGGGCCACCTTGAGCTCATGCTGTGCTGGAACAATGGCTCGGGAGGAGAGGACTGGCTGTGGTACTCAGCTAAAGGGACTGTCATCACATATCCTGGAGCTAGATATGTCATGGTGACCCCTGCATGGCAGAGATGGGTACAGGAGCCATGGGAAGCTGTGAACCAATGGCTGGTGGAGGAAAATGAGTGTCAGGCAATGGAGATGTCTATGGTGAATGTCAGTGAGGGTCTTGGTCACTAGAAACGATGACACTGTCCTTTGACTCTTCATTAGTGGCTTTGGCACCACGGTAATGAAGGTCTTGTGGTAGACAGGCAAACTGTCTTGGAACTCAAGAAGGCACACACAGCTCACTGGTGCCATACACAACTTGTGTCTTGGCACTTGTGCTTGGCACTCTCTTATGGGACTTCTAGCCAGGGTCGTCATGGAGAAGCACAGTGGATCCTGGGGCCTATGACAGCCTGTCTTAGCAGGGGCTCTCTTCCTGCCTGTAGAGCAGCCCCTCACATTGCACAGGCACAGGGCATCTGGAGAGAGAAGGAGGATGTGGCACGGGAGGCTAATGTTAGGGACTCATCCCTGCTGCACCTCATTGTCACCTGGCCTTCCAAGGCTCTCTTTAAGATGCCCACTGGTTTTTGCAAACAACGAAAAACAAACTATAGCACCAAGGACAGCAGTGACAAAACCCAGAGGTAAGTCCTTGACCTTCTGCATGGAACAGAGGCTTGCTTGCCAGATTTCAGCTCTAGCAGAAACAGGCCTCATCTGTGTCTCTGCACTGGTCGTCTCACCATCCCGAGTTTGAAAAGCCTGGACCAGTACTACCCCCTGGGAGTGCCTCCAGCCTGGAGCTTCTCCAGGGAAGTGCCATGTTCTGCTCCATCATTGCCTACCTCCCTGGATGTCTCCTTCTGCCCATGACTCATCCTACTGCACAGACCCATGTGGAGTTTCCAGCCTGGCATTCTGTCCCTGACGTGTGGGCAGCTGTCCCCGCCTTCACCGCAACACTGTTCCGCGTCTCAGATCCACAGAGGCGTACAGCTGCACTGGGGTTGCAGCCATGCCCCACCTACCATGCAGGTACAGCAGCTCCCATCCCTGCTGTCTCTCCCTGACACATTCACTACTCTGCTTACAAGCCTGTTTGGCAGGGAGCCAACAGTCTACAGGTGCCATGTGTTTGTGGGTTTAGCAAACACCAATGCCCGGCAGAGATGAGGGAATATGAGCTTACAGGAGTAAAGCCCACCCCCATCCCTTGTCCCTTGGGCAGCTGAGATTAGTCCAGATATCCACAGGCTACAGGGTGGGGACATTATAGCCGTGGTCATCTCTGGTTTATCTGATACTCCCAATTTGTGACAACAGAGAAGATGTGCAAGTTGACCTGTCACAGGAGACAGGTCTGCTTTCCCAGAGTCCAGGTGGCTGGGCTCAGGATCAGACTTGACACTTCATGGTTTATTAGCATATTATGTCATCTAATGCAGGTGGAATCAAACACATGTCCTCATGTGGGGCTAGTATTTTAACCAGTACACCGGAGCCTCAAAGATACTATAAATGTTTAAGGGTGAGGGTTCTGAGACTCAGGCCAGGGTTTGACCATAGTCTCTAATGTAATATCCACGTGGCATTTATATCCATGGAGAAGAAGCAGTTGTAGGCAAGATAAGGGGATACCCAATGATACCTTTTGTTCCCGGAGGCTTCTCTGCATGTTAGGTGGCCTCTAACAACTTCAGGGGTCTGGTTAGGCTTGCGAGATGACCCCGCCTCAGCTTGACAGAAGGTGTTCTTATTGTCCTACTTAGACATCTGGTCCATGAGCTTGAACCTGACAACCACTCAAGTCTCACTGACCTACAGGTGTAGCCTCTGCCGTGGTGCTCTTGGGATTCACTGTGGTTCCACGAGGACAGCTGGGAAGCTGGGATAACTGATCAAACTAGAAGAGCTGGTTAGGTCAGTGAGCATGCCTGCTGAGATTGAGGACACCCAAGGAGGAAGGCAACTTGTAGGGCGGAGAGATCTGGAAAGTTGGAGATGTCTGCTGAAATGGGAACACATGCTGAAGTCCAGAGACCTGATGTAGGGACTCCTGATAAAATCAGGGATACCAAATGAAACAGACAGAAAGAAGAAATGAGGGAAGTGAAAGTGGGGACACCATACACATCTCCAGTGATGGACAAGGGGGACACACACAGGAGGAGATAAAGGAGGGGCCCTGTGGCCATGTCTAAGGATGGATCAGAGGACCATCTACAGTAGGAGACATTGCCTAAGTACCCTAGGTTGTCCCATCCTTCTCCTTAAATTGCTTCTTTAACCTGCTGACAAAAATCAGGCTGTAATATGTAATCGTGTGATAGTTTTTATGTGAAATGTGTCCTATAGCCTCATACTTAATTCCCAGCTGGTGAAACCTTTGGGAGGTGGAGCCTTGCTATAGGAGGTGTGTCACTGGGGGCAGGCTTTGTGGTGTTATAGTCTAGCCCCATTTACCACACTCAGTTCTCTCTCTCTCTCTCTTCCCCTCTCTCCTAGCTCCCTGCTGATGGGGAGATGTGATGCCCAGCTGGCTGCTTCTGTCAGGTGTTTTGTCTCTGCAGCAAGAAAGTGACTGCTACAAACCCCGACCATCTTTTACATTCCTAAGCATCTTGACCCACACTCTGTGTGGTGTGGGCCATTCCTCTTGCCTTGTGGGACAGTGGAGGCAAGGACAGCACTGAACATCCCAGGATTGCAGTTTTGCTTCACCATGTGCCTGGTGCAGGACACTGGGAAAAAGACTCAAGTGCTCTGGGTCTCTGTCAAAAATGGCTGGAAGTTGGATGAGAGTCAGTCCCCAGACAGTCAGCGCGTCTAGTGCCAGAAGGTGCTACATGGGCGACTGGGGGAAATTGACCAATATCTATCGAAGCAACGCATGGTCTAACCTACTTAGCAGCAAATAACTTATTGTGATGCCCACACAAGTGCAGTGGTGGCACACAGCCATGGTGGGGAACCAACTGCTCTCAATTTGGCTAACTGATCCCCTCACTGGTATGGGACCCATAGCTGGAGCTGGGAAACAAGTCAGAACCATATCCAAACATAAGCCCACTCTCCAGTATCAAGCTACTATCAATTGTGGGCTACAAGAGGGCCTACACCTATTAAATTCTCTATAAAAAAAAAAGTAAGGGTTATCTCATTTGTCCTGGTGCTAACTTACTCTCCGTTGGAGAATCTGCTTCTCTTTTTCAGATAGATGTAGACCCTAAGGAGAGAGCCACCCCATCATACCTCAAAAGGGCCCCGGCTGAAACTAAGAAAACTTGGAGAAACAAGCAAGGGGGCTGTTTTCCTGATGAACCGGACACCAGCACAAGGGGGAAGGAGATCAGCATAGAGAAAAATCAACTCCTACCAAATCAGAGAGCCAGAGCCTCAGAGGCCCTCAACACCTCAACACTGAAGCAGACCAAAAATGAACCCAACATGGCTCAGGGAAATTTTGCGGAAGAGGGGGCGGAAAGAATGTCAGAGTCACATGTTGGGTCATGATATGCAGAGACATTTAGCTTACCCATAACTGTGGGCTAACTCCACAATGCATGACCCGTATACCTCAACAAGAAGGGGCCAAGGGGAGGGGGTAGGTCACGGATGAGCCTAATAATGGTACCAAACTGACTGTATTTGTTGAATACAGAACTGACTAATAAAAAAATAAATAAATAAAATAAAAAAAAATGGTTGTGGGAAAGAGTTTTCACAGGACTTGAATGAATGAGTGTGGAATGGACACTGAGCCCTCAGCACTGAGCAGGCGCCAGGTGCCAGCAGCAGCGTTCTTTCTGCCTGAGGGGAGACAGGATGGGACTGTTCAGATATGGCTCTGCCCTTGCATTCCACTGTCTCTGTCTGTGGTTTTGGGTCAATTCTCATCCCCCCCCGAAGGATTTTTGGGAAGGTGCCCATTGGCCCAGGCCAGAGGATAGCCTTGGCAGTACTTAGTCAGTGGTGTGGGGAAGTACAGGCTGCAGGTAGACTGCTCTGATTGCAGAAGACTCTAACACAGCCACCGAGGAGGACCCACCACCACCCACGCAGTCACTAATGCCAAGTACCCTTCTACTCAATGCCCACGATGGGAAATTCTGTGCCACAAAGCTCCATTCCAGTAGCTCTGAGCCCCCACACACGTGTAACTATTCAGATCAATATGACATTGCAAATGGGCTTTTGTCTCCTGGACCTGAAGAAATACTCAGCAGACTTTGAAAATCTACAGGGAGGGTGGCGCCCTTGTGAGCTAAGGCTCTACCATCTGGAAAGACAGAGCAGGGATAAGATCCATGATAATCTAGGCTATCTTTGGCCAACTGACTTGGCACTCGTGGGGTGTCTGGGCATCTTTTACGTATTTTTTTCCCCTAGGGATAAGGTTGTGTTTTCAACTGAGACAAATACTAGATTTGACTCAGGAAGACAGCAGTAATAATTTAGTAAACATTAAATGTTCAAGGTCAAGGGAGAGATTGGCAGGTGGGGGAGACCAAACCTATCCTAATTCTAGGCAGTGATTCTCGCTGTGCTGCAGCTGTGAATTGCCAGTCGCTGTGCCCCTCACCAGTCCAGCCAGGATTTCTGGAGATGTGATGCCAGGGTTCCAGGCATTGGGAATATTTTACTTGCCACAAAGAGGAGCCCTGTCTTAGACAGAGGCCTCTAGGTCCTCTGGAGGTACTCAAGATGAATAGTTACAGGACTGTGATTCTTGCCCTGTTTGGTGAGCCTACCACTGTTATAACAGTTAAGTCTTGGCTGGTTCTGCCAATATTCAAATGCAAGTAAAACATTAAAATAACACCCAACCATTCCAATTCACCAGAAAGAAAAGTCATAAGCAAACAAGCTAAAAGATAATTTTTGTTAAATAATGAACACTCGTAAAACAGCGATGACATGGTATTAAAACGTCTGTGATTACTTATTTCTCAGCATTCATCTTGCAACTGAAGCAGCATGAAGCAAGAGTTGCACTTAAAAAATGACAAGAAAATAGCCATTCATTTAGTCGACAGAGTAGGCCCGTCTCGTTTCTCAGATCACCAGCATCTGAGAGTGACAATCCCCGTGTGTCCTTGTAGCTCCTTCCCCTCAGGCTCCTGGGGCAAACACTGGGCTCGTTCTGAGAGGGGCTGCAGCTTGCTTCCCCACGTAGACCAACGAGGTCCCAGGATCACTATTGCTGGGGAAGCTGCTGAGGGGACACCATCTGCAGGAGGTCTGGTGTTCTGAGCTGGGGCAGCGTGCTGGGAGTGAGTAGGGCCCAGGCGGGGACTGTGTTCCTCTGGTTTGCATTTCAGCCAGGGCCCCTCAGCAGAGGAGGCCTCCTGGAAGGTACTCCTCTTCCTTCCTCCTCACTAGCTTCTGGCAGGGAAGCCACATAGACGAGGGATGCAGAGGTGTCAAGCAGGCCACAGATAGCAACGTCGTGTCCCCTGTCCTCTGCCTGTTGCACCAAATTCCATAAAAAATAAACATGTTTTTAAACAACTGTTTATATATTGCTAATGGGATGGCGGTCCAGGCACTGGCAGGCTGCAGAGCTGGGATGTTCTCGGTTCATGAGAATCCTTCCGGGACAGCCTCTGGGCCAGAATCTTTGGCACTTCCACGGGGAAGAATCAGCAGCTTCCACCTGCCTGGTGCTCTGCACGGTGCTGAAGATGAAGTGGAGGATAAAAACAAAAGGAGTCCAGGAGCAGAAGATTCCAGGGCATCGTGGAGTCGCTTGGCAATCACTGGCACTGTACAGCGTGGCCCAGGTGTGTCTCTCTCTCTCTCTGCCCTCGCACACCTGGCCCGGTTCCTCCCCTTCATGCTGGCCCGCGGGGAAGCTCATAGGTGGTTGTTCTTGGAGAGGTAGGCGATGAGGGCGACAGCCACACCCACGTAGATGCCAGTTCCGATGGTGACGGACAGCACAGCCAGGAACAGGGCCCTCCGGGAGCTGGTGCTGGCCTGATGGAAGTCCCCCTTGGCCACGGCTTTGTTCGTCTGCAAAGTTGGAGGAGAAGAAAAAGACAGTGACGGTTAGCAATTCGGAAAGTTTAGTTTATGGAGGGCTTGGCTATAGCTCCTTCCCGAACTTCAAAGTCAACTGATTCCAGAAGAGGACCTGCCATTGCAGGCCAAGGCCAAGAGTGAAAATGGCATTTGTCCCCAAGATGACCAGAGAGCAGGCATGCAGGCACAAGGCTGCTCTCTAACTGGCAAGGGAAGGTTTGTAACTGCTCCCTACACCTGCAAGGGAGGAAAGCCCCCATGTTGTTTTGCCTCGTGGGAATAAACAAAGCTTGAAGCAGCCGAGTGAGGCCACTGATATAGTATCTGGGTCTCTGAGGTCAGTATGCCAGGATGGGTGAGGCTCACATGCCCAGTGCCACCTTTTCTGGCCAGCAAAGGCATTTTTTCCCCATTTGAATAGCACTTAATTTTCTAAAGCACATTCACACCTTCTTGAACCTCTACAGTCCAGTAGACATGTGGAGAAAGGAAAGGATAGTTCTCATTTCTCAGAGAGAAAACTAGGGCACAAGATTATTAAATGCATCCAGAATCTTGAGGCATCATCCTTCAGAAGTTAGTCACTACGTGGCCATGGCACCATTGATCCCTGACTTTCCCTCACTCTTGCCACAACAGGAGTTGGTAACGTCACCCACTGATAAAAAAAAAAAAAAATTAGATAGAGCCACAATCTGTGTGCTTGAGCACTGATCATATAACCAGGTGCTGGTTTAGAAAGATTCACATTTCTTGGGCTGGAGAGATGGCTTAGCAGTTAAGCGCTTGCCTGTGAAGCCTAAGGACCCCTGGCTCAGGGCTTGATTCCCCAGTACCCACGTAAGCCAGATGCACAAGGTAGCACATGTATCTGGAGTTCGTTTGCAGTGGCTGGAGGTCCTGGTGCACCCATTCTCTGTCTCTGTTGTTCTCAAATAAATACATTAAAAAAAAATAGAAAACAAAAGATTCACATTTCCTGAGAGCATGAAGTAGACAAGAACGTTGAGGGTAGATGTGGGATCAACTTCAGTATCATGTCGCAGACTTTTAAAGCCTTCTCCAAGCTCTCCCTTCCTTGTTCACTCCTACAGCTAAATCTAGACATTTTACCCTTCGGGTTGGCGAACACGGTGCAGGGAGGTCTCTATGAGAACTCTGGGAAGGCTTTTGCTCTCTGACAAGACATGGGGTCCTTGTGGAAACACTGCCTCCCTCCTTCCTACCTGGGGTTATGGCTGTAGAACTACTTCTATAAGGGGCATCCTGGAGCCTGGAGGAAGGCCCAAGGACTATTACAGCAACCTGAAATCACCTGTCCCAGATCTGCTGCATGAGGAATATGGCGTTTAATCTGTTCAGACTCCTCTGGCTGGCTGCAGCCCTTGCTGTGGGACCCTTCCTGAAGTGGTGTTACTGTGGAATTTGGCTATGGAATCATGAAGGGACCCCCCTTCACATGGCTCACTGGGCCAGTGGGGTGGGATGCTGCCAAGACACATGGTCCCCTGGAATTTCAAGTGATGTGAAGGAGGGATAAACCCAGGCTTGCAGAGGACGCTGTAGTCAGAATAAAGCAGAACCCTCTCCAGATTTCTTCAGTAGCCTCACTTCGCATGGGGCACTGGTGATATTTCTGTTCTACAGTGGGGTATGGGAGGACAGGCTTGTTGATACTGAACACGACCCATGTATGCCATGCACCAGCAGGGGGTCAGACTCACCAGTAGATCTTCCTCTTCCACAATCCCTTGATCCTGATTGAATAAGGTTGGGAATCTGTGATGTGCTCAGAGGTCACTCCCATCTGCCACTGGCCGCCTGCTCCCATCCCTGCCTTCTGGAGCTCAAAGGCTACAGTTTGTTTGTCCTCCTCCCCTTTTTGCCTTGGAACTGAACTTGGGAGCTTGCTATGGACAAGTTTTGAATGAAGGAGACTTGAGGGAACGCAAATTGAAAAGCCTCTAAGGGCAGCAGTAATTAATTAATTAAGCTGTAATTAGCTAGGCTTCATTTTATCCAGCAGTGCTTTCAAACACTCCGATATCCTATAACATAATCCACTGTAATTGCCCTTCAGGGCATTAACCCCAAACAGCCATTGGGACGTTAGAAGTGTGGCTTATCATTAGCCTCGGTCACTGCCATTATCCCAACACTCACACAGTGCGCACAGGCCAGGATGGATGAGAGGAGGAAGGAAAGCGCAGAGGAGAGAACGAGGCCCACTTCACATGACCAGGCATCTCCCTGAGTGTCTCCTGGTATCACTTCCCTGTCTCATCAGAGTTTTCATGTGTGGGTACTGATTTGTGGATTTGTGAAAACTGACTGGTTTCCCGGGTGTCAGGGATGTGTATCTGGGGTGATGGTGACGGCGAGGTCAATGACTATTAATGAGCCATCAAGTGTGCCAGCTCTGCAAGATGGCCTTTCAAAGCCCCCCCCAGGGCACTGTCCACAGTGCCTGCTCTTTGCCTTCCCAGGGAGGACAGCACAAAGCAGTGGGATGTCTGCCCCTTAAGCTGAGCTCCGGCCCTTCTTCGGGTGACAAGCACAGGACACCAGAGCGCTCACACACAAAGCTGCCACGTCCGAGAATCAAGCTCACTCTTTCCTTCTCCTGTGTGTTTGGAGGAACTCTGTGTTTTCATACTTAGTTCTGGGGCATCTATTCCAACGAAGACCCAGAGGTGTGACACGAGGGCACCGTGGCGGAGAAGGTCAACACAGCAAGCAGGGTAAGGCCGGACAAGCGAGGTGATTCCATGCCTCCCTCTCACTGCAGATAAAGACTGACTGTGTTTATCAAACAGCTTGCTCGTCCCTTTAGGCAGGTGTGAACTAGAAGCAATATCTTCATCCTTACAGTTTGTGGATTACAGTGTCAGCCACTATAACAGGTTTTTATTTTGCTTTATTTGCTACGCATAAAGGTAGAGGATATCCACTTGTGTCCATGGGTTAGTGAACCCAGAGCTAAAGACTAGACCATCTACAAAGGTATTTCCATGATGAGAGTCAGCCTAGCTCAGTGGATTCTCCAAGCAGCCTCTGTTCCCAGCTGCTCCTGCCCTCGTCCTTAGGGGTGGAGAGGAGGAGAGGAGGGACAAGGGATAGAAGCAACCAGTGCTTCCTGGTAACAGGGCACACCAGGTGCTTGTTGGCTAGATGACAGGTGTCATGTGCTTGTCCTAACTGGGAGCCGAGACTCATCTATTCCTTGTTCTGCACACAAACTTCCCATGGGTAAATGGCCATTCAACATATACCCCTGAAACCCAGCCTACTTGTCCTTGTGTAAACTAGCCACCTGCTTTCCATAGCTCCTCTGAGATGTGGTGTCCAGCTCTCATTGGACAGCTGAGAAACATGTCATCCCCCATCTCTGTGGCTGAAAACGGAACGACTCACTGTCCCATGGTTCCTGTGATCAGGGTCCATGAGCACTGGCTGGGCAGCTCTGACCTGAGGCTGCTTGCTGCCTGGACCAGGGATTTGTAGGCTTGTGGAGCTGGTTTGCTGGAGGAATGGAAAAGAGTTTAGAACTTTGGGCTAGGGAGATCCCACAATGCTGTAAGAAGAGCAATAATGAGCTACTTCTGCGGGGGTTTAGAAGACTAGACTGCCAAGAAAACACAGACAGTGGAGTCCTGGCTTATGGGGTTTCAGAGGGGAACAAGGACTCTATTTGTAATGGGGTTAGAGACAGTTCATGCTCGATTCCTGACAGAGTCTGGACACATTCTGCCCAGGTTCTGAGGACTTGAATGAGATTGAATTTAAATTTAAGGGAAATGGACTAATTTGTTTGGTAGAGGAAATTTCAAGACAACATAGCATTTTGGCTGTGGCATGGTTACTATTCACTTCTGTTACTCAGATATATAGTGAAAGAGAGCAAAAATATGAAAAAAAATGGTTTAGAGAGGAGCGATTAGTGAGCCAGTTTAAAGTTCCAGACAAAGAAATTGCAGTCAATAATGCATCTGTAAGTCTTAAAGAGATTAATGAAATTAAAGAGAAACCTGACTCTCTTCACTGGAACAATAGAAAAGATACCACAGGGCAAGAGACCACCCATTGAAGTCACTAACTTGTGAGAATGCAAATTCTTCTGCAAGGAGAAAGCCTGAACAGAGAACGCTGTAGGGGGGTTTCCCTGCAAAGCTCAGCCTGAAAGGCATAAAGAGGCTGCTATGGCTGTGGTCCATCAGGCGACGTCTCAAACTGGCACAGAGCTTGGCAGCATCATCCACATGCTTTTGGAGGCCTGAAAGATACAAGAAGACTGTGGGCATCATAGAGTCTTTCTCCATAGTTCTAGGAACCTATTGAGCTAAGTCCCTGCAAAGAGGCCCCTGAGAGGCCATTGTGTGAAGCTATGGAGATGAAGCCTATGTTTCAGGTGGAGACCCCGGGACGCTGCAGATTCCAGAACTACGAGATGTCTGCCAAGGAATGCTACAGGCTCTGAGTGCAGCCAATTAAAGAGAGGGGCTATGTGTGCTACAGGCAACAGAGCCGGAGGAGTGGGGCTATGCAAGCCCATTGGAACCTGAATGAGTCTTAAGTCCCATTTGCTGTACATGAAGCTGCAGGTCTCTCAATGGGTCCACATCTTGGCTGAGTCTGGCGATCCACAAGGCCAACCTCACCTAGCTTTCCTCATATATTCCCTTCCCATTGCTCATCAAGATTCATGGGTTATCTAAAAGATTTACCTTTGTATGGGTTGGCATTCTATAGTTTCTCCTTCCTTCCCCTTCTTCCTCCCTTCTTCCTGCATTGTCTGGCTTGCTATTAATAGGAGCTTTAGCTGGAAGTTCAATACCAGACGCAGTGTCAGCACATGTGGTCCTAGATGGCTCCACATTTAGACATGATGAAACAGAAGCAAGACTTCCCTGACAAGATCTAGTTTCCTGTTTTGAAGTGACCAGATAGTCCAGAGTATGGGCTCTTCTCTCAGAAAGGACAGCAACCCTGAGCTGACAGTTCCTTTAGCACTAGATTGAGTTTCTGATAAGCTTTTGCAAAGTGTTCGTTTCTTTTAGCTGGATGCTTCTAAAGTTTGGGCTTTAAAGATAGTTTATCTTTAATATTTATATTTATATTATTATTTATTTATGAGAGAGAGAGAGAGAGAGAGAGCGAGCGAGAGTGAGAGTGAGCATGCCAGGGCCTCCAGCCACTGCAGACAAACTCCAGACATGTGCACCCCCTTGTGCATCTGGCTTATGTGGGTCCTGGGGAATTGAACCTGGGTCCTTTGGCTTTGCAGGCAAGCACCTTAACTATGTTTTCTTTGGTGCTAATACTGTGCGTACCTTATAACACATCTTTTATTTAAAGACTTATTTTTATTTATTTATTTATTAGAGACAGAGAGAGGGAGAGAGAGACAGAGAGACCGAGAGAGAGAGAGAGAGAGAGAGAATGGGTGTGCCAGGGCCTCTAGCCACTGCAAACAAACTCCAGATCCACCATGTGCATCTGGCTTATGTGGGACCTGGAGAAATGAACCTGGGTCCTTAGGCATTGCAGTCACATGCCTTAACCACTAAGCCATCTCTCCAGCCCCCACTTTTTAAAAAGATTTATTTATATTTATTTATATATTGGGGAGAAAGAGAGAGAGAGAAACATATTTTCTTTTGTACCAGTACTGTGCCTACTTTACAACCCATGGTTTCTCTAGTAGCAATACCTGACTAGCTGGCTTACATTTCTTTGCATTACCACAGAAGCTGTTTACAGGGTTCCTCACGATCTGACACTTGCTGTGCCATGACAAGGTACTGATAGCTGTACTTGGGAGAGGCAGGCTTGGTCGACTATTTTGAGTGAGAGCAGCCCAGCAATCCCAGCATAAGCCCCAGGACCAGGAAGGCCCTCAGAGGAAACAGCACACACTCCAACTTCAGTATGCATATTTTCCCCACATGTGTTTCATTCCAGCTGACCTTTTATGACTCACCTTCCCCAATTAAAAACTAACCTTCTATTGTTGGTTAAGTCTGACTGGCAGAAAGGAGACAAGTTATGAAGCCAAAGGTACAAGTTGGGTACAATACAACTCAGAGATGGGTGACCCAGGTGGTCGACAGTGCTGGCGTCAGACCATCTGCCTCCTGCAGGTCTGAGTACTATACCCAGAGCAGGAGACACTGTACGGAGAGGTCTGAGCATCCTGGTACCCAGATTAGCCCTTCTGAGGATCTTAATGCACACGGAACACAACTGTGACCATGTGACAGCAATAAGGCACAACCATGATTCTTGGCTATTGCAAAGCAGGTAAGCAACCAGAACTCCAGATGCATGTGCCACTTTGTGCATCCAGCTTTACGTGGGTACTGGGGAATCAAATTCTGGTCATTCAGTTTTGCAGGCTAGTGACTTAACCACTTAGCAATCTTTCCAGCCCTATTTATTTATTTTTATTTGCACATGTGTGTATGTATATATATGAGCATGCTAGGGCCTCTGGCTGTTGCAAATGAATGCCAGATGCTTGTGCCATGTTTTGCATCTGGCTTAGGCAGTGGGCTTGGGAATTGAATCCAGGCCAGCAGGCTTTGCAAGCAAGTGCTTTTTAACCACTTAGCCATCTTCCCAGACCCACTGATTTCATTGAACCATTGTTAAGTCAAAGATTATCTGTATCTGTGTATGTGTGTGTGTGTGTGTGTGTGCACAAGTGTGTGTGGTTTCACACCAAGTGTAACACTCCTGAGTGCAGAGTCCATCCACCTGAAGTCTCAGAAAAGACACACATCCATGTCACACCACATTTGAGTGCATTGGAACCTCCTATCACAGACCCCTTAGTGCCCACAAAACTGTGTCTAGCCCTTCTCCCTACATTCATCCTGTCATGTGGCATGATCAATTAAGACAGCATATCTGTTTATTGCCCATTTCCCTGTGAAAAAGCATTTCTATGGCTTTTATGGATAGTGCTGGTGTAGACATCTAGTCTACTTTGATGAGCACATAGACTTATTTCTGTCAGCCGTGTAAGTAGGAGAATGACTGATAGCAAGTAGCAGGCCATGCATAGGCCAATGTTTAAAGTATTTCCTATAATCACAGAAATAGGTAAACAGAATGTTATAAAATAATTCAGCAAAACTGTCTTAGGTACTCCCTGCCTATGAGGCCTTTCCCTGAAGATAAAAGTTTTAAAAATACATTTATTTATATATTTATTTGAGAGAGAGAAAGAGGACAGAGAAAGAGAGAGAGAGAGAGAGAGGGAGGGAGGGAGAATGGGCACATACCTGGGCCTCCAGCTGCTGCAAATGAACTCCAGACACATGTGCCACCTTGTGCATCTGGCTTATGTGGGCTCTGGGGAATTAAACCTGAGTCATTTGACTTTGCAGGCAAGCACCTTAACCTCTAAGCTATCTCTCCAGCCCCTTTTATTTTATTTTTATTTATTTGCCAAAGACAAAAGTTTTGAACTTGTTAGTGTATTTGTCTAATGTTTACTTCTTCATTAAGATCTTACAACTTTTTTCTTACTGCTGTATAGAATTCCATTGTATAGATATACCACATCTTAGTTATCCATTCTTCTAGTGATGGACATCTGGGTTGATTCCAGCTCTTAGCTATTACAAATTGAGCCGCTACAAACATGGTTGAGCAAATCTCTCTAGCCTGTGGTTTGAAGGTTTTAGGGTAAGTAAACGTTATCTCATTTGTCCTGGTGCTAACTTACTCTCCGTTGGAGAATCTGCTTCTCTTTTTCAGATAGATGTAGATCTTAAGGAGACAGCCACCACATCATACCTCAAAAGGGCCCCAGCTGAAACTAAGAAAAATTGGCGAAACAAGCAAGGGTGCTGTTTTCCTGATGAACCGGATACCAGCAGAAGGGGGAAGGAGATCAACACGGAGAAAAATCAACTCCTACCAAATCAGAGCCAGATCCTCAGAGGCCCCCAACACCTCATCACTGAAGCAGACCAAAAATGAACATGACACGGCTCAGGGAAATTTTGCGGAAGAGGGGGCGGAAAGAATGTCAGAGCCACATGTTGGGTCATGATATGCAGACACATTTATCTTACCCATAACTGTGGGCTAACTCCACAATGCATGACCCATATACCTCAACAAGGAGGGGCCAAGGGGAGGGGGTAGGTCATGGATGAGCCTAATAATGGTACCAAACTGACTGTATTTGCTGAATACAAAACTAACTAATAAAGAAAAAAAGAAAAAAAAAAAACCAAAAAAACCCAGATGCACAAAAGATCTTATAACTTTAATTTTTTTGCATTTATCAATTTGTCGATTGTTTACTGTTGCCTATCTATTATAATAGATGGAGGGTTAGCTTCCTCTGGTTCACACCATCCAATCAGTCCCTTCCCTCCCCCCATCCTTCTTAAAGGTCACCACAGAACCTAGTTAAGCCTTTGACCATGTGCATTCCATGTACTGCTAGGTCAACTGCACGACTATGAATATATATGTATGTGTGTGTGTGTGTGTGTGTGTGTGTGTGTGTGTGTGTGTATACATTCCCTTCTGGCCCCTATTACTATAGTTTTCACCTGCTCCATGGATTTACTATTTTTATCAAACACCAGAACCCTCTCAATACATTTGTTTATAATCTATCAATTCCCTCATACTTCCTGGAGCTATATGCCTGCATCTTCTGTCCTCTTTCTTTGGTGCAGACCTGTACTTCACCTTGGGAGTTCATTCAGCTCGTCTCTATGCTATAGATGATGTTCTTGGGCCTCCAGCCTCTGTTAAGGAAGACCTATCCTTGCAACGTCAGCTCCTGAAAGCCCCTGGAAATCAGTGCTTGAGACCTGCACATCTGTAAGTGACTGTATTCCACTTCCACTCTCCTTGGGTTTCTTACAGACTTGCTCCACACACTCAAGAGGTCATCACCACCCCTCCACTCTGCTCACTGCCACTTTTAAAAGATGCCCTTCATTCAACCTGTGAAGTAACCTTCTACCTGTCACCTTTCCCCCCTTTTTTGTTCTATTGCTTGTCTGTTGCTCTTGTTATACTTTATGGGAGATTTTTCCTCAACTGCCCTCATAGGCTTCTATGGGATTTTGTTTTGAACATTATATTGTTTAATTTCCAAGGACTCTTTTCATTCCCTCACTGCGGTTTTGTTATCACAACTTCCTGTATTTAACTTTAGAAAATTAATTTCACTTCTTAGGTCTGCAAAAATATTAATTGTACAGATTTTTTGAGAGATATTTCTGTGTTCTGCCTGTATTGAAGTTCTCCTTAGACCCTCCTCCATGTTTTCCAGTTTCATGGTGGGTGGGTGTAGAGCATTACTCAAATGTCAGATGATTCCTGCCTGTTATTTAACACTTACTTAATAGCACCAAGGTCAACTGGATACTATACATGTATATATGTATTGAATGGCCAAAAAGTTTCCTGTTGTATTCATGGGGTACAACAGCATCAATTGGTCTCTCCTTTGGGGATTGTTACTGTCTGAACTGTGTTCTGTTAAAACATCTATGAGAACCGTAAGCAAAGCTCCTCAGCATGTGGCTGTGTTTGGAGATAGGGCATTAACAACATAAATTAAATGTAATTAGTGTTGTTGGGTAGGCCCTAACCCAACATGACTGATTATAAGATGAGAGATTGCGACACAGATACACAGAGGAAGGATATGACGTCAGACCAAGAAGATGCCATGTGCCAGCCAAGAAGAGCCTCGGGAGTCAAACTTGCAACTCCTCCTGGTTTCCAGCCTGCATAACTAAAGAGCAGACAGTTCTGTGGTTTTAGCCATAGTCTGTGGTGTTTTGCTAGTGACCACCATTGCTAATTAACTTAGGGACACTCTACTTCTCCAGGTCAAATTGTCCAAGGGAAGAGCCTGCTGAGAGAAGGCAGTCAGAACTGGAAGATGGAGGGCCCAGACTTGGGATTCATCACAGGGAGGCTTGGAGCCTCTGTTTCCCTCTCTCCACCATCACGCCGGGGATGTCAGAACCAAGGTTTCCTCATAGGTATATATGCCCAATTCCAACTAGGATGAAGAAATGTTTGCCTCTGAACAGTGGAGCTAGGAGATAGCACTAGATTATCTTACCCCCAAAATGTGAATAAGCTTCTCCCTGATGTCAGGTTGTTGCTCCATTGAGTCTGCTTGGCATCAGGTGCTTCCCGGTGCTGTATCTCCAAGGTGATGATGCAGAAGCCTGGCTGAGACCCACAGGAGGTTTTCACACTCTGCCTCTCTACTCTGCCCTCTCGCCAATCTGCTCACATCTTCCTTGATGTGTCACTATCTTTTTTTCCTGTGGCTCAAGGTCCATTTTCCTTTCCCTTGTTGGTTTTGCCCCTTTACCCTTCTACTGTAACTTAACTAAAGGTTAGAGGATGGAGCTGAGGATGAGGCACGGGAGTGCTTTAGTTCCATATGTACAGTGGTTCCTTTCTTGTTGCTGGGACAAGACTCCTGGTCAGCTTATGGAAGGAGGTCGCTTCTTTCCGGCTTGTAGTTTTGAGGAGAAGCATAGTAGGAACAGATGGCTGGGTACCACTTCTTCCCGTCAGCATGGGGGAAGTAACAAGAGCCAGCTGAGTTCAGCAAGCAGATCTGGATGATAACAAGCACTCCAAGGCCCACCCCTAGTGACATACTTTTCCAAGCAAGGCTCCACTATCCAAAGGTCTCAGTAGGTAAGGATTTAGGAGGGAGAGAGAGAACGAGAGAGAGAACTGGCATGCCAGAGCCACCACCCACTGTAATCAAATTCCAGACGCATGTGCCACCTTGTGTGACTATGTGACTTTGCACGCTTATGTCACCTTATGTGTCTGGCTTATGTGGGATCTGGAGAGTCCAACATGGGTCCTTAGGCTTTTCAGGCAAGTGCCTTAACTTCTAAGCCATCTTTCCAGCCCTTCTTTAATTTTTTAAAGATATTTTATTCATTTATTTGAGAGAGAAAGAGGCAGATAGAGAGAACATAGGCATGCCAGGGCCTCTAGCCATTGCAAATGAACTCCAGACGCATGTGCCATCTTGTGCATCTGGCTTTATGTGGGTCCTGGGGAATTGAACCTGTATCCTTTGGCTTTTCTGGCAAGTGCCTTAACCACTAAGCAATCTATGCAGCCCTATCCTTTTATTTTAAATGTCACCCTAGCTTAGGCTGAGTTCCCTGAGTGACATGGAGACAAAGATCCAGGGCAGACAGTCCTGTGCAGCAGGTCCCAGGAAGGGTCACTGTGAAGGTAGAAGTTAGGAAAGGAAGCATGGCCCATTAGCACATAGGGAATGCTGTGTGCATCTCACATAGATATGTGGGAAATATTCCAAGGTGGGCAGGAATCTGGGCTATTCAGCTTAGTCCTATCACCAACACTGAAGGCAAGCTCCTCCCTTAAGTGGACTTCCCCTCTTTATGCCCTCCTTGCCCATAGACTGGCACTCTATTGCGAGCAGATGAGGCTTCTTTTTCTGGTGGTCATGGGTCCATTTGAGTGTCAAAGTATGTGGCACACTGACATCATCTGCTGTGTCCAAATACTTGCCTGTGGTGCTTCCACAATTTCCTGTGTTCCAGTCAGCTGACTGACAAACTCATGAGGCCACTTTGGATTTCTGAAGAAGGGCTAACTTCAGCCAGGCCTGGCGTGAATCACAAAAGACTTGCTGGGCTGGGTGTGGTGGTCTACACCTATAATCCTAGCAGTCATGAGGTCAGAGGAATCAGGAGTTTGAGGTTAGCTTGGTTATAGAGCGAGATCCCATTTTAAAATAATGCTAAGCTGACTGGAGTTAGAACCAACTATAAGCTAGCTAGGGCTGGGCAGGTCCCTGACATGATACAATCAGAAAGCTCTCCTGATCCCTTCTGCTGTGCAGGTTTAACTATGGTGATGGAAGGGTCAGAACAGGAAACAGAGAAGTTTGGAGGACATTAAGGCAGCCTAGGAGAAGGATGAACCCTGGTAACTGGAAAGAAAATATAAGATGGTTCTAGCAGAAGTTCATTACCATCAGTAGGTCAAGGACAGTGGTGTCTCTTTAATCTTCCTATTCATCTTACTTAAAGGGTGGGTACTCAGGTCATTAATCCTTTCCCCTTCCTTGGACTCTGCTTGGGTGCCTGGTCAACCATTTGCTTCCAGATGCAACCCAAGGACCTGGGCGATGTGGCCATGCTTCATTCCTCACTGATGACAGCCTTGTGGCAGAGGCGACTATCCTAATGATCTACTGCTGTGCAACAGGCAGGTCCAAGCTTAGTGGTGTGAGCCAACTACTGGATTATAGCTCGTGACCCCTCGGTTGATTCTTCTATTCCAATATCATTAACTAGGGACACCTGATGATCAGCTGTAGATTGTGTCACTCTGGGTTGTGCAAGATGGCTTCTCCCACATCTGGTGTCTTCTTCACTTCAATTTGGTCATCATTAGCAGTTGGGGTTCTTGTGTGACACTTCAGGGATCTGATACCCAGGCAAAATGTCCACAGGGCTTTCACAATCTACCTTCTACTGTGTCCTGCTGGTTACAGGTGAGCCACTGGGGCCAGCCCAGGCTCAAGAGGAGAGGACATAGCTTGGAGCATGCCAAAGGTTGGCTGTAGTGATGGCACCTCCTCAGAGACGCACTTCACATGCATGGCCCCTCAACACAGTCTTTGCTTAGCTTTCTTCATGTTATCACTTTGGTCCACACAGGCTCAGCTCAGTTTTCATCCTTTGCCACTTGGGAGCAGGGTAGCATACTCATGACGTTGAGCATTAGATAAATTCTAGGTGGGGCAAGATTCTACCCATTAACTCACAATGTCTTGCCCAATCACTTAAAAAAAAAAAAAAACCAAGAAAGAAACTTGTGACATTTAGTGCAGCTGTGGTCATGGTCCCAAGATGACTGGGACATTGAGACCCATTTAGCTTCTCTTCAGGAAAGCAAGGCAGGCAATTTCAAGAGTGTTGGCCTTTCAAATAAATGCATTTGAGCAAATATAAAGCAATCAAAGTGACAAGAAAACAGTAATGAAAGCAAATATGAAAAGGAATAAAAAGGACAAGAAATAGAGTCACAGAATGGCAGAAGGACAGGCTCACATAGCTCACTGGCCTTGGATGCCAGCGTGAGTTCTAAGTTACAAGATGTGCTGCAGTTTCAAGGAGCATTTATTTGCTTTCCTATTGTGAGACAGTCAATTTATAATGTATAAACATATAAATCACAAACTGACTACTGACTGTGGTTGATAACAGTATCCTAGGGAGGACACTGATCCCAGCTAGGCCAGCCTGTGAGTCCTGAGGGTCAGTGCTTACAGTAGGCAGCAGAGCCTTCTTACACACAGTATCTACACAACATGGACTGAGATCTTATAATTCAAGGATGGACAGGATGCTGCCTCCACAGTGCTGCTCATGAACATGAGGAATCTAGTCACTGTCTGTCTCAGAGCTCCTTCCCCCTCCCAGCTGCCGCTGAAAGAAACTGAAGTTTCCCTTCAATGGGCCCTGCTCTTTCCTGCTCCATGGGGACCCACACCACCTGGCTTCCCTTTGACAACATACCCCACAAGCCCCCTCCCACTGGCTGTCCCCCAACACTGGCCAACCCACCATGCTCCAAGGGGTATAAAGACCTGCCCCCATTACCCTGCAGTTACCCTGCTTCTTCTAGTGCCCACTCCCTTTACCACAGGTGCATAGATTTCGTCTTCCTGCTTGTCCACCTCAGCTTCCTGTGCTCACACACACACAGTTCCCTTTCTCTCTCTGCTCTACTTCTCTCCCTGCTCATAGCCTGGAGGCTCCCTCTCTCAACCTTCCTAAACTTCTCCCTTCCCACTCCCTCTTAAGCCATACACTGCTCCAGTTGGAGCCAAATAATAACTTTTTTGTTTTTTTGGTGTTTTGAAGCAGGGTCTCGCTCTAGCCCAGGCTGACCTGGAATTCACTATGTAGTCTCAGGGTGACCTCGAACTCACAGAAATCCTCTTACCTCTGCCTCCTGAGTTCTGGGATTAAAGGCGTGCACCACCATGCCCAGCTAAAACACTCTTGAATTAACCCACACTGGGCTCAGCGCCTTTGAGAGTCACGATGCCACATAGTGCTGGCAAAGCCCAAGTGCAGGGCTTCATGGGGTGGAGACACACAGATGACAACTTGTGGGCCTTTTACAGTGGAATACATGGGCCACAGAATCCCTACTGACACTTATTTCTGGTGCAGCTTACAAACCTGCATCTTTGTGTTTATAAACACTGTCTTCTACAAGGGAGATACAGTATTATGGAATGTCACAGACCAGGAAATGAAGACTTGGAAAGAAGATACCCAGTCACAGAGCTAGGAAGCTGAGAGTAGAGCTTGCGTTTCTGAATCCTATCCAGTGCCCTTGCTCCTGTGCACACTGCCCTGGTTCTGGCTTAGTAGGAACTGTGACTACTTGGCTTAGCTGGCAGGTGGGGAGCTTTATCTGGTGGCTCTTCCAAGTCTAACAGAGCCCCAATTCCTGTCTTTTGCTCAGGATACACCAAAGACGAATATGAGCTCCAGGGAGGAATCACTATGTACTTAAAAAAAATATTTTATTTTCATTTATTTATTTATTTATTTGACAGAAAGAGGGAGAGAGAGAGAGAGAGTGAGAATGGGTGTGCCAGGGCCTTCAGCCACTGCAAATGAACTCCAGACACGTGAACCCCCTTGTGCATCTGGCTAACGTGGATCCTGGGGAATTGAACCTGGGTTCTTCGGCTTTGCAGGCAAACACCTTAACCGCTAAGCCATCCCTCCAGCCCCACTATGTACTTTTGAATTGCACTGTGTTTTCTTTCCTGATTTCAAGAGTCCTTTGTCTTTGTTACTGTCATTGGTGAAAGGATTGTCTGTATTCCAAAAGACATCAATCTGGAATGACTTGGGTGATTTCCTACAGCCTGCGAAGCGTAGAAACCATACAGTCTGCAGGTAATGTCCTTCTGGGAGGTACGTCTGGGGCTGTGACTGGCTTTCTAATACTTTAAAGGGAGAGAGTGAGAGGGAGTTAAGTAGCTTTCTTAGGGTTAGGGTGACTGGGCCCCTGGAACTAAAAATGGCAGGAAGGTCTCCTCTTTGTTAGAGATCAAAGTATGATCTGAGGGTCAGGAGAGATGGCTTAGCAGTTAAGTGCTTGCCTGTGAAACCTAAGGACCCCAGTTCGAGGCTCGATTCCTCAGTACCCACGTAAACTAGATGCACAAGGTGGCACATGCATCTGGAGTTCATTTGCAGTGGCTGGAGGCCCTAGCATGCCCATTCTCTGTCTCTCTTTCTCTTTCTCTCTCTCTCTGCCTCTTTCTCTCCCTGTCTGTCACTCTCAAATAGATAAATAAAAATAAACAAAGAAAAAAATTCAAAGTGTGATCTGACTTAGCTCTTCTCCAGATCTGTTTTTCCACAAACAACCAGGGCCCCTCCTGAGAGGGACGTTTCTCCTAGGATTTAAATCTGATCCTTACATTGTGGTGGGTTAAGCTGAGATCCCAGAACTTGGCATCATGGTTGGCCTCTTCTTGAGACAGCCCCTAGCCCCAAAGTAATTAGCTGTCCCAATAGCTCACCTGAGCTGCAAAGTAGGGTCCATTACCATAAGGTTATCAATATGCTTGCAAGGGGGGTGCAAGCGCTCTGTGAGCTGCCTGAAGTCTCCTGAAACCTCCAGTTTCTGCTGAGTTTCTCCTCAGCTTGGCTCAGCTGGGCTAAGCCGAGGGGGGCCCCAGACCCCTACTTTCCACATGGGCTCTTTACCCCTTCCTGATCTACATGTGGCAGGAGCTCTTTGACCTCATCTTTTCTGTCCTTTCCCCAGTTTTCCCAGGCCCTCGTGGGCTCTTAAGTCATGTCAATGTCTTCCCTTGGTTCTGTACTTCCCCAAATAAATATAATAATTCAATAATTATCCTTCACAGTCTTATTTTATTCAATTCCTTTTTTTTTCTCCCAGGTAGGGTTTCACTCTGGTCCAGGCTGACCTGGAATTCACTATGTATTCTCGGGGTGGCCTCGAAGTCATGGAGATCCTCCTATCTGTCTCCCGAGTGCTGGGATTAAAGGCATGCATCACCGCGCCCGGCTCAATTCCTTCATTTAAAGTAGACATGGACCCAGTGATTGGGGTTTAAGAACCTTCCTGAACCCCAGTACCTTGTTACAAGAGGACATGATGTTTGATCAAGGGAGAAACCACACACGACTCCCACCCCCTCAAGATGTGTGCTCTCTGTGCAAGGAGCTAGAAACTGCTTTTCTAAACTTGAAAAATCAGCGAGCTCTGTGTTTGCCCCAGCCCTTGAGTGAGCAATCAAACTTCAAGGCCATGCTCATCAGGGGTGTGTGGGCTCTGTGCTCATTATATGCATGGTATAAGAGCCCTGCTGAGAAATTAAAATATAAATGGATTTGGCACTCAAGCAAAAGAAAACACAAAGATGTTCTCTAAGGACAATGACAATTTCACAGCTAGAACTCATGGGCTTCCAGCAGGGAAAAAAAAACATGTATATAATCCTGGTTGCAGTCAGACCCACAATGGGAAATTACAAACTGCAAGAGGGCAGTCAATTGGAATACCATCCAAAACAGAGCTGCTACTTCCAGAATTAAATCCTTTCAAAGAAATGCTATTTTAAACTCATTGAGATTGCTGTAGAGCAGGGATGCCCAGCCTTTGAAGTCACAACATGTTGTTGCCATCTACAAAAGTGTTGTGCAATATTTATTGCTATTCTGTAATGCATGTGGCCCATGGAACACAAAGTGGACGTGCCCGCTGTAAAGTTCTATGACAGCAGACTTGTAGAGTTAGTAGAGGTCTATGGAAATCTCCGAGTTGAAAATAACTGAAATAATTTCAGTGACGAATAACGAACAGGGTTGGAGAGATGGCTCAGTGGTTACAGGTGGCTTGCTTGCAAGACCTGACAGCCTGGGCTTGATTTCTAGTGCCATGTAAAGCCAGCTGCACAGAATTGCACATGTGCTTGCACCGATTTTCTCTCTTGCTCAAGTAAATATTAAAAAAGAAGGAATACAAATTTATAGTGTATCCATAGTGAACAATAGGCCATTAAAATATGAAAAATATCCAAAGCTGTAAATGTAAGATTTCCCAAACTTCCATTCCCACCAGGCCTTCTCTAACTAGGCCAGTCAAGAACTACCTCCAGTTATGGTAATTGAGACTTCAAAGAGAGTTGACTTTTCTTCCTTCCCTGATTGCTCAGACTAGGTCAGAGATCTTAAACTCATTATTATTATTATTATTTTTGAGGCAAGCCCAACTGACTGGCCTTTTTTATGTGTGTGTGTGTGTGTGTGTGTGAGAGAGAGAGAGAGAGAGGTTAGGGGGATTGGTAAGCCAGGTTCTCCAGCCACTGCAATCTAACTCCAGATGTGTGTGCCCCCTTGTGCACACGTGTGATCTTGCACACTTGTGTCACTGTACATTTGGCTTATGTGAGACTGGGAGAGTTGAACATGAGTTCTTAGGCTTCGCAGGCAAGCACCTTAACCACTAAGCCATCTCTCCAGCCCCCTACTATGGTAATTTGACAAGGCTTTTCTGATCCTGAGTTGAGAGGAAAACAACCTCACAGCCATTACTTGTTGACTTGGGTGTCTCATTTCTACAAAATAGTTCAATACGGAGTCCAGCCAGGCTGGTTTCTCCTTTCCTGTGCTTCATATGGCACAATCATCCCCCTTTTTCCCCAAAGGGCTAAAAAACCATATTCATCTCTCACATACTTTCTTCTCTAAGGTACATGCAATCTTCTCTGTTTCTGCTTCTTCTATATTTCTCTCTCTCTGGCAACATACCTCTGTCCCCCCTCCCTTCTTCCTTTCGAAACTTCCCCCTCCCCCTCCCTTCTCCTTTCCTCTCCTTTCCCTTTGGTTTGGAAGTATCTTCCTCCCTCTTCCACCTTCCATTTCTGAACTCTTTTCCCTTGCTCAGCTCCTGTTCTGTCCAGTGTTTTCTGAGCATCCTTCTACATGCTCATTTCCTCTAGACTCTGAGTTTAGTCCCTTGCCTCTTGCTCAGATTCCAAGTTACATCTCCTTCCTTCCTGCTCCAAACCATGTCACTATCTCACTGGCATTACAGAAAGCCTCCTGCCCGAGAAAACTGTCTCTGACTACTCTATGCCTGAACCTGACAGTAAGATTACACAACTGCAATCTTCAGAAGTGAAAACGAAAATCTCAGTGCTGTGGGTTGCAAAGTAGATGACCCACCATGAGCAGCTAGAGAGAGAATTCGTGCGCTGGAAGATGGATGTGAAAGGATCAAGTACTTGGGTATAGAGAGATACAGAGGTGGGAGCTCCCAAGGTGATACAGCCCGAAAGAAGAGAAGACTCAGCACACAATTGATTGAAATCCTGGAGGAGAGAACGGTGAGTAGAGACAGTGTTCAGAGTAATGGCTGGGGATTGTCCAAACTGAAAAGGGACACCAGTCTTCAGATTGAAGGAGATGACCAAGTCCTGAACAGAATAAATAAAAGTGAATGCATAGGAGACAGCATGGTGGAACTGTAAAGCTTATTTGGAAGAATCAACAAAGGCTCAGTCCTAATTCCTTCATGGCACTGTAGGAGGTAGCTTTCTGGGTTACACAGAAAGGGGGTAGTGACTTCTTCTTCCTGGTCTGGATAAACTTTCCCACTGGTGACAAGCTTCCTGAGACCTATGCCATACTGGATGCACTGTGAACCCACTCCCCTTCACTCAAGCTGACCAATCTTTCACTCGGGCAGAATGAATAGAAAGGACAGGCTTTCCCATTCTATAAAGGTTCAGTCCCCGCAGAAATTGAGGGGGTTTTCTAGCTCTGGAAGCATGGATCTTTATGAAGAGGCTATTTCTTTCCCTCTTACTCTAAAATAAACTTTATTTAAAAAAATGCATTCCTGGGGGCTGGAGAGATGGCTTAGAGGTTAAGTGCTTGCCTGTGAAGCCTAAGGACCCCAGTTTGAGGCTCAATTCCCCAGTACCTAGGTAAGCCAGATTCACAAGGTGGCACATGCACCTGGAGTTCATTTTCAGTGGCTGGAGGCCCTGGTGTGCCCATTCTTTCTCTTTCTCCCTCTCCCTCTTTCTCTCTCTATCACTCTCAAATAAATAAAATACATTCCTGCCTTTAATTCCTTCATTGGCAGAGAAAACAAACCCAAAACCCCTAGAGGGACCATTTTATTCTCCATTTTACTCTTGACCACTCACCAACACCCATCAGTTCAACTATCATCCACCTAGACTAAGTCTCTGGGTCTTAACTCCAGCCCATCCATCCATCCATCCATCCATCCATCATCCACATGCACACATACACGTGTGTGTGTGTGTGTGTGTGTGTGTGTATGCGCATGCATAAGCTTGGGCATTATTGGCTGCAGTTCCAGTAACTAAAACCAAGCTTGACATCGTCCTCCTGGTCACTGACCACATAGCCAGGCTTGCTTACTGTCTGTTTCCTCAGTGATCTGCCAGGATAGCAAGAATTGCCTAATTTCCTTAAATCTAGACTTGTCTGTTTCTCTGATGTCATCTTCATCTGGTCTGGTCTCCTGTCTCCTACTTTTCCCTGGCTGGCTTGAAGGACGAATGGAGCACACTGCAAAAATGCACATCACATGATCACTTCTCTTGCATGCACTCCTGCTCCCTTTTTTAAAAAATTTATTTTTATTTATTTATTTGAGAGTGACAGAGAGAGAAAGAGGCAGATAGGGAGAAATAGAGAGAATGGGCGTGCCAGGGCCTCCAGCCACTGCAAATTAACTCCTGACGCATGCGCCCCCTTGTGCATCTGGCTAATGTGGGTTCTGGGGAATCCGGCCTCGAACCTGGGGTCCTCAGGCTTCATAGGCAAGCGCTTAACTGCTAAGCAATCTCTCCAGCCCTCCTTCTCCTTCTTAAAACAGTCCTTATAAGCTTCCCGATTTTAGAAGGCCTCTCAAGTCTGCCCAGTCTCGTCTCATCTGCCCCTCCGTCCTGGTTCAGTCCAGCCTCACTGAGCGCTCTTTCTTCATGCCTCACGCAGCCTGCGGTGTCCCTGGGCTGTGTCTTCAGGGACGTTTCTTCCAATGCCAGCGCAAGTGTTCAGACCCAAGGAAGGCTTCCCTGGCCCAACTTCTGGTCTTGCTTGTCTACGCCTTGTTTTCACAGAACCGATGCTTTTGGTCATGACACTTGCTGAACTGATGCTCATTTCCTGACTGGAATGCTCCAAGTGAGCAGAGACGACGTCTTTGCTCACCTTGAACTTCCAACACTTAACGCAGCACCTTGCTCATGGAGGGCATAAAACAACGCTCTTTAATGGATGAAAGATGTTCACAGGGTTTGACTTTGTAGCTAGTCCAAAACATGTAAATGAATCAGTCCTTTTTCCAACATGAGTTCACACGGCATGACAATCATGTGAATACAGCAACGACACACATGCCGCAGGCTCTGGCTTCCACCAGTGCTGACTGTGGACACTGAGTCTGCTCCAGTGGCTCCATGATGCTGTATGCAGCTCCAGTGCTATTTCAGGTACTCGCCTCAAGCCGGCTGGCTTAGTGAAGGGGCTGGATCTAAGTTCCTTCCATTGTTTTGCATCAACAGCCGCCACACAGGCATGCTGGGCTGGTGCTGCGCTCATTCCTTGCCTGTCTCTTCTCTGGAGCCTCCCTGATTTCTGACCGAGTCCACTACCCAGGCAGTAGAATCGATCAGCCAGGGCTGTGCCCCTCTGGGAGGCCTCGTGTTTGTCTTTTTTTTTTTTTTATCCCTTGCAGCAAGAGTTCCTGTCCTGAACTAATTCTGTGTGTGTGATGACTCAGTGGAAAGAGGGAGTATGTTGTCCAAATTTACTTCACAGTCAGCTGAAATGAGACTGAGGTAGTCCCTGTGCTGAGCACCACACACGCTCTGCGTCTTCAGATCCCTCTCAATGTCAGGGCATGTCCCAAGGGGAAGGGCTGTAAATCACAAACCTAAAACCAACACCAACTTCTTTTTTTTTTTAAAAAAATTAATTTATTTATTTGAGAGAGAAAGAGGAGAGAGAAAGAGAGAGAGAGAGAGAGAGAGAGAGAGACAGAGAGAGAGAATGAATATGGATTGGCTAGGGCCTCTAGCCGCTGTAAACGAAGTCTGTATGTATGTGCTACTTTGAGCATCTGTGCCACTTTGAGCATCTGGCTTACGTGGGTACTGGGGAATCAAATCTGCGTCCTTTGGCTTTGCCAGCAAACACCTTAACTGTGAAGCCATCCCTCCAGTCCCCAACTTCCTCTTTCAATACAAAGTACTCACTTCAAGAGATGGTCTTAGGGAAGTCGATTTTGTCCATGAGCCACACTGCTATGCACTGACCATGTCCTTCTCAAATTCCTGTGTTCCCAGGAGTAAGACAGCTTTATACAGGCAGTTAGTCAGGGACAGAATTGCAAAGGGGGAACAAGTAGATTCCACTCTGCCTGCCCTGGCAAAACGAGAACTCAGCCTCTGATCCAGTCTCATCTAAGATGGCTACCAGCAACACTCCTTAACAGGAACTTCCTGCTTCTTCCTCAGCTCAGCACACCTAGGTAGGCAGGCCTCTCCTGGGTCAGCCCCTTAAGTCCATGAACCAATCAGGTCTTGGCTCCTTCTGGGTCAGTCCTTTGACTCCCTGAAACACTGGGACTTTCTCTGCACACCTGAGTCTGATAACAGGGCTTAGCCTAATTGGATTCCTGATTCATATACAAGGAACTTAAGCCTGAACACCAGTGTATAAGTCTATGTCTCCTTTCTCAGTCTGGCTGGGAAGGGGGGTGTTGCAGTCAGGTTCGCATGGCTGATAGAAATCACTCAACCAAGAGCAGCTTCTGGAAAAAAGGTTTACTTTGGCTTACATGCTGGAGGGGAAGCTCCACGATGGCATGGGAAAATGATGGCATGAGCAGAGGGTGGACATCAACCCCTGGCCAACATAAGGTGGACAATAGCAAGAGGAGAGTGTGCCAAACACTGGCATGGGGAAACTGGCTATAACACCCATAAGCCTGCCCCCAACAATACACTGCCTCCAGGAGGCTTTAATTTCCAATTGCCATCAGCTGGGGAACCTAGCATCTAGAACTCCTAAGTTTATGGGGGACACCTGAATCAAACCACCACAGGGGGGAACATTGCCCTTTTATTTATTTAAATAATTTGCGGAGGGGGGGGAGAATGGGTACACAGGGCCTCTAGCCACTGCAAACGAACTCCAGATGCATGCACCACCATGTTTATCTGGCTTATGTGGGTGCTGGGGAATCGAACCTGGGTCCTTAGGCTTTTCAGGCAAGCACCTTAATCACTAAGGCATCTCTCCAGCCCGTCCTACTTGCTTTTGACATGTGTCTTAGTGAAGGTGCTTTCTTGCTTGGTTGCATGTATGATTCTTTTTTGATCTCTAAGTCCGTCACATTTCTTAATCCTCTCTGGTCTTTATGTGAAGGGGATCTTCCAGTTCTTATGCTTTGCCTTCCGAGTGTGGGTGTGTGTGCCTCCCCCAGAGATTCTTTCTGTCTCCCCTCTCCCTTTCCAGCTGGACAAGGAGGAGAACTCTCCTCTGGATTGAATCTTGTAGCTAGCCACTTCCCTGGATCTTGATTCCCTCCACAATAAACCTCATAATTCATAATTTCTTAAGTAAACTTAAGAATTCATAGCTTGCCCTTCTCAAAGCCTATTTTTATCAATTCTTTGCTAATTGGATAAGGACCCAAAAATTGGGGTTCATAGATCTAGGTGACCAACACCCCTGGAACTCCTCAATCCTGCATCAAGATAGTGTGAGGAAATTGGTCCTTTGGAGAGTAAGGTAGAGTCACAAGGGTGGAATTCTTATACTGAGATTAGTGCCCTTATAGGAAGAAGAAGCAGGATTTTGCTCAGTGTACCATGTAATACACAGGGATACAGGTGGCTGTTTATAATCTAGAAAAGGGCCCTCACCAGAACCTAACCATGCTGGTGCCTGATCTTTGAACTTCTACCTTCCAGAACACTGAGAGATTGATTCTTGCTGCTTAATCGGCCCAGTCTATGTTCTCTTGTCAGAGTAGTACACAGACGACTCGGTGTGTCCCTCACCTTCTTTGCACATACCTAATTACTAGTATAAAGCACCCATATTCTGTTTTTTTTTTTTTTTTTTTGAGGCAAGGTCTCATTCTATCCCAGGCTGACATGGAACTCACTTTGTAGCCCATATTGGTCTCAAATTCAGTGATCCTCCTACTTCTGCCTCCCAAGTGCAGGTATTACAGGTGTAAGCTACCTCACCTGGCTTTTTCTCCCTCCCTCCTTCCTTCCTTCCTTCCTTCCTTCCTTCCTTCCTTCCTTCCTTCTTTCCTCTCTCCCTTCCTTTCTTCTTCCCCCTTGCTTGCTTTGTTTATTTGTTTATTTTTGAATCCTAAGTGATAAAGGACACTTATCTTTAGAAAACAAGGCCCAGCTTGGCTGGCTGTCTTCACTGGAATGATTCTCTGAGGTGTATCAAGGCATATTCTGCTCCCTTCCAGCCTCCTCAGATGGGCCTTTTGAGGAACATCCAGATGTTATCAGCTTGTTCGCAGAATGTGCCTCTTCTTCCTAACAGATGGTATTAGTTACTTGTTTCTGTGACCAAATAGATAACATGAAGCAACTTAAAAGAGGAAAGATTTGTTTCGGCTCACAATTTGAGGGGATAGAGTCCATCATGTGGGTAAGGCTTGGTGGTGCCCATGGTGGTGGAAAGCACAAGGTGGCTTGCTTGCATCTTGGCACACAGGGAAGCAGAAAGACTTGGCCAGAAGTAGGACCAGGCTATAAACCATAAGACATGCTCCCTCTGCAATGCACTTCCTCTAGGTAGATTCCCACCTTCTGAATATTCCACATTCTCCCAAAACAGCATTCTCATCTTGGGACCAAGTGTTCTAACACATGAGCCTGTGAGGACAATTTTATACCCAAACCATAAAAAGATGTCTGTAGGCTGAACCCCTCTGTTACTTTGGGACTCTTACCACCACACCTCTAGAAGTTTCACTGAGAATGTTCCTGTTATATTGTCCTGCCTGATCTTGTCAAGAGGTAGGTACGTTGTCTGAGGCAAGGTTTGATGTGACATGTATGTAAAATCGATGTGATGTGATTCTCCTCAGGTGAATGGATATGGAACTACCCTGAAAGATTGGCCATTGCACTGCCAGCACATGCATACATTCCTCCATTGTGTGGTCCACTGACAAGGAGCAGAATGCAACATGCCCCCGGGTCGAATTCTCTATTAGAAATTCTAATGAAGTGCCAATTGTCAGATGCAAGCTAACCAGGTGGTGCTTGTTTGAAATAAATTCAAAAGCAGGCATAGAAAAATTCCTTTTACTGGACTCAAAAGAATATAATCCAAAAGGGTAAGTGCGGGTTCTCTGCCGCTCTGCACCATATTATTTATGGCTCAGCACTGACATGACATGGTCTGCTTATCGTTCTCTTGGGGTCTGAGGGGCACACATGGGTTTCTCAGAACCATGTTTGGAACTTCCAAGTCAAAAACTCATTAAAAAGAGAAGATCTCTCTCCTGGACATAAACTTTGATGGCGTAGGAGCTCAGATGTGAATGTGAGAGCTCCCCCAGGCAGGCTGTGCCCCTGCCCCTTTCTCTCCTGCTGGGTAGAAAGAGTTCTGTGGGGGGTCAGGGTTACATGTTAGACTCCTCAAGGTAAATCATGAACTTGGCTTCTATCCGGGCAAGAGTGTGTCTCAGTTTCTGCCAGCCATTGCTGGAGATGGCCAGCGTGGGGACCTTATTTCAGACCTCTGAGATAGAAAGGGGAGAACCACATCTGGATGTTGTGGGTCCCGGGTCTGTTGAGTGGCTGTTCCTTGAGGAACTCCTAAGCATTGTGCCCTTGTGAATTCAAAGTACTAGCCTTGTTTCTCTTTGGCTCAATCCCTTCTTTCTCTACCCTGGTGTTGCCTTGTGGACAGCAGTTTCAGAGGATTGACTTGCCCAAAGAACTTACAGTTGAGATCCCCTTTGTGGTGGTTTGAATGTAAACGGCCTCCTGTAGGCTCACAGGTTTGAGCATTTTGCTCCCTGCTGGCAGGGCTATTCAGGAAGGTCTAGGACCTTGGTGTGTCTTTGGGGGTGGGCCCTTTTCAGCTCAGCCTCACTTGCAGTTCATGCTCTGCTTCCTGACTCTGGTGAGATGTAAAGCCACCTTCCCTGCCAGGATGGAACATCCCCTCAAAACAGTAAGTGGAATTAAACTCTTTCCTTCCACAAGTTCCTTTTGGTCAGATGATTTGTTCCAAAAACATAAAAGTAACTGATACACCCTTCTTCCCTCACACTTGGAGAAGGCCTCTTCCCTTCCCTTCCTTTCCTCTTGGTTCTCTCTCCCTCCTTGCTCCGGAGCCTGGACTTGCTTTCCTTGCTAGCTGTTTCCATGAAAGCTGCAGCCACAGTAAAAGACCCAACAGATTCAGCCACCAGCAATCCTGACCAGAAGCGTGGGCCCTTGACAATGGCTGGGAAATGCACTATTTGGTCAGTGTATCCTGTGTTTGGAGTCAGTGTCTATGGCTCCTATTCAGATGATCCACAGCCAACAAGATGCAATGCTTTCAATGGAAAGAATTATGATAAAAGTAATCAACAAGGGCACTTTGCCCGGAAATTCAGTAAGATCCTTAAAGACAGTTTGTCCAGTGTTCTCATCCTTACAGGAGGTTCAATTTGCCGGCACAGAGAGATCAATGATGAGAAACATTGTCCATCTGACCACAGTTCAGTCCCAGAAGGCAGGGCTGGGACTTAATTTTTTTCAACATTTTCAGTTGCTGCTTCTTTTTGGAAGAATCCAATCTCACACCTGCAGCAAACAGATAGGGCAATGGTGAGGTCTTGCATTGGAGGGACCTGAAAGCTGTCTTGCATGGTCCCCAGAAGAACTCCTGCTTGTTTGACATTTCTCGGTTCCCTTTACCCTCCATTCTTTCCAGGTGAGGAGGACAGGATGTGCATTTCTGATAGTGTTCTCATGGAAATGCACCATGGACCTTTGAAATCTGGACAAGTGCCCCTTCTCTTGTGGTATAGGAGGAGAAATTTGGCTGGATTTTACCTTCCAGATTTTAAGAAGTCTCACAAGATGTTGCTTCCCTTGACCCCGTAGCTCTTGACACACAGCCGTCCTCTAAAAGGCTGCTACAGTCTTCCAGAGCTCAAGGTGGCCTCTTTGACCAGATCTGACACCCATTTCCTGTTTTTTTTTTTTTCTTGCCCATCTTTTCCCTGTCAGTCACTGCAGTTGCTCCATCATGAAATGTGTCATTTGTTCTGTCTTCTCAATCCTGCACTATCAAGGAAGCTCTGACCTGGCAACTCTCTAGCAAGAGTTAGTGTGTTCTTGTGGTCGTTTGAATAGATGCTCCCCTAACAGATTCAGGAGTTTATTAAAACTTCTTGGTTTTCTAGCTACCTGGCT
Source organism: Dipus sagitta (assembly GCA_036346955.1). NCBI lineage: Eukaryota > Metazoa > Chordata > Mammalia > Rodentia > Dipodidae > Dipus > Dipus sagitta. The sequence goes on from CM070779.1 coordinate 33,756,842, forward strand.
GGAGGAGGTGTCACTTGGTGGATCTTAGGGTCCAGCCCTAAGGTGTGGTGGTGGATTTGGAATTCCGGTCTAAAAGCTATGCAAAGTGCTTGAGTTCTGCCTGGAGTTCTTGAAATGTGCTTGTATGTGGTGTGCCTTTTGGATTTTTGGCTTTTGGCTTCTCTCTCTCTCTCTTTCTCTGCTGGGACCTGTGAAGGCAGGCCAGCTTTCGCCATTATGGAACTTCCCCTGCATCTGTAAGCTTCAATAAATCCCTTCCTCCCATAACTGTGCCTGGTTTGGAAGTTCATCTCAGGGACCTTGAAGCTGTCTACTACAGTGCTAGATGCTTTCATTATTCCTGTGAGGAGTGAATAGCACCTCTTTCGCTCAAATGACTTTTTTGCCTCCATCTTTCACACTCCATGTGAGGCTAGGCACTACGCTGTCTGGAGGAACTCTTCCTCGGACACCTTTGATAAGTAGTCCATCCTTGCTGCGTCTTTGGGTAACTGAGTCTCAGCAGTCTTCAAGGTGTTTCTTTGATTGGGATTGCAGGGAGTCCTGACTACGAGGAGTGTGAGTGGCAATTGGGGCTGGGGGTTCCAGAAGGAGTTGTTGGTCTCCATCAGCCAGCTACTTCTACCCATATTCCAGTGCCGGCTGTGGGCAGGGACAACCGCACACTTTCTGATGCTGGGCCTCTGCGCTGTGTCTGCTGGCCAAGTTCTGCTTCTGCTCTTTGTGTGTTTGTTTTGTTTCTGGGACGTCTGCTTCTTCCTGTTATCCATTTAAGTTTAGGACTTTTAAAATGACTTGACATACATCTTATCCAGGAATATCAGTGCTTGGGATGGCTCTTCCCTGGGACAGATGACTGTGGAGTCCACACTGCCGACGAGTTTCCTAGGCTATGAAGAGGCTCCATGAAGGGGATCTTATGGTTAGGTGGGATCTCAGAGGACAGATCTCTCTGTAGGGTAGTGTCTACTTTGTAGGCCCATTTGTTTTCCTACCTCTTCAGTGTCATTGCTTTTCTCAGAGAAGAGTTGTTAGAGGGAAAGTAAGGGGGCAGATGGACACATGCTCTACGTGGAAGGAATTTTAAATTACCAAGAGGCACACACCCATAGCACATTTTGTCCGCCATTCTTCTATGTGTTCCCTAAGCACTTGGCTCCTATGTTCTGCATAGTACAACCCTTAGGGGTTGGTCTCAGGCCTTCAAGGACAATATTGCCTGCATGGCTGTAGGAAGGATGGGTGGCTGGTGATAGCAAGGTGTCTCACAGGACAGTCCTCAGACTGTAAATGCTTCTTACCTAACAGTTCTCCAGGTGAAGGCTCAAGCAAAAACCTGAGGTTGGGGACAAATTCCCAAGTGTCCTCTCGATGTTTGTGGAGGCCTCAATAGCAGCTTACTATTTACGCTTGTGTCCTAAGGACATCTAAATGTTCTTATAAAATCTGCATAGGATTCCTCCTCCAACATTATACTAAAATCACATTCAAGATATGCGGATTAAAAGTATTAACTCTTTCTACAATATAATAGTGCTTGACTTGTAGGTTCAGCTACATATATGAGAAAATACAGAAATGAATCTCTCCCAGACTGTATCTGATTAGAATATTGTTTTTAGAGTCTGCAAACCCAGACAAAGGGGAAACACATCGTGACTATATATATATACATATATATAAATCTGTGAAAGCAAGAAGGGTGGTTGTAGTATATTGCACAGGTCACCTGGGAACCATATACACCTAGAGGTAGTGGGACCCTAGCACAATATACAGGGGAAAAAGATGGCACTAAAAGCTAAGAAATGTAAGAAGATGATTTAATTGGGGTGACTGTACAAAATTATGTTATATGAATGTAATGAAAACAAAGTTTATGAAAAGGTAATCCTTTGGTTGCCTCTTCAGGATGTGTTTCTAACTTAGAAATACATTTACAAGAAAAAAATAAAGAAAGGAAGCAAACTTGGGGTAAGAGCAGCCAGCACTGAGTCAGCTCACTCTTGTTCTGTTTGGGCTGCCAGACAATGTCCCTTGAGTCTCCAGGCAGCCTGTACCACATCAACAATCTCTATTCCTTACCATGTTGATGGGAACTTACACAAGCCAATGAAGAAAACCAGCAAGTCACCAAATCTTCAAATAAAATGAAGCTGCCTTGGAGGGAGGCTCTGTGAAGAATATCAGTGGGTCCAGAAGCTTATTCTACTTATTATCCTTCTCTGCCCTCTTCTCTGGGCTGGGAGCAAGTGCATGCCATCTTCATGTGCATAAATCACACAGGGAAGCCAGTCACAGGTCTTGTGGAGGGGTTACAAGAGGGGTTTCTACTGGCTGTGGCTCCTGTATCTTGGAAGGCTCAGGGCCAGTGGGTGAAGGAGGGCTGGTAACCTGTGTTTTTTTCCCATCTGGAGCGAACAGGAACACGGAGGGACCAAAAGCTGCTGAGTCCAGCATCCAAATATCTCGTGTGGATGATGTCTGGAAGACACCAGCACAGGCTTCTGAATTCTGCCAAGTTATTGCAAGATCCCACACAGTCAGCTCGCATCTGCTATAAGGAAGTGGACACAAGTGTATATTTCTCTCCAAACCACAGAAGAAATTCCAGGACTCCTCTGTATGCCAAATGACACCCTTGGCAGACAAGCCCACCAGGAGCAAGTGGGGGATAAAACTCATAGACAAGGCTGTAATATAAAAAGAGTGCCTGACAATCAATGTGCAATAGCCCCATAATATAAGAAAAGGTATGAGCTAGCAGTTTGTAGGATAAATGACATAGTAAAAACTAATATATATAATGTTGTTTAACACCACAGCAACCAATGAAATGCAAATAGAAAACAATCACAGCTCTATTTTTATCTATCAGGTTGTTGAAAATTGAACATTGAGCCCTGCAAGTGGAGAAGATAGGCACTCTATATTTTGTTAATGAGAGTAAAAGTTGGTAGAGAAGCCTGGAGGAGAGTTTTCAGTACGAAACTTAATTTACACATGAATAATCTTTAATTCAATGGAATATCACTTGTGGAGATGACTGTAAAAGGAGAAGTTGAAAACAATTTATATGTCTACTTTTTGGAAAAAAGCCTGAATAGATTATTGCACATTCATACATCATAGTGCCACAAAATCATTAAAAATGTCGATACCGAACACTATGTACTGAGAACAAAAGTATTTACATCATGTGAAAAAGGCAAGTTGCAATGGACTTTGATGTCCTTACTTGTAACTCAAGACTGCATGCATGAGTATGTTTGTAAATGCTTGGAAAGACTTGGTCCCCTGAGAGGGGTGGGTTTGAGGAGAGACATGGAGAGAGAGGATCACTTTCAGTCCTTTCTCCATTCTCCTCCTATTGACTATGAGAGGGCTTCTTTTGGCATTTGAAAAGATAACAAATGAGAAAGTGCTCGATTGCATGTAAGGGATGTACAGATGCTGTTAAACTGGGAGGGGTGGCTCTGGGAAGCACTGAGTGGGAAGATGATGAGGATCCTGCACAAGATCCATGACAGGGCCTCTGATGCAGGGGTGTTCTGAGCTCTGCCTTCACATCTTGAACCCCCAGGCACTGGGGATCCTAACAAAGACCCTGTTTCATCAGTGAAAGACTGACTTTGGAGGTGAGATTCAAATGTGAGCCCACCAGCATCCTCTCATGGACTTGTCCACAGAGACTCCTGGGGTCCACTCTGGAAAGGTCTTGATTCATCAGGTCTGGGCAGGGTCTCTGGAATCTGCATTCCTAAGAAGTTCCCAGGCAATGTGATATTGCTAGTTCAGAGACCACATGTGGAAAATCAGCCTGGGAAGCAGTAAAATGGGGACATCTTATTGACTGTGTCCATTTCTTCTAGGATGAAAAGGTAGAATGAAAAGGGAAGCAACCTAAAGGGCTTAACAAAATTATCTGGCCAATTTTCCTTCATCATAGGTCCATGTTAATCAATGTTTATTTCTGGGCTCCCCTCTGAGCTGTTCCAAGGTGTGCACTGGTGGCTCTGCCAGAAGGGGAGAAACTAAGTGTCATGCACACAGTGGTCACATGCTACAGGGTGGTTCCTTAGGCTTGGGATGGTGCTGGGGAAGAAGGCAGGCACTAGCAAGGTGGCAGTGTATGGGGGTAGACTGTAATCCCCTGCTGGCACTCATGACTGTGACATATGCTCATTATCATAGGTCATTTTACCTTGCTGGGATGAGCTTCCAGACCAGACACAGCTATGCAAGGAAGGGAATTTATTTGAAGCTTAAAAATCCAGAGGAAGTTCCATAATGGCCCCCTTTTACAAGTCCACCAGAGAGAAATACCACCACTAGCATCATAAGCAAGCTCACCGTAGGGACCCAGGCAAAGCTTAAGCACTCTGCATATCTTTAGGCTGGAATTCCAGATCTGCCCCTAAACACACCTTATGGCTAGACACAGGGATCCATCCACAGTGACACCTTCTCCAACAGATCTAAGTTACAAGCTTTAAGTAACTCCTAAATCTATTGGGGGGCATCCATTCAAGCTGCCACATCATATATTGGGACAAGGAGGTGAACAAGTCTGGAGGTGAACTCTGGCTGAAGACAAAGTCCAAGCAAGCATCCTCATCACATATTCATGAATATTTATGAGGTCATGAAGTTTGCTTCAGGCTAGTGGACTATAGCATGTCCATATTAAACACAATCCATTCACTTCTGATTTTCCTGGGTAGGGGAGATGAAGATGTGAACAACAGCTGGAAACAATGGGAAAAATTATCATCCAGTGCTGCCAGAGCCAATGGCAACACTAGTGACCAAAAAGCAAAGGGCAAACTTCCTGTCACCCAGGGCTACGTCCCCCAGGGCATTCATAAAATGTCATTGTTTCAAGTTTTGTTTTGACTTCTCACAAAATCATTCCAAAAGGGAAGAGAACAGTGTGTCTGACACTCTTTCCCAAGACCAGGTTCTGTGTCCACGTGAGGAGACTTGCTTGAAGTCACAGCTGTTCACTGTTCTCTTTCCTTCCTCAAACACATGCCAGACCCCAGAAAGCAAAGAGCTTCCTGTGCACTTTCTCTGCTCGCCATGCAGCCAAATGATTACCTTGCCGTCTGGACTGTCTACAAAGACCCAGAAGGGACCTCATAGTTCTGACATAGTTTCGATAAGATCTTGTGAAAACATTCAAATTCGCTTTTGCTAGGTATTTCCCAGAAGCACAGAATGATGATCAAGGTTTGGGGTGATGCATGGGCCAAAGACCCTGATTTTTATACACTGGGTACATGTATCAAAGTGCCATGCCCTATCTCATGCTAATTGTTATGTGTCAACTAAAAGTAAAGACATACATTTAAAAACAAAATGTGTAGGGCTGGGCCCTCGCATGGCAATTTGGGCTCCAGACCATCCACTGTGTCTTTTCTACCATTCCAGTTTAACTGTGGACTAAGCCACACCATGATTTCTAACATGGACCCAGAGCTGCCCTGAGATTCTATGAGCCTGTTTCCTAACTCCCTGTTTCTGCCTGAAGACATTCATGCCACAGGTTGGTTCACAGGGATCCTCAGAAAACCTTCTTCCTGAGACTGATGATGGGCTCCCCTAGTGTGCAAGAAGCCCTGGGTTTGATTGCCAGCACCACACAAATCAGGTGTGGCTGTGCATACCTGAAATTTCAGCACTTGGGAGGTAGAGGCAGGAGGGTCAAAACTTCAAAGTCATCTTTGGCTATAGAGTGAATTTAAGGCTAGCCTTGGCCACATGAGACCCTGTCTCAAAAAAAAAAAAAATCTTACATCATGAACAGCTAGCTCATCTTCCATCTTCCAGACCAGAATCTTTGCTAGGTCTTGTAACTATCCTATTTCTAGTGTTCTTTCTCATCATTCTCATTGCATTTTCCTTAACTTCTGTATGATGCTAACATTGCTGCTGGTTGTGTCAGAATCACTTCCCTGCTAGGCAAGACATCCCATAATCCAGGAAGTCTTACGGAATAGTGAAAAGGTGGGATCTTCAGTATGGAGGACCCAGGGTGGTAACCATATTGCCAGCAGACCAAGATTAAGCTCTGAAGAGGGCACTTGGTGGCTTTAAGAACCCATGACCTCAGGAGCACCCACACTAGCAAACCATTCTGAAGCTTAAGGATCCTTTTGTCCATTTGTGTGGCTGTCTCTCTGCTTTCCTGGATAGTTTCTAGTGGGGGGCCATGATGAATCACACTGTTCCTCACAATTTTGTGTGGCAGATGGGTTAATTTCCCTTGAGTATGAAAGAGGGAGATGCAGTTATTTATAAGAAGACATCAGACCATTTCCCACCATGGTTGTTGCATTTTATGCTCCTACCAGCTACGGGACAGTGTCCCAATCCTCTCTGTCCGGTCCACATGTGGTGATGTCAGCAGTTTCAGTATTAGCCATTCTGATGGGCCTGCTGTGACAGCTCCTGTCTGTGCCTGTACTCTCCTGATGACAAGGGACTGAGGGCAATGTGCATCTTGATCCTTCCTCTGCATTCCCTTGTGAAATTACCATGTAGCCTCTGTCATTTTTTTTTTTTTTTTGGTTTGAGGTAGGGTCGGTCTTACTCTAACCCAGGCTGACCTGGAATTCACTATGTAGTCTCAGGCTGGCCTCAAACTCACAGCGATCCTCCTCCCTTTGCCTCGCGAGTACTGGGATTAAAGGCATGTGTCACCATGCCTCTCTCTTTTCTCCTATACATTGCCTGTACTCATCAGCACCATCTCCCACTTTGAAGAGGATGCACCTTCAGTATGCTCAGACAGTGGGCTTGGGGCCCAGCTTCTGACTCTGGGCTTTTGTACATGGCCTCAAAGTACCCAATGTTTCAAGTGCCAGCACCGCCAGGCACAGAGGGGTTGGAACACAGCAGCTCACCTGCATCTCTAAGCAGATCAGAGTCTACCTCTGCTGCTGCTGCCACCTCAGCCCCCAGAGAGAGCTCCCTGCACTCCTCACTTTATCCATCCTCCTGCCGCTGTGCTTCAAAAGGATTCTGCTAAAGCTGCCCTTGCTGGCAGTCTGCTGTCCTTAGCATTGTAAATCACTTTCGGGTCTGGTGCTTCAGTGCTTTATAAATATGTGGAAGGGCCCAGATCCTGTGCGTCTCCACAGCACACGTGGCACAAACTGAGCCCTGATTCCTTTCTTTGGCACATTTACATGACGTTGACACAGGAAAGCTGTTGAATGCTGGAAGAACTTGAGTGTCCATGCTTTTTCCCTGAGGTTCTCACTTTTCTTCCTGTCTTTTCTTTTTCTCCTCTCCCATTCATCCTCTTTCTCTCCTCTTCCCAAATATTGTCATTTTAAAAGTTGCTACCACTTGCTGAAAGGACCCCAAATCACCATTTTTAACCCTAAGATTGTCACATAGGACCTATTCCGTCACAGGACATTGGGAGAGGGGTTACCACCAAGAAAGACAGCAGGCACTATCCCCTGTACTTTGGGGGGTGTTAGGTCAGGACAAAATGGAGTCACTGAGGGCAGCAGGAGGGCAACAGAGACACAGGAAGTGGGTCATCCACATTCCCCAAGGAACCACCCAGCCATCATCCCTTCCTTGCCTAACAATGCCCCAGGTCTAGGTTTCCTGCCCCTTATCTTGCCTCCTTATCTCTCAGGTCAGGTCACTGTTCTGGTCTCACACTCTATGGCCAATGTAAAGAACAAAGGAGTTCCTTCCCTTCCTCACCTTCCCCCCAGCTGAAGAGCTCTATATAGTACACTATCTGTAATCTCAAAGTTGACTGTTCTTCTCTTGAGAGTCAGTCCTGGCAGGTCGTGTTCCCCGCACCAATAAAAACTTCCATCTTTGCCTCAGAGTGGTCTCCATGGCCTTGGTCACTGATGAACCTATGGTGGGTGTGTGTGTGTGCCACATTAGGGTGGGGTTTCTGGTGCTCCTGGGGAGCGAATGTGTGCACAGGTGACTGGAGGCTGAATGGCCCACCCTTGACGTGGCTTGGGTACTGTAGGCTGTAGCCATCCTCTTTATTTATGAGTTCAATGAATGGCATTTCGGCTGTGTTCCCTCCACCACTAAGCAAAGCTTTTATTCCACCTGTGTGGAAGCACGTGCTTGGTGCTGACACGGATGGAGCAGCCTGCTGTATTAGGACAGCTTCGTCCATCCCCTCATCCCCTTCTATGGCTTTGTACTCTACTTCTGTTTCCATGAGGGCTGCAGAGGCTTGCACCTCATTCCACAGGAACTGTAGCACCACCCAGAACAGTACCCCATCTCCTTGCCAACCTTAATGGCTCCAGTTCAGGCAGGCAGTTGGTCTGCAGCGATCATACAGGCTGTCTCCCCATGGTCTGTGGCTGGCACCAAGACAGGTGTGCTTTGGACAAGAGTTATAGGGTGATGTCCAGTACATGCTGTGCAGAGACGTGATGGGCACATGGCTTAGGACCATTGCTCATTGCCAGGCTCAGTTTCTCCATCCGTATAAAAGGTGTGAGGTCCTATCTCAGTGGTTCGTAGCAACTGGATGTGTCCAAGCGAGCTCTAGACTCCAGGAGCCCTTTGGAAGCACAATATGGCATTCTTTCTCACAAGTCACAAGCCCCCCTGGATATAGTAAGCTTCCTGCCATTCAGAGTCTCCATCTTAAAACTGTGGGGCTTTGAGGAGTGGACAGACGAGGCTTAACTCCCTTTACAGGTTCTAATGTGCCGAAGGTGGTTCAGACTTGTGTCCCTGAATGGTTGAAGGAAAGAGAATGTCTGGCTATGGAGGGATATCAGCCTCATAGGTATGGTCAGTAGACTAGGATAGGGAGTGGGTGCTGGCTCCCCTGAGGATGGCCATCTTGCTGAGGTCTCGCTCTCCTTCCTCACCATTCCACTGCCCATTATTACCTATGCCTGTGGCCACACATGCCCGTGGCCACTACACTCGCACCCATCTTTTCATTCAATGAGGAACAGAAAACACAACAATGGCTTCTCAAGTTCTAAGCCCTCTTCATGTGGAATAGTTCATTATGCATGCAGATGGCCCGTCATGACATGGAAATTCTCCTGTGCTCTGCACTGTCCAGGTCTCTCTGTCCTCCAGTAAATAACTAGGAACTTTTCCCTCTGGCAATCTGTGTTCTCCATGATGTGGTGGGAAGATTGTCATGCCAGACTACAGAAAGTGTTTCACTCTATATTGTGAAGGTCATGGGTGTCCCTGCGTCCTTTCAGAAGTGGGTCAGCCTCATACTGTTGGCTATGGCAGAGCCAGATATCTTTCCACATGACTTCATCTGGTAGCACTGCTAATTTTGCTCTTGATTCTTCCAGGACAGCTGAGCGGGCAGCTGGCAACTCGTCAACACCTGGCTGCCTCACTGGGTTTTCTCCTTTCTAGCTGGGGTCCACTCTGCTCTCATCCGAACGCTGCAGCTACAAACGCTGCAACTGATTTCACATCTGTTGTGAACAAGGGGCATGAATAAAAGATGTAAAGATCGGCCACCACTGAGAGAGATTCCTCTTCAGTTCCTTACAGCCACCCTGCTGTCCAGGCCTAATGGTGTCTGCCACAAAGCTTGGAGCATCTGACTCTTCAACACCATGTTTATAATGTCAGGGGGAGGCCAGTTCCCAGGATGGTGTGAGGAGGTGTTCTCACAGGCTGCGCCCGAATTCACTGCCTGGTTGCTAAAATTGGCCTCAAACTAGGGCTAGTCGAAGGACTATGGAAAGGCTTTGTGCATTTTAGCTGTTGGAATATACACGTAACACCTTATGTGTAGGTGGAAAACCCTTTTACTGTCAAAGGACGTCAGAATGCGGGAACTGGGTATACTCAATTTGTATAAGGCAATCAGTATTCTCAAACCTCAGTGCCCAGGCTCCATTACAGACCAATCCCAGAAAAAATCAAGACACGAAGGGACCCAGTCACCTGGAGACCTTAGAGATTTTAGGTGACTCTGTGTACAGGCCAGAATGAGGGCCACTGCTTCTTGGGCATGAGAGAGTTCAAGCTTTCCATGTCTCTTTGGGGTTGGAGAGCTTGTATTCTCAAGGAATGGGCCAACTTTACCTTATTTTACTCACAGACATAGGGCTGCACATGGAATTCTTATTTCCTTTCTCATATCCAATGCACTAGTGATGGCCATTCTTTCATTCCTGACACTGACCATTCGTGTTGCTGCCCTATTTCCTGTCAGAATAGCTATTTATGAGCTAAGTACCAATCTTTCATTTTTTTTTGAATTTTCTTTTCAAAAGACTGAAATCTGCTTTTTAATTTTTTTCTGCATTTTCCTGTTTTTATTCTTATTGATCCTGTTCTAATTTTAGTCATTTCTTTTTATCTATTTATGTTAATTTATTCCTATTTCTTTAGTTTTCTAAAATGGAAGGTAAAGCTATAGATTTTGAATCTTTCTTCTTTTCTAATCTAAATACATTTAGTTCTATAATTTACTCTATATCACGCAAATTTTATGTTTTTTGGTTTTATTTTATTTTATTTTTGGTTTTTCAAGGTAGGGTTTCACTCTAGCCCAGGCTGACCTGGAATTCACTATGTAGTCTCAGGCTGGCCTCAAACTCATGGCGATCCTCCTACCTCTGCCTCCTGAGTGTTGGAATTAAAGGCATGCGCCACCATGCCTGCTTGGTTTTATTTTAATTCAAGATATTTAATTTTTTTCCCTGAGAGTTCTTTTGTTTTCTTTCTTTCCCTCCTTTTTAATTATGAAGAAAGTGGTATGGATACATCATATGCTTGTACCATCATTTCCCTTCTCCCTGCCCTCATTCTGCTGAGGGACTTCCTCAGTGGGATCACTGGTATTCCCCCTAGGTTTCTGTGAGAGTGTAAGTCACCACTGTAACGGGAGGAAGAAGCTGAGAGTTTTTTTTTTTTTATCATGAGTTATTGAGAAGTGTTTTTTTTTTTTTTTGTTTGTTTTTTGAGGTAAGGTCTTACTCTAGCCCAGGCTGACTTGGAATTTATTATGTAGTCTCAGGGTGGCCTTGAACTCTCAACAATCCTCCTGCCCTCATAAATTCTGGGATTAAAGGCATGCATCACCATGCCTGGCAGTTTTTTTTTTTTTTTCATGTGTGAGTTGGCACCCAGAACCTTGTGCATGCTAGGCATACCTTGTGCATACCACTGAGCTTCAACCCCAGTCCAAGAAGTATATTTTTAAAGTTACCAATATTTAAGAAATTTTTGATATTTATTTTGATTCTTCTGTGGTCTACCATGCACTTCATATGTTTTCCGCTCTTAAATCTTTTTTCAAAACTTTTAATTGATAATCTCCATATATATAGACAATACACCATGATCATACTCCCCTCCTCTTTTAAATCTCTTATGGGTTATTTTGTGACTCAACATGTTATCTTGGCAATGCTTTCCCATGCACTTTAGAAGACTGTGTTTCCTGCTGTTGTTGGAAGGAGTGTTCTTTTGATGTCAATGGGGCCAAGCTTTCTGACAGCAAGGGTCAAGTCATCTGTGACCGCTTTCTTCTGTTTGACTTACCAATTATTAACAGCGAGGTGGATGTCCACTATAATTCTCTCTCAGTACTGGCCCTATATGTGACTCTCTGTGGTTAGCTACATCCATGTATAGAGTGCTGTTACATCTCCTTGGAGAACTGGCACTTTTATTATATATCTTTTTATTTCTGGAAATCTTTGTCTAAAATTAACATAGTGATCTCAGCTTTACTTTGGTTGGTCAGCATAATTCACATTTCTCTATCCTTTACTTTTAATCTGTATGTACCTTTATGTTCAAAGTAGGTTTCTTGTAAATAGCGTATAGTTGGGCCTCATTGTTTTAAAAATCTACTCTGAGAATCTCTGGCTTTGGTGGGCTCAGACCTCTTACACTTAAGCAATAATTAATGCAATCGCACAAAGAGCTACCACCTTAATATTTGTTGCATTTGTTCTGTTTCTTCTTCCCTTTTCTGCCTTCTTTGATGCAAGTTGAGTAATTTATGATTCCATTTTACCTATTCCACTGGCTTCTTTGTGCATACATATAGATCAGTAGTTTAGTAGGGTTTATAGTATACATTAAACTAGCCTTCAGATAAGACCATGCCTTGCATGTCCCATTCAGTCTTTTGGCCAGCGTGCCCCTCTTGTCCTTGGATGTGTTCTCACTTCTCACTTTTCCACAGACTCTAATCATCTATTGCAGTGTTATGGTTATGGTTTGGGATAAACTGTCATTTTAATTTATTGTTTTAGATAAATTAATAACAAGAATAAAGATTACATTTTACTTATTTTTAATTCATTTTTAATGTAGACACAAGTTTCTACCTACATCAATTTTCCTCATGTTTAATTTTTCTTTTTTTAGTATTTTTATAGACTCAGGTCTCTTGGCGATTGAGTGAATGAATTCCTTGACTTTGAAGGGCATTTCCTGGATATACAAGTTTAGGTTGGCAGGTTTGAAAATAATTCACTGTGTATTCTTTCAATTCCTTAAAGATTGCACTGTATGGTTTCTGGTGAAAACAGGATTGGAATCTTTATCCTTGTTTTTCTGTAGGTAAGCAGAGAGCCTACCTGAACCCTTTAGAAGACAGTGCTATTAAGTTTCTCCTTGTTTTAATTTTCTAGAATTTTAACATGACATATGTAGGCTTTTATGGTTGCAATTTTATTTGTGCTCTAATTCTGCTGGACATCATCTCATCTCAAATCCATGGTATTGTGTCTATCACTAATATTGAAGAGATCTGCGCCACCACATTTCAAGCATTTGTTTTTTCTTCAGGTATTCTCTATATGATGCACCATTTCATACTATCCCACGTACCTTTCTCCCCTCAATTCCTTGTTCTCTTTGTGTTACAGTTTGAGAATTTTTTAACTTTATTTTTTAATTAATTTACTAATTTGATAGAGAGAGAAAGAGGGAGGGAGGAGAGAGAGAGAGAGAGAGAGAGAGAGAGAGAGAAAATGGGAGTGCCAGGGCCTTAGCCACTGCAAATGAAGAACCCAGTAACTTGTGTTACTGTTTTTTTTTTTAATCTCTATCATTTCATTTTATAGTTTCTTTCTCTGCTGACAGCATGTTCGTGCATGTTGTTGAACTTTTTCATCAGCTCATTTAGCATTTAGATCACACTTGTTTTAAATTCCCTGAAAATCCTACATCTGAGTTATATTTGGGTTGGGTTTCTTGTCTTTTGGAATATCTTACAATGATTTTCACTTGTACAGTTTTACTGATATAAGGCAGTGGGTATGGTGGCAAGTAAGTGATTAGTGTAAGAACTAATTTGCCTAGGAGCTGGAGTGGGCATATACAGTACTGCATGTTTACTGCAATTAGGTACCATAGGCTTCTAATTTCTCTAATGTCCATTGGCTCATTCTCTTTTGTTTCTGGGAATTCACAAATAGTATATGCTATTCCTGAAAGAGTGTATGTCACATAACTATCCCAACTCATATAATAAGATTACAGTGGGAGTTTGTTTACATGGTGGCAGAGTCTGGGGGAATGGTGTTCTGGCATAGTCTGATTAAGTCTCATTCTTTGGAGTACACAGAGGGCTTGAGGTACATTCCAGGAAGAGATATGAGTTCAAAAATCATTCTGCCTTTTCTCCAGAGTAGGGGGTCCCTCTTTAGCAAAAGTGAGCTGAAGACCACCTTGCTTCAGATATGACTAGAGATTAACAAACAAGATACTAGTAGAGATATCCACAAAGGGGTTTGGGATCAAATAGCAAATATGAAATAAACAAGTACAAACTTAAATGTACAGTGTCTTGGCAAACTTGAGAAGGTGCACTTTGTCAATGGCTACTTATCAGAAGACTGCTCCACACTGACGTTAACCAGATAAATTATGCCATCTAAGCACATGTGCTTAGAGTACCACATTTACTTAACACCTCATTTGCTTAAATGGCTAAGTAGATATGATAATCTTTCTCAGTGCTGTGCTCTTAGAATAACAAGTGGGATTCATGTTTAAGACTAGCAAATGCCTTAGGTAGCTTTCCTCTGCTGAGACAGTTTCCATCTCATTTCCACAGGTACACCTACAACAGGCCATAGGCATTTGAAGGAATATACTACCTTACCTTATTTTAAAAATCATTCAGAATATTTAATGCTCTGATTTATCCTTATCAACATAATGTTTGTCCTGCTGATTGCAGATTCACAAACTTCTCAGTCCTTCTATTCTTACCAGGTGACATATTACCATCAATGGTGTACATGGCAATGAGCTTTGGTAGCCAGCATAGCTTTTGAGTGAAAATGTACTCCACCTTCTACTATAATAGCACTATGAACTCATGATATAAAGGATATTTTCAATCTCAGAAGTTTTGTCAATCTGAGAGAAAGATTCATTCTGAAAAAATTATTTAGGAAAGAAAGTCACTCTGCCATGATTCATTTTCCTATAAACCTAAAATACAAATATGTTGTGGTTGCAATTTTCTTTTATCCTTGGAAACGTAGCCATGACAGTTGTGTCCCAAAGGGCTGTTGTGACCCGTCTCATCTCTCGAACTCTTCTAGCATGCTAATGTCTTCTTGGCATCCCAGGAATGTTCAGTTTTTCTGTTGAAGTCTGATTGAAGTGATACTACGTGGTTTTGAAGGCTGGATGGTAACAAAGTCTCATGTTCAACCTTAATAACTCAAGGCACTCACTCTTGGAACTCAGCTGCTTTGCTGTGAGAAAGTGCCCATTATCCCAGGTTACATAGCACATAGGCAAGAGAGGAACTAGGCCCTCTGTGGACAGATTAAAGTTTACACCCACATCCAGCACTGATCACTGGACAGGAGTGAAGACACCTCCAGATATATCCTCTCACACTGTCAGGCCTTAAGTCTGCACAGCTGAGATCCAAGATATCCTTTAGCAGAGACAAGCCCATTCCACAGTAACCCTGAACTTCCAGTACACAGAAATCATGAGCTGAATGACAAGGTAGTTTCATGTCAGTAGCAATAGGAGGGTTCATTTTGCAACTGGATCAGTGTCTGTTGCAGTCAGCTTCGTGTTGCTGGGATGAACCTCCAAATCAGACACAGTTTATGGGAGGAAGAATGAAATTATTGATGCTGACAGATCCAGGGGAAGTTCCATAATGGCAGAAGAATCTGGCCCCCTTTCATAGGTCCATGCAGAGAGAAAATACCATCACCAGCATCATAAACGAGCATGCTCCAGGAACCCCAGGCAGAGCTCAACCACTCAGCATATCTTTAGTCTGGAATTTCAGATTTGTCCCCACACCTTAGGCCTGGACCCTATGATCCACTCACAGTGACACCAAGTTACAAGCTTGAATAAAACTCCTGAATCTATTGGAGGACATCCATTCAAACTATCACATTGTCCTAGATAAAAACTTGTGGTTTATCAGAGAACTTGGAGGCAGGTGTGGTATGTAAATCAATTTCTGTATAAAATCAGTAAAAATTTTGCAGATTATGACCATAAGTTTGCTACAAGGTTACTCTATCACGAACTTAACCTCTTCCCAAAAAGTCTTAGGAACGATCTCCTTAGGGCCAGTGTTTTGATGCTCTTAGTATACTTCTGGGTCTCTATGTAAACACTTTGGGCTTGGTCTTTCCGTGAAAAGCTTGCCAGTGAACCTTGCCTCATGCAGGGTCTGAGCCCAGAGACTTAGTTTCACTCTATAGTTTAGTTACTTTCTTGTATGTGACCAGATACCTGACAGAAGAAAAGTAGGAAAGAGTTATTTTGTCTCATGGTTTCAAAGGTGTTAGACCATGGTGGCTGGAGGGCATGGCAGAGTTGAGTAGCGCACCCTCTAACAACCAGAAAACACAGACCGGGGGGGGGGGGGGCTACAGGAAGATCCAAGACACATAGATCCCCAAGGACATGCCAAAGAGAACTTCTTCCTCTAATTGACTTCCTTCCTATTACCACCTCCCAATAATGCCATCATGAGATGAATGCAATCATTAGGTTAAAGCCCTCATGACCTAATCATCTCTGAAAACAATCGGACAGATACCCCAGGGATATCCTTTGCTAATCTTCTAGGTATCTCTTAATCCAATCAAGTTGACATTTAAGATTAACCGTTACAACCTTCTCCCTTTGATGCTTGCAATCAGAAAATATTGAACTCTGACCTTATGCAAGAATGTTAGGCTGCGTCATACCTCATGGGGCCAGGATATAGCATGCTCTTGTCACTATCTAGGACATGATTTCCCTTTCACCAGTGAAAATTTTCAGCCCAAGAAGATCAGGTGTTGCAGTCGGCAGGGGCTACACTACACTATGTCAGTCCATGTTCTGCTGCTGTATCAGAATAGCTGAGAAGAGGTATGAACAGACGACCTCAGTCTTATTTCTCTTATCACTCTAGGTGCTGAGGAATAAACAGGGTCTTGATTAGTACCTTGCAACTGACATGTTGCACTCTGTGTCTCCTTTAAAGAGAAAAGGACTGAGCTATGACAGTGACAGCTTGGAATGAGGCAGAAGGGTCTTGGATCACTGTCTGCCTTGTGAGGAAAGGCGGTAGGGACCATATAGATAAGAGGTCGTGAGATGGGCCAGATCTTTCACACTCGGATGAAAGGGGTTTTGTGACCTTCATGGTCAAGTTCAGCTGAGGGTTTCACCAGTCACACAGGCAGCCTTGAGATGGACTCTTGTTTCCATCATTAAAGCATGATGAACCCAAGACTCTAGCCTTTCTCCAACCTTTTCAGCAGTTTTAAATATGAGAGGTTTTAAACAAAACAGCCCCCTTTCTGCCATCTGAGTCCAGAGGAGAACTGTATCTCCCAGCTGCTCCTCAAGATCTCAATCAACCCATCGAGGAATCTGAGGGTGTGCAGAGGCCATAACTGGAGGAAAGCAAGTGCATGTGATTCCCTCCATATAATTTTGATTGTTTTGTTTTTGTTGGTGCTTCATTTCAGGAAAGCTCTTTGTGGCAGATGGCCTGCTTACATGGTTACAGGAGTGTGATGCCTGAAATATCACCTAAAAATGAATCAGCAAGGTGAGGGGAAGGAGTAAGAGAGTCTTCCAGAAAGAAGAAAAGGTCACAGTGGCTATTTAAGGTGTGTGAAATATTCCATTAGTATTATTATGTGCAGGGCATTAGCACCATACATGGTGGGAAAGAGCAATTTAATACAGAACATATTGTTTTCAACTTCAGCGGATGAGAGTAATGTACATAGGCATAAAAAATACTACTGGGATGGTGTCTTTTTCTCCTTGGGGGCTTTGCAGGCTGGCAGAGGAACAGACCAGAGCAATAGTTTGTGAATTTCCTAGCAAGAAATGGAGAGAGCTATGAGGCCATGGTACTGGAATCCTGGGTGGTAACTATTTTATTTATTTTTAATTTATTTATTTGAGAGAGAGAAAGAGGGACAGAGGGAGGGAGGAAATGAGGGAGAGAGAGAGAGAGAGAGAGAGAGAGAGAGAGAGAATGGGTGTGCCAGGGCCTCCAACCACTGCAAATGAACTCTAGACGCATGTGCCACCTTGTGTATCTGACTAATGTGGGTCCTGGGAATCAAACTTGGCTCCTTTGGCTTTGCAGGCAAACACCTTAACTGCTAAACTATCCCACTAGCCCCTGGGTGGAAAATAACCTTGAGATTAGGCCTTGTGTACTGACTCACAAGATGCTACAGACCCATGCTTATGAGTGTCTCTCAGGCTTTCCGTGATGGGTAAGGCACCACAAGGCCCTCCATTATGAGGCACATCTTAGTCCTTCTATCATGGAATATCCCTCAGGCCCACTATCCTGGGGTGGGGTATCCCTCAGGCCTGCTGTCACGGAGCATCCTTCAGACCTTTCATCGTGGGAACATCTATCAGGATATCCAGAGTTGGTGTTACAGCCAGGTTCACATTGCTGGTAGAAATCACCCAACCAAGAGCAGCTTGTGGAAAAAAGAGGTTTATTTTGGCTCACAGGCTTGAGGGGAAGCTCCACAATGGTAGGGGAAAATGATGACATGAGCTGAGGGTGGTTCATCACCCCCTGGCCCACATAAGGTAGACAACAAGAACAGGAGAGTGTGCCAAACACTGACAAGGGGACACTGGCTATAACACCCAGAATCCCACCCCCAACAACACACACCTTCCAGAGGCATTAAATCTCAAATCTCTATCAGCTGGGAATCTAGCATTCAGAACACCTAAGTTTATGGGGTATGCCTGAATCAAACCACCACATTCCACCCCTAGCCCCCATAAACTGATAACCATCCATGATGTAAAATGCACTGCAGTCAGTTCAACTTTAAAAGTCCCTATAGTTTTTATCAATCCTAATGCTGTTCAAACATCCCCATAATCCAAGGTCTTTTAACTGAGCCATAATACCAAAAAATCCCCCCCAAACCCATAAAGGCACAGAATAAACACTCACACTGCAAAAGATGGCATTGGGCATAGCAAAGGAATATTCAACCGATACAAGATTTAAACAGGGCAAACGTCAAACTCTGTTGTTCTAAGTCCAACAAGTCTAGTCAGTGACAAATCTCCAAGTCTAATAATTCTAACTAGCAACAAGTCTCTGGCAGTTCCAATTCTGCCCCTCCAGCTAGGCTACTCACAGTCCTGGAAAACTTCATCCAGGGCTAGCAGCTTTCCTTAGCAGCCATCTCGTGGTCCCCGCATCTCCACTGGGTCTCCCCTGCAACCCACGACTCATCCTCTTGGCTCCATGGGGTCTCTATTCAGGCACCCAGCAAACCTGCTTCACACTGACCATGGAAATTTCCAGAATGCAAAACCTGCAATGCAAACTCAATGACCCTCTCTTTCCTACATTTCTTATACTCCACAATACCAGGTAGGATGCCACTTTGTTAGTCCAGGGGGGAATAAAGCAGACTTTGAAGAACAGGACACTCCTTGAGCACTCAGGCCCCTTCAAAGGAGTCTACATTCTTCCTGTTGCCCCAGTGCAGGTCACCTGGCCCAATCTCAATGGCTGTAATCCCTTAAACAATTTTCAGGTGAATGGACAGCAGTTTACGTCGAAAGATTTCATTTTTTAATGTGCCATATCCCTCTACTCACACCAGTCCATTTCTATGAAAAGTAACCCTGCACAACTTCTCAGGACATAATAACTACAAGCTTTTCATACAAACTTCTAGCCCAGTCCAAGCAAATCTCTTTCTCACCCTCATAAGCCAAGCCTCACAGTCCATAGTTCTTACTGCATTCAGGTCTCTCAACTATGACCAGAATAGTCCATCAAGCTGTACTTACAGCACTGCAAGATGTCTCTTAGGTCAAGGTTTCAAATCCTTCCACATTCCTCTTGAAAATCAGTTCCAAAATTCCAAAGCTACATAGTCAGATGTCTAGCAACAGTCCCACTCCTCGGTACCACTTTACTATTGCAGTCAGGTTCACATTGCTGGTAGAAATCACCCAACCAAGAGCAGCTTGTGGGTAAAAGAGGCTTATTTTGGCTTACAGGCTCGAGGGGAGGCTTCATGATGGCAGGAAAAAATGATGGCATGAGCAGAGGGTGGACATCACCCCCTTGCCCACATAAGGTAGGCAACAGGAACAGGAGAGTGTGCCAAACACTGACAGGCAGACACTGGCTATAATATCCATAAGCCTGCCCCCAAAAGTACACTCCCTCCAGGAGACTTTAATTCCCAAATCTCTATCAGCTGGGAACCTAGCATTCAAAACACCTAATTTTATGGGGGACACCTGAATCAAACCACCACAGTTGGGCATCCTTCAGGTTCTCCATCCTGGAGCATTCCTTGAGTCCACCATAATGGAACATCCCTCAAGCCCATATGCTGGGCAGTGCTTAGGCTCCTCCATCATGGGGAATCCCTCAGGCCTGTCATAATGGGATATTCATCAAGCCCCCCAAGCTGGGGCATTACTCAGGCTCTCTATCCTAGAGCATCTCTTGGTCCCACCATATTGGAGCATCCCTCAGGACCCACCATCATAAGGCATCTCTCAGTTTCTCCATCCTGTGGTATCCCTTCAGATCTTCCATCCTAGGCCCTCCCTCAGACCTTTCAGTTTGGGGAATCCTTCGTACTTGGGCATCCCTTATGTCTGCCATCATAGAGATCACTCATGTCTCCCTGGGCTTGAGGCCTCTTAGAGAAAGCGGCCTCTAGTTCAAAGCTGAATCTTTGGAACCCTGAGCACTGCCTATGAGTCCAATACATATCCCATTTCACAGATGTTGGTGCTATAGTCTCATCAAAGAAGGCAACATAGGTTGGCGGAATTTACCTACGATATCCATGGATCCAAAGCATCTGTTGTCCCTATGCTCCCACAGCCAACTGGGGTGGAACGTGAAGGGAGATAGGCCCGAAAAGTCAGGTGATATTCAGAGGGCAGAGCCTTACCTTTAGCAGGTGGAAGTGACCTCTGCTTCTGGAAGTGGGCCAGGTGATCTCAGATGTAGGGTGAGTGATGACAGGAAGTGTAGGAAGAAGGGAAGTGAATACCAAATACAGATACATGGTTAAAAGATGGCGAGACTGAGAGATGAGGAAGAGGGCCAAGTACAAACTTGATGGGGCCAGTTAGGAGGGTGGGGAGGGGCTCCAGCCTGGAGGCATCTCATTGGATTGTCACCTCTTTGATGGGGGAGGGCCACAGGGAGGCTGCAGTGGTCTCGGGGGCAGTGCCAACTGTCCTCTATCCATCATCAGGTTGTATAGTCTGTAAACCCTCGAGTATGTGGTTGGTACAGGTTCTAGCTGTTGGGAAGTTGGCACCAGTAGTCCTGGAAGTGAAGAGCTGACCCTAAACCTAGGAGAAGAGGGCACAGCCCAGGCCATGTGAGCAGATGCAGGAGGGAGGAGGCCGAGAGGCAGTGACATTGTAAAGAACAGGGGAAGGAGAGCCATAACCTCCAGAAGACACCATCTCAGCAAACACTGAATGGTGGACCCTGGGGACCGCCTGAATTCCTACAAGTCTGTGGTCTTCTTTTGTTCTCGGCTAAGTCCCCAATATCTGACAAGGAGTGACATATCCGTAGGTGCTCAGAGAGGATTTCTGAAGACCATACACTGCAGAGAGGAGGCAGGGGATGGGAACACCCAACAGAGACGTGATGAAGTGAGTTTCTCCTGGGAAACTCTAGCTGCTTATGGTCAGGTTGAGGGGCTTCTGGTCCATACTGTCTATCTGACCCACTCCCAAGCCTACATGGTGCTCTTTCCAGCTCAAATTTGGAGTGAGTCTTTACCACACTTTCCCAGAGGCCACTTCTGGTCCCCATAACCTAGTTTCAACACTGCTGGTACTTACTGTAGGCCTCTTTATGTGTAAGAAGGAGTGGTGGCCTAATTGGGAAAATTCAGTTTCTTCTGAGTTAAACCCCCCAAAGGCAGATCTTGGGGAGACAAGGCAGGGAAGAGAGTCTCAGAAGAAGGATGGATGGAAATCAAGAGGCAGAGCTGAGCTGGATGGAAGGAAGCTCCTCCAGGACTGACATGCAGGTCACAGGGCCCAGTGGGAACCCGGTCCTGTGGAGTGTCTTGAATCAGGTCAGAATCATACATTTATGTATTTTAACTCACATTTATTTGTTTTCTGGTGGGGTAAGGAATCAAACCCAGGTTTTCCTATATGCTAAGCATGCGCTCTTCCACCAAACTATGCACTAAGCTTAGAATAATGTTTTTAAATTTCCAAAGTAAATTTAAAAAAATTGAACATCCTAAGTATAATCCATTTAATAGCTGTACTACTTTCTTAAAGTAATGAATATTATTAGCATGTATGTTTGTCTTCAAAGTAGTGATGGGCATGAATAGTATCTTAGATTCCTTCCACATTTGTCATGTGATGTGAGGCCATCTGTGGTTTCCACTGGTGATCAAGTAGGACCAGGTCTATTGCTGCTAAGGTTTAGACTTGGAGGGAAGGGTAAGTTTCCGTCAGAAGTTGGTGAAAGTAGGGATGCAGCCCATTCCTGTATGACCCCCAGGGACCCTGAGGGTCCATGGACGTTCTTTTAGAGTAGGGGGCAAGGGAGGCAAACCTCCACTTCTCTGGGCTAGAGGAAGAAATTAAAGACCATATTAGCACTCCGTTAGGTGTCTATTTTAGAGACTACAGTTCAGGGTAAACCGAGGACCTGGGTTCCCTCTGCAAATATGTCTGTGGAGTGGATATGAGCCAGGAAAAAAACATTCAGTCTTTGGGGAAGACAGTACGGGTGTAGCATGGGACCCTGGTACTGCTATGCCCCCACAAAGATCCCCTATGAAGCTGTTAGACAACTAGGGAGAATATACCTCTCATCCCTTGGGACCCTGATGTTGGAAGAAAGCAGACACAGCACAGAGGGATGGGGAGAAGGTATAACCTGGTGTACCTTTAAAGTTCTAGTGTGTTAGTTACTTTCCTCATTGCTGTGACAACAACAACTTGAAGGAAGGATTTTTTTTTTTTTTTTTGGCTCATGATTTAAGAAGGCTTACAGTCCATCATGGTAGGAAGACAAAGCAGCAAGAGTGTGAGGAGGCTGATCACAATGCATTCACAGTCCAGAAACAGAGAGTAGAGAGGAAGTAGGGTGCTCTACAAAGCCTCAAGGCCTACCTCTTAGTGACCCAGTTTTCCCATGAGGCTCCACCTCCTAAAAGTTCCTCAACCTGACCAAATAACATCCCTATCTGGGGACCATGTGTGTAAACATGTGAGCTGATGGGAATCATTTCACATTTAAACCACCACACCTGGGATAGATCCAAGTTCACACCTCATTGCCCCCAGGACTTCAGATGTTCAGTGTCAACCTCTGATTCACACTCTAGTCTTCTGTGACATGGGAAGATGGCCTCCTGCTGGGCTAGTTATAGATGACATTTAGGGTACCTAGTAGCTTGAAAGAGCATCACGCAGGAAAGGAGGGTCATGATGCTAGAGTAAAGCTGTGTGGACCAACCACAGAAAGGGGGGTTTGAATCTCAGCAAGGAAAGTGGCTATAAGCTGTCCCAGGTATGAATGGCTTTAGAAATTTTGATAAACACATATTATTCATATTCATTTCAACTCTTAACTTTCATTTATTAAAGTAGCCACTCAAAGAACCCCTTGACATGTAAGTCATTTAGTTGCAAGGAGATATAAGTACTTCAAAGTAATAGTGTTGTATTGAAAATATTAGGTAATTCAGATTGCTTCAGAACTTGGCCCCACACCTGGTCCAAACTAGGTGTTGTTAAACTCAGTTCCTTTCATTTCTCAACTCACTAATTACATTAATTTATGCGTGATAAGCACTCTAAATATATCCTGAGCAGTTACACAGGCAAAACAGCACTTCTATTTGACAGTACTGTGTCAATGATTAGTATTTTAATCAAATTTATGTGGTGAGCAGTTCCCAAGAGGATGGGAACAGAGGATGGTCCATTTCTCCTGTGTACATCACCCTTCCTTTTTTTTTTTTCCTGACTCCATTTTCTAGGTCTCAGCTTCTAACAGAAGTCTAGCCTCCTACCTTGACCACTTCATATTCTTTAATTAACTCTCTCTCTCTTTTTTCAACCAATGAGAGAAGAAAGTCTGGGGAAAAAGCTCTTGGAAATTAGTGTCTTTTGATTCTGGTTGTTGCCATTGCACTTTGTAGCAACCAAATAAGTCAAACCTACAAATTAAAAAAGAAAAACCTAATAGTGCATTTGTTATCTTCCATCACCTAGGCACACACTGCATTATAGGACTACGTGAAGGTCTATCAATGCATGTTAGTAATGGGGATGGGCATACACACTCACTGGTGGCCACTGTGTCATCCTGTTGCAGTCAAGTTAGCATTGCTGGCAGAAATCACCTGACCAAGTGCAGCTTTTGGGGAAAAAAGGGTTTATTTTGGCTTACAGACTTAAGGGGAGGCTCCATGATGACAGGGGAAAATGATGGCATGAGCAGAGGGTGGATATCGGCCCCTGCTCAACATAAGGTAGACAATAGCAACAGGAGAGTGTGCCAAACTCTGGCATGGGGAAACTGGCTATAACACCCATAAGCCCACCCCAACAATACACCGCCTCCAGGAGGCTGTAATTCCCAAATCTCTATCAGCTGGGAACCTAGCCTTCAGAATACCTAAATTTATGAGGGACACCTGAATCAAACCACCACACTTCCTTTATAAATGTCCATCGGTACGTGTACACAGCTGTCTGTCCTAAGCCTGGGGTAGTATGGTATGGTGGCCTCCCCTCTCAGACTTCTTTTAAATATTTTGTTATTATTATTTTATTTTTGAGAGAGAAAGAAAAAGGAATTTATTTACTTATTGGCAATCAGAGAGAAAATAGGAGAGGGGAATGAGAGAGAGAGAGAGAGGGAAGAAAGAGAGAGAGAGAATGGGTACACCAAGGCATCTTGTCACTGGAAACAAATTCCAGATGCATGTGTCACTTGGTGCATCTGATTTATACATGGGTACTAGGGAATCAAACCCAAGTCTGGTGTTGTAAGGCAAGCACCTTTAACTGTTGAGTCACTTTTCCAGCCCTGCTCTCAGGCTTCTGAAGCCTTGGGCTCCCATGTGCTCCTGGCTACAAATCCTGTTTACCTCATTCTATAGCTTTATCCTTTGGAGACACAAGGTAAACTGGTAAAGTCCAAGTCCCTTCACTGTAACCAGAGAAGAGCTTGACTGGCCTCTAGGCTGCAGGGCAAAGAGGAAGGGAGGTTTCTGAGCCTGGGGGAGGGGGTTACCTGGGGATGTCACTGGAGGTGTTTCTAGTGGCTCTGGGTAGAAGTGGCTAAAAGTGGGTCAGGAGGAGCGTGTGAAGGGACATGCCAAGTGGAAGCTCCAAGGCAGGCTGGGGGAGATGGCTTTGGGAGCTGCATAACGTTCACCCAGGGCACAGGGTGCAGGCTGAACATCATGAATCAGCAAGGCATGGAGCCCATGAGCAGGTCGGGCTATAGGAAGCTGACCAGGTAGCTAGCGAAAGGTGGTCCTGAGGTTGGGGAACACAACTATGCCCAGAGAAACAGGTGAGCACATGAAGAGGTCATGCAAGTGTGAGGTTCCCTCCCTCCTATGACAGAGTGTGTTCACTTACTCTCACCATGCACTCTGCAGCTCTGCAGAACACTGGGTGGCAGAGCTCGCTTCTCACACCTTGATTTGTCTAAGAATAGAGGCTTAAGAAGCCGAGTAACTGGCCTAGGGTCTCAAATGCGAGCAGATGTCACCAAGGGTAGTCCTCAGGCCATGTGCCTTAGTTACAGGGACTCTGATACCTTCTGCCTGGCTTTGCTGGGGTGGTGTTCAGCGAGGTGTCAGGACTGACTGCTCTGCAGTCAGGTCTCCAGTCCAGCCTTGCATCATGCCTTCATCTCCTTCCGGACACTCAGTTTCCTTGTTTGTAAAACATATCTCCCATCTCATCTCCGAGTTCTGGGAGGGCATGTGGGACACAGCTCATGCACTGCTTAGTGTAGTGCTTGTAAGTGCTCAGAGGATAAGAAGCTGTGGTTCAGACGCACACTCAGACGTGTATCATGCAGCCAGCAGAACGCGCATCATGGTCCCTGAATGGCCAGTGTGCCACCTAAATCATGGACTTTTCAAGAGTCCGAGAGTGTCTCGTCTTTGTTCGTGGACTACTGAGAACTGAACCCCACATTTTTTTTTGTGAGAAAGAACTATGATTATCATTCTGTGCTGTAGCTGTGAAGGGAGAAAGGATATTTCTGAGTTAAGATATATTTAGAAACATAACTGAGGTTGACTCTGTTAAAGCTTTCCCCCTAGATTTTCCATTCTTTAGAATTACTGAGGAATAAAATTAATCTTTCCACAGGTTAATGAAAGGTTGTGCCAAAACCTGTTCTAAGCCCTGTTGCTAAGCCTGCCCTTAGTCCTTGGGCTAGGATAGGGCATGACACAGACAATGTGGGTGTGCTTCTTTTCTTCCCTGCTTTCAGACAGGGGCACCTGAACGTCGGGGTGGGCAAGAAACATTGCAACATTCTCAACTGGACCTGGGGCTTCTGCCTCAGCAGTGAGAAGTCCTGTCTGGAAGTTAAGGACACCATCTCCCCTTCGAGCATGGTTAGAGTAGCAAAAAGGACTTGCTTGCTGCAGTGAAATATGCAGATTACTGTGGGCCTTCATGTCGCCAAGGTGGGAGGAGGAATAACAGAGAGGTTTTACACGGTGCCGTCCTCATCAAAGACCGTTAAGCCAGAATGGGCATGAGCCAAGCTGCCTGTATTTCACTGAGCATGGGCTTGCAGCATTGGGTAGAGAAATTAAGGGCACATTCACCAGGGCAAAGTTTTCCTTGCTTTGCCATTAAGTGGTTACATCACTGCTTGCAGTTATACAATGAAACAGGATACGCCAAGAACACTGCTCAAGATGGGCAATTTCTAGTCATCGGTGATGGTTCCGCGTGTTTTGTATTTATTTCAGAACACTCGGATTGCAGAGCTACTATCCTTGGGGATCACACCTGACCCTGACAGAAAGATGGATCTGGCTTGAATCCCTGTGATTCTTGAGCCCTGATACATTCTCTGCACGTGGCTGATGCCACAGGAAGAAACAGGACAGAGGAGCAAGGTTCCCTTGAGGGGGTCACAGTGAACAAGGGGCAAAGGCCCATGCTGCAGACCCCTACACTTCCAGACTGAGGCTTGGCATCTGTAGTGCTACTGGGAGGTGCTGGGACCTTAAAAAGCTAGCATCTGGTAGGAGGTCTTCAGGTCACTGGTGGTGTGCCCTGGAAGGAGATGGGTGACACCAGCCCATTTCTCTTCCTCCATCTTTCACAACCTAACCAATCTGTTCCACTACATACCTCTGTCATGACATATTACCTTGCCAGAGGCCCTGAAGCAATGAGCTAAGGACTACGGACAGAAACTTCCCAAACTGTGAGCCAAAGCCTCCTTCTCCTCTTTTCAGGTTATTATCTTGGGTGTTTCATTGCAGCCACAGTGAGCTGACTCTGAGCGAGAGACCGGGGCACCAGTTGACGATGTGGATGCTAGAAGGTAGGATGGTAAGCAACAGGGGTAGGGGCTTTCCTGCAGAGCTGGCCTGGGACATGGCATGGGAGGTAGAGGGGTACTGGTACCCCACAGGCAGGGAAATAGGGTACAGAGTGTATCCAGTGAATAGGTCAGGTTGTAGAGAGCAGGGGACTTTGGCTGGAGACCATAGGCAGCTGCTGGCATCTGTGTGCTGTGGGCTGGTGGGAGCCTCACTGTCTGAGGAATATTAACTTGGGGACTTTGGGAGACACAATAGAAGGTGGGAGGGTGCTGGAAGCAGGGTCATAAACTGGAACAGTAATTTAAGGGTTCTAAGAAAAGGTCAGTCACGAGGACCTGGAGTGGCTCAAAGGGACTGGAGAGATGGACAGGATGACAAGATCAGTGGTAGACAGTCTCGCCGGTGGACAAATGTCAGTTCCTTCAACAGAAAAAGGCAAGACACCTAGAGAATATCCCATGTCGCCAGCTTCAGAGATGGGAACCAAGTCCAGGTGGTCCCCCAGGAACTGTGGATAAAGCCCCTGACTCAAAAGGACATGCCAGCCCACCCTGTATCTATAAATGCAGGGGGCAGGTGGCTTCTCAGGAAGATGAGGACCTTCTCCAGGAGGGGAGGTGCCAAAGTCGCTTCACTTCTCCTTAAGAGGAGACACCACACCGGCAACTTCAGGTGAACATATCTACATGAACCTTATAGAACACAGCACCCAGCCCAATGGGTGAAGGTCAAGTGGCCTCCCAAGAGCTCCTCATTCCTCTATGTCATCAGCTCACCATTAGACTGTAGGTGACTCCCATTCTCATGGCTCCAAATTCATACATAATAGATTACAATCTTACACGGTTACTCACAGGATGTCTTTCTAATTGTGTAAAATCCCGCTGAATAGCCAGGACAGTCAGTCAGGCAGTGTATAAATCTTGGCTTCCTTTGTGCGAGTTTTGTGTGAGGGGTATGCATGTGTGTGTGTGTGTGTGTGGGGGTGTATGACAGACCTTGCTGTGGAGTCACAACTGGGGACATAAAATGGGATCTAGAGGATCAGCATATGGCTCCCATGGGTATGGTGCACCCTGGGTAAAGAACCATCATGGATGAACATGCCTCCAGCCCCCATGGACACATGATTCTGAATCATTACATCGACAATGGGTTCTGGAATGAATATTTGAACCTTAGAAGACCTTTGCTCACCTCTCACACTCTGTGTGGTGTTTCCAAAGGGCAGAGAGCAGTTTATATACTCCATGATCAGGGCTTAGCTGTCCAGCATATCTCAGGAGTGCAGAGGGTGACTTTTAAAGTTGAGCCTAAGGCCAGGTGTGGTGGCTGGTGCTTGTAATACCAGCACTTGGGAGGCTGAGGCAGGATGATTGCCACAAGTTTGAAGCCAACTTGGGCTACAAAGTGAGTTCCAGGTCAGCCTGGGCTAGAGTGAGACCCTGTCTCAAAAAAAAAAAAATGATGAACAAGGGTTGGTGAGATTGCTTAGTGGTTAGATGCATTTTTCTTTGAAAATCTATTGGCCTGAGTTTGATTTCCCAGCACCCATGTAAAGGCACATGCAAAGTGACACAGACATCTGTAATCTCAATGCACCTATGGCAATGGGGAACCTGAACACTCACGGGCCAGCTACACTGCTTCTCCAGGTGGAAGCACCAAGAGAGATCTTGTCTTAAAGAAAGTGGAAGGAGAGGACTGACACCCTGAGGTTGTCTTCTGACCTCTACAAGTACTCCATGGCATGTGTGTACCCATGCACACATGTACACACACACACAACACACACACACACACTTAAAAAATTAACAGGGAGAAAGAGAGAAAGGGTGGGGAAGAAAATGAAGTTGCATTTAGGCAGAAAAGCCTGAAGATACCCTGCTGTCAGGTCATGACGACGTGGGAAGATCCTCACATCGTCCCTTGGTTTTGGGATTCTAAGGATGACCACAGAGGGAAGTCTGTGTGTCTCTGGGATTTTCAGTACCTCAAAACCATTCCAGGATATCCCAGAAGATCCTGTGACTTTCTGGTGATCAAGAAGAGATGCCCAATGTGAAAGCTATTGGAATCAAGATGGAGTTGCTTGTGTCAGGTCAAACAAAAGATAAACAAGCCTGGGAAGTTCAGAAGGAAGGGTTCTTACACAGCACTGCCAGAACCATGAGCCTGCATAAAAGGAACCCATCATCTTTAGACAAAAATTACTTCAAGAAGGACAGCTGTCCATTCAAACTAAGACTGATCTCTCTCTGGTCGCTTTTGCATTAACCTCTCTGAATACCTATTTCCCTACCACAGTGCTGTGCTATTCCTGCCACAATGTGAACAAGTGAACTGAATTGTTTTCTAATTTTTTTAAGCTAAATTGTGAAATTTATTTATGTTTCACTCTTTAAAATCCAGAACATGACAAATTTCAATTTCTGCAAAGTCACCTTAGTAGTACACTTAACACAAAGGGATACGGTTCTTGGTTTCACCAAGAGATGGATGTGCTCTTCTCATGTTTCCCCAGGGAAAGGTTCCATCAAATTTCCCTCTCAGCTTCTCCTGAGATGATCTCAATGAGCAAACCTTCTAGAAATTACAGTGAAGAAGTAGCCATTAACATTTGAGTCCTTACAAGTAATAATACATTAGAAAAAATTATTTTTCCCCAAATGGCCCTGTCTTTGCTTGTTACAAGGAATCTGAGGTAGCTACAGGCTATCAAGCAGGCAGGGAGGAACCCACAGCACAAGAACAGAGGCCAAAGCCTGCTATCGCTTGTATCTTCTGCTGCAGACCAGAAAAAAGTCCTTCTGTATTTAGACTAGAAAGAATGAGTCTAAACCCATTAGAAGATGTAATACACAGATTAGGTCAACAATTTTTACCCTGGGTTCATTACTATTAGTGAAATACATTGAACTTCAAGCTCCTTGAGCCACTACTGAAGACAGCTCCCAACAGATAGCTTTTCTTAACTGCTTATAGGATATGTACCATGCCTTCCCAACACTGTATCCTTCAGAAGAGACAATAGGGTGTGTGAAACCCTGAGCTTCCTACAACCTCTGTAGTGAAACACAGGTTTATACTAAAACAAGTATTGTAAGAAAACCACCTGTGATAGGAAAACACTGCTGTCTAACCTAAGTCACCAAGTAGCAGATGGAGGAACTAGTGGCCACTAGAGCTCTGAGCCTTGTCCTCCTGAATCATTTCAGGACACCTTCTCATGCTTTGAAACAAGAATGTAAGCAGACACCCAGCAGGGAGACACACGTGACCAGAACATCTGAGAACACTTCATTAGTAGGAGAATCACAAGCTAAGGCCCTCCCATCTTAGCAGATCCTTCTCTCCACTTACAGACAAATGCATTTGAACTCTCCTAACCCAGAAACTGTTAGTCTTGAAGTTCTCTCCCATCCCCCTTCATCCCCTATCATGCAACCAAAATTCAACAAGAGATCTAGCCAGTCTGGTTCCTTCCCTGAGTACCTCCATATCTCCAGAAAGCCCTCCCATCACCGGGCAGTCACCTCTCCCCGAAATCCTGAGAATAAAAGCGCCAGATGCCAGCCTCTCTCTTCTAGGCCCTTCCTGAAAATAAAGTGCATGTTCTGTATCTCTGTCTCTTTTCCTGTCCCAGCCTCTCATCGTCCTCCCTCTTTCCCAAACACATCTTCCCTTCTCACCCTGTCTTTTTATTTTATCTCATTCTCTCTCTCTCTCTCTCTTTCTTTCTCTCTCTCTTTCAGCTTCAGAGCCTCCTCCTATCAGTTACCCATCCTTTTCCAGTGATGCCACCACGCACTCGAATCTAAACTTGTCTCCTCCCTAATCCACTCCAGTTTTTAACTGACGCAAGCAATCTGTGCTAGCTACGAGCACCACAGTGGCAGCTTGCCAGGGCTCCTGGCATCCATACTACCTCTCCCAGCTCCCCATTTCCTTTCTTTCTCCAGCGCAGGACCTCTCCTCTGAAAGGCTGCTCCCTCCCCTCCTAAAACTGCCCCTACTTTGAGCCCCTAGGAAAACATATTCCTCAATACAATGAAACGGTGTGGTTCCACAGCCTCTGTCCAAACCCTGACAGAAACACTACTACTAAAATAAATGCTTACACCTTAATTATTTAGGTTACCATTTAGGCATTTAAGACAGAACTGTGTAATTCCAAGGGATGTTTGGGAGGTGTAGGAAAATATCACTAATCAAAACTTCAGCATCAGATTACGGAAACCCAGAATGTTTGCCTCAAGAAAGCTCTTGTAATGGTTCCTCTGTCAGAAGGCTGTCAAGGACCCACTGACAGCAGTGAGTGGCACAAGGGAGCCGCAGCCCTGCTTGGACACACTTGTCTGAGTCCACACACTTCAGGGACAAGGACAGGAAACACTGTCTCACTGTGCTATTCATGACCCAGAAAATGTCCTGGCTGACTTGGAGGTCTTTAGAGATGAGCACTGGACAGTGAGAACAAATAGGAAATAAGGACATGTAGTGATGAAAGCAGATTCTCTTCTGGAAGAGGAGGCAGAAACTGTGGGGAGAAGCTGAGGATTAGTAAGACAAGACCATGCGACACACAGATTTCCCCTGAGGAAGGTGACCCTGTCCCATGCTATGACTCATTTCCAGGTCAGTTGTACAGGTGAGGTGTAGGCGTCAAAGGCATCACACTAACATGTAAGGGAAGGACTGGTCCCACAGTGGACTCTGCTCACTGGTATATAAGGGATGCTGTGAAACCTGGTCCATCATGTCCTCTTCATCAACGTGTAGTCCACAAAAGTGTGGAAAGGTGGCTGGAGACAGGGTGATGGAGACAGACACCGAGGACATTCAAAATGCACCAGAGCAGAAGTCCAGAAGCTGCTGAGAGCTCAACACTGAAGTAGACTTAAAGCATACCCTCCAAGGCTCAGGGAGTTTTGCAGAAAAAGCATAAGAACCACAGTGTGGGAGGGAATATCCAGAGGCATTCTTCACCCCCCACAATGACTGACTGCTGCTCTCACAACTCATAATCCACAACACTATGGTGAATACCAGCAATCCTACTAAGGGGGAGGGGCCTCAGTGGAGTGGGGGTAGGGAGGAGAGGAAAGATTGTACCAACATTTGATGTATGTATATAAGGTTTCAACTTAAGAAAGGAAGAAAGCAAGCAAGTAAGCAAGCAGTTTGGAGAGATGGCTTAGCAGTTAAAGCATTTGCCTACAAAGCCTAAGGACCCAGGTTCTATTCCCCAGGACCCACGTAAGCCAGATGCACAAGGTGGCGCCTGTGTCTGGAGTTCATTTGTAGTTGCTTCAGGCCCTGGCACACCCATTCTCTCTCCCCCTCTCTCTCAAAAAAAAAAAAAAATAAGCGAACAAACAAATAAGTAAGTAAGTAATTTTTATTTAAGTGTCAAAAGACACCTGGCCGTGGTGCTGGCTGTGCTCCATGAAGCTGGCTCTGTGGTATTCAGGGCACACCTGGCAGACCACAGACTTGGTACCTGTGCTGTGAGGTAATCTTTAATGTTCCAAAAGTCCTTCCCAAGCAAAATTCCTTTCGGGACAGTAAGGATAAGAAAAAGTATAACAGTCTGGGACATTTCTTGGCTGAAAGGATGTGTCCCTAGGGGCCGTCTTTGCATCTCTGATGATGTAATTCTGGTATCTGGAACAGGTGGCCACGTGAGGCCAAATCTTGGATAGAAAGAAATTTATACAACAGCCATGGCAAGAAAGTCTCTGTGCTCTCAAACTGCCACTCGAACTCCATAGCTAAGACGACAGGAGCCAGTGTGCTGTGACACACCTCACAGATAAGTTCCTTCAGTTTCGGATGTCCCAGCAGGCACGCAGAGCAAACGCTGTATCCTCAGGGCATCTGTACTGGATCCCATACACCTCTAAGCACATGAGGCATGTGAAATGACCTAGAGGGTCGGCCTCCACTGCTGGCTGCCCTCACCGGACTGCTGTTGCTCTATCATCTTGCTGTCTTTTGGTATTTTACTCTCTTTGTATTGTATTTCTCTCTGTTGGCACCAGATGCCCCACATAGTGGTCTCTGGTGGGCAGTGGTGGCATGTGGGGTGTTGGCCGGGCATTGATGGGTGCAAGGTAGCCTAAGCTGGAAGGAGAATAGGGAATAACAGAATGAGAATGATGGAGAAGCCTGTGTTTTGGCTTGTCTGAGAAATGAAAAATCAATTTGGATGCAGTGGGCTCCTAAGGGATGATGCTCCTAAGGGTTAGGTCTTGCAAGCAGAACTAAGAGGTGAATCTGATGTGGTCTCAAGCCTTGGAGCTTTTTGGAAAACCAGAGCTGTGTTTGGTTGGGGGATACAAAGGGTGATTGGCTATTGTGGCCTGAATGTGAAATGCGCCCCTCCCCCCCCTCCAGGGACTCCTGTGTCTTAACAGGTGGGCACCAGCTGGTGGTGCTGTTTGGGAAGGTTGTGGAGCCTTGCAGGAGGAAGTGGGTCACTGGAGATGGACCTTGAGGTGTTACAGTCCAGCCACTCTTGCCGTATCCTGATCTACTTCCTGCTTGCTGAGGTGACAATGTGATGAGTAGGTGCCTACCATGAAGCTTTCCCTTGAAACCACAAACTGAAAACAAACTATGAGTCGTTTGTAGTCAGCTATTTGTTCACAGCAATAAAGAAGTAACTAATATAGTGGCTAAGGAGGCAACTGGTCCCAAGAGCTGCTAAACTGCAGACTTCCTAATGTACTCTAAAGACACTTGCACTTGCATGGTTTGCTAGTTTCAAGTGCCCCGAGCAATCTGTGTTCACATTACTTCATCAGTTTACATCAGAGCCAACCTTGAGACACCTACCTCCATCTCTCATCCACAGCTCCCGGGCTGAGTCCCAGGGACCCGCTCTCTGCTCAGATTGCAGGTGTGCTTGAACACAGTCCCAGCCTGATGCTCAGACAGACGCGCGTGGAGAGTAATGCTAACAAAGGCTCTAGCTGGCCTTCAAGATCCCTTTGTTCCTTAATACACCACCTGGCCAGGCTAGTAATCAAGAGTGCCCTGTCTTCAGGACAGAAGGTAAACTGGAGGGTAGGGCTAGGAGTATAGCAGAAAGCTCTCGGGTCATGGCACAGGCTTAACATGGTTTGGTGGCTTTGATCCACCATTTGTTGGGCTCAGTGTCTGGGATTCAGCATAAGTCTCCAAGCACTGGAGGGTGCTGATGCTCAGCAAGGAGACAAGGAAGGAGCACTTCTGAAAGCAGCTAGCTACCTTGGGTCTAAGCCTGGCTTCTGGCCTCTTGTGATGCACGTTTCATGGCAGAGGTGACAGTAGCAATGTGATTTATATAGGTAAAACCCCATGTGAGCCAGTAAGGCTCTTTGAAATATGGTTGCCTTCCACAGACGTTCAATCAAAATGCTATGGAATCAAATGCTGTGAAAACCCAATCATTAGACAAACATACTGACCTTAGCTTTGATTCAAGGACTCAGGGACAGTGAAGTGAACAGAGCTGGGTTATCACCATCGCCGATGCCCTTCCTACCCCTACTGGGCTGCTTCTCAGTCCCAGCTCTCCTTACGGTCACCTTGGCATGGGGAGGACCCTGCTGGAAACTTACAGCTTCAGGCTTTTCCTCACCAACAGGGAAAGTAGTTTTCGTGGTCTTTTAATTACTGGCTCACTCATGATCTGTGCACCTAAATTCCTGTATTTTCCTCCCAAGTGCACTCGGGTCTCTTTCTTGAGTTTGTGAGCTCTGATGGGACAGTTCTGAAGCCCAGCACCTTTGAGTTACTTCACATACTTTCGCTTGAAGTGGACCCTGGGTTGACAGAGAGATTACCCCTCTTAGGTTTGATTTAGAAAATAAAATATCATTGCCAGCTTTTTACACGGCATCTGCATTATTTGTGTGGGTTTACACACTTGAGAAAATAGTGATAGGTCAATATAACCTATAACCTATCACCAAGATAAAAAATTCTGTGGGAAAATGAAATGCCTTTTGGGCTTTTCTGTTCAGTGTCTATTAGAAATTAGTGATACGAAGTTTCCTGGGATTGAGGGGGATAAATCTGTGAATCAATGTTAGGAGCAAGATGGGTCAGTTCCCCTGGATACTTCAGTTTGGGACACAGAGTCCTCCACTGACCACAACATCATAACGGGCACACCAGCAACTTTGACACTGTCCATCTCTAGATGAGGTAGAGCCCTGGACCCCAACCCTGGCATGGGCTGTCCATGGCTGTGCAAGAGACCCTTGTGTGACACTTGAGTGATGCTATGACTGACCATCTAGAACACCCCTGGAAGAAAAGTGTTTTCCAGGCTCTGACCAGGCTGAACTAAGCATTCATAGAAAATATCAAGGATGATGTCCCTACTTTAAGAAGCTGGCACTATACCTTCACAGGACCTGTGCAGGGGGCTTGGCATTCAAAGAGGTGCACAAGGGATATGTGAACAAGTCCCCCATTGGAGGTAAGCTTCACTCTAATCAACAGCTCCAGCAACATCACTTACTGGAAAAGGAGCCCATGTTAGAATTGTACTTAGAGGTAAGCTTAAGTCCAGATGGAAGAATGTCCCATGTGACACAATGTGATTTCAACCCTAGAAGCCAATGTGTTACAGAGGACAGAAGCTGCCCTGAACAGTCAACATGTGTGCCATGCATGTTGGCACTTTCTCTGCCACAGCCAAATAATCATGAAATCAACATACTAATTACCCAGACAAAGCCTCTCCTACAGCTGGAATAAAAAAAATATGCCCAATACGCCACAGGGAATAAAACAGACATGAGGGATTCGTCCATTTATTCACCCAAACAAGTTAAAATTAGTGACTCAACTACAGCATGAATTCCACAGGGGGAGAAAAAGAGATCTGAAATCTGATTTGTCTTGGCTGAGCCAGCTCATTAATATTTATGTGGAATTGTTTAAATCCAGAGGTAGCATGACAACTTTTAGAAGCTATAATCAGCATACTAAATAGCTCTACAGGACAGGGACAGGCTCTTGTTTGCCTGGTGGGCTCTCCGGCCCTAGCCTACCCTCCCAGATCTAGGTCAGTGTTGTTTTTGCTGCTGCATACAGCGTGCTTCCCTAAGTCAGTGCCCCACTCCAGTCACCCCTGTCTTTTGCTCGCACCTACATTCAGGAAGAGGCAGGAAGCCCCTGGGGGAACACACTTGGGAGCACCCTCAGCCTGATGGATAGTAGCCTGCTCCCTCCTGGCAGCAGCTTGGAGGAGGGAGACTGACTGCTCCCAGAAGCCCCATTGTTAGGAGTGCTTGTAACCTACTGTCTCAGTCAGCACCACATTGCTGAGGTGAACATCCAGCCAGGCACATTTTTTGGGAGGAAGGGGTTTATTTCAGGCTTACCGATCATGGGGAAGTTCCATCAAGGGTGGAAGAAGCTGGCTTCCTCTCATAGATACAAGCAGAGAGATACCACCAACAGCCAGCACCACAAGCAAGCAAGGACAGCAGGAGCTCAAACTGCTTTGAACGCCTTTGGTCTGGGATGTTAAGACATCTCAGGCTGGACTCTAAGATCTGCACCTCCATAACATGCCCCACCCCTGTAGAAGGAATCTACCTGCTAGGGGCTGAAGTTGCCAACTCAATTTCAATAAAACACCTATGGGGCTATACATTTACACAACCATGTTCAAACTACCACACCCACAGACCTGCAGACAACGTGAGCTCACAGCATTGAGAAGCTGGATCTGCTCTTTGCCACCCCCACCCCGACTCAGTTCTGCCTGATACCCTTAAGTGACGCTGCCTTTAGAAGCCACATGGTTCATCTTCACAAAAGGCGCAAGTTGTCACAGTGTGCTGGTGTCTGTGTCATATATAAATACAACTGCATTTACCTGCAAGGGGCCAGACCTTGTACTCAATGATTCTTTGTATTATTGAAATAGGGACCATTTCCTTCTTGGCTTTTGAATGGTGGACATATGGGTGTTGTCTCATTTCCTTACACACTTTCTCCTCAATGGCTTTCCATTTGTTAACTCTCATAGTGCACAGACCCAGGTCAAGTTTCAATTAGCGTCAAAAGGGATGGGAGTCTGAGCAACAGGTAATTGAAATCTCTCACCAGAGACTTAACTAGTCTAGATTAAAATATTGCTGGTGGAAAAGGAACATATCCACCATTGAAATAATTTTTAAGGAAACAGAGGTGCAGATTTCTGATTCTGGCCATGCCATATTGGTAGTATAGGAGTGTCATTTAGCATAGTAGACATTTGAAAGTAGACTTTGAAGAGAAATTAAAGAATATTTTAACAGGCATCAAAGAGATCAGATGGTTATCAGAGCAAGATCTGCCAGAGGAAAGGAATCTTCAAGTGTAAACTAGGAACATGGGTACACCTTTGCCTGGTATGTTAGCTGACCCATAGAGGTGCCCAAGAGAGAACATTTTTGTTACTTTGTTGCAGATCTGGGGTCCAAATTTGGGTCTGGGGCCTATCAAAGAGGGAAACTATGAGCCTCAACAGCTAAGTGGTAGGAGGGAATATGAAGTGAAGCTTGCCGGATGTTAAGACCAGATCGCTAAGCAGTAGGAGGGCAGGTGAAGTGAAATCTACTAGCTGTCTCACAACTTGAATGTGGACTAAGTATTCCCAAAGGTTTTGTGTCCCATGTCCTGGAACATCAAATAGATTATCTATAGGAAGCAGTTCTAATCTCCAAATGTTTACTATTGATACTTTCTCAAAAGTAATGACTAGCGCACAATCAAGACTATCTACGAGAACAACATGAACACCATGAGAACCGAGAAAACACAGACTCGTGGGTGTTCAGGTGTAACTGTCAGGAATAAGCCATTAAACACCTCTGCTTGCTATGTTCAAGAAAAAAAGAAAATGGCTCAGAAATCTTGGCAGGTAAGTATAACCCAGAAAAAGACTGCTGTCTGAAAAGGCAGAAGTAGAAATCCTAGAATTGACTGACAAACAGGAACCAGTATTGTCACTTGGTGAGTAGGTTTGGCAGAAGTTGAGGCGAGGAAGAGGGACTTGTCAGTCACAACTCCGTGTCCAGGAAACACGCCTGGAGATCATCGTGGCAAGAGGACATTTTCAATGACATAAATCCATTTATGCAGATCTGTTTCAAGGGAAATTCCACAAGTTCTTTAAGCAGAAAGGAACAATCAAGTTGAAGGTCAAAGATTCAGAGAGGAATGAGGGTCAAAGCTAGTGGAATATGTGGGTTTACACACATAAATACCGACAGTATTAAAGAGTAACAGCACTGTGTGTGGGAGACAGCTGTGCATTTCTATCTATCCATCTAGCCACACATCCATTTGTCATCCAAAAGAAAAAGAAAGGAAAGGTCCAAACTCATATCTTCAAAATATGAATGAAACTGGTGACTCGAATAAAGCTGACAAAAATCATAGGAGAATACAATATACCAAAACTGTTGTGAAAAGCAATAAAAAATATAGAATTAAACTTCTCAATATTGAAGAAATTAAATGATTAACTTAAACTCTTCTTATGGGAAAAAAAAAACAAACTCTAGACTCATAGAGCTCTTCCTATAGATATCACCAAAGGTTAAAAAGTCAGTAATGTGTTTTAAAACAAGCTACAGAATAGGCAGAAAGAGAACTCTTCATCACTTTGACACCAAAACTCAATGAAGAAATCACCACAGGGAATAATAAGCCTCCCAATGCTACCCTTCCAAACACAGAGTCAGAAATCCACACAAAGTGAAAACCTACAAATTCTGCAGCAAGTGGAAGTTAGGACCCATGAAGGTTTGTGCCATGAGGGCAAGATTGTGTACTGATTTAAAATCAGTCAACACGCTCTACCACATTATTAAGTGGAAGAAAAGCACTTGCATTTTTGTTTTTCATTTGCACAGAAAGGTTTGTTCTTGTAATTTTTTTTGTTTGTTTTTCGAGGTAGGGTCTCACTCTAGCCCAGGCTGACCTGGAATTCACTATGTAGTTTCAGGGTGGCCTTGAACTCATGGAGATCCTCCTACCTCTGCCTCCTGAGTGCTGGGATTAAAGGCATGAGCCACCATGCCTGGCTGTAATTTTTTTTATGAGAGAGAGAGAGAGAGAGAGAGAGAGAGAATGAATTGGTGCAACAGGACCTCCAGCCACTGCCATCAAACTCCAGTTGCATGGGCCACTTTGTGTGCATCTGTGACCTTGAACACTTGTGTCACCTTGTGTGTCTAGCTTACGTGGGATCTAGAGAGTCAAATATGGGTCCTTGGGCTTCACAGGCAAGCACATTAACCACTAAGCTGTCTCTCCAGCTCCACAAAAAGATTTTCATAGATTAAAAAACTCATTCACAATTTAAAACAAAATCTATAAAGATCCTCCTTTACAGCGAAATGTTGGGAAATTTTCCCACAAAGACTTGAGATGAGATAATGATTCCATTTATATTGCATGAGGCTTTTGCAAGTGCAGCAAGCAAATATAAAGAAATGAAGTTTGAGGACACAAACTTCAGAGATAAAGTAATCATATAGCCAGCAAGGGAAGCGTTCGTCCCACATAAGCCACAGCCTGCCCTCAGCTGAGAAGTTCTCCGCTTGGCCAGCTCCCTTCACTGTAGCCAGTCTGGAGGACTCACTGTCCATCCAGGAACCTGCTGTGCTCCAAACAGGGCTCCAGAGAAGAATTACCCTTCCCGTTCTGGGCACTATCCTCTCAGGAACAAGCAAGGCGACAACTTCTTGAACCCCGGGAGTTGGCTTGGGAGTGGGCTATACTCTGAACCAGAGGGAGTCTTTGTGCTTTGTTTCCAATCCTCTGAGTCTTCAGAGTGGGCTCACATGAGCCATCCCACACTCCTTTCCCTCCTTCCATGCTTCCTTTCCAGTGTCCCTCACTGCTGCTGGCCTGGGGTTGCTCCTCCAAATAAAGCATTATTACTCCAATTGTGCTACAGGTTGGGGGAGGCTGATGGAGTTGCAGAACTCACAGACTTCCTGCCTAGGGCTCACCATGCCAAGCTCACCTGTCACTCAGCACAGTACGGAGGACTTCGCAGCAGCCATGGGACAGGCAGTAGCTTGACCACTAGCCATGACCTCTCAGGACGCACTCATTGGCTCTGGGACAGGCAGTAGCTTGACCACTAGCCATGACCTCTCAGGACGCACTCATTGGCTCTGGGGGGAGTTCCCCTTCACATCAGCTCTACAGCAAGGTGAAAGGGGAGATTCAAGAAGAAAAAAAAAATGGAAGAAATATATACTGTTCAGTAACGTCTGCTCTTTGAGAGAAAGATGGAGGAGGCAGCCCTGGGGAGGAAAGCCAAGCTCCGAGACACTAGGGGAGCAGGAAGCACACACAGGCCTTTCCAGAATGCAAAGCTGCATCTCCTGGCATTCAGTCCTTTCTCCCCACACCGCCCTTCGGGTGGAAATGTATTGTGGATGTCCATTATCTCTCCTGCAGTGTGCTGGGCTGCCCCTCCAATCATGTGCTGAGAGGGGATCAGGGAGAGGATTCAGGAGGTGGGTTGAGAAGGAAGGAAGGAGGAAATGCAGAGCCAGCTCCATCCTGGTCCCCCCTCAAGGTATGGGACCATCAGCCACCAGCATGCCAGAGACCATCTCTAAACCCCATGGAACCCTGTAGCTCTGTGTCCCAGCAACAAGGGCTGAGCCCTTCCCTTCTGGCACAGTCTTTGGGCAAGAGGATGCTGTGTGAGCAGTGGACTTCACACTCCAGTGAGAAGTCAAGGGACTGACTATGGAACCACAGAAGACGTGCAGTTCGTGCACTGACTGAACCTGAATGGGACATGCTGAGGACCAGAAATGGTTGTCCAGGTGCCAGCAGGGCCTTGTGGACGGGGGTGTTGGGAGGGGACCCATGGAACAGGACAGAACGGGAAGGAATAGCACAGTGAGGAGGAGCAATCACCCACAAGCAAAATTCTCAGTGCGGCAGTGTGAGAAAAGCACAGGAGGCCACATTCCAACTCTTTCAAAGTAAAGCAAAATACACACTGAAACATCAAACCTGAATTATTCCACATGCTGCAGGAGGCCAGGAGTTGAGGCAATGAGGAAGAGTCCTTAATGATTTCCTGCACCCTAACACTCTATTTCCACTTCATTATATCAACCTTGCATTTTCCCCAAGGGCAAATCATCTTAGCGTTCCCCTGTTAAGAGGACTTCACCCCATCCACCCCATGGACTGGCTCTCTGACTGCATGGGCTCAGACACCGCTACAAATGGCATCATTATGTGCTCAACAAGGAGTCATGGCCATTCTGTGAGCAATGTAATGACAGTTGTTGCAAAACCAACTAACCAACCAACCAACCAACCAACCAACCCACCCACCCTCTCCGGGTTCTTTCTGAAAAATGAGCTGAAAGCACGGACAAGAATTCTACAACCCAGCCATAAGGACTAAGGATTCATGGCTGGGTATAAACAGAGGAGGGAAGTACATCCAGTGGGGACAGAGATGCCGTCCCTTCTGTGCTCTAGCAGTGTGTATCTGGCAGATCTCACACACAAACACCATAATCATATTCCTGTGCCTTTGCAGAGCCTTGTTTAAAGGGAGGAGGGCCGCGATACGCTTGTCCACACTACAGACAACATCGAATCCAGGAGAAATCACAAGCATCTTTAGTTGTGTCATTGCCTGGGACAACCTGATGGTCTCTAGTCAGTTATTATGACCTAGTAATGATAGGACCAATGGCAAAAGAAAACCTACAGCCCCAAGGTCTACTGCCAGGACTGATTTTTTATTGGAAACCAGAGGAAAGAGGGAAGACTTGTAGTGCTCTTCCCTCTATAAGGATTCACAAGGTCTAAACTGAGATGCATTGGTGGGTAGAGCCAGTCTTTAAGTGCAGAAATCACCAGTCAAACCCCGAGGTGGCCAAAGAAGCCAGGAGCCAGGATCTTAGGACTGGCCACTGCGCTTCTTCCCAGAAATGCTTCACCTGATCCGCTGCAAGAAATGACTGGGGACGTGTGTACAATGTGCTGGGCACACAGGGCTTCATCCCCCAGAACTACTCCTAACTGCTCTCCCTCCTCAAATGATGTCCCATCTCATTCCCTTCTTATGTGATTCAACCTTGAGTCTCGTCCTTATAACTGTGCCACAGAGTTCCTGCCCATGCTGTGGTCTCCTCTACACATGTGCAGACGTATCCCCTCTGCCTTAATGCTGCTGGAGGAAGCCTGCAGCCTGTCCTGCTGGGCATGCTGTCCTTCATGCACCACAGTGTCTCTTCAGCAAGCCTCTCCCACTTGTATTTGCCTACAACATCTGTATTTGCTCTGTAGACTGCACTGCACATGTATGCATGAAAATACCCACGTGTGTGCAAGTATCATAATCTCCTCCGTTCAAAGACAGGCCAGGGTGGGGCTCAATGGTAGTGTGCTTGCCTGGTGCACTGCACGCTCTGGGTTTGACCCCCAATAGTGCAAAAACAATCAATCAAATAAACAAAACCTACCATGCACATTGCATCATGACATATTAGCTAGCACCCTATTTCTTTTCACAGCAAACTCTTTAGACGACAACGCTCAGTGCCTCCCCTCCACCTGCTGTCTTTTAGTGCACATGTCAACCCTTTTGAGTAGAGCATACAGAAAGGCTCACAAATCGCAGGCATGGAGCGTCAGGAGTTTTCAGTTCATGCCCAGTAAGAGGATCAAGAATTGGAATATATGCATGGGTTCCCTTCTGTGTCCCTGCCCAGGGCTCAGTGCCCTGTCCCTTGGGTCTGGATGCATTCTGTCCCACCCCTCTGGAGCACAGTCCTGCCACTTCCCCACTGCTGCCACCAGCGTGTAAGGTGCAGCTCTCCTGTCTTGTGCTCACGGTTCATGCTTGTGACACGGACATCTCCCCTGAGTGCCAGCCAAGCACACCTAGCTACCTGTCTTTGCACTTCCCTCTTCCGGATAACAAGTTCTATATACCTAGAGTTATGGGGGCCAAAACAAGTCCCACCTTGTTCCCTTTACACAGCTGCCTTACTATTGCAGGGCAGTCCATCTTCTAGGGAACCCTTTCCCCTCTCTCTTTCCCACACACAACCCAGACTCATGGGTCCATCTTCCAAAAGACATTGCAGTCTCTCTACTTAGGAAATTCCCAGCAGTGGCAGTGGTCCTGCCCCACTGTGTCTCTCCTGACTTACAACTGACAACATCTACAAAGTCGGGCCACTGCTGCTCACACCTGTCCTCTGCTCATGTGGCTTCTCATCTCCAAATCGGAGCCTGATTCATTGTCATAGTTATTATAATCTATGAGCAATGTCCTGACATTGGTCCCATACACTTCTGCCTGTTCTCACTCCTTCTTTCCTGCTCCCATACCCAATGGTCAACTGGCTAAAGTTATACTAGGTCATTCCAAGTATGTGCCACCTCAGTATCGAGCACTGACTGTCTCAGCCAGAAGAATTATTTCTCAAGAAAGCTTGCTGGCTTATGCCTGGAGTCTTGTTAAGAAATATTATTCTCTCAGCTAGCCTTTCAATGACCATACCATATAACATTTTATCACCTATATCCACTTCCAATATAATCTTTCTCCATAATGCACTGGACCTCCTATGATTTTATTC
The DNA here is from genome assembly GCA_036346955.1 of Dipus sagitta. NCBI lineage: Eukaryota > Metazoa > Chordata > Mammalia > Rodentia > Dipodidae > Dipus > Dipus sagitta. The sequence goes on from CM070779.1 coordinate 33,800,553, forward strand.
TTGTTTTGGCCTGTGTGTCTTCATTGAAAATCGGCTTTGCGAAAAGGCAAGTTTGGTCTGTCTAGTTCATTGCTACATTCTGAGCATCCGGCTCTGGGCTGACACATCCTAGGTGTTCAGTAAACATGAGTGAGGGAATGGATTTTAAAGAGATGGTGACTGGCTCTGTTGGACTCCCATTCCTCTAGATTTTCAGTTCACTGTAAAGGTTCCCTTTTTCCCCTCATTCCCTTTGCTGGTGCTTTTCATAAAATTCATAATCTGGTTTTGAATACCCTTCTCCCATTTAATTATTGCAATAATATTGCACTTAGTAAAGGAAAGAAGCATTTTATGAAATGAAATGAAATCAAGGCATAATAAATGTCTCAGTGAGAAGACTCTGCATGTTACCCTACGGCTTGTGGTGCCAGTTCAGACCCAAAGTCCCTGGGGAAGGTGTTCAGCTGCTGCGTCAGGCTTCTATTTGTCCCGCATGACTGGGTACAAGACCAGTGGGGCCAATGCCACTGGGACTCCCTTGGGCTTCTCTTCTGCCCCACACTCTCCACGTGGGGTGTGCGGATGGCAGATTGAGGAAGAAGTCCTGTGATCCTCATTTTGTTTGCACATGAAGCTGGATAGACTGCAGCAGACTTAGTCTTACAGGATAGAAGTGCTGACATTTGCTTGACCCCACATACTTGCTAGCTCTGAGTTCTCCAAGTGGTTAAATCCTTCCAAGTTCATTTTTAAAAATGTCAATGGAATTTTTTTTTTCATATTTCAGAGTCATAGGTGGGGTTAAGGAAGATTAAATGTGGACATTAACTGGCTTGTAGCAATTATTTAGCACATTTTAGGATTCATTCTACCCTTGGCATCATTTAAAACCAATAATTCCTTAACCACTGCACCATCTCTCCAGCTCTAAAATCAATAATTCCTAACTGGGTCTGTACATGTCCACATCTTCCTCTGCAGACTGGTTTACAGAACTGGTTTGTCTTGGGGGGGGGGGTCACATCAAACTGTGAACATGGCTGGGGCAAAATTAATTTGCGGCAGCATGGCCCACTCACTGGCCATTACTCTGCCTCTGTGTTGGGTCCTTTGTCACCACTAGGTGGGTGGGGGGCATCACAGTTGGCAGGCTTCCTTGCCTGGCCATTCATCTTGGAGCCCATATCCCCTGCTAAGCAGCCGTGTGCGTAGACATTCCAGTGCCTATTTCTGAGTCTGACTTCAGTCTCCACAGAGTGGGCATAATGCAGGGCCTGTGTTCATTCAAAGGCTCCCATACTGTCCCCATCGGGCCACTCAAGTAGGACAGTACTACTCAGACATGAGTTTTGTGGGAACCAGCCAGCCATTCAGGTTCCTGGGCCCCACTTCAGTGGTCTGTGCTGGGAAGTCAACGTGTGTTCCCAATATGTACCAAGCCTGGTTGATGCTACTGCTGCTGGGCCATGGCTGTGCCCCAGAAGCCACTAGGTACAGTGTGTGACACAGTATCTGGTACATGTCAATGCCCAGTAGTGTTACTCATGCTGTCCTGTCACTACTGTTACTCCTGCTTTATGAACAGTGTTCAGAGTTCTCAAGATCTCTTTCCTTCCAGGTACTTGGACAGTGAGGTTTTCACGTAGGCCACCATGGTGCTCTTCATCCAGCTTCCCTCAGGGACCTCGGTGGGCTTTCATTTGGATCCACTCTCTGACTCTAGGCTGTAAGAATTGTTTCAGTACCTTAGCAGGCACAGGCAATAGGCACAGAGGCATTGCCTACTATTGTAGTTAGCTTGTTGCTATGACAAAAGCACCCCAACAAAGGCAGCTTATGGGAGGAAAGAGTTTATACAGGGGAGGCTTCATCAGTAAGAGAAAGATCTTGCCACAGCAGCGGCAGAAAGCAGGAGGGGAGTGGGTTTGCTAGCACTGGGAAGAGGGAGTTGATTATAACACCCCTAAGCTCACCCTCAGCCACACACCTCTTCCAGCAAGGCTCGACCTCCCAAGTTAGCACCAGCCAGGCACCAAGTATTCAAAACACATGAGGCTAGGGGGAAATCTCATTCAGACTGCCATACCTACTGACCAGGACTTGTCTAGAAGGGAACAGAACCCAAAGTATCCCAGGTTTATAAGTATAGGGATGCCATTAGCTCTTTTTTTTTTTTAACCACTGATTCAGTTAATCAAACCACCATGATGGGTTCTGTTTTCCCAGAATGGCTTCACATGTTTCTTATTTTGACAATCAGCGGGCATAACTCACTTGTCAGTGAACACCCAGCGATAGGATCCGTGAGAAAGAAAAAAGTCACATGTGGATATCATAGACCTGTGAGGAGCACCATGGCCTTGGGGAGTTTGGATTCAGAACAGCATTTTCCTGGGCTGTTGCTTCTCCATCAGCCACAAGGAAAAGAAAAAGAAGAGGTCGCCGGGCTTCTCCCTCCAGGCTCCAGGATTAGCAGTTCCAGCTGTGCAGACCCAGGCCAGCGCTGATTCAATTTAGAACATGATTCTGAGTGTGTCTGTTCTATCTCGTGCCGCAGCCTCCTCTTGGCAGCTGCCGGCTCCCCTCACATGGCCTGGAGATTTCGTGTCTGCAGCTTGGGTTGTAGAGGAATAAACAGAACACACAGCAGCCTTTTTGGCTGGGCCGTGGCTCTGGGAAGTGTCACTGTATGGGAGCCCCCATTTGGAAGGGACTTGGCCACAGGCCCTGCAAAGGGAACTCCATCCAGATAGTTGTTTATGAAAACACAAGCACATCTTCCCTGGGGTCTGCTGAAGGAAACCCCTTTTCCAAGCACAATGCACAGAGAGGCTGGGGGTACTGACCTGGGAGTGCATCTTCCTCCCCCAACAGCACAGAGGCAACCCCTACCCTCTCAAGTGTTTGGGACTGGGCTCCCGAAAGTGTCAGCAGAAGCTTGGGTAGACACTGCATTTCATATCCGCTTCACAATAAAAATCACCTTGACCACCAAAGATATTAAATGTCATGAATCACAAGACCCAAGTCTAATGGGCTCTCATGGTGTGAAGAATAAGATTAATTTCTGAGCAAGAGAACCTGAACGCTGCCTCGGCCTCTGTAACCTTCACCTTGACATGCACACAGTCTTTCAGACACAGTTACTTCATAGCTCGCCCTGCTTTGAGAGGGGCTTCATGTCAGAACAGGTGAAGCCCGGAGACCTCGGGTGGCCTGGGATCATTAGCAGGCTACTGACAAAGTGTGATGTGGACACACAGACCATCTCTCCGTGTCCTTCTTCTCATTTACCCAGGACTCCCAATGCCCAGCACCCTGCTGACGTGTCCACTGTCATCTCTGGGAACAGGTAACACCTCTGTGATGGCTGATCTCATTTGTTAATTTGACTGCATCAGGAATGAAGAAAGACACTCTAGGCAGATCTATGAGGTGTTTTCTGGAAGGATTAACTGAGGGAGGAAAGACAGACAGAAGAAAGCCAGGGGCAAACAGGGCTGTGTGTTTTGCCCCCAGCCTCAGTCCTTGCTGGTGGCTGCGTCTGCCCGATTCCCACTGTCATTCCTTGCTGACATGGGGACCCAGCTTCTTCAAATGTGGACTGAGCCCAGCCATGCCCCTAGAAACCTGCATCGCCTCGATGCCAGATGGGGACTGCTGAAACCTCTAGCCTTGTGCACTGAGTAGCTGCCAGGTCGTCAGCTTCTCCAGCATGCAGACAGCTGTTGCTAGATTCCTCAGCCAGTATCACGTAAGAAATCTAAGAAGTCTAAGAAATCCTCTTTGCAATATACATTCATTCTATTAGTTCTGTTCCCCTACGGCACCCTGACTAATACAGAATCCTCAGTGGAATGGGAGGTTAAAAAAACAAAAAAATACAAAAAAACAAAAAAACAAAAAATACCAGTTGCATTCTAAAACTTGGCATCCAAGTATAGCTCTGGTATTGAAGGTGTTTCCCTGGGCACCTGGGCTCTGGAGGGCATGTATGATTCCACTGTCTTTCATTCTAGGATGCCCAAATACAGGGTGCAGGAGGGGGCTTTGCAGCTGATGTCATGCTCAGCTCATAGGAAATGTCCACAGTCTCCATACTGAGTGAGGAGCTGGCTCTTTTCCCTTCAATGGCCTGACTTCCCCTTTCCAGTGAGACTTATTCAGGTGACCCGAGATTGAGGTACAGTGTACATAAGCAGGAGTAGTTATTACCTACTGTGGTCATTTTATCATATGTAGTTTACCTTCCAAATCCTCATGCATTCCCACTCACAGTGCCCGTGGCCTCATTTTGGAGGCCAGGGTCATCTGCACTCAGAGCTGCTGAGCTCTACCAGGCCTAGGAATCTAGTTCACACTTGGACTGCTGGATATCATGCTGGGTACCATTTATGGAACATTTTTCACAAAGAAAGAAGTCTCAGGCTGGAGAGATTGATCAGTGGTTAAGGTGCTTGTGTGTAAAGCCAAATGAGCTGAGTTCAATTCCCCAGTATCCATGTAAAGCCAGATGCACAGTGGTGCATGCATCTGGAGTTCGTTTGCAACAGCTGGAGGCCCTGGTGTGCCCATTTTTTTTCTCTCTCTCTCTCTCTTTGCCTTTCTCTCTCTCTCCATGTCTGTGTCTCTTCTCTTTATCTCTCTGTGCTTGCAAATAAAAATAATAATTAAAAAAACAAGCCAAGACAGACTATTGAGACCAAGTTCTTGGTCGAGAAGAACTACTCAGCACAAGTCCAGAGGTTCATGATCCCCCACCCCAGTCCACTGTCTTCAAGAACTAGACTAGGGAGATGAATCACCGGATAAAGTGCTTGCCACACATGTATGCTTATACAAGCTCAGATTCCCAGATTCCACATACAAGCTGGAAGCTGTGGCAGGCTTCTGTGATCTGAGAACCACCCCTACTCCTACTGTGAGATGTGAAGTACAGACAGGAGAATTTCCTGGAAGCTTGTGGGCCAGCTAGCCCGGCAAATGGAACCAAACAATGAGACACTCTGCTTCAAATGAGGTTGAAGGTGAGGAACAACACTCAAAAGATTTCCTCCAATCTTCACTCATGCACAGTAGCACATGGGCACCTATGGTCACACATATTAACACATACACACAGAGGGAGAGAGAGAGAGAGAGAGAAAGGATACAAGACCACAGAGTGATACAAAGTTTGTTTTTCCAGCCCTGCACACCTTACCCCAACACGGCCTCTTAGTAGGCCTGTTCTGAAATAATTCACTGCTTCCATCCCCGTGAAGAAGTCCTTGCCACAAGGACAGCCTCTGGGTAGTGCATACAGGTGCTCCTCCTTGTATGCCATGAAAGTGGGGCAGCCAGTCATCACTGGAGACATGCAGGTGGTAGGAAGTGAGCCTGCTATCGTTCTGCCCTGACTGCTACTCCTGACCCACAACCCCATGGGGACTATCTGCAACCCCACTGAGAAGTGTCCTCAGTGAAATGGGGGAGGGATGAGGGAAAAGAGGGTACCAGCACGTGATGTATCTATACAAAATAGGTTGTTAATAATAACCAATAAAAACACATAAATAAATAAAGAAAATGAGCCCATATAAGATTTTCCCTCTTATCAGTTAAACCAATCCCATTAATTCAGAATTCAGTGGCTTCTGCAACGAGGTCATGCCCACGCTATTCAAATGGCCTCAGTCCCAGAGTCCTAAATGCCAGCACTTTTAAGCCAGCCTAGTGATCATCTACCTGCCTACAGAAGTCCCTGCGCCCTGGGTCCATATGGTCACTTAGCTTATGTGACATGAGGCTGCCTCTCTCCCTGTTGACAACTATAATGCTATTTAAATCTCTTTCTTTGGGGACTGGAGAGATGCTTAGTGGTTAAGCGCTTGCCTGTGAAGCCTAATGACCCTGGTTCGAGGCCTGATTCCCCAGGACCCACATTAGCCAGATGCACAAGGGGGCGCATGCATCTGGAGTTCGTTTGCAGTGGTTGGAGGCCCTGGAACACCCATTCTCTCTCTCTCTCTCTCTCTTTCTCTCTCTCTCTCTTTCTCTGTCATTCTCAAGTAAATAAATAATAATGAGCAAAGAATTAAAAAATGTCTTTATTTGATTAGTGAGAACATGAAAACAGACTCTTCCTTTGCCAGGGAAAAACTGTTTCAGAACCTGGGTTCCAAGAGAATGCTGTGTAGCAAGCAGGGCTGAGAATCCTCACTTTCAAAGGTCTTTGACTGGGCGTGGGTCTGCAGGGCCACGCAGGCTCTGCCATATGGCTATATCATAGGAATGGGCCTTGGAGAAGGATAGCAAACCTCATTTTATCCTTTCTGGCCGGGTTCAACATTCTCAATAATGTTCCTGACTTGAGCCAGGTGCTTTCCCACTAATTCCATCTAAGAGCATATGTGAGGGTCAGGCCCACAAAGACCATTTACCCTGTATTAGGTCGATGCCTGCTTTGTCTATAAGGCCTCTTTCTGAAGGCAGTCCCACCTCAGCAAGGACAGTACTGGGTCACTCTGAGTTGAACAACCGTGCCTAGTACCCAGGGATGTGCGAGCTAGTTTCTCACAAGGTGACACCCCTCGTAGCACTCCTGGGCAGGTTTCCTTGGTTCTCCTTGGCTGCTGTGTATCTGTGTCAACGTTGCCATAAGGTGTATGCAACTGACCGACAGAGGTCTTACCTCATGGGACAAGTAGAAGGCCGCGATGCCCAAGGGCCAGAAGCAGCAGAGCATGGAGAAGACGCTGAGCCCCAGGTGGTCCCGCGGGGGCATCATGAGGAAGTTGTCCTCACTCTCTGTATCGCTGGAGTAGTCACTCTGCAGGGATGGAGAGAGGCATAGGAGAAAAGATGAACAAAGCTGTCATCACAGGGTGGCCTGGCTGGAGCAAGCCCTCCTCAGCGGTCACAGCTGATACTGTGGGGGTTTATGTTTGTCTCATCAAAACAGGCCTCTGTGTGCTGACTCATCAAAGGACCAGGGCTGCTCTCTCCACCTGCTTATTTCATACAGAGATTAGAGCCAGAGCTTACTTCAGACACTGCTTGCTGAAGAATAAATGGTGCCGTGCATCTCGATGTAGTATCATTAACCTCGTGCTCTCCTTTGCCAGCTCTGGTGGAGCCTTCCCTCCTCTCCCCCCTCCCCCATACAGGAGGCTGGAGATGCTGGAGAATGCAAGAGAGAGCTCAGCTGTACGCTGATCCTGCCAGACCTACGTCATCCTTGCCAGCCTGCTTCCCCCTTGCAACAACTCAAGGCCGCTCACAAGCAGATGCTTAGAGTCAGTCCCCCCAGTGACAATGGTGTCTGTTCATACTTTTGCAAAACTTCTAGGTCCCCTGGTCACCAGATGGTTTGGGGCTGCAGTGAGGAGACAGGAGCTATGCGTCAGGGTTTGTTTCTGTGAGGTCGGCAGGAAAACAGACACAAGTTGATTAACTCACATATAAAGCAAGGAATTCCCTGGGATTGAAGCTAGTGACCACATGGGGCTGGTCCACCCCAGATACACAGATAGGTCTGTGAGTCAGGCATCCTATGTTTCACTCCACTGGGCAGAAGTGATCGCTGGAAGCCACAAGGCTAGTTCCTGGCCATATCACCATCTTGCTAGGCACTGCCATTCACTGCCCAGGTGTGAATCACTGCCACCTGGTACAGTGTCCCTTCCCTGTATTTGGGACTGCACAGAATCCACCCCCCCCTCCGACACACACAGAGCTGTATCTGTGAAATTTCAATTCTTTCTCCTCTGCACATCCGTCTCCCCTATGATTTCCAGAACAGTAAAGGAAAATGAAAATTACCATCATTAGGGCTATCAGAGAGGGAAATGGAAGCAGCCCCAGGGATGCATAATTCACAGGCAGTGCAAAGACTGCAGCTGCCCAGGTGGAGACGTGTTCCAGCCCGTGGGTCACAAAGCATTACCCATCGAGATGAAGGGCATGCCACGATGAACATGAAGGTCTTTGCATGGTACCTCTTCACACATAGATGGTCACCTCAGGTCCTCTAGACCTCCTTCTGAAAACGGATGTTTTTGAAGGTGTGGGGACCACGAGGCATTGCACTACTGAGCTGCTCTGCAGAAGGGCCCATCTCTGCAGGAAGTATCTAAAAGGTCTGGCCAGTGATAAACCCACCCTGGTCTACAGATCACACTCAGAGGACAGAGGGCCAGGAGGAGGACCCGTCACCTTTCCTTGCTGTCCACGCAGAGATTGACCTTCAGGGCTGCACATCAAGGTTGCCTGGGAGGTCCTTGCTCATGGGCATCACATTTGTGCATGCTTGTTTAGATTCTTAGCTTTCAGAAGGCTTTTTGTTTTTCAGTTTATAATGAGTAACACTTCTGAGGTCATTGCAATCTCACAGCAACCATAGAAATGATTTTTATTGCCATTTGCATTTTATAGAGGACGACGCTAAGGCCAGATAATAACATTGTCCATCTCAGAGTGCTAGTCTCAGGTCAGTCCCCACACTATTGCTCATTCCCAGCCCTGTGCTGTCTTCGGTCACATGACTGGCTATGCACAATACCCATACAGTCCCAGTGAGTTCTGTGTGTTCCCTCTCTTTGGCCTCCAGGAACCCAGATGACTTTGCCCCTTGACTATCTTTTGCTTCCCAAGGGAGCAGTAGGGGAAGGACAGTAGCCACGGGACTCATTGAGATTTTCCCAGACAGACAAGGCTCAGAGCTGTTATCCCAGAGCACCCAGGTGTGCTAAAAGCAAAGACTCCACTCTGGCTTGGCATGTAGCTTGAGAAATATACAGACATTATCGAGCAGCAAAAGAAATAGCTTTCAAAACTGCCCCCTCCCTGCCAACACTGCAGATTTTTACTTGGAAACATAATTGAATCACATATAGAGGTTACAAAGTTGTGGTTACATGGCACCAAGATAATTAATCACGGTTGATTAAAATGGATTTTCAAAACTCAAGAAAAATTGTGGAGAAGATAAAATAAAAACATACTAGCTCTTTTATGCAGTTCCTCAGCATTCCAGCAGCAGGGTCCACATGGGTTCAAATGGCTATGGGCATTGCGTTGCCAAACAGGGGAGAAAGGAGACATAACCTGCCTGGGAGATGCTGCACAGATATCAACCAACCAGAGAAACACACACTACCAACACAGCAGAGTCAGTACACACACCAGCTCTTTCTAAACGTCCCCTTCCCATGGGCAGCAGAGATAGTTTAGTGGTTAAGGTGCATGCCTGCAAAACCTAAGGAACCCCAGATTCGATTCCCCAGTACCCACATAAGCCAGATGCACAAGGTGGTGCATTCCTCTGGAGTTTGTCTGTAGTGGCTAGGGGCCCTGGTGTGCTCATTCTCTATCTGTTCTTTCTGTCAAATAAATAAAATAAAATAAATAGGTTTTAAAAATCCCTTTCCCAGGTCTCTTGGCTAGAAGCAGTATAGAAAGATGGGAAGCGCTCCACAGGAGGCTGCAGTTTACGAGAGGCCAGCCTGAGAGCCGAGCCTCTGGAGCAAGAAAGGCAGAGGTAGGCAGGCTCCTAGCCCCACAGCCCATCGTGGCTGATTGGCTTAGAGGACTGATGGGTCTCAGTCCCATGGTGTTTTCCTCATTATTAAATGATCACAAAGACTGCCCCATTGCTAAGTTCTGTATTCACTGCACTGCTGTGAATGCTGCTGGCTGCTTAGGGTGGGGGTGGGGGCTCAGTCATGCCACTTGGTATCTCACTAGTTTCCTGGGGACCTATAGTCATCTTCCTTCCTCCCTTTGGTCTCATGTCTGGAACCAAAGGGCTCCTAGGGAGCCACTCTGGAATGAGCACATTTGCATTGAGTCAGCACTGCTGAACCTACAGACCAAAAGCAACCTAAATCACTTAGAATTAAATACAGTCTACAGTTCATTCCTTGTTCTCACCAAGTACCAAAGTGCTCATGAGATACGGCATTCAATGACTATTGTATTGGACAGTGCACACATCTTGGGAAGTCCCAGGGGGCTTTTTTTTTCTGGTATCTGACCCCTATAAACTCTGACCTTACTCTCTTCCACCTGTAGAATCTCTTTGAGGTTCCCCCAACATTCCAGACAGCCCATGCCTGCCTAAGAACTTTGTACTTGCTGTGCTGTCAGCCTGGAGCATTCCCCACATATATACACAGCTGGCTTGCCCACCTCTCCAGGGCCTTCTTCTTTTCTGGAAACCTGACAGATTGTTGCCATTACCATGATACTTCTTTTTAAAATATGTATATATATATATATATATTTAAGAGCGACAGACGGAGAGAGAAAGAGGTAGATAGGTAGAGAGAGAATGGGTGCACCAGGGCCTCCAGCCACTGCAAACGAACTCCAGATACATGTGCCACCTTGTGCATCTGGCTTATGTGGGTCCTGAGGAATCAAGCTTCAAACCAGGGTCCTTAGGCTTCACACACAAGCACTTAACCACTAAGCCATATCTCCAGCCCCCACAGTACTTTCTTTTGACCTACTCAGGGCTTCTCTGCGGCTCAGGTGGTCTCACCCTGAGCTCCAGGTGCGTGCAGATCACACTGATGTGCCAAGGACAGCAGCTGGTACATGGAGGTCTTGATGCACTTTTGTTGAATGAAGGATTCATCTGTGACCTCCGCCAACAGGAATGCCATTAACCAAAATAGTGAAGCTTCCAGAATTTCTGCAGAGTACGCTGGGGTGACCGAGGGGTTTACCTTTGCTTGGTACGACCCGGCTCAGGAACATCCTCTGTTCATTATGGCCACAAGCCCCTGCTCTGTCTGAACCTGAAAGCCCTCTTGTGCTTTTCAGAGTGTTCATCCAAATCACTGGTAGTGGAGATGAGATCTGAGGACCTGGATTTGCAGAGGGTCAAGAACTGTGCCTTAGGCAGGTTCAAGGCCACCTTACTGAGGGTGATTCTAGGACTGCTGTTGGACCACAAAGGTATAAACTCAGAAAGAAAACAGGGAGGGGCATAGATCTCATGCCTCCTGTGTCTATCAGTATTCTCTTCTCTTGGACCAGCATGCAGCAGGACATTCTGTCTATATCAGAGGTGTGTGGCGTGGGGCACTGCCTTGGATGCCACCAGACAGCATCCACAGCTCTGTGAGCCACATAGATGGATGATGATACGTGGGTTTGGAGCCATGGAGATCTTTGGAGTGCCTGTACTGGACTATTGCCCCTCATCTTCCCCATTGCTAGGGGCCTCCAGTGTCTTTCTGCCTGGCAGCAGAAGACCTGGTCCCTGCTGCACCTTGTCATATTGTCCTGCAAGGCTTCCAAGCATCCTGAAGCCTTGGGCTCTCTGCTTTACTAAAAATTGACATAGACATATATCTCCTATGGACATATGTCCATAGGACAGTTATCTCCTATGCCCCAGTATATGATTTCTGGGTCTTGGAGATCTAAAGAACTCACAAACACAGAACATGGGGAAGGTTCATTTTCACCATCTGAACACAATTGTCCTAAATAATTCCTTTATCATATTGGGCATATGCACGTGGTTTCTCCTACTCAGCCATCAGGTCCCTGTAGATAAAGGTTGTATCACAGGGTGGTGAGGTGGAAGCCAAAGAAAATACAACTCAGTTGGGGTGGGCTGGGAGCTAGGGGGTTGGAAGAGGAGGTGTATCATCAAAGAGCGAGTTGACAACCTTCAAATGCTAATCTATCAGCAAGAAAGCCTCACATTGCTTGCCACTGCTTAGTTAAAACGAACCAGATAAGCATCTTGGGGCTTATGACTACAAGGTTAGTGTAAAGACCACTGAAAGAGGCTTTAAACTGATCACAAAACTAAAGGGTAAAGCTAGGACACCCAATACACTTGCTGTCACTTCCTGGCCTAAAGCTAACAAAAGATAAAAGAGAACCTTAGAGTAATGGGCTGTCTCAAACACCTATCCTGAGTTTTGGCACACAGAGAACAGCTTTTGACTGACGGCAGCATTAAACTAACAGTTAATGGAATGTGGTTGTTTCTCCCTCGGTTGTTCCGGGGAGGTGGAGTGCAGTTTCCATGCACAAGGTTTATGCTGTCCTGGATATAACCACTTTTGTGCTTTAATGGAAACATCAGTGGACCCAGACTCATGGTAACTAGCTCTTTCCTCTTTTCCTGGTTTTCCAGTTCTCCAGTCATTCGTCTTTCTGGAAGGCAAACTGTCCTTTCCCCAAACTGTGGTTTCATTAAAACCCTTTGTAACCTTTTTTTCCCCCCCTCTGGTTTCTGGTTTTTCATTTCTCGTGAAGGTGCCCCTCATCTTAGGCTGCCTTACCCAAGAAGTGAGGTCATTTTCCAGCTGTGCAGGACACCCCTAAACTTTGAAACTGAGGCCACCTCTTGTTCTGTGTGTGCCCAGCAGAAGGGACTGGGAAGAGCTCCCTCAAAGAAATAAAAATTTGAATACTTTTTAGAGACATCTCTGGTAGCTATGGGAAATAGTAAGTGGGGTGGGGAGAGAGGTGTCCTGAAGGTGTCCTGAGCCTGGGCATTTTTGACTAGCATCCAGGGCCTTAGGGAAGGATTGGGGGATAGTCTAGTGGTCAATCAATAATTATTTTCTACCATAAGGCAGAGGACATTTCCAAAAATGACAGAATCCCAAGTTCATATCTGGTGTCTTTCCCAAATGAATCCAGAGCTTGGTGAGGACTTTGTGAATTTAGATCTCAGGGGATCTGCTATGACAGAGCAGAAGACCAGCTGTGCCCCCCCATCCTCCTTTGTGTGTTGCCCATAGGGCACGTGGGCTCCACGGTCCACTCTCCTCACCACACATGGGAAGAGCGCACAGCAGAAGCAACCAGGTTCCCCACTGAAACGTTCTGCAATCACGATCCACAATCTAGAGCTCTGAATTGTGCTGGAAAGATGACATTACGTGATGTGCAAGTAAAATCAAACTTATTTTACCCTCTGTCCTCATTCCTACAATCTTGGTATGGTCCATCAGTTCTCCATAACCAGGCATTCCATACAGAAATTCCAACTTTTGTCAAGATTATGTATTTCTGTCACATGTTCAATTTTTTTTCTTTTTCTTTCTTTCTTCTTCTTCCTTCCTTCCTTTCTTTTATTAAGTAGAAACTTATACAGATACATCATGTTAGTACCATCATTTCCATCCTCCCCGGCCCTATTCCGCTGAGGACCCTCCTCAATGGGATTGCTGGTATTCCCCCTATGTTTATGGGATACAGATGTGGGAGCATCAGTCAGTCGTGGGGGGCGGGGCAGTGCCTCTGGACAGTCCCTTCCACCCTTTGGATCTTACAATCTTTCTTCTCCTTCTTCTGCAAAATTTCCTGAGCAGTGATGGGTATGTTTTAAGTCAACTTTAGTGTTGTACTCTCAGCAGGTTCTGGGTTTTTGCTTTGGTGCGCTCAGTAAATGTGAAACATACACCTTCCAGTCTCCTGAAAATGGGAGAATACGCTCAGCTCTCGGTGGGTGGGCTAGTGTGTCATCAGTGTGCATTCATTGATTTTTAGAAGGCATCCACGCCCACCACACTGGAGTGTCTTCCATCATTTGTTAAGAGGGGTGTCCCTGCCATAGTAGTGCCACGGTTTCCCTCTGTGCACCTTGGAGTGTGGGGGCTCTGTGAAGGGACACTGAGGTGGGAACAGTGAAATGGACATGGCCTCAGGTGCCCAAAACTACCTGCACTCTTTCCTTTTTTTTTTTTTTTGACTCCTGAGTTCCCAGGCAAACATTTCTTTTTTGAAGCTAGTAGATGGGTTCCATTATTATTTTGCTTTAGTTTTCCATAATAAAGAAGTCTTTAAATAAAAAGTCAACAGAGTAGGTTTTTCCTGAGACATTTCTCATAATTGGGATGGCACGATTAGCCAGGCAGACTTTTTATAAGACAGAGAGCATCTAGCTATACATAAAATTTGGAAGCAAGTGTATGCACCATTTAGAAGTAAACTTTTTTCTCTCCTAGTAATATACAGTCCGAGGTTCCTTAAATAATTTTATATTCTTTGAGAAGAGTTTCTATACTTAAGAAAACACTAATCTGATTAAAACCTGAAAATGTGAACCATTTTTGAGCCTGGAGGGAAAAATAAAGATAGCTCAGAAAGAAAATCAATAAAGTACAAGTGACATGCGTATCTTGGGGGATGGGGTGAACCCTACCTGCCCAAGTCTGGGGCTTGTCTACAGCAGACAAAGCTCAGGATCCCATCAACTCCCTGCTTATGAGCGGCCTTCACCCCTTTCCTTTGGCGGGTTTCAGCTTCCAGGAACAGATGGCATTTAGACAGGGTAGAGAGACAGGAAGAGGTTAAGGGGACATGTGAAGGGAAAGGAATGTTTCTGTTGCTGGTGATAGTGTGTCTACAAACATCTGAAGATTATTTTTACCAACGGACCATGGAATAAACACACGAAGTGTATTTTCTCAGCACGGCGTAGATGTGCAGCTGCCAAAAGTCAACTGACACGCCAGTGAGGACCACCACTGAGAGAAGAGCTCACACTTCTCAGTCTCTATGCTTGGTTACCCAGCTCTGGTGGCATTCCTCTGAGCGCTGGTGTTTCAGACCCTAGATCTTTCTGCCTTCCCACACAGACTGAACTCTATGATTGACCTACACTGTAAGAGTGAGATTTTGATTCCCCATCAAAAATGTTTGCTCTGTGCTAGAGAGATGGCTCAGCAGTTAAGTGTACTTCCTGCATAAGCATGAGGGCCTGATGGGGTCTGAGACTACCTGAGTTCAAATCTGCAGATCCCACATAAAACAGCTGGGCATGGCCATGCTGCACCTGTGACCCCAGACCAGCAGGAGAGCAGAGACTCCAAAAACAGTAAAAGGAGACCAGTTCCAAAACAAGACCAGGCAGAAAGGGGTGGAGCAGAACATAGGATGGTCCACACTGGCCACCATAGGTGGGTGACCCTCACTGCACGTGAGTGTGTGGTGTGCTGCAAGGGCACATACGTGTGCACACAACACACACCCACACCCCACATTACGCACACACACACACACACACACACACACACCAAAATGCTTGCTTATCTAGGCATAATGGTGCACTGCACACTTGTAGTTCTAGCACTTGGGAAGGTGAAGGTAGGAGGATTAGGAATTCAAAGTGATCTTCAGATACACACTAAGTTTTAGTTTCAAACCAGTGTGGGCTACATGAGTCTCTGTTCCAAACAAACAAAATAACAATAAACAAAAGTGTGTCCATGGGCTGGGGAGATGGCTTATTGCACAAGCCTGATGACTAGAGTTCAAATCCCCAGAACCCATGAACAGCTCAACACAAATAGCACATATATCTAAAATCCCAACATGCCTACTGTGGTGGGGGGGCGTCAGGAGACTCCCAAAGCTCACAGACCAGGTAGTCTGACATTCACAATAGCAAACAACAAGAGAGACCCTGTCTCAAGCAAAGTGGAAGGCAAGGACTAACATGCTAAGGTTGTTCTCTGACCTTTACACGTGGGCGCACACGTGTGCGTGCACACACCCACACCCACATCCACACACACACACACACACACACTGTGTTCAGTTCTTTGGAGCTGGAAGAACTGAGCTCAGTGGCAGTCTCCATCTTCTGTATGAGACAAAGACTTGGGTGAAGTCCTTGTACCATGAAGAGGGTCCCATGAGGGCAGTTGAAGAGCTCTGGGAGACAGGCACTCAAGCATGCAGCACAGTGGCTAAAAAGA
The DNA here is from genome assembly GCA_036346955.1 of Dipus sagitta. NCBI lineage: Eukaryota > Metazoa > Chordata > Mammalia > Rodentia > Dipodidae > Dipus > Dipus sagitta. The sequence goes on from CM070779.1 coordinate 33,816,254, forward strand.
ACAATTCTCCTAATGGTTATTTGTCCTGGGAAAAGCGTAAACTCACCTCTCCTTTAAGAAGTGTCTAATTAGCATCTAAGGATGGCTGTGGCCTTTGGAAGCAGGAGCCACATGAAGTGAACCTCATTAGGATTCACCCTAGGGTGCAGCTTTCTTTGTGAAGGTGGGCTGATCTGATGATAGGACATACAATTACGTTAGAGGGCAGTTACTCCCTGTGCCCGCATTAATTTAAATACTTGCTGTCTGAGTAGCTGTAGGAATGACATCCAACAGCTACATTAGGGTAAGTAGCTTATGTGTACCTACCAGATGAATCTCTACTGGTTCTTGTGGTCCACATGTGTTCAGGACCCTCACAGGGCAGCTTTGGTAGATGCTCTCTTTGAACCAGTCTTAGTTTGTGTTCCCTTAGAAGCAGCTCTTGGGTAAAGGACTCAGGTGCCACTATTTTCTCGCAGATTGCTATGGTCTGGGCGTTACATTGACTACTCTTGTTGCTGTAACAAAGTACTTGATTTCAGGAGATAGGGTTTGTCGCTGTGGGGCCGTTATGGTGACAGGAGTGGCTCAGTCCGTGGTGGCAGCAGATTGTGGCAAGTGCTTTTCACATCTTGGCTGATATAGGAAACAGAGCTTGGGTGGGAGGGAGCCAGGAGATAACCCTGAAAGATCTTCCCTCGAGTGACCCATTTTCCTCCTGGTGCGTTCCACTTCCTAAATGTTCCACAGACCCTTAAAACAGCACCACCAGCTGAGGACCAAGTGTCCTCATGAGCTGAGCAGGGACATCAGTAGGTGTGTTCCCTTTGAACTCATGTGCTGGAAACTTAATCTCCAAAGTCATATATTAGTAAGAGTCAGGGTGAACACTCTAACAATGTTTAAAGGTAGAGCCCTTGCAGAGCGATTGGGACTAGAGAAAGTCATTAGGTTCCTGATAGCTTCCTAAGTAGAGAGAAAAGGCTGGAGAGGTGGCTCGTTGGGTAACAGTGCTTGCTGAATATGACAGTTGCCTTCTTGTTTCTGGAACAAAATACCTGACCAGAAGCAGCTTATGGGAGGAAAGGGTTTATTTCAGGTTATAGTTTTGAGGGGACGCTTCATCAAGGTGGAGAAAGCAACCAGCTCACATTGTACATCTGCACTGGAGAGAGAACAGCAAGCATGTGCTGGCTGTAACATACTGTAGGCTGAACTCCTCAACCCCAAGGTCCAACCCTAGTGACACATACACACACACCTCATCTGACAAGCCCCAAATGCTCCACCAGCTGGTGTTTAAGTAGGAAGCTCAACCACCTGAGGCTATGCGTGACACTCACCTTCAAACCACCATAGTGTGCAAGTGTGAAGACAAGTCTGGATTCCTAGAACTCACATTAAGGCAGAATGAGGGAGCTCCCTGCTCCCCTGGGCAAGTTGGAAGAGGCTGTTGCAGCTGTGGTTCAATGTCAGGCTTCATTTCCACTGGGCAGAGGAGCATTCCACTCAGGTAGTGTTGGTTTTGGAGGAACAAGAGGCAGACTGAGGAGTTGGAGGACCTGGTGGCTACTTGGACAACAGGGATGGATGCCAGCCACACAGCTGGGTGGGTGGGGTTGCCCAAGACTTTAAGATTCTAGTTGATTTTTTCATAAGTCCCAGGTGCCAGATATGGAAGTGCAGGATTTGACGTTTGTCCTATACTTTTTTCTTCCACGGTAGGGTTTTGCTGTAGTCCAGCCTGACCTGGAATTAGTCTCAGAGTGGCCTCAAATTCACAGTGATTCTCCTACATCAGCCTCATGAGTGCTGGGATTAAAGGCATGTGTTACCACGCATGGTAATCCTGCTGGTTTTTCATCTTGCATTAGTCTGTACTCCCATTTTTCTCATTTAGAGTGGGAATGTTTATTCTGTGGCATTATCTGTTGGAAGTAATTTGTTTTGGTTTTCTAGGGTTCACAGTTGAGAGATTGCCATGGGTCTCTGATGAGACTTTGGACTTTTCAATCATTTTGGGACTGCTAAAAATTGTAGACATTTTTAAAGTTGTGGAAATGCATTTTGCATCATGAGATGGACATGAGTCTATGGTTTGGATGTAAAATGTCCCTAATAGCCTCTAGTGTTTGTGATTAAGCCTCATACTTAATTCTCAACTGATTGAGCATTTGGGAGATGAAAACTTGTTGTATGAAGTGTATCCCTGGGGGAAGGCCTTGGGGTGTTATAGCCCAGTCTTTTGGTTGGGTGTTGTTTTCCAGCAATGAAAAGGTAACCTACACTAGGACATAGCAGGAAAGTAATGTGTACATACAATATTTTGTATTTCATGGTATGGAAACAATTGCATGGCACATTGCAGCTACCTGTCACTGTAACAAAGCACCTGAGATAACTTACAGAGAGGAAAGGCTTGTCTTGGCTCACAGTATTGAAATTTCAGTGGTGGCTTGCGTCAAGATAGCATATCATGGTAGGGGTACTTGGGAGGGCATATTGTCATAAACCATCAGTCATGGAAAAAAAGAGATACAACACCTCACAATAGTATCATCTATGGATCAATAGCTTTTAGCATATGGGCCTTTGGGGGAGACTCAAGACATACAGTAAACTTCAGGTTTTGTGAAGGAATTAAGACTCCAGTCTGATGAACTCAGCAAAGAACCTGTGTGCAGAGGGAGTACCATGTGGAAAGACCCTGGACTGGCAGTGGGCGTGGGACACACAAGACTGTGACAGCGAGAGGACACATGGGATTAAGTGGGACAAAGGGGCACCTGCAGCCAAGTCATATCATGAGCCAGCCTCTTCCCAGTGCTTGAGAAAGCCAGGCATTTTCTACACCAATCCAAGTGTAAGCTTGGCTTTACAACTGCACACTGAGCTGCTGACTATTGATACAGTCACTAAGCGCATCCCTGCTTTAAATCTGCACTGTCTGTAGGGTGATTGTTTGTACAACAAAGCTACAAATGCCCATCACCGATGTTCTCATCTCTGGTTGAGATTGTTGGTTTGGGGATCTCGGTGCAAGATTCACACTTCCCTGTACGCTGTCAGATGGGAAGTTCAAGATAGCTTTGGATTGGCAGGAGTGTGAATCAGGACTCCTGTTCTTAGTCCAGCCCTCTTGTCATTGTGGACTATTTATCTTTCTCTTTAAGCCTTGCAGGTATAGAGCCATTTCCACAGCCTTGAACTTCACAGGCAGGTAGAATGATGCCTAACCTCACAGGAAAATGAAACTTATGCTAAGGTATCAGACAGACTATGATTTGGAGGTGTTTACCATAAAAATTCTGTAACCTTAATCTAATCATAAGGAGACGTCAGAACCCTTTTGTCATCCAGCAACTCATTAGCAATTAATTACAAAGCATGATCAGTCCTAGCCTGTGAGGAAATGAGCTGATGGAGATGCCAATCAGTGCAACTTTCAGGAAACAAAAATGTCAAACTATGGCAAAAACACAGACTAAAAAATATTGTATGTGGGCTGGAGAGATGGCTTAGCAGTTAACCACTTGCCTGTGAGGCCTAAGGACTCTGGTTCGAGGCTTGATTCCCCAGGACCCACATTAGCCAGATGCACAAGGGGGCGTATGCATCTGGAGTTCATTTGCAGTGGTTGGAGGCCCTGGCACTCCCATTCTCTCTCTCTCTCTCTCTCTCTCTCTCTTTCTCTCTCTGCCTCTTTCTATCTCTGTCTGTTGCTCTCAAATAAATAAATAGAAAGTATTAAAAATATTGCATGTGTATGTGTGCAAGATGTGTGTGAGTGCATGCATGTTCTCATGTGTGGGGGTACATGTGTGCATGACCTGTGCAAGTGCATGCATGTTCTCATTTATGTTGGTATGTATGAATGATGTGTGTGAGTGCACGCATGCTCACATATGTGTGGGTATGTGCATGTTCACATATGTGTGGGTATGTGTGCATATATGTGCATGAGGAGGCCAGAGGTTAGGTGTTGTCCTTGATTGTGCTCCTTGAACACAGAGCTTGCCAATCCCAAGTCTAGCTAGTCAGCTTGCCCTAGGTCTCATCTCTGCTTCCAGGTGGGCTGCCATACCTGCCCAGCATTTACATGAATGCTGAAGATCAGAACCCCAGTCCTCACATTTGCAACACAAACACAAAAATCCACTAAGCCATCTTCCTTGCCCAGATCTTTTTTTTTTTTTTTTTTTTTTTTTTGGCCTAGCAATCCCAGTTCTAGGAACTTATCCTGAAGATTCCACTTCAAAAAAAATGCATATGCATATGATTATTCATTGCAATGTTATGGGTAACTACAAAATGTTGGAAACAACCTAAGCCTAAATATTCATCCAAAGAAAGGTGTGCATGTCTTTGCCTAGGGAGATGTGATTGAACACCTGTATGACTCAGATAGGGCACCTATAGCAGACCAAAGGAAGGATTCCACACAAGTCTAGCTTGGGAAACTAAGGAGTTCATTAGGGTTACTTACAGGAGCATGGGTGAGTCAAAGGCAACTGCATTGCCGAAAGGCTCAAGGCAGAATGGATGAGGACTCAGGAGAGGAACATCCCTGAGCTCCTGTACAACCTGCATGCAGCTCAGCCGCCCAGTCTCCTCTCCTGAGCAATTCTCTACTACTTGCATAACCTGGGAGAGGGGCCCTGTGCATCTTACATCTTCCTGAGCTTCCTGAGCCGCATATGAGTAGCTTCCTCAGCCCTCTGAGCCTCCCCCTTCCTGCAGGAGGTAATGTTTCAGCACTGAGGAAGCAGCTACACAACAGGTGGTTGAATGCACTGTGCTGAGCCCCCACAGGGGAACATAGTGGAATGAGAAACATCAATGTAGACTGATGGGGCTGGGAATGATTCTACATAGATATCACAATGACAGAGAGATAGAAAAACATACAGAATTGTGTCACATAATGACACTTTGATGGTGAACCCCATATATAATAGTGGTCTCATAAGAAACTAAGATCTAGTGACATAATGGCCATCTTAGTTTGTTTTAGTGCACTCCATAAGGTTTTCACAAGGAAATTGGGTGGTGGTGCACTTCTCAGAAGCCCTGGTTACTTAGTGGTGCATGGCTTCATGTGCATGTATGGACATGCATGTTGTTATGTAGATGTACATATCACATAGAACATCGTACATTTTCCTGCTCAATCTACTGAGAAACTGTGACCCCTACCAAAGTATCAGTGAGCAGATGCAGCCCCCAGATATTGGTTTCTGAATACCATTCTCTAATCACAGTCATCAGGGCTTCTTGGGAGACAAAGGAGTTGGGGTTGTCACGGACAAGATCAACCAAATCAACTTCGTGTACCAGGAACCGATCTCAGAATGGCTGAAGGTCTCAGAAAGCCAGCTTTAAGTGGCTAGTGAGCGTTGTAATAAATGCACAGTAAATCCTGATAGAAAACTCTTGAATAAACATGAATTGGTGGTGTAATCTGAACCAAAGTAATAAATGGCTGAGAAAATGAATATGAAAGGGAAAAGCTCTTCCCCATGGTGCAAGGCCTGACAAATGTAGTGGAAAGCATGGGTTAGGTGTTTGACAAAAGATGCTAATGTGAGCTGGTGAAGGTTTAATAGAAAGTGAATTTTTACTTATCCTCTCCGTACCACCCTGTAAGACACTCAGTCATGACCAAGCCACACTGCCACATGGTCAATGAGAAACTCGACAGCCACCAAAGGGAGCAATTAGAGCTACTAGCACCAGCCAAGTGCAAGTAGATGCCATGGACTTCCTGACTAGACACACTGGGAGGAATGCTGCTGTCATTTAGCCTGGGCTCAATCATATGGAGTTATCAGACAGGCCCAAGCTCACAGCTGGCCAACAGGAACAATAAAATGGACCCACATTCTGCAAAAAAGGCAAGGTCATGAAAGACAAGGAAAGACAGAGGGACTCTTTCACATTAAAGAAGACAATGGGGACCTGCATTTCCTTCCTTCCTTCCTTCCTTCCTTTCTTTCTTTTTTTTCTGCAAAGAGCAATACTAGAAGAACTTCAAAAATGTGAATACACTTTGTAGATGACGTAAGAGTATTGCTAATTTTCTGACTACAAGTAAATTTCATTTTAAAAATGCATATGGTTCATTTAGGAATAACACAGCATCATATTTGTTACTTATTTATAAGCAGTTCAGAAAAAAATAGAGAAGCATGAGAGGCTCAAGACAGGAAAGCAGGAGACAAGAATAGGGGAATTCTCTACATTGTTCTTGAAACTTTTCCATAAATCTTGAGTTACTTCAAATATAAAATATCAAAAATCCCCTCATAACTGTTCCATTTTAGTATAAAAAATTATCCTTTAAATTGAATTCTTTTCCCTTGGGGATTAAGCATTGCATGTATATATATATATATATTTTTTTACCCTTTTCCTTATTGTACTTTAATAGAAATACTGTGAACATTGCTGGAAAAATGAAATAAAATTGAATTCCTCCTTTATGACACATGAATAATTTATTTAGCATTGCAATCTTATATTTCATCCTGTTTGTCCTTTTCATGTTTTCACAGAGAAATGACTTAGTGGCCTTTGGTATGACACACCTGTCCCCAGGAACACAGCTTGTCAAACACTTCAAACAGATGGACTTGGGCAAGCAAACCAAAAGTAGAGTCTATCTCTTCTGGGGAAGGGACCGCTGGAGTCAAAGATGACTTCTCAGAGGACACAAGACTGATCGCCCACCGTAAGTGGCTGCTGGTGCACCTGGTAGCGGAAGGCTTGTCGAAGCCACAGGGTGCTATTCAAAGGCACAGCCTTGAGGGTCTAGCAGCCTCTCTCCTGTGATCTAGAGTGAATTCACCACAGAACCATGAGTGAACCTATAAGCTGAAGGGTAAGGGTGGGTAGGCTGGGAGGCAGAACAACCTGGTGGTATGGCAGCCACCCCTCCCAGGAACAAAACTGGCATTCATCTACCCATAACTGCCTACCTAGCTTGTAATAGTCTCTCAGCCACCAGGAAGTGCCAGGATTTCTACAGATGCCAGGGGAGGGGGCACCACAGTGTCCCTTCTCTTTATGAGACCCTCTGTTATCTCTACCCCTGTCACTTATCCAGCGTTAGCCTCCACCCTGGCACTTTGGCCCCTCCTCTGGAGCGAGGATCACACCTACCTTGCTCCAGAGCAGGTGAGAAGCTGATTCTACAGCCGGGCAGTCTGACGCTTCTCTGATCTCTCCAGTTCCTGGCACTGGCCAGTGACCTCAGCCCTGGATAGTTTTTAGAACTTCAGATTTACCCCTTCTATCTCTGCAGCAATGAGATAAGCCAGAGCCCCCCAGATGGGAATGGGGAGCCCTGTGCTCAGAAAGCACCTGATCCAGTCTCTTGTAGTGGACCTGCCCTCAGCTGAGTGACAGGCCGCACTTGAAGTACAGGAAGCACCTCCAGCTCAGGTGGGGTCCCCTGTGCGTGAGAACTATTTCCCATGCCATCAGCGTCTTCTGTGCAGAATCCAATTATGGTAAACCTCAATATTTATGAAGAGAGGGGCTGGGGTCTTCTGTTAGGTAATTCTATTAAGTAACAGACATTTTAAATAATTCTTTTGGTTTTTCCTTCTTCAATGTTCTGAAATATTCTGTTTTTTTTAAAGCATTATATTTACATTGCATTTTTAGATTGAATTTGAAGACTATAAAATGAATACTAAAATTTGTTAAGGATGACCTAAACATATGTATGTTCACAAATTATTTCAAAGTAATTGGGATGTATACACTTTGATACCTACACAAAAATGTACACAGTTTGAAAAAATATATATATATATATGTATGTATATATATATACACTTTAAAATAACATGTGTATATATACACACACTTTGAAACAATTTTAGACACACACAAAAATTTAAAAAATAGAACAAAGTTCCTGTAGAAGTTACAAAGATAGAACAGCGTCCCCATGCGCCCTGCCTTATGTCTTACATAACCACAGTCCGGTGGTGATTGAAGCCAGACAGTGGGATTGGCACAGTTCCAGTGTAGACCTGACCGTATCTGCCGGCTTCCTGCTGTCTGTGGTGACGGTTCTGTGGATTTGGGCGCACACACGGATTCATGTAGCCGCTCCGGCCATCACGTGCCATCACCTCCCCAGTCACTCTGAGCTACTTCTTCCACTCACCTTCCTGACCAGCCTTAACCCCTGGCCTCTCGGAGCAGGTGTCTGTTGTTACAGTGTTATCTTTTGGGAATGCCATGGGAATGGGATCTCAAAGCACTTAATCTTGTTGGACAGACCTTCTTCACTCAGTGTAACACCCCTGGCTGTGTCCAGGTGTCTGGGTATACCAGTGGTTCATTCTTTTTCCCCTCCTGAGTAATATTCCATGATCGGAAGTACCACAATGTGCTTATCCATCCATCCACTGAGGTATGTTCATGCCATTTGTAGCTTTTCATTACTGAAGGTAAGTATTACGGGTATATTAGTATAGTTTTTGTGGGTGAAAGATTTTATTTCCATAAACGCTAAGGTAAGAGACGTTGAGCCAGAGGGGATTTAGTCAAATTTGTGAGAAACTGACAAACTATTTTCCAGAGTGGTTGCACTGTATTGCATTTCCACGGGCCGTGCGAAAGTTGCTCTGCCAACTTCATATCCTTGCCAGCACTTTTTGTTATTTATGTTTTTATTCTGGCCGTCGTAAGAGGTGGGTAGAGACAGGTGTCTAGTCACAGGTTGAGCCTGTGCTTCCCTGGAGGCCGAGGCTGCTGGGCATCTTTGCTGAGTGCTTATTTGCCCACTGTTTGCTTTTTGATCAAGTGTCTTCAAATTTTTTCCTCGTTTCTTATTGGACCATTAGATTATTCATAGCATTCCTGAGGATGGCACCTGAGGCTATCCTATGACCTCCACATGCACACATGTGTTCGCACACACTAACACACACGTATACACATGAATACAAAATGGCTCAATCTGCTAACCAAACAAAGAGGCATGCAAGTTCATTTAATGAGCACATTGATGTCTTCCAGGTCATTCCCAGAAGCACAGCAGAGCACATGCTTCCAGCAGCTGCCGTGTAAGCTTCTAATGCATCCATCTTTGAAAAAAAAGTGAGGCTCAGACACAGAACCTCAGAGAGACACAGCAAAATGGATTCTGCTGTCTTAGTCACAGCCAGCTCCTAAAATCTGAGGCTGTCTATGAAATGTGTATGGTGGCGTCTCTGGCCTTTTGTAGCCTCTTGCTCATTGTTAGGACAAAACACCTAACCCGAAGCAGCTTATGGAAGGAAAGGGTTTTTCTTTTCCTTTTTTTTTTTTTTTTTCTGGCCTATAGTTTCAAGGGCAAGTTTCATCATGGTGGGGAAGGCATGGCAGGACCAGACAACCTAGCATCACATCTTCATACGTCATCAGGGAGGGAGGAAAGAGAACGAGCTCACTAAATCCAGCAAGTGGGGCCAGACTAACACCCCACGGCCTGCCCTAGCAATATACCTCATCCAGCGACACTCTACCTCCCAAAGGTTCCATGAGCTGGGAATTAAGTATGAAGTTTAATCACAAACACATGGGGCTATGGTGAAACTTCTATACTCAACCCACCACACCTTCCAACTGTGGAGATGCCTGAAGAGGTGGCTGAATGGTGGTATGAAGCAGATAACACCAAGTAGGTACAACGTCCTGCCAAACTGACCCTCCAGGGATAAGAGAAGGATTTCAGGCAGAGGCCTAAGCTAGGAGGAGACTGGAAGTTCCCCTCTCCTCCCATATAGCAGTCATTTTATGATCTGTTTCTTGGCTCATTATAAGAGTAGTAACCACAATGTAAGAGTAAGATTTTACCTTTTGGGACAGAGCCATTATTAGGTGCATAGCACCCTTGTGCAAAAGTGTAGGTATGGGAGTTATTTTAACCTGCAAGAGCCACATCTGAAGCAGACAGGTACAGATACAGGACTTCCAAAAGAGGCTTTCAGGGGTGGGATCAAGTTGCTAAAGATAAACACAGTGGGGAGCCTTGCACTTCCCCTTAGAGACACAGTGACCTCCTTGAGCTTGCCCACAAAAATACATGTAACCTCTTGCCTAGGCTTTGATACACTGTGTAACCTCACCAATAGTGTTCCCAAGATCCACACTGTCACATGTTGATGAAGGATGTCACAGTCAGAAAGGATTAGAGTCAAATTAATCCAGAAATCACTGAGTTGAAGTGAAACAGGCAAAAAGTTCTGCCTGAATTTTTTTCCCCCTGTGAGACTCTTGTTAGTGGGCTTTGTGGCCATTAAATACTGGAGAGCACTGACGGATGAAGAGAAAGGCTGGCTCTGCCTCACTGTCATGGAAGTCCATGGCAGAATAAACCACTTATACATCCAGTTAGGAGACAGAGAATGGGCCCCACAATTTTCTTTACAACATTACTCTAAGAACCCTAAGACCCTCCATCCAGACGTCACCTTCTAAAAATTCTATCACCCTGGGACCAAGCCACTCAGAGAATTTTGAAGGGCACCCCTGTTCTAACCATATTAGGCTGTGACTTTCCCATGAACAACATGATTGTCTCAGATGTTGGGGATGTTGGGGGATCCAGGCAACTTTCTTCTCAGCTGACTGCCGCAGGGTACGTACTTTAGGAGACTTGTATAAAGGTTCGTGGTAATCTAGGGTAATAGAGAGAAGTTCTGGCACTTCGTACAGTCAGGTACCAGTTCCAGAACAGGTGACCTTGCTGAAGGTCAGAGCACACCAGCCTCTCAGACCAGTGATTTTCAAGCGTAATCACCAGCTGGAAGATAAACATTCTGACCGTAGAAACCTTGGCTTCTTGGATTTGGGGTGTGTCCTCTACATTTATGGGTTTATAAAGAAGGACTTGGGGAGGATATGGATTCTGGGATGAGGATATGGCTGGGCTGAGGTAGTCCAAGTGGCCATGGATGGGATGGACATTGACTTAAACCACTCATGGCCTTGTGGTTTCTCTAGCTTGTCCTTGGCTTCTTCATTTGTCTTACAAAGAACGATCTACCTGACTAAAATCAATATGTCATCATTTTTATAACATAAAATTTCCATTGTGTGTCATGTCATTTACAATAGTTTTCATGCCATACTATTTATTTGAGAGAAATAAAGAAGGAGAGAGGGAGAGAGAGAGAGAGAGAGAATAGACATGCCAGAGCCTCCTGCCATTGCAAATGAACTTCAGATGCATGCATCACTCTGTGTGTGGCTTTATGTGGGTACTGGGGGATTGAATCTGGGCCATCAGGTTTTGCAAGCAACCATCTTTAACTGCTGAGCCATCTTTTAGCCCTCATGATTTCCTTTTGTTTCTTTCTTTCTTTTTTTTTTGGAGACTTTGTCTACAAAGTGAAGGTAATTCCTAGGAGAAGACACATGGCAGATGCTACTACAAAGTCCTTGTAGGCCAGTTATGTGCCAAGGATGGTCAGAGTTCCATGTTTACTTCCAGCATTTGACCTGGGGACAGTTTAAAAGCTCTCCACTGAACAAAGTCAGGGCTCCCTCAGAAGACTGTCATGGTTTCTTCAGGCGTTTGTCTCTGAATTCCCTCAGTGTTTGGCTTCCTGATGCTGAAGTGTGCCTCAGACCATCATGGACATAACTCAGGCTCCAGTGTCCCGTGTGCAGTCAGGAGGGTGCAGGAAGAGGTTTGCCTATAATAATTCCTTGCTTGACTTTCTTCTTGCTGCCCTGGCTGCTTTCTACCACTGGCCTGCTCATAATTCCTCACACCTGCTTCTGGAAGACTCAAGCCTAACACAGCTGCATCCAAGGAGGCAGGCAGTAAACAAGTAAGCAAACAAACACACAGATAACATTTAAACTGAGAACTGGGGAATGGTGGTGCATGCCTTTAATCCCAGCCCTGAGGAGGGAGGATTGTCGAGAGTTTGAGGACACCCTGAAACTACAGACTACACAGTAAATTCCAGGTCATCTCAGGCTAGAGCGAGACCCTATCTCAAAAAAAACAAAACAAAACAAAACACCCAAGAAGCGGAGGACAGGGCTCTGCTCTAAGGATAGCTGTTTTCTGGGAACTGATTATGGCCACCTACTTTGTCCCATGCCCTACACTACTAGCCTTTCTGAAATATCATTCTTACCTCTGTAAAACCCTTTAGAGTATATTATATAGTGTAGACCATTACAGGTAACCTCATAGGTAAGGATGCACAATCACCAATAATGTATTGTTTCCAGATGAACTCTGCTCCCTTGCTACCTGTGGTCCATTTGTTTTATGGAATGCAGACTTCTCACACATCCCCTGGTAGTTCTCACCATTCCAAAAGTGGGATTTATAATTATTGATTGTCAAACATATGGTGCCACCATACATTAGCTTTTTGCTGACTAGCATGTTTGAGGCACAATGTGAAAACCTAACTGTAGACTCGGGAGATGTTTTCCAATTAACACCAGTGAATGACAACATGAACTTTATGTTCTGAGGATATGATTTTTGAACTGGATGGAGGCTGCTTTTCCTACCTCACTTGAACATTTCCCTGGTGACTGGTCCATGGGGCACAATGTGGTGTTTTTCCTTCTCTGGGAGTATGGCACTTTCCTTCTGGGATTCTCGGGCAACTACAGCTTCCAGGGTAGCCAAGCTCCCAGCTATTCCACTCATGAATGGGACCATAGTCTCACTGAAGACAATCCAGACAAAATCCACCTAGCAAAATTTTTATGGGAAGGGACTTTTTCACCTCTTTCTGTTCCTGCATGTTTCTTGAAAATGAGCCAAAGCACAAGCCACACACATCACTGTGCCACTTTCTACTGAAGACAGGTGTGTTTAGTCTTTATCTGTAAAGATGGCTTCTGTCCCTAGTGTCTCCTCATGACCTTAACAGGCACAGCTTCTCAAACAAACAATATGCTTATTCTCACTGTTTGGAAACTCTAGATGATTCCCAAGTATGACTTATCTGTCACTTTCTACCACTTCCTTCTGTAGGTCGGTCCATGCCACACCTGATGCTAAGGGAGCTAAACCAGTTTCCACATGGGCTGCTTTTATTATACTGTTAGAAGACACTATGAAATGGGCTGCGAGTGGAGAAATTAAGGAATATTGGCTAAACTAAAAGTTGTGCTCATCTTTGGACTATTTTCTTAAATTTATATATTTGAGAGAGAGAAGGAGGGAGAAAGAGAAAAGTACATAGGCATGACAGGGCCTCTTGATACTGCAAATGAATTCCAGACGTATATGCCACTTTGTGCATCTGGCATTATGTGGTGAACTGGTTTTGAATGTAAATGCTGCCATAGCCTCAAGTACTTTTGATTAAGATTAATCTTAAGTCTCCAGCAGGAGGAGCCCTGATGGGGGAGGTTTGGCACAGAGGGCAGGTCTGGAATCTAGCCTAAAGGTGTGTGGAGAGCCAGCTAGAACTCTGGCTGTTTTATCTCTGCTGTGGACATATGATGAAAGAAGCCAGCTTCTTCCACCATGATAAAGCTTCCCTTGGAATCTGTAAGCCTTAAACAAGCCCAAAAGAAGATAACTACAACACATGGGTATTGGGGAATCAAACTTGGGTCAGTAGACTTTGTTAAGAAGCCTTTAACCACTGAGCCATCTCTCCATCTCATCTTCAGATTGTCATGATAGATTTGGTCACATTTTCTTTACTAGGATCATCAGTGAATGTCTGGGTTACATTACAATATGAACACTATAGTTTTTGTTACCTCTTTAGTATTTTTTATTTATTTGCAAGGAGAGAGAGAAAGAGAGAGAGAATAAGAAGGAAAATGAGGATGAGAATATGGGCACATCAGGGCCTCCCACCAATAAACAAATAAACTCCAGATGAATGCACCACTTTGTGTGTCTTGCTTTATGTGGGTACTGAGGAATTGAACTCAGGACATCAGGTTTTGCAAGCAAGCACCTCTAATTGCTGAGCAATCTCTCCAGCCCAGTTTTTGTTACCTCTTTTAAACAAACACATTTTAGCTTCAATGAGTTCTTTGCATTCAAAATATGAACTTCTATTTAATTTGACATTTATTGTTTCTTTTTTCTCTCATGATTATATCTAACCAGAAGAGAATGTTTTTATTATTAGTGGTCAAATTGATTGGTATGCCCAAGGCTAGTCACTGAAATAATGTGTTATACACATGCATTAGAGTTATTAAAGTGACTAAGATAGTGGCGAGTCTAGGGAGAGAGAGTTTTTAACTTAAACCATTGAGAAAATCTACATTCTAGGAACCTCCAAAGAATTCTTTTCATATGTCCTAGATTTTGCTTATGTGAGAGAAAAGGATTTCAGTGACGATCAGGGAAACTTAATATGCTATCATTTCATTTAAAATTAGAATGCTACTTGTGTTTGTTCGAAACTGGGTATGACAGAGATTCGTTGCTTATGAGCCTTCTTTTTTTCACTGTTATTCCAGCTCCATTTGTCACAGTGGCCCTGCTCAGAAGCGTGTAGCTCAGGAAGACCAGATTTCCTGACACTAATGGTCATCTTGCAGGGGCGGAGCCTCTGTTCTCTGCAGACTGTCGTCTTTATTGGCTCCACAGACATGGCAGAGCTCCAGCACTCATGAGTCCTTCGGGTTTGTGCAGAGGCCAAAGTGATGGCTGCTGACCAGCACAGCGTGCCAATAGAGCAAGTCTCTTCTGCCTCCAGCACACACTCGGCTAGAGGTGCCTGTGTCCTTGCTCAGCAATCAGCATTTCAGGAGGAATATGAATAATGGCCACACAGCTCTACGATGGGAGGATGCTTTATGGAGACTGTCTCTCCTGCCAACCAAATGGCTGCCCTAGACACTCCAATGCCTCTGTTGAGATATGCAACATAACAGCATGTATGATGGTAACGTAAGGGTGCCCTTTAAAAAAATATGCTCAAGTTACACATTTCCATGACTTATTCTTGGTTCAAAAAATAAAAATATCAGGCTGGAGAGATGGCTTAGCAGTTAAGCACTTGCCTGTGAAGCCTAAGGACCCCGGTTCGAGGCTCGATTCCCCAGGACCCATGTTAGCCAGATGCACAAAGGGGCGCACACATCTGGAGTTCATTTGCAGTGGCTGAAGGCCCTGGTGCACCCATTCTCTCTTTCTATCTCTGCCTCTTTCTCTCTCTGTCTGTCGCTCTCAAATAAATAAAGTAACAACAAAAAAAAGAAAATACTTCTCACCTACTTTAAAAAAATGAAAATATTATGTGCCACACTATTACTATATTCATGTTTATATTTTATAAAAGTTTTAGATTATGAGTAGAAATTATGCTTGGTAGGACCTCTAGGATGGAAAATGCTTATATCATGGAAGTGAACTTCACTCTGGGTGAACCCAAGTTATCTGCACACTCTTCACAGAACGAGGCAGAGGTGAAGTTCCAGCACCAGAAAAAGACTCAGGACCACAAGGACACAAGATAATTCTCAAGGGTGTGTGACCCAACACTAATCCTAAAGAAACAGGTGTGTTTAAACATAATTTCTATATAGGTAGACTGGCCCATCAGAGAAACATGAATAACTTGATTTTCTGATGCCATAATGAGAAATTTGTCAGATTATTTAAAGATAATTAATTTGATTAAAATTCTTAGCTTAACTGTAAGCCATCTGTGAACATCTGAATATTCTCTGCCCATGTCTGCTGCATGCTGAGATATGCATATCCACAACTTCATATAAAGTCCTGGCAAGATTTCTTGGATGGCAAAGCAGACAGAAGGAAA
This sequence comes from Dipus sagitta, assembly GCA_036346955.1. Classification (NCBI taxonomy): domain Eukaryota; kingdom Metazoa; phylum Chordata; class Mammalia; order Rodentia; family Dipodidae; genus Dipus; species Dipus sagitta. Next base: position 33,832,012 of record CM070779.1, read on the forward strand.
ACACTGTCCCCAGAAACTGGACAAAATTGTTCAGAACAGCCAGATCAGGGCTCTCAAGCTAAGCAAAGACCAACAATATAATAGAGATGCTTACTTGCATATATAAAAAAAGGAATGAATTTTGAAGAACAGTTTGGGTGGTTCTTATGGGTTGCTCAATGACCTCTTCCCTCCATGTGGTCCATAAAGCTTCTCTATGAGGACAGGAATGACCAGAGAAACTGGGAGATTTGCTGCTGGGGCAGGCTGAACTGATGGGAGCAGAGGTTGTGATCTGTGCCCAGCTACAAGAGAGGAACCACAGGCTCTCATGACCTAAGGCAGCAGTTTGGGGTCAAATGCCAAATGGAGTTTAGTTGAAAACTTTTAAGAGTTAGCTCATGGAAACGACAGAACTGCAGAGGGAGACCTGGAACCAATGCCAGGGCACATAGGGGGTAGCAAGGAATCAAATGGACAGTGAAATACTGGGCAGACTGAAAACTGCTGGCCCTAGAGTGCATGCCCAGCCATGTAATATCAGTGGGCAGAGTGGCAGCATCATCTGCCTGAGGTGTTTGGGCTCAGTATGTAACTAGTAATGAACAGGTGGTCTTGAAGCTATGTAGCGCCTGGGAGAAACTCAGGAAGTCAGTCTTAACAGCAGACAGAGAGGGAGGGAGAAGGAAAGAGAGAAAGAGGAGATGGAAGAAGAGAGTGTGAGAGAGGGAGAGAATAATAAACAAAAGCACAACAAAATGAGTAACACTGCTATCTATTACAGAAGGAAAAAATATTGGGCATACTTAGTCTAAGAAAGTTACAAAAAGAACAAAACTAGACTAAAAAGAGGAATGACCAGGTAACTACTATAACCTCAGAGGGGAGCAATCAGAATCCCAAGTAGATACAATATACCATTCACAAGTTTTGTTTACACACACACACACACACACACACACACACACACACTCACACACACTCGCCTTTATGCATACACACAAAGTAAAAAGCAAGAAAGTATGACCTGCATTCAAGGGCAAAATTCAGTCAATAAAAAACGTCCTTTATTGGGCAAAAATGTGAATTTGTCAGGAAAACATCTCCCTGAAGCTATTACAAATATATTCCTGGACTACAGGAAACCATATTTAAGGATAACATGGTGACAATGATTCAACATAACATCGATAAATGGTCAGAAATTATAAGAAAGTAACAGGATGGTGAATGTGTAGTGTGAAATATAGATTCATAAGAAAGGCTCCCAGCAGATTTGTCCTGATAGAAGGATCTACACACTTGTGAGGCAGGTCAGTTGTCTAACTTGGAACAGGGGAAGAAGAAAGTTAAAGAAGGCAAACATCACAGCAGCATATTTATAATGAGAACTTGGGAAGGAGGAGAGAAAGAATACATAAGGAAAAATGAATATGCAGAATCAAGGAGTTCAAAGAACACAAAGTAGAAAAACTTTACAAAAACATATTAAGATATCAATCAGATTGTGTAAAACAAAGCCATCATGTTGGCAGCCATAAGAGAGGCAAAAGATGTGTTAGAACAGAGAAGTACCAGTTCCACTGATGTCTAACTTTCTGTCTGAAAAGATGCAGACCAGAGGTCAATGGTGACAGACACAAAGTTAAAAACTATCTGTGAAGGTCTGGAGAGATGGCTTAGTGGTTAAGGCGCCTGCCTGCAAAGCCTAAGAACCCATGATCTACTTACTCTCCAGATCACACATAAGCCAAAGCACACAAAGGTGAGGCAAGTGCAAGGTTACACATACCCACTAGGTGGAGCAAGCATCTGGAGTTCAATTTCAGTGGCTGAGACCCTGGCATGCCAATTCTCTCTCTCTAAAATAAAAATTAAAAAAACAACCTATCTGTGAAGTAAGAATTCTATAGCCAACAAAACCATCACAAATGAGGGCAAAGCAGAGAAGTTCTCAGGTAAACACAGACTGGGAGATTCTGTTTCAAGGAGCTCTACTAGACAAGACACTAAATGAAGTCGTTAGGGGTGAAAATGCAAGACCCCAGGGGGCAACCTGAATGCACAGGGTAGGGTCAGAAAACACTGGGCACTGAAAATATGAGTGAGTATAACTATACATGCATTAAATACATGCATTTCTATTTTCCTATTATGTTTCCTTGAAAGATATAAGTCTGTCAATGAATAATTATAAAACTTGTGGAATTTATGATATATATATGTATATATATGTGTGAATAAATAAAATGTGTACATGACAACATGAGCAACGTAGGAGAGACAGGATGGAACTATTTGAAACATAATTTCTGTACTATAGTGAATAAGATTAGCACTAATTTAAAGTATTTTTATGTTATTTACTTGAAGGGGGGCAGATAGAGAGATAATGGGTGTACCAAAGCCTCTAGCCACTGCAAATGAACTCCAGACACATGTGCCACCATGTGCATCTGGCTAACATGGGTACAGACGAACTGAACCTGGGTCTTTAGGCTTTGCAGGCAAGTGCCTTAACTGCTAAGCCATCTCTCCAGCTCAGTGATGTACCCACTTACATTGACAGGACCTGTGAGGGCTATGAACATGCACTTCCCCATGTGCACCTATTACCTCTGCTTTGGGCTCAATTCCCCAGTACCCACATGAAGCCAGATGCACAAGATGGTAGAGGTAACTATTTTATTTGAAGTGGTAGGATGCCCTGGTTTGTCCATACTCTCTCTGTCATCAATAAATTAAAATACTTTTTTAGGGCTGGGGAAAAGGCTTAGTGGTTAAAGTGTTTGCCTGTGAATCTTAAGGTCCTCAGTTTGATTCCCAGGACCCATGTAAGCCAAATGCACAAGGGGGCACATGCATCTGGAGTTCGTTTGCAGTGGCTAGAGGCCCTGGCATGCCCATTCTCTCTTTCTTTCTATCTGCCTCTCTCTCAAATAAATAAATATAAAAAATATTTAAAATATTTTTTTAAAATTATAAGATATAGTTAAAATAGTGCTTAAGGGCAAGCTGTTGACAATTAACACATACAAAAGAAAATAATACCCATTTCATAACACCAGCTCTGACCTAAGGAAAATAGATGAAAATGAGTAAATTTAGGCTAAAGAAAATAGAAGGAAAAGTATCATAAACATCATAGTGAGAATCAATTAAATGGAAAACTAAAAACCAAGAGTGATTGGTAAAGCATATGGAACTAGAAGCCAGCATTCAAAAAGGTTATCAAAAGTGGTAAGTTCTGAGCTACTCTAATCAAAGAACAGAAAACTCCAAGTAACCAAACAAGAAATGACATAGGACATGACATTACCAGCTTTCCAAAAAGTAAAAAGATTTCAGTGAAATTCTATGGACAGCTTTATGCCAACAAATTATATAACTTAGGAAGGATTGGACAAGTTATTAAAGTGGAGTCATGAAGAATGAAAAAATTAGATTTCCTTTAAGACAAGGAAGAAATAAAACCATATCAGTAATTGAAAATCTTCCCAAAAAGTCACTGGACCCATATGGCTTAATTGGTAACATTTAAGGAATGATCTTATTTATTTTTGTTTATTTATTTGAGAGTGCCAGACAGAGAGAAAAAGAGGGAGAGAGAGAGAGAGAGAGAGAGAGAGAGAGAGAGAGAGAGAATGGGTGTACCAGGGCCTCCAGCCACTGCAAACGAACTCCAGATGCATGTGCCACCTTGTGCAACTGGCTTACATGGGTACTGGGGAATTGAGCCTCGAACCAGGGTCCTTAGGCTTCACAAGCAAGTGCTTAATCACTGAGCTATCTCTTCAGTCCCTAAGGAATGATTTTAAAAGAAATCATGGCAATATTACACAAAAGTTCTGGAGAATTGAGATGGGAATAGTTTCTAACTCTGTGAGCCTAAGATTATTTTGATACTAAAGCCACAAAATATATCATAAGAAACCATACCCTACCCTACCACTCTCCTCTTCCCCTTACCACCTGATTAAAACTCAGCAGGGGATCAGCCAAACCTGGCTCCTCCTCTGAGCACTAGTTCACACCACCACAAGCCTTTCCCCTCTGATGGACAAGTTTCCATGGTCTAAATGCATAAAAAGCCAAGCTGGCATTCTTGCTTTTTCTTCTGTCCCTCTTTCCTGAAGTAAGATGTGTAGTTTTCTAGTGTGTCAATGATCAATTTCTGCTGAACTTTTAAGATATAACAAATTGTCTTAGTTCTGAAAGTTCAAGCTCCTAATACTTCAAAGAATAAATTAACTAACTCTCAAGGCATGAAATTTCCTTCATATTATAGCCATATGCTCAAATCCATTGCTTTCTTTCTTCTAGCTCTCTATTAAGTTGATTAATTAAATATATCTCTAGATGGCTGGGCATGGTGGTGCACACGTTTAATCCCAGCACTTGGGAGGCAGAGGTAGAAGGATTGCCATGAGTTTAAGGCCACCCTGAAACTACATAGTGAATTCCAGGTCAGTCTGAGCTAGAGGAAGACCCTACCTCAGAAAACATATATATATATATATATATGGGATCTAAAGAGATTGCTCAGTGGTTAAGGCATTTGCTTGCAAAGCCTAATGACCTGGGTTCCATTCCCCAGTACCCAGGTAAAGTCAGATGTACAAAGTGCCACTTGCATCTGGACTTCATTTGCAGTAGCTAGACACCCTGGCATGCCCATTCTCTCTCTTACTATCTGTCCCTCTTCTCTGTCTCTCACTGCTTGCAAATAAATAAATAAATATAAATAAAAATATCTCAAAATGTCATTATGCTTTATTTGTAACTGCTAAATATAAGATACTTGTATCAAGTTTTCATTTAAGTGCTTCTAATTATAGCTTCCTTGGTTTTCAGTTCAAAAGACATATATAATAATAATTAATCTATTTTAAGTTATTATTTAAGCTTTATTTTAAAATAATACATGAAATCTAAAAATACAAATTAATATAATTGATTTTTTGGGTCCCTTTCATTGTACCCCAAAGCCTAAAAGCCAACAAGTATACAGAACCTAAAAACATTGCAGCCTGAAGAAGCCACATTGAGTCAATGCCCATTTCCTAAGTTATTTGAGTCTCTATTCTTTAAAAAGAACAATGATAGATACCCAGTTAGGCTTAGAGATCAATAAAGGGCTGACCCAATTTTCTTTGTCCATAGTCATATTAAGAAGGGGAAAACCACTCCCTCCTACCCAGAGGACTGATCCTAGGCAGATAAAAAGAAACAATACACACATACACATAAGCACACATATTTCTAGTCTAATGTCTATTTCAAAGGTTATTAAACTCCTTATTGAGGTTATATTAGAAGTTATTATTTTTAGACAACATTAATTTTCTACCATCAAAAGTTCACATTTTATTAAATATGATTCTGCCCTTAATGATGTTTCCAAATGCCTAATTCTCTGTTCACAACCATAGGTCTAGATATTGCTATGCTTCTGCTGATGTTTACAAACGAGAACTTATGCTTTCCACTAGATTAAGCATTTATTTTACTTAACATAGCATGTTTCTCTGTCCACAACAATAAAGTTTCTTTCTTGGATATTGTTCTGCCTTTACCAACTGAAGCCTCTAATAATCTCTGGTTAAATCTCTGGTCAGAATGCTAAGCTTCTATGCTTTCCCACTGGGTAAATCTGTTACTTGTTGATTGCAACACCTGCATCTCTATATTTAGATACTGCTCTGATCTCATATGGTTACCTGCTAGATAAGACATTATTTGTCTAATAAAAACTTTATTCTAGTAATCAAAATTGGGCCTAATTATACAAAGCTCATGGTTCGTATGCCAATAATCAAAGCTCGTAGCTTTTCCAGCTTGACACACTTTAATTCTTTTAAATCTGACACCTTTAGCCTATACCACGTTAAAGACTTTTATTTTCAAGTTAAGAATGCCTTCTTCCTTACTTCTCCAGGAAGCACTTCTTCTCTCCTTACTTACCATCTAAGTTAATCACCACTTTTCCATAAAAGGCATGTCATATATAGCAATATTCATATATATATATATACATATATATATACATATATATATATACATACATATATATATATATATATATATATATATATATATATATATATACCAGATCATGATGGCTAATAGGCTTAATATGATCTGGGAGTTTTGTCCCTCAATGTCTTTGCTAATTATCACTCTCCTAAAGAGCTGCCTCCTCTAGCACCCTAGGAGAAAGCCTCCTGGGCCACGTGGGATAACAACGTGCCATGTATACAAAGTGGAATCCTAACATTCGGCAAGAAGAAAAACCAAAACCTGAGGCTCCCAGAAACCACATCTGCATTACCAGAACTTCAATGATGGACTACAGCAATTGTGGAGAATTAAATGTTACTTGCCTGGAGCCAAAACTATTTTGAACTGCATTAGCTTTTTAGAATAGCCATCTTGTTATCTTTCTGTATATGAATTGGCTTCTCCAGCTGAGACACCTGTTGTTCTGAATTATAATTCTCCCAGCTCTACTCCCTTCAAGCTAGACTTATATATGCTTCAGATTTATAGCTCTTTCTCTTATATCCCAGGACCCCTGCACATCTACTACAGCTCAGCCTTTTATTTGTCTCCATTTCAACAGACCCAGTTGTTGCCTCCTCAATAACCAGTTTTAATATTCGTAGGCCCCCTTCTAGACTTCTGTTCTCCCAGTCTACCCCTACATGCTATGTAGACTTCCTTATCCTGATGCAAGAATACAGATATAAGTCCTGACACCTTACAACAGGGAAGTCTGCAGTACAGCGCTCCTTCATTTTCAGGTTGAAGAAGTAAGATAAGACCACTACACCCCTGAAACTCTATGGCTTCTTCCTTTCCCACTCCCCCTTTCAAAGAAATTTTGTCCATTTTTTATAGAAGCGAAGATGCTGGGATGTTAGAGTCTCAGAGCTCCCCTCATCTTCTCCTCCCCCTTACCTCCTAGGCAAAACTCTTCAAAGCATAGAGCCAACGGGGCTGTCCAGGAGCACTAGCTCAAGCCCATCCGTTCTGCTGGACAAGTCACCATGTCCTAAGGCTATGGACATGAGAAGCCCACGTGGCATTCTTGATCTCTGATTCTTTTGGCCTTCATTTCTGAAGTCAGGTTTGTATTTTTCTTTTAAAAGCTTTCTATTGACAATGTCCATATATGTACACAATATACTTTTATCACAATCCTCTCCCATAATCCCCTACTCCCCCTCTCAAATCCTCCCACCTCCACTGAATCCCTCTTCTATCTGTAACAGGGTGCTAGGGGTGCAGGAAAGTCCATGAACCCCAGACCCTAGGTTAGTTTCTAATTTTAATCAAAGAGTTGAATAAAAAAGGAGACTGGCAAGGATAATTATTAAATTATTATATTTATTGCAGGAAGTACAGAGCCAAGGAGGGGTGCCCACATGACTAGAGCTCTCACATGGAGGGCCTGAAAAAAAACATGGGAAGAAAAGAGAAAAGAAAGTTCAAGGAGCTCCTGCCATACGGGGAGCTGGAGGGGGTAAAGAACCCATGCGGAGAGTAAAGGCTGGGGAGCCGAGCCAGCCCAAGCCCAGCTGAGGGAAAAGCTCACCCATAGCTGCAAGTTCCCAAGTGGTTAGAGAGCCTGCCCTATCCTTTATTTTATTTATTATTATTATTATTATTTATTATTATTTATTTATTTTATAACCTTTTAGTGGAGGTGAGCTGTCTCCCCAGCTCCTGTGAACCAGAGGTATAACTTGTTGGTAAGGGTTAGGGGCTGTCTCAGGAAGAGGTTAGCCCTGTCACCAAGTTCCAGGGGCTGAACTTGACCAACCACAATGTTTAAATCCTATGAAGGACCTCACTTTCAGGAGGAGTCCTGGCTGTTTGTAGGAAAACAGGTCTGGGGAAATAGGCAAGAAAGAAAGAAATCAGATCATCTTTGATTTCTAGCAAGTGCAAAATTTCCTGCCCTTTTTACCTTCAGGAGTCCCCTCTCTCATTTCCATTTGTCTCTCTTCTATTTTGATGCCATAATTTTTCCCTTCTGTTATTCAGGTCTTGTGTAGGTAGTGTCAGCCACTGTGAGGTGAAGAATATCAAGGCCACTTTGTGTCTGCAAGACAGCATTTATATTACTCCCTCTGTCTCTGCATCTCTCTCTGTGTTAGCCTCCCATCTGCTTTCCTTTTTATACACACACTTTCCTCTCTCCACTTCCAGGCTCATACTCAGATCCTTTCCCTGTGAACCCTCTGCCTGCCATTGCTTCTGGGTTGGCAGTGCTGGCATCCATTACTCCTTGCCCTCCCCTTGCTTACAACTTCTTCTCTGACTTGTTAGTTAATAAACTCCCTATTCCCAAATGTGTGTTCTCAGTCCTCTGATTTTTGAACCCTAACAGTCTAACAATCAAAATCCCCCTAAGATGCAGATGTCAAAATCCTTAACCAATTACTAGAAAATCAAACCCAGTCACATGTAAATAAGATTACATGCCGCCAGAAAGTGGGATTTATCTTCAAACACAAGGATAGTTTAATACTTGCAAATCAGCTCATGTGATATACTATAATATTAAATGACAAAGACGTAAAACAAAAGAAATACTATACATGATGACCTGAGGAGAGTTAGAGAAAAGTATCTGGCAGACTGAACACCCATGCTTTGATTGCAAACAATATTTTCACCCGGGGCGTCATGGCACACACCTTTAATCCCAGCACTCAGAAGGCAGAGGTAGGAGGATCGCCATGAGTTCAAGGCCAGCCTGAGACTACATAGTGAATTCCAGGTCAGCCTGAGCTAGAGTGAAACCTTACCTTCAAAAAACTAAAAGAAATAAAAAATAAAAGTAAAGTAAATAAAAACAATATTTTCAACAAAGTAGTGGCAGATGGGAACTTACTACAACTTATTAAGAGCATCTGCAAAGACTATAGCTAATACCATCCTTAATCATGAATTCATGTCCTTCCCCCTTCAGCCGAGATCAGGAGCAGGGCAAGACGTTCATGTTTATCTCTGCTACTTCTACTCAACATAACATGTAGGGATCCAGTCAATGCAGTGAGGTAAGTGAGCAACAACTAAGTAACACCCTCCAAATCCACTCTATCAAAATTAGCCCTTCAAGTTTATCCTTACTATATAATTCTTGTTTATTATTTCTGAAAGTTTCTTTTTTTTTTTTTTGCTTTCACTGAGTCAAGTCTTCTATATGTTATTGTTTTTTCTTTCCCAGTTGTGCATTGGGGTTTTATTCAATAGTTTGTTAAAGCATCTCCATTTCCTTTCATATATACGCAAACAATTCTAATGAAACTCTTACGACCTCTCATTTGGGAGGGTAGACATGAAAGTCTTAGAAAGCCCAGACTGAGAGTTCTCTGAGGCCAAGAATTAGTCCATGACAATCACAGCTCAGTCTCTCTGTGCTCCATGTGTGAACTCTGGCATAATGTTAAAACAGAGGATTGCTGAAATGCACATTTCCTCCCTGGTGTAGAAAGAACATCATTATTCAGAGACGAGAGCTTGAAGCTGCAGGACTGTCTCAGCTCCATGTGCTCCAGCAAAGTCAACGGTGTTGTCTGGAAGTAGCTCAAGCATCTGTCCATCTTTGCCCAGAACCACATATCGGTATTCCACATTCCCCACTCCCCAGGGTTGTGAACATTAGTTAGCAGAATGCAACAAGTGCCCTAGCATTGAGAGAGCTCCCTGAAGGCACATTTTCCTTCCCCTTTTTTTTCTGCACTGAAGAAATAGCTTAGCCCACCTGGGCACAATTTTTAGACAACGTTTCATGTAGCCCCAGTGTCTAAACAGTTATGAATTGCCACAAATAAGTGGGCAATGATGTGCCATTGGACACAGGTCAGCATTACTGACAGCAGGAGGGTGATAAGGCCTCTCTAGCCCTGGGCTCTAACCACTTCATCTCACAGCTTTAACTCCAATTGTATGTTTTATAGAATTACTTTATTGCATGTCCCTGTAATCTCTCTGTTTGAGTTTATTTGTGAGAAATAAGAAGTGGCTTCCTGCTGTCTATGTTCTTGGAAGCTGCAGTTTTTAGCTTACTGGCTGGGAATTGGATGAAGCAATGATCACGTACCAGGGAGGAGGCCCTGGGCTATGGGACACCAGGCCCAATTATCACCACCTTGACTGCCCCGAGGACACCAGCGGGACACTTTTCTGGTCAGATTGTGCAGTGATCAGTTCTGAACATCCCTGCAAACTCCTCCAGCTTTTCCCCATTTCATATCAAGCCAAACCCTGCCCTACTTTGTGCTAGGATCTCAAGGCAGAGCAAGAAAGATCACAAACACTTGTTGCGTCTCAGAGTCCTTCCTTAAGTATTCTTGATATTGGCTATGGGCCCATGTGTGTTGCTCCCACAGCCATGAAGGAGGACTCTTTATATTACTGAAAAATTGTCCTGGGTGAAGAAGGCTCTCTGGACCTAGGAATGTCCCATACATACTCCCAGCAGGGATAGAGGCGCAGGTGAGCACTTGGCTCCTAAGCATGGCAGTGGCCTTCTGAAAACCACATTCTAACCACTGCGCATACTTTCCAGTGAAAATATTGATTCTAGTGCTGGGCGTGGTGGCACACACCTTTAATCCCAGCATTCGGGAGGCAGAGGTAGGAGGCCCCCCTGAAACAGCATAGTGAATTCCAGGCCAGTCTGAGGTAGAGTGAGACCCTACTTCAAAAAAACAAAACAAAACAAAAATTGATTGCAAGTGAAGCTACAGAATTCTCCCAAACCTGAAAATAATCAACAAAACACATTTTTTATTTCTGTTTTCATTTTAAAAAATTGAATCATGTTTTATATAGTTTATGCCACTACAGTATGTAAGTGGTTCATAATATAGTTCTTTATGGCTGAATAGAAATACATTGTATATATGTACATTGTCATTATACATTTCTCCTTTGATGAACAACAAGGTTGATTCCACTTACTAGCTATTGTGAACAGAGCAGCAATAAGTATGGGTGCACAAGGCCTCTTTAGTAGGGTATAGAGTCCTTTAGGTATATGCCCAAGAGTGATATAGCTGATTAGTTCCATTTTTACCTTTCTTGAGAAACCTCCACACTGATTTCCATGGTGGCTATCCCAGTTTACACTCTTACCAACAGTGGAGTGCATTCGTTTTCTTGGTAAAGCCATTCTTGACAGGGGTGAGATGGAATCTCAAAGTAGTTTTTTAAAAAATATATATTTTATTTATTTTTTCAATGCTGAGGACCGAACCCGGGGCCTTGCGCTTGCTAGGCACAAGCGCTCATCCACTGTGCTAAATCCCCAACCCCTTATTTATTTATTTGAGAGAGAGAAAGAAGGAGACAGAGAGAAAGAGATAGGGAGGGAGGGAGGGAGGGAGGGAGGGAGAGAGAGAGAGAGAGAGAGAGAGAAACGGGTGAACCAGGACATCCAGCTACTGCAAATGAACTCCAGATGCATGCACCCCCTTGTGCATCTGGCTTATGTGAGTCCTAGAGAATTGAACTGGGATCCTTTGGCTTTGCAGGCAAATGCTTTAACCACTAAGCCATCTCTCCAGCCCCTCAAAGTAGTTTTAATTTGTATTTCCATGGTGGCTAAGGATACTGCATGCTTTTAAAAATACTTATTGGCCATTATATATTTCTTCTTTCAAGAAATTCCTGTTCAGTTCTTTAGCTATTTTTTTTTTTAATTTGTTTATTGAGGTAGGATCTAGCCCAGGCTGACCTGGAATTCACTACGTAGTCTCAGTATGGCTTCGAACTCATGGTGATCCTCCTACCTCTGCCTCCCTCCCAAGTGCTGGGATTAAAGGCATGCACCACCATGCTCAGATCCTTAGTTATATTTGATTGGCTATTTTTTTAGTTCTTTGTATACTCTAGATATGAATCCTCTGTCAGATGTATAACTTGCAGATTTTTCTCCATTCTGTAGGCTATCTCTTCACTAAGTTTCTTCTGCTGTACAGAAACTTTCTTAATTTTGTGAGATCCCATTAGTTGATTGTTGACCTTATTTCCTGTGTAACTAGAGCCCTAATCAAAAACTTATCTATTTATATATCTTAAAGTGTTTTCTTTACTTTCTTATTTAACAGTTTCAGGGTTTCAAGTCTCATGTTAAGGTCTTTGATCCATTTGGAGTTGATTTTTGTACACGGTGAGAGATAAGATAAGAATTTAGTTACTTCACTCTGCATATAGTGATCCAGGTTTCCCAGCACCATTTTCCAAAGAGACTATCCTTTCTCCAATGAGCCTTTTTTTTTTTTTTTGGTTGTCTTTTGTTTTTTTTAGGTAGGTTCTCACTCTAGCCTAGGCTTACCTGGAATTCATTATGTATTCTCAGGCTGGCCTTGAACTCACAGCAATCCTTCTACCCCAGCCTCCTGTGTACTGGTATTAAAGGCATGAGTCACCATGCCAGGCTATTTTTGTCAAGTTTTTTCATTTGTTTTTCTGAAAAAAAGGTTGCTTTTCGGAAGAAGCTTCAGGTCAATATTTACTGCATTGTTTTAGTTAATATAACCCTCACTATTCATTTCATTCTATCACACGATTAAAAATAAGACAGTCTGCACTTCTTTTCTCTGTGGTTGCAATATTGATACCCAATTTACTCTCACTTTCCCATGCAGTCAGCCCTGTGTATTTCCATAGTGGTTTCACCAGTTTAAACTCTTACCAACAGTGAATAAGGGTTCCTTTTCCCCCATACCCTCATTAGCATTTGTTCTGTTTTCTCAATGAAAGCCATTCTGACAGGGGTGAGATACATATTCAAATACACCATCTACATATTCAACTAACCGTGGTTGGAAAATACTAGAAGAAAATTGCACTTCAACTTAATATGCGAAGATTTCTTTTTCTTGATATGATTCCCCATGCAATATAACTATTTACACAGAGTTGACATTGCACTAGGTTTTATAAATCATCTAGAGATGGTTTAAGGTAAAACAGGATGATGTGTGTAAGCTACATGGAAATACTTGACCACTTTATATTGTGATTTAAGACTTTAGTATTTTAGGGGCTCCTGGAACCAACCCCTATGAATACAGAGGCACAGTTGTTTTAGGACCCTGAGTCATCCTTACCATGTTGACTCTGAGCTTGTCCACATGACTGTCCTTGAGAAATAAGACAATTCAATGTGTCACTGACAAAGACTGGAAAGGCCCTTGGACTCTATGGCTGGTATTGTCATGCACTTCTTGGTACCCTCTAGCACTTCTGCCATGTCATGAAGCCTAGAAGGACCGGCTAGGTGGCGAGAGAACTGTGTGACATGTCAGCCTCCTCACAGCAGCCATCAGACAATCAGCATTCTCAAGCATAGCTGCCCAGTCACTCACTCAAGAGTTAACTACAGGGGCTGGAGAGATTGCTCAATGGTTAAGGCTCTTGCCTGTGAAGCCTAAGGACCCAGGTTTGATTCCCCAGTACCCACATAAGCCCAGATGCACAAAGTGGCACCTGTGTCTGGAATTCATTTGCAGGGGCTGGAAGACCTGGTGTGGCCATTCTCTCTGTGTCAGCCTCTCTCTCTCTCTTTCAAATAAGTAAGTAAGCAAATGAATGAATGAATGAATGAATAAATAAATAAATATTTTTTAAAAAGAGTTAACTACAGAAAAATGAGTGAGCCCAGGGGAACCAGCAGAACAACCACTGAGCTGACTCTCAACTCAAAGTGTTGTCCTCATAATCATGTGCTAAACAAATGCTTGTTTTAAGTCTCTAAGTTCTGAGGTTTTGTTGTGCAACAAATGCTAACTTGTTGATCAGTCCATAGGGCGGAAAATTGGGAAACCATAGACTAGTAAAGGAATTTTCCCATTAGTTGCTGTTTTATTTAATGAAATAAAATGCACTAATTGGAGGCTGCACTTGTACCATAAGAATGCTTCTGGGAACAGGTCTTTGTTTGCACAGACCTCCTCAGGGATTACAGTGTCCAGTGTAGACTATCCCCTGAAATCCACCCTTGATGTCTTAGACCACATCGGGAAATGAAGGACAGCCACATGGTATCATGATTTCTTTCCTCTTCATTCTATGGGGTGGGGAGCATGTCTTGGTCTTGGTGAGCTCCTTGGAAGTTGGCCAGAAAGTCTGACTAAGGGAAGATTTTAAATAATGTGTTGTTCTATCAATGTTATTAGGAATCTTTCTCTGGCCAAGTTACAAATGCCAACATGTTCCATAAAAGGTCATCCTAGGGCTGGAGAGATGGTTTAGTGGTTAAGGCACTTACTTAAAAAGCCAAAGGACCCAGGTTAGCTTCCCAAGGACCCTTATAAGCCAGGTACACAATGTGGCACATGTTTCTGAAGTTTGTTTGCAGTGGCTGGAGGCCCTGATGTGCCCATTCTCTCTCTCTCATTGTATCTGCTTCTTTCTCTCTCTCTCTTTCAAAGAAATAAATAAAATAAAGTAAAATATTTTAAAAGGGTCATTCTAAAACCACAATACAGAACAAACACCATTACTATCACCAAATATTCCTAATGCTGTATACTTCAAAGAATTGTCTCTGGTGGTTGAACTGCCATTGCTGGGACATAGCAAAACATTTGGGTGTTACAGCTCATTTCTCCAGCTGCTTCCACCACTGGTCAGAACCCTGTATCTATCATGTCTACCTTCCATGCACACCACTTCCTAACTTTTAACTCAAGAGATTATCTCTGAGTAGAAACTAGACCTCTACAAATTCCAAAACCCAAGCCAGCTAGCTGAAATTATTGTGTGAAACTGATGTAATAAAATGGAGGCAGTAATGGATTGCCAAAAATGTAGATTCAGACATACTGTGGATCAAAACAAATTGCATTTCAGGATTCATTGTGTTTATTTCCAAGCTCAATTAGATACTTCTGCATGTGTTAAAGAAGGAGGAATAGAATTCTCAGTCCATTGTGAAGTAAAAGGAGGGAAGTTGGCTGAGGTCTAAGAAGACACGCTGGTCTTAATACTGATCTTAATGACCTTGACATGGTGTGGATTATTCAAGCAAAGTATATAGAGGTGTGGAACAAAATGCTTCTGAGTGAGAAAACAATGGTGGAGACATTTAGAAATTTCTTTCACATTTTCAATCTAGCCACTATGCCAGGCCATAAATTGCGGAGACATACCGTACCTTGGAGCTGATTTTCCAGGAACTCTTAACTGAGCTAAACATCATCTGTGAGCCACTCTTCTTATCTCCAATCAATGAGAAATCTCATCCGGTAAGTATTTCTTCCCCACTGCTCATGCTGCCCTGATTGGCTCCCTCTCCATCCCTTATGGTAACAGGGCTCTGTGCCTCTGGCTTGGTCACACCCTCACCTCATCTTTTACACATCTTTATCCTAATGCTGCAGCCACAGCAGTTTCCCAGAACACAGATCTGGCTACAGCCCTACTACCTGAAACCTTCAGGTTCTCTACAGCCAAGGGCAGGGGATCTAGTCTTCCCACCTGTAGTGCGCAGTTCCTCCACCTCACTCTGTGTTATCATGTCCATCAAACTTTGGCATATTCTCTAAGCTTTCAAAACCTGAGTCTAGTAGTATGGCCCACACAGTATTGCACAGCATGGACACTGGAGCCATGTGGGGTGACAGGTCCAGGTGAGCCTGAACTTTCTAGTCTGACGCTCTGCTGTCCAGCACTCCCCTTGGCTTGTCACCTACCTTTTCTCATAGGCACCTGGCAGCGTGACTATCCTGAATCCACTCTCCCCTAGACAGCTGAGGTCCCTGGTGGCAGGACCCACTTCCCTCTCAGGCCACTGCCTCTCGGCATCCCCATATTTTTCCTCAAGACACAGGCACTTCTACAATGACTTCTGACACCCCTTCATCCAAACCCGGAGCTCAGAGTTCCAACCCCATATCAGCTTTCAGAGAGACAACAGGGCACCCCTTCATCGAGATTCCTGTGTCAAGTTCAAGCTGCTTGTGGTGTCTGTTTCCCTGATTCACACAGGCCACGCAGATATAAACACTTGCTTTTACCCAAACCAGGAACTTGAGAAATGGTAGGCATTTGCAACAGGTTTTCGCACAGATACCAAAGTACCCTCCCAGTTTCTGCAAGGCTCTAGCTGGCCTCACGTCTCTTCTCTTTCCTTAAGTGTTACCAGATGGTGCTAAGGTAGACAGGGGTCACCACTCATGGGCCTGCCTGTCAATGGATCTCATAGACTCCCTTCATGGGCAATGCTCCCTCACCCGATTTTACCTGTGAACTTCCTCCTGACCAGAGCTATCCTAAGAATGGCTACACCTTTCCATGGAAAGTCTCCTGTACTCTGGATCTAGCCACATTGTCCCACTCAGGGTGACAGCTCCTTCAGTCTCTTCTAAAGTGTTTACTTCCTCCAGGTCACTGCTCTCAAATCATTCCAAGTTCAACATATGTCCTTGAAACTCCTCTGGCCACTCTGAACTTCTACCAGCACGTCCTTCCTCTTCAACCTTATTGCCATGGGCAGGTGTCCCTGACCCCAGCTTCCCTCAACAAACAGCCTGATGATCTCTCCAGAGAGGCCAAGAGGCCAGTCTCCTGCCTCCCCAAGATTGTTCCTGGAGACTCCCAGCCTTTGTGCTTTTCCCTGGACATCTCCCCTTCAACTCCCAAGAGTTCTTGCCCAACTTAGCCAAAAACAAACAGCCTTTCCTTTTGAGCACAGCTGCCTTCTGAAGGTTTGTGATTTCCTTGTTAGTTAACATAAAGAAATTGCTGCTCTCTCCCCTTCTCTCTTGCCTTTCCTCTTCTCTCCTTCCCTTTTTTCCCTCTTCTCTCCTTCTTATCCTTCCCTCCATTCCCCTTCCCTCCTCTTCCCTCTCCTCTTCTTTTTCCCTCCCTTGCTCCCTCTCCTCTCCATTCACATCCTGGGAGAACATTCTCTGTTATCCCCTGTCCCTGCAATGCAGTGACCTCTCAATTTCTCTTGCAGTTCCTATGAAAGGATGTATGGACTGAACAGCCATGGACCACTGCGCCCTATCATCCAGGATCCTCTTTGCAGGTTTCTATGCATGAAATTCTGTAATTCAAATGCCCTTGCCTACCTTAATACTAAATGACTTGGACTGAGTTCATAGTTCAGTGATGGAATCCCTGCCTAGCATGCAGAAGACCCAGGCTTCATTTACCCAGCACCACACACAAACACAAAAATTAAATAATCAACTTATCTTCCTTTTTCAATTTCTACCGTTTCAATCAGCAGGTTTCCAAGAAACTAATGATCTTCTAGTAGAAAATTTGAAATGTCAAATCACCCACTTGTGACAGCATAGACACTTCTAGTGGAGTTGTGAAGGGGAAAGTGGAGGGGGGATTATCACGGTTTATTGTCTATAATTATGGAAATTGCCAATAACAATTATATATAAAATACTTCTCCAATTGTCCCTACACATGTGTCTCTATCCTCAGATGTCCCTCTCATCTTGCTTTTGCCAGTGGTCTCTTTCTTGTGGGATGACATCCCTAACTGTCCTGCCAGTTAGTGCTGGTATTGATGTTCCTTCTTCATGGAAGTTACCTTGGATCATCATTGCTCAGGGTCACAGCTGCTGCCCTCAGCTGTTGGTCCACCTTGTCTTCTCCCACTCCTTTCATCCTCCACAAAATACTCAGGAGTGAGGGGCCACTGAGTGCTCCTTCAGTTTCTCTGCATTTTTTGCACACTAGTTTCATTCCCTGGGTTTTTCTCACCTTCCCCCACCAAGTCCCACCACCTCATCCCAGAAACCCCTCCCACAAGTGCGTCCGCTCACCTCCAGCTCTTGTAACTCCTCCTCCTCCTCCACGTCATAGGACAAGGTGTGGATTTTGATGTCATCTGCAGAAAGATCGATGAACTTCCCATCAGGGTACTCCAGGCTATCTTTGGTGGGCGACCTGTCTTCAATGAAAGTGGTCTCACAGCAGTCGGCGGCCACGCCATCTCCCCAGGAGCGCAGCACACCCTCGGAGTACAGGATAATGTTAGGGCGATAATGGGACTCCACTGACTGCTGCAGGGTGTTGGGGTCCAGCAACTGCTGCACTGGCTCACTCCTGCCACTGTCCAGGCTGCCTGGTGCCGCGCTGGCCACCAGCCGGTGGCTCTGGTACTGGGGAGCTGGGTAAACAGACACCAGGCCATCTCTGCTCTCGGCCATGAAGTTTCTGGTGTTAATTAAACCATTCCTCTTGCCAGCATCACTGATCTTACTGTGTACCAGCACGCTCTTCTGTTCAACGATGCCATCCATGGTAGGCTCCCTTCCCAGCTGGGCGTCAGGCTGGCGTGCTGGACTCACACGTCACACATGCCTCAGGGGACCCATTTTCCTGGAGGAGTAGGAAACAGAGATTAATGAAAAAGCACACTTGAAACAAAGCTCATCACACAGGCCCATAGTGCTTCAGATTAGACTAGTCATCTGATATGCACAGCAGCAGTGCAGTCAGATAAATATGCAACCTATCCTGTTCACTGAATTCTAAAAAGGCTCTATTAGAGTGCCAGCCAAAAACTGACTACCTGCATTTCTATAGTTTTTGCTTCCAAATGGAGGAAGCTGCAGGAACTGGATCGGTGAGGCCCTACAGAAGCCTCTGACTGTTAGAGGCATCCTGAAACCCAGGGAAGCTCATCACATTAGCATTCTACCAGCCCACAGGGAAATATGATTGTACCTCTGTAATGGGGATTGACTCTTCCAGGCACACAACTACTCACTTAAGAAGGAGGGCGCACAGCCAAGGAAAACAAGTTTTAATACAATGTCTCACACAGACTTAAAAGATGAAGGATGGGAAAACTCACATTGTTAGTCTATAAGTGGACAACATTCTCCATTGAAGACATACCCATGTGTACATACAAGCACATTCTACTGTACCCAAACAAAATGAGCCTAACATTTACCCATGTCTCCTGGATGCTTCCTTGCTTTGGTTTACTTGACTTAGTTGAAATGCTATACATTCAGTTTCCATGGAGTACTCCAAACTGTTTATCCCTTTAGGTCTAGGTTTGCGCAATATTGAAAGAGAGAGGAGAAATGGGAGGGAAATAGGATGAAAAGGGACAGGGAAGGGATAAGAGTTTAAGCTTTTAAGAAGTTTAATGTTTTTTTCCAGCTTGCCCATTGATAATATGCATAAAACATTTCATTCAGTTAAGAACATTTTCAATAATAGCTGTTTTATTCTTTTCAAATTTTTTATTAACAACTTCCATGATTATAAAAAATATCCCATGATAATACCCTCTCTCCCCTCACTTTCCCCTTTGAAACTCCATTCTCCATCATATCCCCTCCCCATCTCAGTCAGTCTCTCTTTTATTTTGATGTCATGATCTTTTCCTCCTGTTATGCTGGTCTTGTGTAGGTAGTGTCAGGCACTGTGAGGTCATGGATATACAGGCCATTTTGTATCTGGGGGGAGCATGTTGTAAGGAGTCCTACCCTTCCTTTGGCTCTTACATTCTTTCCACCACCTCTTCCGCAATAGACCCTGAGCCTTGGAAGGTGTGACAGAGATATTGCAGTGCTGAGCACTCCTGTCAGTTTTTTCCAGCACCATGATGCCTTCTGAGTCATGTCAAGGTCACTGCCATATGAAAAGAGAAGATTCTCTACCAAAAGTGAGAGTAGCAAATAATAGCTGTTTTATTTGGTGATAGATACAGTAATCTAAATTACAGTCTGACCAAAGGATGAACAGTAGAGAGGACACCTTTATGACTAATTGCAAAAAGATCCGAGAATATATTCAAATGACCAGGTCAAACTACAGCATATGCACTGTGAGACAATGAGTATTACTAATGTAACACCATGTGCAGTTTAAGAGAGGTCAGAAATACACCATCACCTCTGCTTACATGGCTTTGCAATCTGAGAACTGAAATCATTAATTAAACTGTTTGAATAAAGATCCTCTGGGTAACTGCAATCCACCACAGGTTTGTTTATGGCAGTTACCTTCTCAATGCTAGGATAAAAAACTTGACCTAAAGCAGCTTATGGGAGGAAAGGGTTTATTTAATCTTACAGTTTCAAGGCAGTTTCATCATAGAGGGGAACACATGGGAAACCAGGCAGTCAGGTTTCACATTTGTCATATCTCTTGGAGGAAGTAGTGCAAGTCAGCTAGCTCTGAACCCCCAGTGAGCTGGTCTAATAAACTTCAAGGTCTCCCAATGATATACCTCCTCCAGCAAGGCTTCATGTCCCAAAGACTCCACAGCTTTCCCAAATGGGCACCAGCTGGGGACCAAGTATTCAAAATATATGTCGGGGGAGCTTTTCACATTTAAACTACCATCACCTCTGTGCTTGACAATCTTCCAGGCTAGAACAATGTGCTTAATGAGACATTTCTGGTTCAAGCATCAACTTCTCCAACCTTCCTCCTTCCACAGAGAAGCCACTGCCTGTTCTCCAATTCGGCCCTCATATCATCTGTGATCTGGTGGATATACCAGCAAGATGTGAAGAGTCTTGAAGACTCACTTCTCATATCGAATGTGCTTTTCCTAAACACTTGTGAATATCTCACAAGAATATATGTGATTGCATTTGTTCAAGTTCAGTCTCTTCCACTGAGTCATATATTCTTACCCATCCAGAAGTAACCTTTCCATGTGCTGGTTTGCTCTCTTCACCTCTCTTGCATTTTCCCCTACAATGCCTGTTGTTGCATCCTTCTCTGTCAGAGTGATAGCTCTTGAGGTCAGCATTTTCCTCTTGCTCCAGTATTAGTCTAAGCCCAGGGAATCAGTGTCATATTTCCCCTTTTTTGCATGTGGTATGGAGCTGGTGGTCAGTATCTGTGTGTTAAAATAAACTATGTCCAGTGTTATGTGATGAAAATAACTCTTACTTAGTAGGGTCTTCTCAAGTTACCCATGCACCAAAGGTGAGTTTGACATTAGGGTTTCCTGAGGTAAGTATGGCTTAGTTTCTTTAATTTGCTCGATAGTTTGTTGCTCAAAGTACTGCTGACACCCAGCAGCCTCAGCACCATCTGGAAACCAGTTAGAAATGCAAAAGAGCTGAGCTCAGTGAGAGTAGGTGTATACCTAGCATGTGTGGTGCTCTGGTGTCATCCCCAGCTACACACACACACACAGCAGAAGCTGCAGTGGGACCCATGCCTCTTGAATCATAATCTACATTGTAACATTATTTCTATAGCTCAGTTTGCATATTAAGGTTGGAGGGGCACTGTTCAACTGTGCTGCTACCATGGGGAAAGTTGCTTGAATTTTAAAATTGATTACTTATCTTTAAAAAATTCTAATAAATATAAGTTGGACATTCCTAAAAAATCTGGTCTCCAAAATATTTTGTGGCTGAGGTGACGCTGCAAGTGGAAATTCCCAGGCAGGTTCACAAAAACAGTATAAAATCACCTCCAGGCCATGTGTGTAAGAGTGTACAAGCACAAATGAATTCTATGTATAAACTTGAATCCTATCCCCAAGATACTTTGTTATATACATGCTGATATTCCAAAGTCTAAAGTTGGTTGCAATCTGAAACACTTCTGGTCTGAAGCATTTTAAGTCGGGGATGCTTGTATACCAAGCAATTTATCTTCTTAAGTAACAATAGTTTTTCTCATTGAAGTGAATTTTTTTCTAGCTTTGAGTATTATAAATTAAGTCTAAATGAAAAGGTTGAGTCAGTGAAATTTTATTTTCACTGTGGCAGCATCTTTGGATGTATCTGTCAAGATGGGCCTGACTTCTGGGTTCTGGTTAACTTTGTAAGTACTATAGTCTCATTTCCTTCCATGTTTACCCCTACCCACTACCATCCACTCACAGTCTTTCCCTGAATCTGAGGTGATCAGCTTAGTGGTCAAATTGGGACAAAATGGCCCTGTGAAGCTGCCATATAAGGTGGTATACCTGATTCATACCAGAACATTTGAGAGTCCTCCTCAGTTTAGCCTTCTGCTCTTCCAGGCCTATCCCTAACACATTCTTCTGTCTGTTGAAAGTCTATGTTTGTTCATGTCAGTGGTATTTAGAACCACTGCATACAAAGTAAAAACTTATTGCTTATCTTTTTTATTTTTGCTTATAAGATCTTTTCTGTGTCTAGGGGCTGCATTTTCCTGATAGATATTTCTTGGGTGGCACCAAAGCTGATCTCCCAAAGCTACCCTTTTGGGGAGGTCATGGCATCTGTCTTTTGAATCTATCAGAGTCAGCTGATGAAGTGGATGACTGTCTAACCAGGCTGTACCTATTTCTTTTCTTATGTAGGCAGTTGGAGATGGAGCTTGTGAGATGATGAAGAGGGGCTATGATCAGCATCTGAGACCCCATAGTTACTCTTTCTTTAGATCTTAGTCTTTGTCTTTCTAAACCCCAGTAATAAGTACCTCCTGGTGAGTCAGTGACATACACATATGTCAATTAGTTTGGATGAATACCAAGTGTATGAGAACACAGGTAGGGACTGTGAAAGAAAGAAAAAAATACAGAGTAGATATACAACATCTTCATCACTAATTTTATATTGTAAATAAACACATATTTCTTTACTATATACTTTTATTAGTATAAAGAGCTCTATGTTAAGATTCAATAGACTAGAGATTTAGCCTTAGTGTTGCTACTAAATATCTGAATAATGGTGGTCAAGGTGCTTACAAAACTGAAGTTCTTGAGGGAGTATGTGTGCAAGTAGAATATTGAGATGCAGTTCAGCTCCATTGTTTCTATCTTTTGGAATCAGAGTCTTGAAATTTTATGGAATTAAATACAGCTTTACCATGAAATGGCTTTCTTGATGAATTCTATCAAACACCTAAGAACAAAAAAGCAATCCTTTCCAAACTTTTCCAGAAAACTGAAGAGAGAAGAAAATAAGCCTCCTGACACATTCTAAAAGAGCCAAACAAGAACATTATGGGAAAAGAAAACACAGACCAAATACTTATGAATTGTGAAGTAAAAATCATCAATAAAAAACCAGCAAAGCAAATCAAGCAGCATATCCAGAGAATTACACACCATGAACAAGTGGTATTTACTCCTGGAATGCAAGGCTGGTTCACTTTCTGAAACCTTGTCAATGGAATGGAGCACGTTAATGGGACAATTTGTGCAGAACTTGTGCAGAATAAATGCCTGACAAAAGTCAACCCAATTTCATAATGAAAAACACACAAAAACTAGCAATAAAAGGGAACTAATAGCCAGGTGTGGTAGTGCATATTTTTAATCTGGAGGCAACATAGTGAATTTCAGGCCAGCCTGGGTGACAGCAAAACCCTACCTTGAAAAACCTCCATTGTTAAATTAAGTCCTATATATTTTCTACTTGTTGATAATGTCATAAAAAGCAATTGATTTTCCATTCCTTTTCCTCATCCTCCTGCCTCCACCTCTTTAGTAATATCTTACCAGCATATGCCACCACAACTGGCTCCATCCCTTTTCCAAATTGTTTATTGTTAGTGTATAGAAATGTAACATGTTTTCATATGTTGACTTTATATTTGGACTTAATTTAACAGAGGAGGTGAAAGACTTATATAAAGAAAGCTATAAAATATTGCTGAAAAGATTAAGGAGATTATATATATATATATATATATATATATATATATATATATATATAGACATTAAAGAATTAAACATCTGAATCTGTTTATTCAATAAGGGTAGAAAGCCAGGCATGGTGGCACATGTCTTTAATCCCAGCATTTAAGAGGCAGAGATAGGAGGATCACCATGAGATTGAGGCTAGCCTGAGACAACATAGTGAATTTCAGGTCAGCCTGGGTGACAGCAAAACCCTACCTTGAAAAACCAAAAATAAATAAATTAATTAATTAATAGAAGATTATCTTTTCAAAAATTTAATAGTCACATGCCAAAGAATAAGTTGACCCATATTAACCTCATTTACAAATTCACCTCAAAATGGATTACAAACCCTAAATATAAGATCTAAAACCCTTTTAGAAGAAAACTAGGGCAATGACTTCAAGTCATTTATCCTTTATTTCCTGGACACCAATGATAGGAACAAGAAAAGAAAAGTATAGACAAACAGGGCTTTGTAATTAAAAGAAAAAACAAAAGCCCTTTCGTGCATCAAAAGACAGAGCAAGCTGTAAACAGTGCAAGCCTCAGCAGAGAAAATGGTCAACCCATAGGAAGATTTGCAAGTAATAGACTGGATAAAGAATTTACTACCAAGTATATGCAGAGAATACAAAAAGTCTATAACCTAAGCCAAAGTATCCAATTCAAAACAGGCAAAGGACTTAACGGACATTTCTCTAAAGTAGATACGCAAATGGCCAATAAGCAGATGAAAAGGTATTCAACACCTTTAGGGAAATGCAAATGTAAACCACAGTGAGATCTAACACAAGATAGGATGGCTACTATCAGAAAAACAAAATTATAAATGCTGATGAAGGTGCAGGAAGTGAGAACTCCTGTGTTTGGGAGGAATGTAATGTGGTATATCTGGTATGGAAAACAGGATGGAGGTACCTCAACAATTCTACAGAAACATCAATCGTTGTGTGTGTGGAAGGCAAGGACTGACATCTGAGGTTGCCTTCTTGTTTGAGACAGGATCTATTACTGTTTCGCCACTGCATATGCCAGGCTCACTGGCCTGAGACTTTTCAGGATTCTCTTGTCCGTGTTTTGGATCTCACTATAGGCGTATATAGGGATGGTAGATGCACAGTGTAGTATCTGGCTTTATTTAAGTTCTGGGCATTTGAATTCAGACCTTCACACTTGTGTGGCAAGTGTTTTACCTACTGAGCCATCTCCCTAGCTCCAAAATTCTCCTTTAAAAAACAACTACCATATTATCCATAAACTACATTTCTGTATGTGTATATGTATGTATGTGTGTATGTTTGTATGTGAGTATGTGTATAATTAGACACATATGCATGTGTGAATGTATATGTATATCAGAAAACAATGGAGACAAAAAGTTGCTTTTTTCCCCCTGACATGCTAGGGGTTAAATCCAGTGCCTCATGCATGCTAGGCAAGCACTTCATCACTGAGCTACATCACAAAAATAGGGTCTTGAAAAAATACACCCACATTCATGGCAGTATTATTAATAATGGCTAAGATAAGGAAACATCACAAGTGTCCACATGTGGCTGACTGGATAAGCAAAATGTGACGTGTACATACAATGAAATATTATCTGTCCCAGGGAGGGAAGAAAATGGGAAGTTACTATTTAACAGGTATAGATCACAGTTCACAATTAAAAAGAGATACACATAAATGGTGGTTATGGTTGCACAGTATTACAAATACACTTAATGCAAACTGTACATTTAAAAGTGGCTAACAAGGTAAATTTTATGCTATTCATATTTTAACACAATGAACATAGAAGAAAACTAAAATTAAGCTGAAATGAAATGAAAGGAGACCTACTTTTTCTGAGATGCACACTATTAACAGATGAAATACTGATATGATATCTGGGACTTCTTTTACAATCATTTGGATAGGAAGAAGTGGACACCAGCAGGGAAAGTAAGGTTGGCTATGTACTGAAAAAAATTAAAACTGTTGATTTGGATCTGTGGACCATTATGCAATTATCTTCAGTTTCATGTATGTCTGAAACTTTCTATGATACAGGGGGATTTTTAAGATCACCAGTGATGGTATATAAGAGAAGAGGCAGAAAGATTACCACTAATGGAAGCCAGGAGTCAGGGTGTTGGTGAGCGAGCAGAGGGAAGATCTAGACATATGGCAGAACAGGAGTGAGATGTTCCTAGGGGAACTGTGTGTTCAAGTCTATGTCTGGTGGACAGCAGGGGCTCCACCACCAAGCTGCCTGCATGACCCTACCTTGAGGCTGTTGTTTCAATGTAGAGAGAACAGACAGTTGTAACAGGCTTTTGAGTGAGAAGCATCATCATGCAGACATTTTAGGCCAATGGATCTGTGAACAGTTTGGGGAATGAGTGTGTGGAAAAGCACTGGAGAACACCGGAGATCTGCCATTGCAAAATATCATGTCTCCTATTACTCAGCTGGCTTCAGGGCCTGAGGAAGGTTTCCTGAGGGACCCCTTGGGGCTACCTAATCCAAGAGACTCACACCAATGGCCCCTGTGTTGCTTCTGAGTGAAAAGAAGTCACGATGAAGCGAGCTGTGCAGCTTCCTTCAGTGGTTGGTGGGTTCCACATCGGGATCTCCTCGGTTGTCCTCAAAGAAGCCAGTTGTCTAGCTCCTCAGGGACACAGGCATCTATCTGCCAGCAATCCTGGCTTAGCACCTTCTGTTCTCTGTCACAGACATGGGAGGCAGGTGATGAGGAAGGCAGCAGTGCTGTCCTGGGCTCTCATTCACTCCTGTTGGGGACAATCATGCCTCTGGGCTGTGTTTTCCAGTCCCAAAGACTGTGCTCAGATGGGCTCGCAGTAGTGAGCAGGCATTGCCCAGGGGAGATTTATTAAAGGTAGACTAGGCTTCTAACAGATATGTGACAGTGTGGCTCAAGACTGTCCCCAAAATATCCAAGAGAGGTGCTGGCCAGGCATACAGAGCTATTGCAGAAACTCAGAGTGGCAAGGTCACTGGTTCTCTGAAGAAGTCACTATAGAGAGCTCAGACAGTGTAGACTGCTAGCTGACTGGTCAGAATCAGAGGCCCAGCTTATCAAATTCGAACTGAAAACACAGCCATCTTGACTCTGTTTGGTATTAAGGTTAAAGTGGCAAGGATTTCCAAAGACCATTTCTGAATAAGTCACTGTAAACGGCCTCTCACTGGAAATCCATCTAAATGAGAAGTAACCAAGGGAGAAGAGGTCAGGAGTGGGGATAAGGTGGAGCTCCAGGGTATCTTTCCCACAGCCATTTGCTTTCTCCTCTTGGTGCATTTGGCTCTAGATTCTTGGATCCCAAGTGCAAGAAGCCTCTCCCTCCCCTTGCTTCCTCCCTGGGATGCCATCCAGAAAACAGATCATCTTGTGGGTCCCAGTGATGCTGTGCAGACTTAGCTTGCCTTCCACTGGGTGGACAAGGGTGGCCAGGGCAGGTGGATACTGGCTGCTCATAATGACCCATTCTGTCAGAACATGTCAGGTGCATGTTTCATGAGCTACTAATGGGAGAGATGCTTATGAAAGATCCAGATGTATCCGTCCACTTCAAAACGATGTAAAAGTGCTATTTGGAGCCATGGCCATTCAAATCCACCAAAGCTCTCCTGGGGAACCTGGGAGTGAGGTGTTGCCTGGCATCCGACAGGTCCACAGAGCTTCAGGGTTCTGAGTTCAACCCCAAGTTCAACCTCATCTCCTACTGTCTCTACCTCATAGTCTAAGACTCAAGATGCCCAATTTCTCACCTCCTGGGCACAGATGTCCATTTGAACTGGCCTTCGGGTATGTGACCTCCCTCTCCGCAGAGGATCTGCCACTCTGTACTTCCTTTGTCCTTTCTCCCGTACTGTCCAGTAATTCCCACATGGCCATCCTCAGACATCACCTTACCTTGGGCACAGTCAAGCTTTGAGGCTCTTACAGTGCCCTGCTCAGGGAACACCACGTGCCTGCCATGTTCCTCGCCTAGACACAGCTCCAAACTCAGAGCCACCCTTTTGGCCATCCTCACACTTCTGACGACGAGGCCTTTACTGTTCACCTGCTCCACAGGGCTTCATGACTAACTAAGTGATGCGTTGTTGATACGGCTAGCCCCGGATCTCACTACAGTGTGCCACAGAACTTCACTGATAACATTACTTTTCTTCAATGAAGAAAAAGCTCCTGTTCACTCAGTAACCTACAGAGCTGTGCAATATTAAGACTCACTTATCTCAGATTCAGTTGTTAAACCTAGCAGTTTCTCTTGATTTACACATAAAAGTTTCATTTAAAAACAAGCTAGTTTAGCCAGAAATTCTACATTTCTTAATGGGAAGCACATTATGATATTTTAGTGATGAAGGTTAAGTGTGCATCAAACAATCTCCTAGAACCTGCCTTTGGCAACAATTTTTATCTGCAATGTGCTGGCACAGATGCTGGCAGAAAACACTGACAAACTAATGTGGACTAATTCTCATTCATCTCAGTCTGGTTTGTGGTGCTGCAACAAAATACCCAAGGCTGGATGACTTGTAAAAGGAAGCTAGTGTGGCTCAAGATTTTTGTGCCAGCATCCTCAGAAGTGTGAGGAACAGAGAATGGAACAGAAACCAGCCCCATGCAAGAAGGCTCAAGCTCACAGGTGACCTGGCTTAATATGCTAACAAGAATACTGATCTAGCCCCATGAGACTTGACCACTCCCAGGAGACAGCACTGATTCATCCATGAGTGCAGAGTCCCTGCGACAAAAGTTCCTTCTTCTAGGCCTGATCAATTACAAGTTCCACCTCAATACCTCCACACAACTATGATTCTTCTGGCACTAGAAGCTTTAAGTTGATCAGCTGGGGAGATGGCTAAGTGGTTAAAGGTGCTGATGTGCAAGCCTGCCATCCTGAGTTTGATTCCCCAGCACTCATGTAAAGCTGGATGCCAAGGAGCACACACGTCTGTGATCTCAATGCATCCATGTTGATAGGAGACAGAGCCCGGACACTCTGGAAGCTTGCGGGCCAACTAGACTGGTGCACGTGCAGCAGCAAAACAAGAGAAGGTGGAGGGAGAGGACACACACCCTGATGTTGTCTTCTGACCTTCACATGTACAGTGTGGCAAGAGTAAACACACACACACACACACACACACACACACACAATAGATAAATAGGAAAGAAAGAAAGGACATAAAGAACCCTTTGGAATGATCCATTTCCAAATTACACCACCATCTCACCACCTAGTTCATCCAATGATGATAATGCCTAAATAGCATAGATGAGATGGGTTTTTAGAAGCCTTCTAAATCTGAATCAAGGCCTTCCCACTTCAAAATAAGAATTCACTCTCAGTGTGAGTCAAAATCAGCTTGGGGTTAGAGAAGGCATCAGGGGGACAAAGCCAGCTCCTCAGAACTGAGGTGACCTCAACTCTCAATGTAAAGCTACCTTTAAAAGTGTCAAGATGGGGGCTGGAGAGATGGCTTAACAGTGAAGGTGCATGCCTGCAAAGCCTAAGGACCCAGGTTCAATTCTCCAGGTCCCACGTAAGCCAGCTGCTCGTGGTGGCACATGCGTCTGGAGTTCATTTGCAGTGGCTAGATGCCCTGGTACACCCATTCTCACTCGTCTCTTTCACCCCCCCTCCCCGTGTCTAATAATAAATACATAAAAAGAAACCTTTAAAAAAATAAAAAGAGTGTCAAAATGGAGTATCCAAATTCTGTCCCTCAAAACCAGGTGGGCATGTATCCAACCAGCAGCATATGGCAAGGACAAAGCAGACACATACATGTCACCACCTAACAACCGTTTAGTGACCCCAACTGAATGAGTGTGCTGAACACGGGGACCCAAACTCACCCTGGCTGGGATACCACTTACAGCATGGGTGGAAGACAGGCTTTGACCAAGCACTGG
This sequence comes from Dipus sagitta, assembly GCA_036346955.1. NCBI lineage: Eukaryota > Metazoa > Chordata > Mammalia > Rodentia > Dipodidae > Dipus > Dipus sagitta. The sequence continues at coordinate 33,861,564 of CM070779.1, forward strand.
GTGTGTGGAAAGAGAATCATGCCTGGAGGGGATAGCGTATGGACAATAACCTAGTTTGAGGATAAAGGTCCTCCTGTAGTGTGACTATTTAAAGAAATAGTTTGAAGGGTATTTTGGAGTTAGCTAGGTCATGAAGAGATGGGCTGATTTAGGCCATGGAAGCAGCAGATCACATGATCAGAACCCTGAGGCAGGGAACAGACAGCACAAATGCCAGGAGCTCTGGACCACACATGGGTTAGGGAGAAGAGGAGGAGGATGTGGGCAGGAGAGCTTCCTTCAATTTGTAATGAAGGAGGGGAGAATGAAGCCCCTTGCTACTGCATAGGCCCCTGGACTAAGGTGGGGTTATGGTGGTAAATTCATACATTCTAAGATGTGTGCCTCTCCTCATGCCCTGGCCTCCTCCACAACAGGGACTGACAGTGCCATCTTGTTCTCAGCCAGGCTTGAGGCCAGCAGCATTAGGGTGTCTGCTAAAGCTGTGTGCCAGTGGATAAATGTCCCAGAGCCCTGTGTCCCTGGGTTAGGAAAGCACTAGGGCAGTTGTCTTGTACTGTTCCAAAGGCCTCCCAGTGCCTGCATACCAGCTCCCCAGAGATCAACTGGCTGGATGACAATTTCCCTCTTTTCTTGCTTCCCCGTTCCTGACTGAGTCTTCCTGGGACACCTCCAGATTCTTGTCTCAGACTGCTGTCATTTGAGTATTGTCTGTCCCCTCTGGAGCCTACACTGAAGTTTAGTCCCCATTGTGGGACATCTGACAACAGTGTGCACAGGAGAGTATCTGGGAGGGGATTAGGATTAGATAAAGTCAATAGGGTAGAGACCCATAACTGAGTCCTAATTTCTCCAGAACACACCAATATCTTTCTCTCCCTCTTCTTCTGTGTCTCTCTTTTAAGCATAGACACAAATACACACATTCATATCTACCAACACATACATTTATACACACACTCTCAGATACCCACTCACACACATTCACGCCCTCTCAAACACACTCATACACTCACATATAAACACTGTCACTGTCTCTTACCACATGATGGATGCTCTGTGCCACGTTAGGACTCTGCCAACACGAGATGTACTCTTTACCTTAGACAACAAGTGAGCAAATATTAACCTCTTTATAAACAACTAGCCTGTGGCGTTTTGCTGTTGCAACAGAAACTGGAGCAATACACAGAGCTTGCTTCTTCAAGGAACAAACCCTTGGCCACAGACTGCTGTCCTATAAGCTTGTGACGTGTCACTACACCTTCTTTCCAGCTCACACAAGTCTTAAGGTGATATTGAATGATTGTAACTTGTGTCTGAGGTCAGGACTTGGAGGAGGGGACATATGCTCACCTTCCCTATCCAAGAAGAGGCTACCTCACAGAGTGGAAGGAAGGCCACCAGACCACAGGGTGAAGGACAGCATGTCCTCACTGATGACTGCATCTTACCACAAAAATCAAAACGAGGCCCAGGACATGGTCAATTCCTTGTGTAAATTCATAGACTGGTTGATTATAAGGAGAGGGTATGTGGGGTCACACAGTCTTTGTGTCTCCAGCCCCAATGAGAATGATTCTTCATAGCTAATTGATAAATTGGCATTCTGTTTCCACAGAGCAGTCTCAGAAGGTAGGGTAATTAAGCCTGTCCTGAAAGATAGATTTTCTTGCAATGGGCTGTGAAACAGTTTTCTTCTGGCCTTGAAGGCACAGGAGAAAGCCCAGCTCATTGACTGCTGAAGTAATGAATGCTCTCAGTCACCCGTGGGATGCATCCTGGGGTCACGGCTCTGGAAGTGCCCTTTGGATTCTACAGAGACCTACATATAGCAGTGACAGGTCTGAATGTGAGCTGATAAGACACTCTAGCCAACAAGAGGAGCAGATGAGATTTGAACCCAGCTATACCTAATGCCAAGGTGTGCTCTCCTTACTGTGCTGAAGTAGGACCCAAGTGGCAGCCGAATAGTGTGGGATGGCTTAGACTATGTGTCTACCTGCTCCATTGGCTCTCAAATCTAAAGGCTATAGGACCATGAGTAGACCCAACCTTGCTGCTTTTGTTTCAACTGGTGGTGTGGTTCTGCTGTTGTTTGTCCCCAAAGCTATGTGATGGGAACCTGATCCTCAATGTTGAAAGGAGAAACCTTCGAGATGTGGGGCCTAATATAGGCTTTAGGTCAGTGGGGATGTCCTCTTAGGAGAGAGTAAGGTATTTCTAGACAGACAGTTGTTATAAAGCCTGAACCTGGCTTACTAATATGTCCACTTCCTGTTTTACTGTTTTTATTCCTTCCTTCTTCCCTCACTCCTTGTCTCTCTCCCACACTATTGCTATGTGCTGTGAGGTATCACAGCAAATGTGGCCCTTGTAAGATCCTGTGCCATGTTTGGACTTTCAGACTCCAAAATTCTTTTCTTCATAATGATTGCTTGCCTCAGGAATTCACTATGGTAACTAAATAATGCACTAACACAGTTAATAGTTTCATCATTTGTTTTCTCTGAAATGTTATAGTACTGAACTATATCCAAGTTCTGATCTTTTTTTTTTTTTTTTCTAGGTAGGGTTTCATTCTAGCCCAGGCTGACCTGGAATTCACTATGTAGTCTCAGAGTGGCCTTGAACTCACCATGATCTTCCTACCTCTGCTTCCTGAGTGCTGGGATTAAAGGCGCACACCACCACGTCCGGCCAAGTTCTGGTCTTTTAAAAATTAACCATTTTTGACGCAAAATTCACATACCTCAAGATTTACATAACTCCTAAGGTGCATTATTGGATAGGATATGGAATTTAAGAGTTGTGCCTCTCTCCCTACTGTCTAACTCCAAAATATTCCCATCACGTCATACCTACAAGGCTATCTCCCACACTTTCCCCAGTCCCCACCAACTGTTAATTCTGATTTTTTTTTTTTTGAGGTAGGATCTCACTCTAGCCCAGGCTCACCTGTAACTCACTATGTAGTCTCAAGTGGCTTTAAACTAACAACAATCCTTCAATCTCTGCCTCCCAAGTGCTTGGATTAAAGGCCTGCACCACTATGCCTGGCTTTACTCTGACTTTTGTCTCTGAATTTGCTTAGAAAGGATGTGTCATATCCATACAATCATATGGACCCCTTGGGACTGGCTCCTTTCAACTAGCATACTGTTTTCAAGTTTTATTTATGTGGTAGCATGTGTCAGTAATTTATTCCTTTTGTGAATGAATAATATTCCATTTTATGGACACTGGCCTGAAGGCTGCATATGTCCCAGATAGCTATGACAATCAGTGATCCAACATGATTGTAGATGACAAAGTTGTAATGTCAAAAGACTGGACACTCCTTGGTTAGAGTTTTTATTTGGAGAAAAGTGCTGGTTATTGTCATTAAACTTTTGACTAATCTGTGTTAATTATCATTCCACATATTTTGCTGGTTGGTTAAGCAGAACATTCCTTCTTGTAGGTATATAGTGAGGGAAAAATCAACTTAAAAAAAAAGAAAACTCTCAGGTCAACCCTTTGGAATGAAGCAATGGCATGTTTTTTGGCATTGCCTGGAACACAGGTGACAGACATCATAGATAGTGTTGTTGTTACCTCCTTGTTGTTAGGATAAAACAAACACCCAACCAAAAGCAGCTGCTGGGAGGGAAGAGTTTATTTCAGCTTACAGTCTCAAGGGAAAGACTCACCCTGGCAGGCAAAGCATGGCACAGCAAAGGCCAGGAATTGCCATCTTGCCATGGAAGCTGACAGGAAGCCACAGAATGACCAAAGTAGTTAACACCTGCATGGGCTGGACTAATAGAACTCAAGGCCTTTCCCCAGGAACACATTTCTTCCAGCAAGGCTCTGCCTCCCATGTTCTCCACCAGCTAGGGATTGAATATGAGGCTTAATTGCAAATAGATGAGGCTATGGAGGACATTCCATAATCAAACAACCACAGATAGTGTCTCTGAAACACTGGCTGAAGTGTTCAACCCCCAAGCAGGCATCTTCTGCCTTCTGCTCAAAGAAGAATGTTTCTGGCCGAGCCCACTACCTCACCAGGAAATTGATAATCCAGAGACACAAATATAGCAGAGATAGGTCCTGTAAGAACAAGGAAGCTCATGCCAAAAACAAGCCTCACTTTCCATACACTCAATAAAATGTAGGATGTGAGCAACTTAATACTTCATCTCCTCATATCTACCTCATCTACACCCTTTGTAAAGGCCAGCCTGTCCTGTGGGAATTCTACATTACAGATAAGGCAGAATCACACAGGGATCCATCTGTGTAGAAATTAGGATTATGAATTCTAGGTTGCATTTTCCTTAAATTTGTCTCTAATGCTTTAATAGATGTTTTTGCTCTGAGTCAGTAAGTAGGAAATAAAAAGAACATTCTGAAATCAGTGTTGCTGGGGCAATTATTTCCAAAAACGAACAAGGGAATCAAGACAAACTGAATCAAAACTTTCTCATAATACTTTTCCTTTGTTTCCGAACCTGTCAGCAATTCTAGGTTTAGAAACACCTGTAACTCTCCCTCCCCTTCTGCTGTCCCTCCACCTCCCCATGCAGACCCCTTCTCTCCACAGAGACTCAGATCTGCACTGGTGGCCATAAGGTGTATTTATGTGTGGAGCAGAAGGAACTTCGCAAAGTCCTATTGAATATCCTTATCTCTGTTGCTAACAGTGCCCTTGTTATAAAGACCGTGAGTAACAGTCACATTTAATATACAACTCAGCCTCTGGAACAACTGCCCAAGGAAAACCTGATGGTGAAAACAAGCTGTGAACTGAAGAAGAAGAAAGTCAGTCATTGCAAATGAGTTGAGCCAGGGTACTTGGGGTGTGTGGCAACTTCCACATTTTTGGGAGGGGTTGTGTATAATATATGTATGTGTATCTACAGATTTTGTTGTTGTTGTTGTTGTGTGTGTGTGTGCATGTGCACATGCATGTCCCCTCAAAGGTCAGAGGAGAACACTGGGTATACTTTCTTTGTCATCCATCTGCATATTTCCTTGAGATGGAGTCCCTGTTTGAATGCTGAGCTGAAATTTGCGCGACCTTCAGTGATAACCTGCTTTTGACTCCCCACAGCACCGGTAACAGTTGTATGTGGCCATTCCTGGCTGTTGACATGGATGCTGGGGAATTGAATTCAGCCCTCTCCAGTCCTCGGGCTTGTAGCAAGCACTCTTTCCCATTGAGCCATCTCCCCAGCCCCTGTTCCCACCCACACTTTTAATCCTTCTCATGCTGCTCAATTAATGGAAACACCGGGAGAGCACCAGGTAACAGTCATTCCTGAGCCCTAGAACTGCTAGAAGCCTTTTGGGTGGATACAATGCTTTTGCCCCACCAAGCACATGATACATGGATCTGTGCCCAAGTGTTGATGGGAAAAAGGCTGCTTGCAAATTCTCATTAAGACAATTAAACTATGCCTTTAGTAGAAACACATAGGAAAGACTGTGACTGGCAGTGGAGATGGAGAGGGTAAATATTCAGAAACAGATAGGTTGTCATTGTTTAGCATTTAAAGGAAAGATGGCAGTTGTGAAAACAACAGTGTCCTCTGTGCTAGCCTGGTGCCAGGGACTTTTATTTGCTCACATTTCTTTTCATGCCAAACAATGTTTTTCTGCTCTGCATTTTGCTCTCTCACACTAAATAAGTTACTAAATAAGTTAAGAGAAGCCACACCACAGACACAATGCTATTCTGCCTTAAAATTTCATTTGGCAAACACATCAGTCCATTTATTTTAATTGCATTTTGTTCAGTTCTCAGAACACAGCCATAAACTGCTTTTAGCCCAATTCCTATAGAGTCCTATTGTGCTTCTGAAACATCATGAGTCACGTCTTCAAAGGCAATATTTCTCTCTAAGTTTTGGTCTTCCAAACTCTCACTAGGATGGCCCATTCATTTGTCCTTACAGCACTGTAAAGCTTTTATAGTCCAAAGTTTGAAAGTCTTCAGCATTCTTCCCACAAACCAGTTTCACAAACCTTGGAGCTATGGTCAGGTTTATCACAGCAACAACCCCACTTTGTGGTACCAATATTCTTTCTTAGTTATTTTTTCATTGTTGAGACAAAATACCTTACCACCAGCATTTTATGGAAGGAAAGAGCTTAATTCAGCTTACAGTTTGAGGGAAAGTTTAATTTTTTAGGGAAGACAAGGCATGAACTGGCACCAACTTGTCATATTGTACACCAGCAGGGAAGAAGAAGAGGAAAAACAGCACATGGATCTGGGTTATAAAACATCAGGCCAGGGCTGCAGAGATGGCTCAGGGTGAAGGCACTTGCCTACAAACGCTAAGGACCTGGGTTCGATTCTCCAGTATCTACATAAAGCCAGATGCACAAAGTAGCATGTATATCTGGAGGTCATTTACAGTGGTTGGAGGCCCTGGTATGCCCATTCTCTCTCTCTCTCTGCTTGCAAAGAGAAAAATAAAGGAAGAAAGAAAGAAAGAAAGAAAGAAAGAAAGAAAGAAAGAAAGAAAGAAAGAAAAAGAAACCACAACCTCAAGGCCTACCACCGAGTGCCCAACTTCCTTGAGCATGGCTCCACAACCTTCCTGGATAATGCAACTTTACTGGTGACCACGTATTCAAATGTGTAAGCCTATGCAGTATATTTTTTTTAATTCAAGTCACTATACATGCATACAACATGAATCGATCAAATCAGTGGTTAACATTTCCATCTCCGTTTAATTTCATGAGGAATAAATAAGAAGAAGTCTTTTCACATCACCATGCCCACCAGCACCAGTTCCACCACCTTAATTACCATATTCAGCACCATTACGTCCAGTCCATCATCACCATCAGGTGTACCACGACCCTCATCACCATCAGTGTCGCCATTATGGGAACTTTCAATATCCCCACCACAAACTTCACTACTACCATTCTCCCCATCTCTGCCTCCATCACCAGGAGTGCTGCCAACATTACCATCACCACCGAGACAGCACAATCACCATCATCACTACCACCAAAGATACCACCACCATGAGGATGCTGCCGACATCACCTTCACCACCATCACCATCATCCATGCCACTACCACTCCAGCAGCATTGCTACCACTATTACCACAACCACTACTAACAAAACCATGACCAGGATCTGGAAAATTATAGCTCACAGACCAAACACACGCAGCTCCTGTGTTTGTACCCATAAGCTGAGAATGGTTTTTATATCTGAAGAAAAGAATTTTCATGGTACATAAAAATGATGTGAAGTTCACATGCCAGCATTCGTGAATAAAGTTTTATTAGACCACATCCCAGCACTCCATTCACATCAATCTGTGGTGGCTTCCTCACTATAAGGACAGTGTTGAGCAATTGTGACAGAGTTACATTATCACCAAGCCTAAAATACCTTAGATTTGGTTTTATATATAAAGCCTTTCATGTTTCCTGATCATCATCCCTAGTACACCACCATCATTACAATCACCATTATGCTACCACTGCTGTTAATAAAAAGAAAAATCAGTAAATTAAGTCCACCACTACCACTGCCCAGACACCATCCATACCAGTGATCTCTTTACCTATACTTACCACTGTACATATAGTTTGGAGGTATGGAAGTTCTCATCTATCACAGATTTATGTGATAAGAGTGTGATTGCTGACAAAAACTCAAGCAAAAAGTCTTCCCCCTTACCCATTCAAGGAAACAGTCAAAAAGACTCCAAAGTCCTCTTGTTTCTAAAATTCTCATGTGTTAAACTGGTTTGAGCAGAAGGGCTAAGGGCTTCACCTCTGAGAATTTCCATCTAGAAGTCTCTCTGAGGTTCCCACACTCTCAGAATACCTCAGGAAACACAGCTAACCCTTTAGTTTGTACTGTTTGAGCCAGGAATCCTATTCCCTGTTCTTGATGGAAGCAAAGGCAAACATGATATAAAAGAATTCATGTTAGAAACAGGCCTTGGAAGTTCTCCACAAGGGATATCCGAAAGAATCTGAGTTGAAAATTAAAGGAGAGAAATAAACACTACTATGGTTGAAATGAATACATCCCTCCCATATTCATACATTAGAAATTAATCACCCAAGGAAATGGTATTTGTCTGGGACTTCCCAGCTGCTAGAAATAGATTTAAAATATTAAAATAAAATAATAATAAATATAAATAAAAAATATATAATAAATATAAATAATAAATAAAATAAATAAAATTAAAATGAGAAATAGATTTAAAATATTCATCATTATGTGATCTATGGTATTTTGTGGTTGCAGCAAGAACAGGCTCAGAGAAGCGCTAAACACAAGAGGAAATAAGGCACAGCTAGCAAGGGTAAGCCTAACACCACAAGTCAGATGTATATTGACTACAGGTGCTGTTACCATCAGACAAAGTTTGTAGACTAACCATGCTTAATATGTTCTACAAATAAAATACTTAGACTTTTAGAAATAAAGTCATACATTGGAGAAAATTAAAAACTCAACATCCAGACAGACTATTACCTTCTGGCATTAAAGTTGACCTGGTATTCTGAATGATTCTCTTGCTACAAAATTAGAGCCTGAATTAGAATGCACTTTGAGACATTGCTGGAAGGGACAGAGTCTCACTGGTTCTGAATGCCAACAGTCATAATGACCCTGTATTTTCTATCCTAGGCAAAGACAAGATAGAGATGCTTAGAGTGAAGCCCTATTCTCAGCTTAGATTCTTTCAGAAAAGGTCTCAAGGGCATGGGTACATGAGAATAACCTGGAGGGCTTAACAGATGAACAGGCACCCACATTTCTCGGTTTGGAGACAGACCCTCTAGAAGGTTCATTTCTGAAGTTCTCAGGTGAAGCCAATGCCATTGACCTAGGAGCCATGTTTTGTAAACCATGGTCACGTAAGTGATGAGCCCAGGCTATAAGTAGAAAAAAAGAAAAAAAAAAAACTTCCTTATAAGAAGCTCTCCAATTTTAGGCACATACTAAGATCAAACAGTAAACTTACAATCAAAGATCATCATGCATAAAAGACCGAATTCCACTGTAAGAATAAGTAGAAAATGCTAAATAACAGTTTGAAAATCAAAGACTCAGATGCTGTATAGGAAGAATATAATACAGAACAATTATTTATAAAAATAAAGAATAAACAAGTATTGGGAGACTATCAGAAATCAAGAACATGGGGCTAGGAAGATAACTCAGCAGTTAAAGACACCTGCTTGCAAAGCTTGCTGACCCGAGTTTGCTCCTCCCCAGAATCCATATAAAGCTTGGTGCAAAATGGCACAAGCGTCTGTGATCCAAATGTGCCTATGATGACAATGGGAAGTGGGGCCCATTAGAATCTGAAGATTGTGGACTAGCTAAACTGGTGTCTGTCTGTAGCAGACACTGATTGTGTTTCAGAGAAGGCGGAAGAGTAGCACAGGCACCTTAGGTTTGTCCTCCAAATTCCACATATGCTCCTTGGCATGTGCATGCCCCCCCCCATGTATGCACACATCAACCAGAGAACATAAAAACTTTCTGTAGTTCTGAGAAGTTAAAAATTTTGTTAGAATAAAAAGTGTAACAGAAGACTAAAAAGTGAAATAATAATCTAAACATAGGTGAAGAAAAATGTAAACCAGAAGATAGAGCTGAGAAAACTTTGCAGAATGCCTTACTGATAAAGAGAAAATGTAAATGGGTAGTTAAGAGTCTGCAGTATCTGATATGGAGGCACAACCTGCTTCTAATAGGAGTCCCAGACAGAGAGATGGGAATACTTGAAGGAGCGTAACTCTGAAATTTTCAGAAGTGATGGGAAACTCAAATTCATTCATCCAGGAGACATCACACTGATATAGAACAGAACAACAGCTAAAGGTGAAACTGAACGATCCGAATACAGTGAGAGGAAAACAGCCGGCAATGCTACATCACAATAAAAACGAGAATGGCAACAGACATAACAAGGAACAATAAAAACCAATGGACAATGGACCAATATCTTTAATATACTGAGAGAAATTAACTCTGAACTGTAAATTATGCATTAAAATTACCTTTCAAGAACAAGAGAAAAACAGCCACTCATAAATAAATAAAGAAGTAAGTACTAAGAGACCTAGACCAAAGTGCATTCTGAAGGATGAAATTCAAGCAGAAGAAACACGATGCAAGATGAGGTCCTGAGAGGCAAGACTTATAAGCAAATAAACCAAAGTCAGAAACTTGTGATTGTTTTTTTTTTTTTTAAAACATTTTAAACATTGGAAAACAATAGTATACAAATCAGGAGGTGGATGACTCTAAGACCATTTTAATATTCCAGAAGCATGTTAAAACATTCAGTTTGAGATTTCTTTAAGTAAAAAGTAAATTTTGAAAATAACTACCAAAGGAACAGAAATCGTTGAATTTATCCCAACACAGAAGAGAGAAAAATGAGTAAGACTTTAAAAAGAAATGTAAGAAAAGGACTGGTAATATGGCTTAGCATGTCTGAGGCTTGGGTTTGACACTTAGCATCCATTAACTAGGCAAGGGGGCACAGGCCTGAAATCCCTGCACTGGGAGCTGGGGGGAAGGGGATCCGGAGATCAAGGTTATCCTTGGTCATACTGCAAGTTTGAGGCCAGCCTGAGCTACATGAAACCCTGACTTAAACATAAATAAAGTAAAATTAAATAAGAAATAAAAGTAAAAATTTAGGTCAAATAAAAAAACAAGAATAAAATGAAATACAGAACAAAGAAATCAGAAGAAACTTCTAATGTGAAATGAGAATAACAGCATGCTCAAGGACACTGGTGTTCACAATAGCTATAAATTAATTAAGATTTCTAGCTAAAATAAATTGCTAGTTTGGATTTAAAAGAATGTTCAGATATGTGCCATTTATGAGACACGTCTAATCAGGCATTGTGGTTCATCTGGGAAGTTGAGGCAGTAGAATTATTGTGAGTTCAAGGCCAGCTTGGGCTACAAAGAAAGGTTTTGTCTCAACCCTACTCCCAACAGAGAAGTATCTAAAGTACAAGGAATGGGACGTCCTGATAGTAATATATAAAATAAACAGACAAGGGAAACCCCATGGGAAAGACAAGAAATCTGTTGACTTTAATGAGTATAAAACAGTGAGGTTTATTAAGGAGTTGCAAGTGTAACCACAGAAACACAGATACTATTTACAGAGAGACAGTTCACTTGGTATATAACAATTCTCAACTTCTCTGTACATGAACAAATGAGCTCACATTATTCAAAGCAAAAATGGCAGAAACTAATGTGACAGTTCTACCACTGGAACAGGAAAATCTAGAATACAAAATCATTGTGTGAAGAAGTACATAGGTCAAAAATGTGGACTATGTAACAAAAGAAAGATGTGGACTATGTAACAAAAGTTTTGATGAAAACGCATATGTAACTCTTGATATCAATAATTATTGAATCTTCAATTCACATGCCCCCTTGCTTTTACCCCTCCTCCATGTTCTCTTCTTCAATCTCTTCTTTCTTCTTTACTCCCTTTCCCCCTTCTTCTCAATCTGCCTCCCTTCCTTATTTAAAGACAAAAAATGATCAGTAGTAGGCCACGGAGAATGTAACAACAAAGTTCAAACTATTAGTACCTTGTCTGCTACTTTCTCTGGCCACAGTACAAGGAATACAAAAATTGATACAGTTAACAACAGCAAAAAAAAAAAAAAAAAAAAAAAAACAAAACAAACAAAAACAAACAAACAAAAAAAACACTCATTTGGAAATGAAGAACAAAAGGACAAATGTTTTGTTAACACCCATCAAATCAAAGAGGAATCATAATACAATGTAAACCTGAAGTCACCTTGGAACACTACTAGCGGAAACTCAGAGGAGAAGCTTGCTTAGCAGGAAACTGGCTACCCTGGATGCATGTAGGGGAAAGAAGTTAAAAACTAATGAGCCAACTGCCTAGCATGAAACAAGTCATCTTATCACATCTGCCAGGGCCCAGGAAACATTACAGAGGAAGTGGTGGAGTAAATATGAGTGCTATTCTCTCTCTGCTTGCCTGAGAACCTCCTCCAGGGATGTGATGGTAGACACTGAGGAGATTCAACCTCATTAAAGCAGAAAATCAGAGGCTACTGAGAGCTCCACACTGAAGGAGACTTATATATATATAACATGCCCTCCAAGGGAACACTGGGGAAGTGGGGAAAGAAAGGATGGAAGAGCCACATCCTTAGCTGTCTTCTGAGGTATTGTCCCCTCCACCACAGAAACTAACTGGTTCATTAATGAACCCATAGTATTACAATGGGGTGAGGGAGACGGGACATAAGAGCATAACCCAATGGGAATATGACCAATTTGCAATATGTTCATATATTAAAGTTCTCATTAAGAAGTAATGAGCCAACATCCACATTAACATATTAACCAAAAATGTGAGCCAAAAATATACATATGACAGGCAAAACTAGTGAAATGTACAGCAAAGAACCAACAAAATCTTTGCAAGAGACACAAAGCTATGCTTTTGATTCAACATGGGGGACTGGGCACATGCAGCCTTTCTCCTCCTCAATCCTCTCCTCTCCTCTCCTCTCCTCTCCTCTCCTCTCCTCTCCTGTCCTGTCCTCTCCTCTCCTCTCCTTATTCCCTTCTTCTTTTTTCTCCCTCATTTTCCTTCTTTCCCTCTTTACATTCACCCTTCAATTCCTCAAAGTCTTTCTCTCCAGGACCTCATGAAGATGTTAGTGAAAGAAGCAAAGGGTCTGTTTGGGAGATGGCTCAGTGCTTAAAGGCACTTGCTATGCAAGCCTGAGGACTGGAGTTTGTACCTGTCACTAGTGTCCATGTAGATGCAAGTACCACATGAGTCTGTAATCCCAAAGCACCTATGGCAATGGGTGGCAGAGTCAGGACAATCCCAAAGTTCCCGAACCATCTAGTCTGGTGTTTGAAGTGCAAAATAACAAGAGATACCCTGTCTCAAATAGGCGTGCGCACACGCACGCACACACACACACACACACACACACACACGGGGGGGGGGGATCTTAATAAGATGAAAACAGGACAATATCCTCAACAAAATAAATGTTTCTTTCCCCTTGACAAACTGTAGAATGTTAAAGAGCAATAGTAGGTGAGTTTACCCAATGGCTAAAACCAGGGAAGCAGGGACAACGGCTGCCCAAGCTCTTGCTCAGAAGAATGGACACAGGAATATAGGCTGGCATCATGCTTTATAGTAAAGGAATACAACTGCAGAGACAATGGAAAATGACCTCAAAGCAGGGAGCAGAAAGGTTTAGCTCGCTCATTCAACCCAGCTATCACTCAAAAACAGGCAAAAATTAAAACAGAAGCAAAATCATGACAACACTAAATACTTTCAGACATCAGAAATTCACTCATACATTGCCTGTCTGAATACATCACTAAGAGGTTTACTCCTGACCAAAAAAAAGTGAAAACCAAGGAAGTGGATACAGGGATTAAAGCCTCAGGGAACTGCTCATGAATGAATAACAAGGATTCCCCACATGGCAGCCATCCGCTGGCAATCTCCTCTCACAGAAGCCTTCACTGGGCTTTGATGGAGCACATAAAGTGGGAGGATGCTGGCAATGCTGTGAAGAGATACATGTTTCTTTCCTCAATGTGTTTTTTACTTAGAAACCTTGGGACCACACACACACACTCACACAAATCTGAAAAAGCATACAAAAGTTGATGGCTTCTAATACAAAGCAAAACAAATGTTCTCATTATTTTGAACAGTTGTGGGATTTAAAAGGGCAGAGACCATGTGACCTAGACATTTGAGAATATATTCCTCTTTCTGCTATAAATTATAACCCTGGAAATGAATGCAGAGGCCATATTATTTCATCACCTCCAGTTGGATTTGTAATTACAATGCTCATACAGTCGTAATATGTGTTTAATAACTTGACATTTTGCATGTACACACAGACCAAACATAAACAATGAATAGATTTTTAAGCTTATTGGTCCTGGCAAAGTTGTGGTCACCATCATCATCATTATTTAGCTTAGAAGCATTGGGAATTTCCTAAATCTATCTAAAGCATGTTTCTGTTTAATTTTTCTAGTAGCCCCTTTAAGTGGGCATTGCTATTATCCCACTTTGTAGATGTGGAAACTGAGGCATGAAACACTCACAAGGCTCCCTCAAGGTCTGCAAGCAACCAAGCTGCATTTCATATTCAACATGTCTGGCTTTGGAGTCAGACTCACAGCCACCAAGCTGGACTCATTCTAAAGTAAAGGAGAAGACTCAGAGGGAAGCAGAGGGGAGGGAAAGGAGAAGGGTACCATGCTAACCACAGTGTCCTCTGCAGAGAACACAGGAAGTAGAGATCCAGTGATGTCCTTTGAGGACACCATAGTAACCCAGGGGCAAGCTCAAGGTCATAGTAACACAGTGTTGAGAAACTGCTGGTGGGGGGGGATAAACACTGTGTATATGAGCTCAAGTTTCATGGCGCTAACCTCTGCCCTTTCCAAACAGGGGAGGAGCTCAGTGGGTAGAACGGAAACTCAAAGGGTCAGCGAAGATCTGGATGAACACAGCGGTCAAGGTTCAGCTGTATGTTCAAGAAAGAGAGTGAGGGCTGGAGAGATAGCTTAGTGGTTAAGGTACTTGTCTGCAAAGCCAAAGGGCCCAAGTTCAATTCCCGAAGACCCATGTAAGCTAGAAGCACAAGGTGGCACATGTGTCTGGAATTTGTTTGCAGAGGCTGAAAGCCCTGGCATGCCCATTCCCTCTCTCTCTCTCTCTCTTTCTATCCCTCGCTCCCTCTTTCACTCTCAAATAAATAAATAAATGAAATAAAAATATTTAAAGAAAAACAGAGAGTGAAATACTGGGAGCTGGAGAGGTTTCAAATTTTCATTTCTGCTTTTGTGTACTATTTAAATTTTAGAAACTATCTTTTATTATTCATCCCAAAATCAACACACACACACACACACACACACACACACACACCAAATTTTAAGATGGAAGCCTTGTGTAAGGCTGATAGGAAGGAAGCAAGGAGCAACCCGCTGATAAAGAGTACTAGAGGGTCCACAGGTGTTAGCTGTGAAATTATGAGATGCCTCAGAATTACCCATTGATGCCACTGAAAATTGAAAGAAGGATTCTGGAAGACATTGGGACACCCAAGGGGACAGCACAATCATTCACAGTGGTCAAATGTGGACACAACTAAAATGCGCATCGCCGGATGAAAGAGATGAACAAAATGTGGCATACACTGATATGGAATCCTTCCTTGGGCTTTAGAAATAAAGGAAGCTCTTGTACATTATATCATGAATGGACATGAAAGACATTGTGGTATATGAAATAAGTCAGTCCAAACAGGAGAAGTACTGTAATGATTGTACTCTCTAGCTCCTTGAGGAAATTCATAGAGACAAACTGCCCAAGGCTGGAGTGCAGTGACTGGGGCTAGTTAATGGATTCAAACTTTTTAGAGTAGGAAGATGAAAAGTTCTGCAGACGGACGAATGAATGGTGGTTAGATGCTTGCATAAAATGTGAATATGCTTAATATCACTGAACTGAACACAACAGGATTGAGATGCTAAATTTTATGCTATGGATATTTACAGTTGAAAAGGCACTTTTCTTAGAAGAAAAAAAATGTGATGGCATTGTTATTCCAGCCTGAGATCATGTATCTTTGAACTTGTGAGGATCTATAATTCAGTAATTTTGCTACATTCTAGAAAATGCAAACACTTTAAAACACATTAATTCTGATTATATCCCAATATAGTATCATTTTGTCCCAGTATTAAACCAGATGTAAGAGGCTTGGAGTGTAGCTCAGTGGCAACATGGTTATCTAGGGTTTCCTCCTTAGCATCACAAAAAGTTAATATGAATATCACAAATTTAAATATGTTATAAATATTACATATGTTTATTTTCTTTATATACCTATATAATATTTGTGATATATTGAATAATTCATAGGACATAAAAACCTAAATTCTCATACAATGCCTTGTTATTGTTTTAGTAAGATGCAGCTTTATTTAGGAATTCCAAAAATATTCAAAAGCAAAGAGGATGTGCCTCATAGAGTTGGAGAAATGTAACAGCAAAGAGAAAATAGACTAAATGAGAAACAAAACCATGGACTATAACCTTTACCAGAAAATCCTCCAGTCTAGATTAGTAATCTGTAATAATCTATAGTAATCACATTCTGTGTTCTGGGATGCTGGTGGGGAAAGGGGAGGTGGGGAAGTGTCTGATGAGCACCTGGGGTTTCTAGTGGACACTGAGTTTCATGGGGGAATATTGACTACCCACAAGACCCAGGAGGCCACGTGGATGCACTCTGAATCCACAGTAAGGATGCAGATGCATAGGATACACTTGGGATATGATTGGATGTTGCTAGGATCCACTGCAAGGGAAACGGCCAAAGAAACTGCAAGAATCATGTGCTGACTGCCTTCCCAAGTTCTCAGAAATGAATGCAGGGATGAGAACAGGGACCGCTCCTCATTTGTGGCACAAGTGATCAATTACAGGATGCTGAGGGGGCTGGGGTGAGGTTCAGTGTCATGCCATGTGCTTCACACATGTGAAGCTCTGGGTTCAATCCTCAGCACCAAATAGTTGTAATGATATTATTTTTTATTTTAAATATTTTATTTATTTACTTATTGGAGGGAGGGGGAGAGAGAGAGAGAGAGAGGAAGAGGCACGTAGACAGAGACAATGGGCACGCCAGGGCCTCCAGCCACTGCAAATGAACTCCAGATGTATGTGCCACCTTGTGCATCTGGCTGACATGGGTAATGGGGAATCAAACCTTGGTCCTTAGGCTTCATAAGTAAGCGCCTTAACTGCTAAGCCATCTCTACAGCCCTGTGATGATATTATTAGTAATAAAATCTAAAGATGAAACACAAGATTTTAAGCGACCACAAAGATAACATGGTATAGTTAGTTTTCTCCTGAACCATGGTTTTCCCCTCAACCTCAGATTTGCTAAAATAAGGTGGAAGCATAAAACTAAAAATTGTTATTCTATGTTTTTCCTATCATCACTGACTATTCAATGAAAAAACCTGTTTTTTTTTTTTATTGAAAAGATTCAAAAATGAATCCACAACCTCATGGACTAGGACTGTGTCCACCATCAAATTAATAAAGACGTAACAAATTCTCAGGCTTCTTCTGACAACCAGAGGACCAGGTTCCACCTGTGAAATGCAGAGCCACCACTAGCTGAAGTTTGTTCACCAGTTCTGCCTGGTGAGAACATGAGTCACCAGGCACCCAGCACTCCTGGGCTAATGCCTCAAGTTTATTCCTGCAGTCATTTATCCTTCTGGTATTCTTGGCCAGCCAGTGATGGGCTTCAAAGGCTGAGTGAAGGTCAAGGGACAAACTGAAATAAAGTACATACTCCAGTGAACCGGCAAGAGCCGCTTCAGTCCATTTGGGGATGCACCTACAAAGAGAAAGCAGGTGCGGTGGTCCATGGCTGAGCCCCGGGCTGCTTCATTAATTTCATCTCAGAAGCCACCAGCAGACAGGAACTGGCTTCTTCTTCTCCAGCGGATTCCTCAAAGCTCTGTGGACCCTGCCTTAGTGAACGCAGAGCTGAGGGGGAATGTTCCACAGCGAAGACTGGGATGAGTCATAGCTCTGACAGCAGCAAGGCCCCTATGAATCAGACCTCAGTAGGAAGCCTGAGGCTGGGGCATGGGTAGCGCCAGCCAGTCAGCTCCTATGATCACCTGCTGCCTGGAGCTTCACAAGAATTGAGCTTTTTATTCCAAATGAGAGATGTATGTTATTTTTGACAAAACAGTTCTCTTCAAGGTTACTTAAGCCCTAGAAGTGAGAAGATGGAAAACCAGAGCAGCTGACAATGGTCCAACACGGCATGGGCAGCCCTCATAAAGCAGCATTTCTGCTGTTGAGACATGACCTTGAACCCTGCTCTTTACCAATGCCATGCCCACACTGTGTGGCACTTCATCTTGAGCAGAGTTGACTGAGAGAGCCAACTGGGGGAATGACTGTGTTGTACCACAGTGTCCCGTCAAGAGCTACTTCCTCCCTGCCCTTGAACCTTCTACTGAAGACTGAGTTCACTTACTGCTTACAGCAGCTAATTTCACTGCAGGAGTACTCCTGGTGGGCTCTGAGTCCCAACATGCACAACAGGCTGGATCATAGATGCTAACAAGGGAATGAGAACACAGGAGTGGCACATTCCCCACTCAGGTTTCTAGCTTAGTTCACTGCAGATAAACACGGGCCAGATATTGCCAGATCTTCAATCCTAGCACTTGGGAGGTGAGGGTAGGAGTCTGAGGCCAGCAGGAGACTACATAGCAAATTCCAGTTCAGCCTGGGCTAGAGTGAGTCCCTATCTTGAAAAAACAGAACTTCAAATTTTCCAACAGAAATCGGTTTTAAACACTTTGCCAAACAATCTATGTTTGCTGCACTGTATAGCAAAAATTTCCTTAAAGGCATATTTGAAGGTACTTGGAGGTGAAGAAAGATGTTAGGAGATAAAATTAAAGGAGGGAGTTAAACACAGAGTCTTAAACTCCAGTTGATGCTCCCACATCCTTGGCGAGAGAGAGAGGACAGACTTGAGATAGGGTCCTAGGAAGAAAGTAAGAGCTGAAATCACACATGAACAGGGACCTCAAATGACAGCACATCCAATGAAGATGTGTCCATCAGGGCAGTGAAACAGGGGTTGATTCAGGAAAGTTCTATGCTGGAAACACCACAGCATATAGCTTTGGAATCTGAAATTCTATCATTTTACAGTGAGGGCACCCAGACACTGAGAACTCACAAAAGATGGTCTTGAGTAAATGATACCTAGTGACATGAAATAATTCCCTTTCTATTGCTATGACAAAATACCCGATAAAAGCAACTTAAAGAAGGAAGGATTTAATTCTGGCTCACCATTAGAGGGTACAGTCCGTCATTGTGGAGAAGGCATGCACAGGAGCCTGAGGCAGCAGGTCACACTGCATCCCCTATCAGGACGCAGAGAGACATGAAGGCCATGCTCAGCAAGCACACTCCTTATGATCCGTCCTGGACCCCAGCCCATGAAATGATGCCACTCACAGTTAAGGCATATCTACCCATTGCAGTTAACCCAAATAACCTCACAGACAGGAGGTTTGTCTCCTTGGTGATTCCAGATCCTTTTAAATTGACAATCAATAGGAGCCATCACAGGGCACCTGCCAAGCACGTTCATTTCCAGAAACGCACAATGACAATTTTTTAGTTACGGTTCTGCAGAAGACAGTTTTAACTCACAACTTTAAAAGTGAACAAAAAGCAGATAAAGGAGCCTTTCAAAACCTTCAGTATAATGGATGAAATTAGTATTGAGTCTCTTTCAAGATGTTCAAGACACATAATAATCCAAATCCAAACGAGCGACAAAGCGGAGCTGAAGAAATGTCTCCGAAGTTAAGAGCACTTTCTGTTCAAGCATGAGGGCCTGAGAAAGCCTGAGAGACAGCTCAAGGTTGATCCCCAGTACCCACATGAACAGATGGATGTGACCATGTGCTTCTGTTACTCCAGACCCTTAGGAGAACTGAGACTTGTAAATCACCAGAGCTTGCAGAAAAAATAAAGGCATGGCAAGCTCCAGGATCAGTAAGAGTCTCTGGCACAAATAAAAATGGGCAGATGAGCAATAAGAGTGGGACAGGACATTCCACTTGAGCAAATTCTGCCACAGGTAAGTGCAAATGGTGACTTATGAGCACATTCATGTTGTGAATGAAACACACACACACACACACACACCCCACATACACATAAGCAAGAAAAAAAAAACACCCAAAAACCAAGAGAGAGAAATGGGAATTTTCTCACATAAAAATAAACATTGAATTTCATACATAATGAGGTAATAAGAAAACTGAAATATTTGATGAGGGACTTAACCAATTGGCATCTACTTTCATAAATTCAGCATAAAGTAGGAAAATTAAAGGTACATTAAAAAGTAGCAGATGAAAATGAGGATGAGCTTCTGCTAACTAAGAGACATTCTGGAAGACTAGACTCAGTATTCCAGAATGGGAGAATGTTGAGAGGAGGGATAAGGCAATGTCTGAAGTGCTCTCAGAGTTTACCAAAACCAATAAAAGATATGTGATATGTATTTGCAGATTCAGATACACATACCATAAGGCAGATGAAAGCTAGTCCATTTTATATACCAAAACAAAGACAAAAAGGATACCAAGCAGAGGAAAAAAACAGAGTTCCTACAGAAAAAAGGCAAATCAAGAGTGCATTTCTCAACCTCAGAAACCAAATGACAAACTAAAAATGGTTTCAAAGTTGCTTAGAAAACACTTTAAATCTGGAATTTTATGACCAGTTAAACTATCATTTGCAAATGAAAACAATGCCTTTGTTCCAAGGTTGAGAATGCGCCATTCACAAACCTTTAGCAGGACCAGAAAGTATGTTCCCTAGGCCACAAAGAACCAATCACAGAAATAAAAATGAACGGCACAATGGAAAGGAAGGGAAGAATGTGAGTAATCTTTAAGAAACATTGGCAGGGGCTGGGAAGTAGTTCTGGTTGGTAAAGTGCTGGCCTTGCAAGCATGAGGACCTGAGCCCAATCCTCAGCACCTATGTGAAGACTGCTGGGCGGGCGCTGTGGTCGGCACTTTTACCCCAGTGCTGGACACAGGACCACGGGGCTCACTGGCCACACGTCAGATAGTTTTGCTCAGTGGCCAAGCTCCAGGCCAGAAAACAAAACAAAAAAAAAAGTGTCAAAAAAAGAAAAAGTGGACAAGCTTTGTGGAACAGTTCCTCAGGTTGTCTCTGGCCTCCAAATGCACATATCTGCGCGCAGCGCACACACACACACACACACACACACACACACACACACACACACATGAGCATCGGCAACCAAAAATAGCAATGTTAGTAATGATGAAAAAAGTGGGTTTCTGAGATTCTTATATGGTTAAGGAGAATAATGAAGACAGAATTACTCTAGAATATGTATATTGGAACATACATTTTAAAAATTTAAGGGTAAAAAAATTAAGGGTGCCATCTAATGAAATAAAAGTATACTGTCTAGGCTGGAGAGATGGCTTATAGGTTAAGGTGCTTGCCTGGGAAGCCTAAGTAATCATGTTCAATTCTCCAGATCCCACATAAGCCAGATTCACAGGGTGACACAAGTGTGCAAGGTCACACATGTGTGCAAGGTGGTGCACATTTCTAGAGTTCTATTACAGTGGCTGGAGGCCCTGGTGTGCCAACTCTCTCTCTCTCTCTCTCTCTCTCTCTCTCTCTCAAGACCACTCTCTTGCTCTCTCACATTAAAAAAATAGTACATTGTCTAAGTAGAGGAGACAAAGAAACAAACATTTAAAGAAAAACTAGAGCTCCAGAATTATTTAATAAGAACAAACAATTCATACACACACACTCACACACACACTCACACACACATCCCTGCCTCTGGGAGCTAAATAAAGTACGCTTGAAGCCCATCAGGTTGTCAGCTCTGACTATCAGCTGCCTGCAGGCGGGACCCAGGACATCACAGCGAGTCATTGCTCACTCCTGGGCATTGTCATGCATCTTCCCTCCATGTCCTTCTTGAGATCACTCTGAACACATGCTGCAGGTGGGCTCAGCACCTGGCACGGTCTTTGCTTCTTCCTGGTCTGACAGTACTGCTGTGTAACTCTGCAGGCTCCTGACCTCCTCCTCTGTTTGGTTCTCTTCACTGCTCATGATTATTCCAGAATGTGCTGTGGGGGAGGTGGGAGTGGGAGCTGGTGCCATTTCATTTTTTTAATCATTCTGAAGAACTATATTTATTTCATTTCCAATTTCTACTCTTGTTTTAAGTTTTGCATGCTCATTTGGATTTTATTTTAGCTTTAAAACATAGCCTTTAAACTCTAGGATTTCCTTTTTAATTTTGCTGGCTCTAGGTTTTTTGCTAATGTTTATTTTAACATTTGGAATCTCCTGTTTTACCTACCTTTTTCTTCACAGCATTTAAGTGATCTGACATTTCATGGTTACCTCCTTAAAGATTAATTTCCCACTTATGCCACAGTTAAGAATTTGGGACTAATCTCTCAATCTCTTTGCCTCTCTTGGCTATGTTTTGTCCCCTTCTCCTTTTTAAGATTTTTCTTTTAAAGACCCTGGGGGTGGCTCGGGGGTTTATTTAGTTGTGCCTGCAGTGGTCCCTCTGGGCCTTGGGCTCTTCTAAGATGACCTGTGCCCCTGATGGTGTTTCCCACAAGAGTGTTGCCCAAGTTCATGGGACATTGTGCTAGGTCCCACCTGTCCCTCTAGAAGATGAGCTCTATAGGAAAGACCCAGAAATTCCAGTAAGTAGTGACCACAAGCTGTCCTAGACACGAGTTAACTGATGCCATAGAAGTCTTTGAGATGGCTTCCCACTGGGTCTAATGGTGCCAAAGCCTTGGCCAAACTTGGCCATTTCGCTCACACCCCCTGTTGTCATTCTTTTTATTAAAAAATCACATTTTATGACAGATACTCAAGATATACAACATGACTTTATAAATACAAGTAATAAAATGTATACCATAGCGTAGGTGAGGTAGGGAAGATAGCTCAGTTCATGAAGTGGTTGCCTCGCAAACTTGAGGATTTGAGCTTAATATTCAGCACCTATGTAAAAATGCTGGGCATGAAAAAAAATGCTGGGCATGGTGGTACACACTTGTAATCCTACCCAGGGATAGGTAGATCCCCAATATTCACTGACCAGCCAGACTAGCCTATTTGGTGAGTTCCAGGACAATATAAGAATGCTATATCAAAAAGGTAGATGGTGCCCAAGGAGACACCTAGGTTGTCCTTTGTCTGCCCCACGTACACACATACATAAAAATACTTACTGTTGCGGAACAAATGAACATGTGCATCATCTCACTTGTGGCAATATAGTGTACTCATTTACTAAAATCCTGAATACCACCACTATTATTATCACCATCATCACCACTGTTTTACTGTACCGGGGCTTCTTCCACAAGTCCCTGGTTCTCAATAGCCAGGGAGTAAAATGAGTCTTCCTTGTATCACCTTCAGGAACCACATAGTGATAAGGATGGACCAGAAAACATTCAGGCGTCTGCAGGATGTAGATAGCCAGGGTCCTCTGCATGGCTCAGCCCTCACCGCGGCATGTGCAGATGACACAGATACAGAATCAGAGGAAAACTCAGGGCTGCCCTCGTGCCTGTGCTTCTTGCTGCCACCATCCGTCACTGACATCAGACTCCAGCTTCTTTTCCAGGCTCCAAAGTGGGCTGAAGATAAGCAGATCTCCAGGAATCCTCTAGGCCTTTGGCACCAGACTGGGATTGCTGACATCCAACTTTGTGGACTGAGCAGTGACTAGGTTCTCAGACTTTTCAGTGTGCGGACTGCCACTGTGGGACTACCTAGTTCTTATCAGTTATAAGCCCTTCTAGTAAATCATATATATATATATGTATATATATATGTGTGTGTGTGTGTGTGTGCACACATCTATATATATTTATTTATATCTATATATGTGTGTGTATATCTATATGTCTATATCTATATCTAAATCTATATCTATATCTATATCTATATCTATAGCTATAGCTATAGCTATAGCTATATACATACATATCTCCCTGTCTTCTAGACCAAGATATATATTTATTTATTTATTTCTGTTTTTCCAGGAAACCCTGCCTAATACACCAAGCAAAATCAATTTCTGACAAGTCCAACCAAGTCTTCTACCTGGTCACTCTACACCAAACTAGTGTCATCTTTTAGCCAGGCCATGTCAATGACCTTCTGGCACCTTCTCTCCTCCAAACTCTGTTACATCAGCAACCATAGGTCTCTTCTAAAACAAAATTGACCTTGTGACACCCCTACGTAAATTTCTTCAGTGGCATTATATCTGGGGTATAGACCAAAGACTCCAGCATGGCTTAGAAGACCCAGCATTTGCCAACCTCTGTCTAGTCTGCACCTCAACTCCTGGCAGGTCCCCATCTATCCACCTTTCTTTTTCCCTTTTCTTTCTTTCTTTCCCTCTTCCTTCCTTCCTTCCTTCCTTCTTTCCTTCCTTTCTTTCTTTCCCTTCCTCCCTCCCTTCCTCCCTCTCTCTCTCTTTCTTTCCTCCTTCCTTCCTCCATCTTTCCTTTCCTTCATTCTTTTTTTACATGTGTGTATGGGTGCACATGTGTACAAGTGTGTGTGTGTGTGTGTGTGTGTACATCAAAAGATATCTAGTGTCTATTGCTCTTCTGCCTTATCTTTATTTAAACACAGGGTCTCTTACTGAACCTGGGATGGGTGTTATGGATCCACACTCAGATACTCCTGAATGGATGGTGAGCACTTACCCATTGAGCCATATCCCCAGCACACAGATCCCCATCTTCCTATGCTCCAGCCTCATTGACTCTTTTTGACTTTGAAGGGGTGTTTCTATGTCCCCCAGGTGTGCTTCAAACTCAAGAGGTTCCCAGTCTCACAAGTAGCTATACCTACAGTGCATGGCTTGAATTTTTTAAGAATTATTTTCCTTATCAGAAGGTTTAAAAAATGTGGATTATGTTTTGTTCCATGAAAAAAAAACTGCAATTTAAGAGCTTCCTTGTTCACAGCAGGGACACTAAAGCCCCATGACTCAGTCCTCCAATATTTCTTAGGTAAAGATGGACAGTCAATCCACAGATGGACAGAGGGTGACAGTGTAGCTTGTATATCTGAACCCTACCACTTCCTCCTTCCCTTCAGTGGCCTTCTGAAAACGGGGTGGCATTATTGCAATTGCTTTATTTACATGCATCTGCATTGGCTCCCTGGGCCACAATCTATGCTGAGCTAAACCAAGTCATCCAGACCACCAAGGAAGACCATCACAGAGCATGAAGCTAGTTTTCATGGGCCATGCGGATCTACTTTGTGAGGAAGAGTCTTTGTGAAACTCCATCACCCAGTCACTCAACAGATATACACTGAGCATCCCCTGTGCACCAGACATGATTCTTCTGTGGTGAGGTCAGCAGAGACCCAGCCAGACAAGCCTGTGTCTGTGTGAAGTCTGCACTCTCCCCAGGGCTTGAAGGCAGGCTGTGAATTTAGTAAGGGAATGATATGGAGAGGAGGAGAGACAGAGAAGCTGTGCAGCAGGAGGGAGCCTGAGGTGCGTGGGCTAGGGGGCATTTCCAGTGGGTGTTTCTGGGGATGGTGCTCATTGCATCCCATATCTGGAGCAGAAGGAGATGAGCGCCTCTGAGTCCCTGGTCTATTTTTACCACTTGGACACCATGAGTCATGCTACTGATTGTGTCTCTCTGCATTGCTGTTGCTGCTGCACTCATAGCCAGCCCTGGACATCAACATAGATATACTTGGGATACTGACCTCTCTCTGGTTTAATCTCATTTTTCCCAGTTCTCTTCCCTTTACCTTGCTGGCAACATCTGTGCATCTTTGCATACTGCCACATCTGCCATGCCCTGGGTGGTGAATGCCAGGCGGAAGCAGCCCATTCCCTAGCTTCACTTCCATTCTCTAACAAGCTATCCCTAGCAAGGGAAGCCAACTTGCCTCCACGGTCAGAGCTGAGAGGAAATGACAAGAACCTGGTCTACACCCCAGCCTCAGTAAAAGAAAGACCTTCTAAGCCCTGACCCTGACTCGCATCAGTCATGATGGCTTACTGCTAGAACGTCATGAATGATCACCGAATACAACTTTGTAAAAGTTCATTTCAACTATTGGATCTTGCCTAAGTTTAAAGTAGAACAAATACCCATGCAAGTTCAGAACCCTTTCAAATGTGTTTTCCACACGCACCACAGACATGCCTCTGACCACACCCTCACAACACAGTGCTCATCTAACTTGAGTGACCTTTGAATTTCATTCGCTCTAGTAGAAAGGCCATCCTCTCAGGCCTGCATACCCCTAACCAGAAGCCAGGTGGTCGTGCATCATGGTGGATGTGCATTTCATCTGGAAAGTGGTTCTGCATGTTCCCTAGAAAGATGTGGCTGCTTCGCCCACAGAATAACATCGATCCTTAACAGTCACTGAAACAGTTGCTGAAATCAAGAGATTAATTGTTTCAGAGTTATGTTCTTTCCCAGCAAGAAGGGTCTGCAGGGGAAGACTTGCTGTAGAGCATCCAGAGATGCAGCTCCCTGAGATGGATGCCAGCTCTGCCCCGCCGTGATTAATCCTGAATCAGAGCAGCTACACACACACAGACAAGGCCATTTCCCAAGCAACATTGTCTCCCTGTGTGATACACCAACTTCCCATCTGTGCTTGACCTCGGACACAAGTCACTTACGGATGAGAGAAATGATGCAGAACAGGTCACAATTCCCAAGGTTTCCCAGAGGCTGGATCTTAGAGACGGGCTTTGGTGGAGAAGCCCTTGTTCTTTAGCATGTCTGTGAGACTGTCCCTAATGTCCCCATGAATACCACAACCTATGATTCGCATCTCTCATATGAAAGGGCACAGTGTTTGCATCTGACCCATACACACTTTCCTGTATGCTGTATGTAAATCATCTCATCATTCGTTATGCTACACAATATAAAGTAAATGATGTGTAACAATGTGTCATTCTGTATTATCTAGGAGACAATGGCAAAGGAAACGTCTTTATAATGTTCACTATGGACAACTATCTTCTGAGAGGTTTTTATTCATGTTGGTTGAATCCGCAGGTGTGGAACCTACCACAAGAGCCATCTGTAAGTTACTTGGGAAGCACTTCCAGAAAGCACCTGGCAGAGAGCAGTGAATGAGGTGGGAAGAGCAAGGTGACCAAGAGAGTGTGTGTTGTTCAGCCCAGATCTGCTGCGGGCAACTGGGCTCAGTCCTATAGCTGCAGGGGAGTCTGGGATGTGATGTATAACAGGTTCCTAAATGTGGTAGTTTGATTCAGGTGTCCCCTATATACTTAGGTGTTCTGAATGCTAGGTTCCCAGCTGATGGAGATTTGGAACTGAAGACTCCTGGGCTTACAGGTGTTATAACCAGTTTTCCCATAACAGTGTTTGGCACATTCTCCTGTTGCTATTGTCCATCTATTGTTGGCCAGGGGTGATGTCCACCCTCTGCTCATGCCATTGTTTTCCCCTGCCATCGTGGAGCTTCCCCTCGAGTCTGTAAGCCAAAACAAACCTTTCATTCCCACAGGCTGCTCTTGGTCGGTGGTTTATGACAGCAATGCGAACCTGACCGCCACACTGAAGATGAGAGAGTCTGGCGCCTGTCTGTTATTGTTTGGGGCTGCTCTTGTGACATTCATTCTCCGGCCCAGGTAGCTTGCCTTGGTATGGGCTGAGCAGGCTCCGGCTTCTTGAAATGAGCCCCTGTGTAGAAAGTCAAACGTGCCAGCTGTAAGAAGCTCTGAGCTGACAGAGAGGTGAGTGTCTGAAATTCGTATTTGGGGCACTGGCCTTCCTTGCTCTGGTACATAAACTTTCCTGGATGAGACACTATGGGTGGATTCTCTTTCAAGTCAGAAGATACAATCTAGTCTGGGAAGATGGCTCAGTGGGTAAAAAAATAAATGCTTGTTATGCAACTAGGACAACCTGAATTCAAATCACTAGAACCTGTGTAAAGCTAGACATAGCAGCAAGTGTCTATGACCACAGCCTTCTTATGGTGGGATGAGAGGTGGAAACAGGAGAATCCTGGAAGCTCATAGGCCAGCCAGCCTGGTGCGTGCAGCAGTGAACAATGCAGAGACCTTACTTCAAGGTCAAAAGTAAGGACCAGATCCTGTTGTCCTCTGACCTCCACACATGTACCACAGCAATCCTCTCTCCCTGATCCACTCCTTACACCATACATACATACAAATTATTTTTGAAGATCTTTTAAAAAATATTATTTATTTGAGACACACACATACGGAGAAAGAAGCAGATAGAAAGAAAGAGAGGCAGATGGAAAGAGAGAGAATGGGCACGTCAGAGCTTCTGGCCACTGCAAGTGAACTCCAGACACATGTACCACCTTGTGCATCCGGCTTATGTGGATCCTGGGGACATGAACATGGGTCCTTTGGCTTTGTAGGTAAGTGCCTTAACCACTAAGCCATCTCTTTAGCCCATACAAATTATTTTAAAAGATTCAATCTATAAATCGATGACCTGATGTTTGGACAGCATCAGAGGCACATGGATCAAGCCACTTACTTACAAGTAAGTATGTCACTATCACTCTATAATGTGGGTTTTGGTATTACCATTATCACTTTTGAAACAGTCAGGGGAGTTCAGAGACATGAACCTAGTTGCTGATGTTTGAGCAGCTACATAGTAGTGAGTATGTGCACTCTCCCCACCAGCATAACGGCATCAGGGGTCTGAAACTACTGGAGTCAAATTTCCAGATCCTACTACATACGGGTGGGTGTGGCCACATGGTCCTATAACCCCAGTCCCACAAAGGGGACCAGCAACCAGGGTATCACCCAGGCTTGAGAAAAACAGCAAGCTCTGATATCAGTAAGAGACTCCAGTTCAAATAAGAATGTGTGAAAGGGCTGGAGAGATGGCTTAGCAGTTAAGGCACTTGCTTGAGAAGCCTAGGGACCCATGTTTGATTCCCCGGAACATGCCACATAAGCCAGATACATATGGTGGCACATGCGTCTGGAATTCATTTGCAGTGGCTAGAGGACCCGGCACACCCATTCTCTCTCACACACACAAATAAGTAAAAATTAAAAAAAAAAAGAATGCACAAAAGAGCAATGCACTGGGACAGCCAATGTTCTGTTCTGTCTCCCACCAGCAAGCACTCTTGCCACAGGCAATTATATGAGGCATTACAATGGTACATATACCGCACAGACACTTACCACCTTGCACACCCACACGTTACATATGCAGAAAATAAAATAACTTAAAATAAAGTCAATAAAATAGAAGCAGAGCAGAAAGGGAACCCAATCATTCTGGCTCAGAGCCTCTGTCTGCACTCTCAGACTTCCCATTAGAACTGAAGCTGCTGAACATAGCTTAGCTCTGGACCTGGGTTAAAACTGAAGGATGAACTGAGAATGTAGTAAGCATTAGCTCTGTCTTTCCACAGCTTCAGTGTTCACCAGGTCTCCACCTTGACCCAGCCATGACCAAGGGCTTGTGCTCTATGGTGTCGCCAAGCACATAGCTCAGGCAGGTCCAGTGGAATAGCCGTTTTCAAGAATCTTGATGTACATAGAAGTGCAGTGATTAAATAAAGCAACTATACATATACAAAGCTACATAGATAAACTACAACATACATAAATAGATGAAATACATAACTGTAGTATTCTTTTTCTTTTCTTTTCTTTTTTTTTGAGGCAGGATTGCATGCAGTTCTGGTTATCCTCTAACTTGATATACAGCTGAAGCTGTCCTTGAACATCTTGATCCTCTTGCCTGTACCTTCTGATTGCTGGGATTAAGGGCATGTGCCATCACACTCCATTTATCAGGTGCTAGCAATCAAACTCAGGACTTTGTGCATGCCAGGAAGCTCACTCTACCAGTTGAGCCACATCCTCTGTTCCCACAAATGCATTATTTACATAGGAAGAGAAATGGAAAGATTTCTTTACCTAAAAGCTTTCAATTATTTTAGTACGTTTGTCAGCTTGAGGAAATCTCACCTTTTGAATATTGCATCCATGCGTGTGTGTGTGTGTGTGTGTGTGTGTGTGTGTGTTTGTGTTTGTAAGTATTTATATGGTAGTGCCAGCCAGCTATCCTGCTTTCATTTTCAATTTTTCTTCACCAATTAAGCAACTCCCCCTTTGGGCTTCCCTGGAGTCTCAGGCTGTCAGAGTCAGATGAGAAGTGCAATCTGTTTTGCTTTATGGGAAACAGAGCTCCCTCAACACAGGTGTGGGAGTATAAACTATACATCCCACAGCTCTCCTTCTCATCAGGCATGTCACTGACATCCTGAGAGACAAGACTGACATGATCAGCATTTGTAAACTGAGCTGTAACTAAGCATTTTGCGGAGCCAGATGTGGAAGTCAAGTCTAGTGAAGGATGCTACTGTATGTTGATAAGACAGTGCATTTGGATATTATGCTCTGTAACAGGTGTGGCACACATCACTTAAGACACAGGAAAAAGAAAACCGTGTGCTATCATTTGGATCTTAAACATCCTCCGCAGGCCCATGTGGAAGGCCTGATCCCTAGCCCATTGTACTACTTACTGGGAGGTCGTGGAACCATTAGGAGATGGACCTAGGGGGAAAAATTAATTCATTGAGGGCATGTCCTTGAAGAAGATATTCAGACCCTAGATCCTCCTGTCACTTTCTTCTTCTCTCTCTCCCTCCCTGAGCTGAGCAGTCTCTCTCCCATGCATTGCTGTCCAAACCAACAGAACAAGACTGAACCTTCTGACTGAGACAAAATGAATCTTTCCTCTTCACACCCTGATAATTTTGCAAATTTTCCCATAGTGATAGAGAGCTTACTAGCATAGTATTGTCCTCCATTTTCTAACTAGGATCATCAAATTCTCTAAGTTGATAAAGAAATATGCCCTTGATACCAATGTTCTGTGGAAACGTATGAAAAAGAGATAAAACAGCACTCAATAGAGAAAGATTCTCTATTCTTTCTTCTTGGAAGGTGGACAATGTAAATTTATTTTCCAATAGATAGAAAGCTCAGCAGGTAAAACTCCAGGGGATTCTCCACAGGTCACAAGTCACAAGTCACAAGGTGCGGTTAGCTCAACAGCGAGAGAGCCAATGGCCACTGTTTTCTCTGTAACAATGCCTATAAGACAGACTAAAAACACCTGAGTGGTGAATACGTCAACACTGTTTACTATTGCATTCTCTTATGCTTCCAGATTTGGAAAGGCATGACTTGGCAAAAACAAAAACAAAACAAAGCAAGAAACCTAGCAAAGTGGCATAAAACAATGTCATGAATGTCATATTATCTGAGGTCATTGTCACAAAGGCAAACATTATATAAGGAAGAAACCAGGAGGAAGAGATTGCTTAAGAATACCAAACACTAAAAAACTAAAGATTCTAGAGATTTCAGTGTGGCTGTTTACACATATCAGCTTAGCTGACCACGGACTTGGTTTTGTCCAAGAAATGAGGAAACTGGTATTTGGCCACACAGTCAGGAACCTCTGCCTTCTCCATTTTACTACTGGAGGGGCGTCCATCTTGGAGACAGTGAGGTTGCTCACTATAAGGTTGGCACCCAGGGACACAGGGAGGGTAGGAATGCTGCCACTCTAGACCTTCATGGCCAGGATACCCTAGGGCATGCTAGTGTGCTGGTTCCACACTCACCGAGGGGTACGGAGTTCCTTGGGAAACATTTCTGACACTTTCTCCATCTCCACCCTACAGAGTCTCAAGTTCTCTCCAGCCCACCTCCCGCCACGGCAGGCAGTTGTTGCTGCCCTGCATGTCATGCAATGGACCTCCAGGTTGCCTTTAGTGGTAGAAGCTCACGTGTGTGTGCTGCATATGGCAGCGTTCTCTCTAGGCTGTGTCTTCTGGTGAATCTGAAGGGTGTGGGTAGATGAGAAATCCTTCCCACACGGTGTGCAGCAATGTGGCTTGGGCTCTGGGTCTGGCTGGACTGCTAAAAAAGGGACCATGGCTGGGGACAGTGGAAGCTCCCACAAATGTGCTGGGAGCATCAAATTTGACAAACACTGGGGTGTGTTCACATGAATGTTGATGGAGGCTGGTGCAACCTTCCATCTCAGTGTGGGACTCTGGCAACTCCCAGCTTTGCTCCCATCTGGAGACCTGGACTTGATGCGTTCTGCATGGCTATTGTCAGAGGACACTGCCTGGGAGGACACAGTCTCCATGACACCCAGGTAACAGCTCTGACACACCTGGTCACCAATGAGTGAGGCCAAGTGATGGTCAGACCATTACTCTCCACCAAGCCATTTTCTCTGCTGCTCTGCTGCTACAGGCCCAAAGAACCAGGATCCTCCTTTCTCAGATCACCTACGGTAAGTAAGCCACCATGGCAAACCCCAGAGTGAAGTGCTAGGCAGGTAGAAATGGTATGGAGGCCTTCAAGGAACTACTGGTGGTGTCCTGGGAACCAACTTCATTTCCATTGATGCTTTTAACCATATCACTGTGGCAGATGGGAACTGCATCTTCATTTCGCTGATCACGATGGGTTAGGGGCAGTAAAGTTACAGGGACTCTTTGGCAGGGAGGTGTTGTGAATCTGACCACCCATGTACATTTGAATGTATTGCTGCAACGTAACAGCATTAGTGAAGTTCTAGCTGATGAGGCACAAATGCTACATCTTTATGGACACATTGGTTAAGAAAACCTCAAAGTGTGCCTTCAAGCTTCCTTTGGTGGAAAACACTTGGCCACAGACCTTACACTAGAATTGCCTCTCCCTGGAGTGTGTGCAAAGATGCAATCTTGAAAAAGCACTGGAAGCAGAACAGTCAGTGTCTAGTGAGACGTTTGTTTGAGTTGGGGCGGTGTTGTCCATGTTCTCTGCCATATGCTGCAATTTCAGGGTCTCTGTCCTTAACTTGGAAGTCCCATGCCTGGAGGCCCTCCAACCCTTGGAGGATTATTGACCTCACCCATCCCAAGTAGGGAGTATCTCCCATCACTTTTTGTGTGCATGGTTTTTTCAAGGTAGGGTCTCACTCTAGCTCAGGCTGACCTGGAATTCACTATGTAGTCTCAGGGTGGCCTTGAACTCATAGCGATCCTTCTACCTCTGCCTCCTGAGTGCTGAGATTAAAGGTGTGCACCACCATGCAGGCTACAAGTCACTGGGCAGTGGGCAGTCCATGAGTTTCTTAGTGATTTTGAGGTAATACTATGGAATGGGTCCCTGTGACAAGGATGGATTTGTGGTCTAAAGAGAGCCTTGATCCATCTACAGGGATGGGGACAGAGAGTACACAGGGTGTGTGTGTGTGACAGTGCCTGCTAATACTTTGTTGTGGAACTCAGCAAACAGCTGGTGGCTGGTCTTTAGCTGAGGGTATCAATGAAAGTGTCCCTTGAGGTTGCCCATGACAGACAGAACATGCTCAAGATCTCTATCTGGTATGGGAGTGCGGGTGGGTCTGCTAGGAGCATCAGCTTCAAAAACCTTGCTACATATTTATACTAGTGCTCCCAGATGACATCCTTGCCTTTGGATTTGATAATCACTGCAGTGGCTAAGATGTTTGATGGATTTTCTTTTTCTTTCTTGGATGGGTCTAGTGCTACAGTGAAGAAAGGATTCTAGAAGAATAGAGACCCTGGTGTCTGAGGTAGCAGAGATCTCGGGAGGTTAGACATGACTTCAGGGAGCACCTGTGACGCACTTGGATTCAGGGCATTAGCTTTAGTAACTGGGAGTGGGATGTGGAAGGGATGTTGGCATGAGGTAGCTTGGCTTGTTTCAACTCATCCAGAGACAGATGGGGGCTTTCAGCTTTGTGGCTGAGCAGAGTCACAGCAGTGGACACCTGCTAGGACACATGGCTGCTTAAGGTCCTTGGGTGGCAGTTCCTGCCATGCCTGAGTGGAGGGTGTGTGAGGCCCGTATGTTCACCTGGAAGTGAGCTGGGTCTTCGGGAACTGTCGCTGCAAACACAGGATCTTCTGGAGGACCCACAGTTTCTGTTGATGGCAGGATTGGACTCTCCATGAGTTCATCACCACCGTGGCGCCTTGGAGCGCCTGCAGAATCACATTAGTATTGGCTGTTTTGTCTTTGTTTAAACAGCTTGTGTCCTTGAAAGTGGGTAGTAGGGTAGTCTTTGTGTTCAACTACAGGATGGAGCTTCTCCTTCATCTTTCCTGAGTGTCCATTACTTTCCCTGTGACTGGTCTTTCAGGGTGGGCCAGATGGCTGGTGGCTCAGCACAGCTCTGGAGATGGCTGAAGGCAGGTAGATAATTTAGTGCAATTTTTCTTGCATACCAAGAACAGTCTCCTCCCACGTTCTGAGGCTTTAATCCCAGATATCTTCTTCCTTTTTCCCTGGGGCTTCATTGCAGCACCCAGCTCCCTAGCCCTGGCTCCACCTCCAAAATCTGAACTTATGGTGGCTGCTCTTTCTGATCCTCCTCCAGGTGAGTGTGATAGGGTTTCATCTATTTTAAGCATGGCATGGTGTAGCTCTACCACAAACTCCTGGAGTTGGGAAGTCTCCACTCAAACATCAATAGTCCTGAGTTTCGTCTTTTGTCTTTTCCCTAACAGTTTATCAGTGTGTGTGTGTATGTGTGTGTGTGTGTGTGTGTGTGTGTGTGTGTACGATTTTACTGTGGCACTTGGGATTGAACCCAGGGTGTCATGAATGCTAAGGGGTCACCATCACTCTGGCACTGAGCTACATCTCCATCCCTGTCCTTTATTGTAGCATTTGTGGTCTTTATATTTCTTTTCTTGCCATTTTCTATCAATAACCTCTTCTAACTGTATTTATTCACTTTTAAAAACATGAGAGTCACATTTGGCATGGTTTTACATGCCGTTTGTGAGATCTAACTGAGTGAATCAAACATCCCCTAGGGGAGCAGGGCCTCGAGCCCATCCTAGTGCTTTGACTGCGATGCACAGACCCTGGCTCCTGAGCCTCTGGCAGCAAACCTGCACCCGGTGAAAGGCTGGCTGTCGTCTTGCAGTTTCCATTTCCTGACGCCCATTTTTGGTCCTTTTACTACCTACTAAATCTGGGCAGGCAAGTGAGTATGCAGACAGTGGTCACAGCTCTTTAAAGTGCAACTGTCTGTATTAGAAACGTGCTGTGGTCAGAATTATTAAAATTAAAGGCAAGAACATAATTTACAGGGCATTAATTATCTCTGCTCAATTGGCTGGTATTCAGAAGTCATATTTACCTATATGTAAACCAGTTATAAAGTTCTTTACTGTTTACCGAATTTCTAAATGACAAGACAGATACTCCTTGCTTTGTCACGAGTACTTCCAGTTCTTGCCTTCTCTCCCAACCATGAGCCAGCTCTGCCTGGCTAAGGCCCAGAGAGCAGCTATGTGCACAGTTAGAATTCTCTGCAAAGCAAGGGAGCCTGGACAGCGACCAACCCAAACCATACGTGTCACACATAACCAGCAGTATGTACAGTGCCATAAATGTTTATGCCTTTGTGGACTGGTCCACTTAGGCAGTTCTCTGGTATTCACAGGCAAACATCCTAACTGCACTCACAGATACCACATGGTGTGCCCTGCCTGGGCAGCAGAGATGTGCAATGGTGAATGTGAAGCAATTACTTTTTCCATGTCTTCTTGAAATAACTGTGTGCCAGCAGGTGGGATCTTGAGAACACAAGGCCCTGGTGCTTGTTCTTTTTCTAACCTTTCATGCCTGCATCAGGTCAGGGAAGATTTCCATCTTGGGCTAAAATGGTGACAGTCATACATATCAAGGTCCACTGGCCAGCAAAGCCATAGTGGAAAACAGGATGGAGGCTCCTCAAAAATAGCTTAGTAGTTAAGGCACTTGCCTAAGAAGTCTAAGTACTCAGGTTTGATTTCCTAGGACCCTCATAAACCAGAGGCACAAGGTGGCACATGCGTCTGGAGTTTGTTTGTAGTGGCTAGAGGCCCTGGTATGCCCATATCTCTCTTTGAAAAAAAAAAGGAAGAACTAAAACATAGAACTATTGTATGATCCAGAAATCACGGTACTGCATATGGGCCCGAAGGAAATGGAATCAGGCTCTGGAAAGAAACAGCTGCATGCTCACATGTCTATCTTCCATGTTCACTGCAATGCCATTCACAATAGCCAAGACTCAGATTTCAGCTAAGTGTCCACCCATGGATGAGTGGATAAAGACAACATGTCATGCATATGCACTGGAGTGCTATTCATCCTTGTAAAGGACCTCCTGTTATTGGTGATGAACACGGAGGGAATCCTAAGTGAAATAAATCAGACACAGGACAGAGGATGCATGCATAATATGAAGGATGAAAAGCAGTCAAGTCTATAGAAGACAGGAGTAGTGGCTTCCAGGGGATCAAAGTGGAGAGGGGCAAAGCAGGGACAAATTGGTCAAAGGGCACACGGTTCTGGTTATACATGATCACAGGTTAGCTATCTATTGAAGTAGTTACTCTGCATAACAACACTGCACTGAATCCCTAAGGATTTGTTAGGAGGGGAGAGCTTATGTTAAGTGTTCTTAGCGTGCATAATAACAAGAGGGCAAGCAGAAACTTTAGAAGTGAAGGGTGGGCTGATGGACATTGGGTATACGTACCCTTACCTCTAACCTGCCAAACTGCACACATCAGCATGTACAGCTTTACTCATGCTAGATATGCTTGATAAACTGGATTTTTTAAAGTTTACTTTATTGTATTTTATTTTTTAGAGCCCACTGCTGGAAGTGTCCTCAAAGTCCAGACTGCGATAGCACCATGTGGGAAGCATTCTGGGCCGAGGGCTGGAGAAGTACTGGGTGTCCAGCTATCTAACTTGTCAGCACATCAAGCTGATAGCAACATCCACTCCAGGAGAGCTGTGCTAGGTTTCCAGTATAAAGTCACAGCTGGACAATCCAGGCCATGGAAGCCAGTTACTGTTAGTATTTAGTGAGCACTTTCCACCTAGTTCTACTGTAAATGACCCACAGATGACATACAGAATCAAAATAGGGAAGCAGCTTTAAATGCTTGCCAGAGTCTTTAGCAAATTTACCTTTTGGCCACTACTGAGATGCTTCACCAACTCTTGGATTTTATTTTCAACAGCCAGAGTTCTCTGAAAGCCCTGATATACCATTAACTTTGAACAAAGACTCAAAGTTCCTGAGGAAAGGTTTTTATTTTTATTCTTATGACACTATCCATTTAACTATCACCTTGACATGGTGCATGCAGCATGGGACACAGGGAGGATGAGGCCTGCCCCTTTCCAGGCCAGGAGCTCAGTCCTTTATTATCCTTCTGAAATCTAAGAATTTTATTCATGATGTTAAAAAAAAAACAGATTTAAGGGAACAAATAAACTTGGTTGATTTACAATGTTGGAACATCAAGCATCACAGGTTTTTCATATAAAATACCTGAGGAATAAAATTCAGGTAAAAGTCCATGCCTCCAAGATAATATGAGCTAGGGTGAGACAATAAATGAAGAGAATTGAGCTTGTGAAGACATATAAAACAGTTTAATAAGCTCACTAAGGCTGGATCTAGATAGAAGAAATTTTTTTTACTATTGTTTGGCAAGGGGGGCAGGTAGACAGGAATTGAAGATTAGAAGTAGGCACAAATGCTATCAATAAAGACAAAATAAGGGTGAAGGTATTTTAAATATCTGCATGTGGAAGCAAAAATATTCCCTCGATTCCGACCACCCCTAACTTGCTGAAAGCATTTGGTTTAGTGTTGAGCTAAGATGTCATATGTGTGAAAGCCAGGTTTACTGCATCTAGTAAAGGAAGGAATGAACTGTTTATGAGCCCTGAGCCATGGACATGCAGCATCCTGGGTGGACAGCTTGCCAGCCCCAGGAGGGAAGAATTATGGTGCCCATTTCATAGAATGAGAAACAGATGGTCAGTGAACCCAGTCTCTTGCCCAAGGTTATAACCTTCTAACTAACAGTTATATACAGGTTAGCCAATGCAAGAGCCCACATCCATTCCACTACTACAAGCCCATGCTTTTAGGATCAAAATAAATAGAATTCTTACAAGTAGATTTAACCAAAGAAATGAAACATTTGCATGCTGAAAACCGCTGGGCATCATTGGAAGAAATGAATAGACACCAAAGTAAATGGAGAGAATTCTGTGTTTGAGAGCTGAAAAAAGTCTATATTTGATGGCCGTGCCTCAAACTGAATCATGATTTAGTGCCACCCCATCCATATCCCAGCTGGTTTACTGGCAGAGACGGATAAGTGTGCCATACTATTCATATGGCAGGGCAAGGGACAGGGCCATCCTCTGTGTGTACCTGAGCTACTCAGACAGCACGGCAGTTTTTGGGGTAGAACTAACAACAGTCACGTTCACATAGCTGGCAGTTACTATTTTCCTAGCATATGGCTAGGGTTTACCAGACGTTAGCAATGAGATCTTGTCTGAATCCCCAGAAAAGTTGGGATTATGTTACTCCTGTTTTGTGTACTTAGAAGCTGAAGTCCTAGTCTGAGGAGTTGATCCTGGTGCTATTTGGATAAATTCCACTGCATGTTGGATAAAGGGCTGTCCTGTGATGTATTTTTTCTTTTTCTTTTCTTTCTTTTTTTTTTTTTTTGCAGATTCAAAACACCTTTATTCATAGTAGTAAAAACTCAAAACAACTCAAGTGTCTGTCATCAGAATGAAAGAAGTGAGGCTTATTCAGCGGAATCCCAATCTTCAGTGGTGTTTATCAACACAGACGTATCCCATGTTATGAAAAAAAAAAAACTCAACTCCAAAGAGAACACTTATGTACTTTACATATATGCTTTATAATTTCACTTATATGAATTTCTAGCACAGGAAGTCAATCTGTACTGACAAAAATTAAAGCAGAAGCTCTCTCTATAATAATTATTCAATGTACACTGATTAGAAAATATGGGGTGTAGGAAAGTGGTTGGTTTACATGACTGTCCAATTAGATGTGTGCATTTCACAGTGTAGAAATTTTGCTTAACATTTGATTTTTTAATTTTACTATAAAATAACAAAATTCATGAACCAACTTTTCCCAAGTCACAAAATCTGTGATGTATTTATTCTGACCATCACCCACAGTTTGAGGTGGGCTGTCAATCTGATGCACTTCCGGAAGGCAGCCCCCACTAGCGAATAAGTCAACTTTCTGTCACTGTGCAAAATACCTAAGATACAAGGAAGAAAGGTTTCTTTTGTCTCACAGTTTCAGAGTTGCTGTCCATGGTTACTTGGCCCCACTACTTTGGGCCTATGGCATGCCACACATCCTGGAGGCAGCAAGGGGCAGAGCCTGCTCACCTCCTGACAGCTGCCCGAAATGAAAGAGAAAAGGGGTCAAATCAGGGGCACACCCCAAATCACCTAACTTCCTTCTATTAGGTCCTACCTACTAAATGTGCCCCAAATTCCCAAGAGTCATACAGGATGGAGACCAAGCCTTTTAACACATGGTCTTTGGGGAACATTTAAGACATAAACCAGGTGACATCTCCAGCCTCATTACCATCACTCAACAGAGCATCAGTTGGCTGGGCAAATCAGAAGCAGGCTCAATTATACAGGGGACTACTATGATATATGAACCAGGTTGGGGGATATCTATAAGTAGTCTCCTCTTGGCTTTCAGCAAGGTGGGACACACCTCCCCTCTGGGCATGACTGGGTGACATTCACACCAGGGAAAAGCTCTCATAGCTGTGTCCACAAGAAACTCTGCCTCCATCCTTCACCCCCATCATTCACCCAACTTCACAGAAGCATCAAACGCCAGCTAGGGACCAAGTTCAGATCTAGACACAGTGATGAACAAAGGACCAACCAAGCAGAATCCTTGTCTTCACAGAGGCTATAATGCAGTCACTTCACTGTGACTGAGGTGACTCTGTCGTATGGTACAGTGGTTCCCTCATCTGCCAACTCTGATAAGGAGCACGGCCTATCTTGTGATGCTTCTGGGAAAGTTAGGAAAGTCCAAGCTACAGAATATAATGGAAAATCCCATCCTAGGGGGGGAACAAGTTTACCCTTTGTACCATGTCATCCTATCCTTAGCTTGCTTTAAATCTACACAGTGTTGGGGCTTATGAGATGGCTTAGCGGTTAAGGCACTGGCTGGCATAGCCTAAGAATCCAGATTCTGTTCTCCAGGACCCATGTAAGCCAGATGCACAAGGCAGCGCATGTGTCTGGAGTTCATTAGCAGTGGCTAGAGGCCCTGGCATACCCATTCTTGCTTCCCCTCCACTCACTCTCTCTCTCAAATAAATAAATAAAAATCTACACAGTGTTAAGTACCATAAATTAATGCATTTGTCATTGTCCCCATGACTTAGAAACTGTTGTTTAACTGACCAATGCCAAGTGCTAAGTAACACATGAAAAGCATTAAATATCAGAGTCTCCAGGACCTGAGTGAAACAAAGTGCAGTGCTCCTGAGACAGAGGGAACCAGCAGTGACACAGAATCCTGTAGAGCTGAGCAGGGCCTTTTTGAGGGGCCTTGAAGGGCCTTGACCCCTTGAGGGTCTTCCTCAGTCGCAAAAGGCACTGACAAGTCCTCACTTGGGGACATCATGAAATCCAGATCTACAGATGTCTGCCACCTGAGGTTCCCTCCAGCTGCACCCTGGGGTTCTTTGGGGCAGTCAATCCCATCTTCTGCCCAGCAGTGAGGTAAGAGTGAGCAGACCCTCTCCTTAGAGTACCAGGTCCACTCTGGCCAGTCCTCCCACCCCTTTATACCAGTCTCATGCTATCCCACCTGGTTTCCTTTCTCCTTCCTGTCCCTACCTTCCTTCAGGGCTCAATCTCAAGGTCATTGTCAACACAGGTCCCAAAGGAAGGGATGATGTCAATACCCGGCTCTGTGTCTCCTCATTCATGGCTTACGTCATTTGTTGTAATGTCAATGTCTGCCAACTTTGGGCTTCTCGAGGTCTTCACCTCTCCCTTCTGAGGCTCTCTTCCTCTAGTCCTTCCCAGCTGCCCATGACTGGTCACATCCCTGACCTCATGTTCCTTCAGCTGGACAGTCTGAAGTCTCTGTTGCCAGCATGTAGCTCTGGTATTCTAACTCACCTGAACATTAACCCCAGGCAGTTCCTGACTCTGAGCATTTTCCCACTCCATCTTTCACCCTCTATTTAATTCCCCCACCTGGACTCCCACAGGATCTTCTGTGTTGTCTTGCTCACCCTGTGCTCTTTGTCCTCATGGACTCAGATGTGCACATCATCTGCTTGGCTCTCTTCCTTGTCTTGTGGGTGGCTCA
This sequence comes from Dipus sagitta, assembly GCA_036346955.1. Lineage (NCBI taxonomy): Eukaryota > Metazoa > Chordata > Mammalia > Rodentia > Dipodidae > Dipus > Dipus sagitta. The sequence continues at coordinate 33,902,625 of CM070779.1, forward strand.
TGAGGCCCCCGCTGTGCTTAAACTCAATACCCGAGGGAGAAGAGCCTGTGGACAAGATACTCCCAGATCAGTTCTCACTCAGCCAGGGGCCACCCAGGGATGGTGCCCACGGCGTCTGTTGCTTCCAGGGCCAGTCTCCTGCCAGACCTCACATGCCCAGCTGTCTATGGGACCCTGCCTATATCTCTTCATCCTGCTCTATGTGGACAGCTCAGCTAGTCCTATGGCTCAGCACCCCCGCACCCTGATGCTGAGAGTGTCCCCATAGTACCCAGTCATGCCTCCTCCTCTGAGCTGACATTCACACCAAGGCAAAGCTGTCATAGAAGTACATACACAGAACTCCGCCTTCCTCCACCATCCTCATCATTCACTCAACTTCACAGACGCATTGAGCACCACCTAGCTACGAAGTTCTGGTCCAGGCACAGTGAGAGGAACAGAAGGCCAGCCAAGCAGAACTCCTTGTCTTCATGGAGGCTGCAATGCAGTCACTTTGCCATTAGCCTCAGTCATCTTGAGCCTCGGTGGCCCAATCCCACTTGAATCCATCTCCAATACCCCACTTCACACCAAGCCCATCTCACCAGGGCAAAAACAACCACCACCTCATCTTGGGATGACTCAGAAGGCACTATGATGCTGAGAAGTGACAGAGGAGTGCTCAACACTACAATGTCTCTATCACACGTACCAAGGCTCAGAGTCCATTGCGGAAGAGGTGGAGGAAAGAATGTAAGAGCCAAAGGAAGGGTAGGACTCCTTACAACGTGCTCCTCCAGACACAAAATGGCCTTGATATCCATGACTTCACAGTGCCTGACACTATCTACACAAGACCATGATAATAGGAGGAAAAGATGGGAAAAGATGACGACATCAAAATAAAAGAGAAACTGATAGAGAGGGGGAGGGGTATGATGGAGAGTGGAGTTTCAAAGGGGGTAGCGGGGGGGGGAGGGAATTGCCATGGGTTATTGTCTATAATTATGGAAGTTCTCAATAAAAAATAAACTAAAAAAAAAGAATAACCACCACCGGCTACTTCTTTGTCCCTGTTTCCTCTCCTGCCTTCCAAACTCAGCTCTCTCTCTTAACACCATCATTGCAAAAAGCTCCACCAGCCTGTCTTCCCCAATCCATAGACTGCCCAGCCCTCTCCATGCCCACAGAATAAAATCCATATGAACCCCTAAAAGCAAACCCATGACCATGAATGTAAGTTCATTTTATCTTCGACAAGATTCAGATTTTAATTACAAGTATGTGCTAATTGCCAGAGCAAACACTGATCCAGTTTTGTTGAGGTTTGTTGGAATAATTCTGCCAAGGAGATTGACTTTGACAGCAGCTGGAAAGAGCAAGATTTCCGAAGATTTCTAAAGGCTTCTGAGGATGTGGCTACACTTTGATAGCCTCACATTTCAAAGTGCCTCCTCAGCCCCAAGCCTTGGAGACTTCCTCTGCATGAATTACTAATGCAGTTAGCAGAGCAGGGCTATCATCATCAATGTCTTAATCTCATGTGGAGCACTCGCCAACCCTGTTTGCAGTATGGCTTCTCTGGGCTTGAAGGACCTGACTTACAGGTGGCAGGACCAGACATGTCCATGGCTGGATGGCAGGGGGTGTGCAGGAAGGCTGGTGGCATCGGTTTCCAGGCGCTAAGGCTGAGTCCCTCCATGGGCAGCGTGTGGCAGGGAGGACTTGAGTTCAATGATTTCGTACTCTGCAGCTCAGTCAGTGGTGAATATGCAGAACACAGCACAACACAACCCCACAAGCAAACAAAAACGTTTCTCCCCCTGGCTCTTTGCTGATTTAAATGCTGTTTGTGTTTCAAAGGTTCATGTGTTTGGAGTTTGAGTCATGATGCTGGATTTGGGACCTTTAAGAGACAGGGCCTAGTGGGAGTCCCTCACATTGTGAGACATATTCATTTTTTAATTTTTTAATTTATTTTAATAATGTGAGAGAGAGGGAGAGAGAGGGAGAGAATGGGCATGCTAGGGCACTCAGCTGCTGTAAACGAACTCCAGATACATGTGCTACCTTGTTTATGCATCTGGCTTATGTGGGTCTGAGAGAATCAAACCTGGGTCCTTTGGCTTTGCAGGCAAATGCCTTAACTGCTAAGCCATCTTTCCAGTCTGTGAAATATATTCTTGAAAGTAATTTTTTCTCTCTCTCCCCATTTCCTTCCCCTCCTGTGGTGCTTTGATTCAGGTGTCCCCCATAAACTTAGGTGTTCTGAATGCTAGGTTCCCAGCTGGTGGACATTTGGGAATTAATGCCTCCTGGGGGCAGTGTATTGTTGGGGGTGGGCTTATGGGTGTCATAGCCAGTTTCCCCAAGCCAGTGTTTGGCACACACTCCTGTTGTTATTGTCCACCTTATGTTGGTGATGTCCATCCTCTGTCCATGCCATCATTTTCCCCTGCCATTGTGGAGCTTCCCCTCAAACCTGTAAGTCAAAATAAACCTCTTTTTCCCCCCCACAAGCTGCTCTTGGTTGGGTGATTTCTACCAGCAATGTGAACCTGACTGCAACACTTCCTCTCCTCTCTTCCCCTTTCTCCTCTTCTCTTCTGCCAGAGACTCTTTCCAAAGTTTGCACCATGCTATCTGGATTTTAAGCCTCCAAAACTGTGAGCTACCTAAATAAAGCCCTTGACTGTGTAAAGTAAGTCTGCCTACCTCAAGTATTCATTATATTACCCAAAAGCAGAATAATACATTCTACAAGGGGACCTCCTGTAAGATTTTGTGTTTTCTTTATTCTTTTGAGATGTGAAGAGTTTCTAGAATAGAATAGAAATGCACCTACTGCCACCAGATCATGCAACCATCCCCAGAGCAGAACACAGGAGGTTTCTTGGTCTCAGCGGAAGATTTGTGGAGTGTACACTCCATGGCCCACTCCTCTCTAGTGCAGGGCACACCGACACCTCAGGGACCAACCCTAATGACAGAGCTGGCCCCTGATTCCTGCACTCAGTCTTGCTCCTTGGTGAAATCTCAAGCCTGAGAGGAAGCTGTGACAGCTTCTGTGAACCTGCAAAATGTGTCATCTTTTTTGAGGGGATGTGCATGGCTGAGGCTCTGCTCAGGTCCATGTGGGTGTTATGGCAGACAGGGGCCAGCAGTACAACTCCTGTGATCAGACAGAGCCTGGGGTGCAAGCCAAAAGAAGCACTTCTCAGTATGCTGCCCTCAACAGACGTGCCTCACTCTGCCCAAGGTGCCCACCTACCGTGGAGAGGTAATTGATGCTAACCTCCCAGGAAAGCAGAGAGAGGGGTGGGGGCAAGACTCCGAGGGGACGCCTGAAACTGAGAATGAGTTCTGCTGCAGTTTGAATCTGGAACGTCCCAAAGGCTTAGTCCCTGGGTGCCACTATTGGGAGGATGTGGAACCTATGAGAGGCAGGACCTAGAGATCCTTAGTTATGAGGCTATACCCCAAAGGGACTGTGGGACCTTGAGCCTTTCTCTTCCTCTTTGTTCCCTGGTGATGAGGATGGGAAGGGGTTGCTCCAAAACAAGTTTCTGCCATGCCACATTGCCTTGCCAAAGGCCTAGAGCAATGCTGCCAAGCAGTCATTGCCTGGCATCTCCAAAACCAGGAACCAAAATGAACTTTTCTCTCTGTAAGTTATCTTAGGAATTTTGTCATAGTGATGGAAAGCTGAAGAACGTGGTACTGAGTCATATCTTTCCTATCAAAGCTGATCTAGGATGTGGGTTTTGCTAGGTAGGCATGGTAAGAGATAAGCAACAACAGCTAGTAAAAAACCAGAACAATCCTAATGCACTATGCCATGGTTAAAGTCACATGAATGTGGCCTCTGACAAAATGCATCCTGTACGTTGCTCACCCAGTGCTGAGTGAAGGACACGTGGGTAGCATACACAGCAGGGACAGTCTGCCTCCTGGGGAGGAGTGGAGCAAAAGTTCACTGTGTGCTTCTCTAATGACTCACAGGGGGCAATTTGTGGACTTTTTTGCAGTTAGCATTTTGAACTTCGGTTGACCATGGGTAACTAGAACCACGGAAAGCAGAGTTGTAGATAAGCGGGGGATTTTTAGCTTTGCTTTCATTCCCTTCAGCCATCCTCAGACTCTCCTGCTTTTGGATTTTTATACGGTTTTCCTTCTCCTTATAAATTGATGAGCTGCTTCTCATGTGCATGTCCTTGAAGGAAGCTATAGCTTCCTAGGGAAGGATCATATCTCCTGCTGTCATGAGCCCCCAGGAAGCACGTGACACTGTCCTGCTGCAGGTACCCAGTCACTTGTGTCTCCATAGAGTGTCTTCGATTGTAGCTGTACTTTGAATTTTCATCAACTACTCCAAGGTGCCATCAAGATGGTGTCACTTCCTGCGGTTTGGTCCCAGGTTTCTATTCCTCATGTGATCATAAGATTAATGTGAACATCAGGCCTGCACATGGAGGCCACATGTTTGCATCCCCAGGCTTTAGGAATCGTGACTGGCCTTTTCCTGGCTCTGCTCTGGGAATCAAGATGAAGCACTACTCTCTCATGGCCTCTGGGTCCACATGCATTGCAGCTAGCCTGTGAGCCCAGTAGATCTTTCTCAGACTCGTGTGCTAATATCATGCAAGAGATGGTAGGTGAGGCTCTCCCTTCTTTAATCTACTGAATCTGTCAGCCAGTACAACCCCAGGGTGACCCCAGAAGTAACTTCTGGGAGGACTAGTGAAGAACTCCAAAGCTCAGCCCTACTCCAGCTACTGACCCAGAAAACCCAATAGCTGCCATTTTACCCTGTCCAATAACTTGTTCTGGTTTGTTGCACAGCAAGTCATAATGTGGCTAGGAAAGAAAAATAGACTGCACATATCTCTGCATAGGAGTCTGTGTTTATACCTGATTCAGTAGTGTAGCCCTCCGTCAAATGGTGGTTGGGGACAAACTTATCCTTGTAGCTCTGGAACGGAGGATGGGTGGATGATCAGTCATTCAGCCAGGGTCCTTCACTTCCCCATGGACACAGTTCAATGCACCTTTTTCTTACCCTAACTGATAAGGGGAGCCAGAGAGACAGCTCTCAACCTATACAGACACAGACACCTTATGGGAAGTGTCTCCCTTCCCAATAGTGCTGAGAAACTGAGAAAGGATACAGCTGGCCTTTGAGCACCGGTCTCTCATGAGCCTGGACTCTAGCCAAGTCTCCTTACTTACAGTATTTGCACCCCTACACACCCAGGCTAGCAGCTGCGGAGACTCAACGTTGTGTTTTCCTCTTCCAAGTGTTTAAATGAAAGGGGTGTTAGGAATTTGTTTTCATTGTCTTGTTGCACAAGACAACCTTAAGCATGTTAATCTTCTTGACACAAGTTCAGGTTATATAAATTTCTTTATGGTTAGTCAAACCATATATAGGGGCCTGCATGGTGTGTATTGTCTGCAACTTCCACAGAAATTCTGTGTGTGTGTGCACGTGTGCACATGCACATGTACACATGCACGTGTGACCATGTCTGTGTGTGAGCACTACCTGTGTGTGCATGTGTACAGAGAGGCCAGAGGACAACTCAGATGTTGTTCCTCGGGAGCCATTCACCTTTATTTTGAGGCAGGGTATCTCATTAGCCTGAAACTCACCAATCTGGACTGACTGGCTCTCCAGTAAAGCCCTGGGATCTACCTGTCTCTGAAACCCTAGGCTGGGATTACAAGTACACACATGCCCTCTTCTTTTAAAAAAATACATTGTTTTATTTTTATTTATTTGACAGAGAAAGAGGGAGAAAGAGAGAATGGGCGTGCCAGAGTCTCCAGCCACTGCACACGAACTCCAGATGCGTGTGCCCCCTTGTGCATCTGGCTAATGTGGGTCCTGGGGAATCGAACCTGGGTCCTTTGGCCTTGCAGGCAAGCACCTTAACCTCTAAGCCATCCCTCCAGTCTAATGCCCTCTTTTTTTTAACATGGGTATTAAACTCAGGTCCCCATTCTTGCAATGCAAGTACTTTGCTAACTGAGCTATGTTCCCAGATCTTCAGCTGGAATAATTTCCTCTTTTGGCCTAGATGGAGCAATGCGCCCCCAAGCAAGCTCCCTACCCTCCACACCCCCTCTTCCTCTCCTCATCCCTTCACTGCCTGGTTGTTCAAAGCATGGCACATGGGCCAGCAGCATCTGGCACCTGTTAGAAACACAGAATCTTGGGCTCCAACCCAAATAGGCTGAGCTGGAATCTGCACATGTCTGCAAGTGCTCAGGTGTCTGGCCTGTGTGTAAGTCTGTAGACACTACTTCCTGGATGCTACAGAAATCAACACCTGTGCAGCTTCTTTCTACGACTGGCCTAACTCAACTTACAGCTTTTTCAGTGTTTTCAGATATGGTTTGTTTCCTGTTGCTACAACAGACTACCTAAGGCTGGTACTTCATGCAGAAAAGAAATCTAGTTAGTTTGTAGTTTATGGAAGTTCAAGAGTATGGTACTGGCATCTACTCTTCTCCGCCCTGGTGGGGGTCTTCATCACAAGATGACAATGACATTGTGGTGGGAGGGCATGCAAGAGGAAGTGTTCACAGGAGATAGCAGGTAAGAGGCCAAGTTTGGGCCAGGTCTACTCTTTATAACAACCCGTGATATTGGGAAATAACTCTGTGACACTCAACCTACTCTGAAAGGCTAACATTAATCCATTTTGTAGAGTGGCAACCTTAGAGACCTAGCAATCTTCCATTAGCTCATATCTCTTAAAAGTTCATCACCTCAAGCCAGGCATGGTGACACATGCCTTTAATCCCAGCACTCAGGAGGAAGAGGTAGGAGGATTGCTGTGAATTCGAGGCCATCCTGAGAATACATGGTGAAGTCCATGTCAGCCTGGGATAGAGTGAGACTTTACCTTGAAAAACCAAAAATAAACAAAACAAAACAGAAAAACAGTTCATCACCTCAACCCCTACAACAGGGACCACACTTCCAGCACAGGAAGCTGTGAGGGTGACCTATTAACTATATCCAAAGCAGTAGGGGAGTCAGTATTTAAATGACCCCAAGTGTATCCAATATGCAGCAAACTGTAAGGACCACCCTGGTCCTAGGCTGCTGAAGGCATGGTCCAGACATCAGGCCAGATGCTCTGCTCAAACACAGGAAACTTTGGCCCTTGGGCCTGCCTGCCTACTATCCTGTTCCAACTACCTATTACCAGCTGACTCCTTCTGTCTGAGCTCATAACATGCTCACTTTCCCCTGTGCTGTAGCCAGGGCACCCCACTCATTGAGAGGTGGGTGGCTTTGGCTAGGTACTGCATCCACCACTGAATGACAGTCTTTCACCTTGCCTACCCTTTCCTGGAGGCTGGAAAACTTAAATCCTCACCCTTGTTCCATACTTTATTTTTAATTGAAAACTTTAATATAGGACTATATTGCAAATTAGTCATATTCCCATCAACTTATACTCTTACGTCCTCTCTCCCCTACCCCTATTCCACTAAGGCCTCTCCTCAGTGGGGGTTTTCAGTAATTGCTGTGGGGTCATGAATGCACCAGTCAATTTCTCTCTCTTTCTCTCTCTCTCTCTCTCTCTCTCTCTCTCGGGGGAGAGTGGGTGCAATGGCTCTTATAACTAAAGGTGGCTGTGGCTCTAGCCAATAAGTCTCCTTGGAGGCTCTGTCCACCTTTCTTACTTCTTTATTTGACCTCAGTTGTGGTGTCTCAGGCAGCAGCAGACACAGAGATGGAAGCCAAGAGGGAAAAGCCAGGAGATGGTAGAGATGCAGCCCTGACTCCACTGAGCACTGAGTCAGCATGTCCTGCCTCCAGACTCATATATGGTGGGCAAAAGAAACTTGGTTGCTTAGTTCTTGAACCACACTGTATGTTTCTGAGTTTCTCTCATTGCTTGCTGTACTCTTTCTGACCTATACCACACTTACACACTTGCTTCAAGGGAGACATTACTGTGTAATGAGAAAAAGGAAAGAAAGCAGGCAGGGTAGATCCAAATGAGCTTGGACACTAATTTCGGTGTAAGTATGGAGAAGGCACCAGTTCTGTGAAGACCTGACATTTCTACTTTCCCCCACCTTTCCCTTCTATCATTTCAATAAAACATTCAAGAGTGGTGAAATTGAATGAAATCCCCAAGACTTAAAACTCCCCTACTAAATGAAAAATGCATCCATATAGCATGCAAAATTGGTGCTATTAATCTGTGTCCCAGTTTCTGATTATGAACCCTAGCGCAACATCACACTCTAGGATATAGCTTTAAACAACAATTTGGTACATTAGGGATTTTTACTGACATTCCAAAATAATTGTGACTAGGAAAAAAATCAATATTATTTTAAAATTCACCCAGCTGGGCATGGTGGCACACATCTTTAATCCTAGCATTTGGGATGCAGAGGTAAGTGGATCATCTTGAGGTTGAGGCCAGCCTGAGACTACATAGTAAATTCCAGGTCAGTCTGGGCTAGAGTGAGACTCTACCTTGAAAAACAAAAACAAAAAAAATTATCTAGATAATCTGATGAGGAAGCTCTCTACTTTCATTTTCATTCATTTTCACATCTGTGGTATAAATGCTTGTGTGTACAACAAGAATTTGTGTCTAATCATAGTTTCCATGAGTGGACACAGTATTTATAATTTCACATCAGTCCTATGCTCTGGCCTTCACACTCCTCTCAGGGGTAGGTGGGGGTCTCTAGATAGGCACTGGACTCAGAAGGAACGTGACAGCTGTGACATGAAGTGACTGCTGATAATAGGTCCAACAAGGTCATTTAACCTGTGTCTTTAGCTGGTAAACTTGAGCTGGAGTCTTGAACTGAAATCTACTTCCTTTCACCCTGAGAACAACTGAGGAGGTTGTTACCTGCACAAGATCTATACAATATTGAGCCCACTGACATGTTGACAAAGAGGGCAGAGTAGGACAAAAAGAATGAGATGTCAAAACAGAAAAAGGACTACTTTGGAAAAGGAGGAGGCACAGTGGAATGGAGGTGAAGGAGGTAATAGGAATGGAATATGATTAAATTATAGTGTGTTCATGAATTAAACATTCTCAATTAGGCCAGATGTGGTGGCCCAAGCCTTTAGTGCCAGCACTCAAGAGGGAGGCTGAGGTAGGAGGATCACAGAAAGTTCAAGATCAGCCTGTAGCTACAGAGTGCATTCCAGGTCAGCCCAATGTAGAATGAGACCCAATTGGGTTGGTGGGGGAAATCTTAATTTTAAAAAGAAAAAAGAGAGCGGGAGAGAGAGAGAGAATAACCCACTTCCTGAAAGCCATGTTGTGAGTAGAGCCCCATGGCAAGATGATGTAAAGAATTGAGGTTTTAGTTTACAGAAGGGGGAGCAGCCCCAGCTTCCAGCTCTTCAGTCTCTGGATACCCTTGGACAGCACCAGCATGAGACACTAGTGCTAGAAAATCCTTGCAGACTCTCCAAACATTCATGTGCTGGTTTATGGGGAGGTCTAAGTGAAGCACTAGGAAAACCCCAATGGGGGGTTAGTCTGACTATACCTGCTGTTTCTCATGTGGGCCCCTAACTCTCAGCAGCATCATTGGTGTGGATTGAGTTCTGAAGCCACTTAAAAATTCCACACAACCCACACAAAAAATGGGGCAGAGAACTGAACAGAGAATTCGCAAAAAAAGGAAGAAAAACAAATGGCTAATACTCAAAGAAAATGTTCAACATCTTTAACCATAAAGGACATGCAAATTAAAACAATGATGAGGTTCAACCTCATTCTGTTCAGGATGGCAATCATTAAAAAATCAAATGACAAGACTTCTGGTTAAGATGGTGATGTAGGAACCATGCCAAAACAACCTAGGGGAGAAAAAGCCAAAAAACCCCAGCAAAATGCACTCTTCTGCTAAAAAGTGAGGTGTATAAGAAATTACCAACAGCAGCAGAGAAGTAGGAGAGATCCAGAGCACACAGAGCCCACATAGGCAGGCAGAAGTGGCTCCAGCAGTGGAAGCACTGGGTCTGTGGGGCCACAGCTCTAAGGCTCGGCTTGAGCCACAGGAAAAGCCAGGTGAGGGGATTTTCCACTCACACTGGAGCTCTTTGTAAACTCAAGAAACATGAAGGGAGGACCACAGTGAGCAACTGAGGGGCAGATCACGAGGTAGAGGATCATGTGGACCAGCGGGAAAATCAGAGGCACCATCCACAGCATCCTCTCCCCCACTGACAGCGCAAGTGCCAGTAAACACCAGAGACCAGGGAAAGGGAGCTCACAGCACCTAGCAACGGTGACCAGAGCAGTGATCCAACGACCGTGCCAGCCTACTTGAACCCACAGTGCACCAAAGAGGGAAGCAAGCAGGAGTGCAGCATAATTGAGACCAAAATCATCCCAAAAGGTAACTGGGATTACACCAGGTCACTACCCACCAAATAAACCTGGTATATAGGCCTGAACCGGAAGTGCTAATTGCACCTTCCATGTCAGGATAAATTATATGTTAAATCTGATGGAAGGTTGGATTTGTCATTCTTAAATAAGCTATATTTTGTGCTTGTTATTTGTTGGTTTTTGATTTATAGTGGCTTTGTTTCCTCTTCTGTTGTACATTAGGGAAGGGTCTTACTTGGTCACAAGCTGGCTTGGAACCCTGAACAGACCAGAAACCTTAACCTCCTAGTTGACAGGATTAAGGGTGTGGGGAACCCAACACACTAAGGGATATTGACTTTATTAGAGGATCTGGTTGTCATAATACCTACTGTTGCATAAATACTCTGTGCAGTTTCCCATTGAATGTGTACATTGTTTAGTTAAATTTTAGAATTTAATTTGTTCCACTCAGCCTACTTGAATATTCTCATAGCAGGCAAACCCAACATCTAGAGTCACTTTGGTCAATGCTCTGAGAGTCTTAATAGCCCCACCTTGCACCTTAAGCTCCTACCCTGAAGATATATAACAACAGATTGATTGATACATCTAATAATACTGCAACTAACTAGAAAATCCAAGCATTAAATTAATCCAAGATGCAAAAATATATACATTATAACACAAGAAACACCAAAAGTCAAGACAATATAAATCCACCAAAAAGTATTAATGCATCAGAAATGACCTCCAGTGAGAATGAGTTAGAGGAAATGCCTGAGAAAGATTTCAAAAGAATGATTATAAATATGCTCAAAGAAGTCAAAGAGGAAATCAAAGGAATGAAAGAGGGAATCAAAAGAATGAAAGAAGACAAAGGAAACCAATTTAAAGAAACAAAGATGTCAATACAAGACATAAATAAAGAAATAGAAATAATACAGAAAAAAACAGTCAGAATTACTAACAATGAAGGACACAGTTAATGAACTAAAAAACTCTGTAGAAAATCTCACCAGTAGAATGGATGAAGGAGAGGACAGAATATCTAAACTAGAAGACCAGGTGGCAGATCTAATACAGTCCAACAAAGAGAAAGACAAATTAATAGGAAAGTATGAATGGGAATTTCAACATATTTGGGATACAAGGAAAAGATCAAACATAAGAATTCAGGGCATAGTAGAAGGAGAAGAATTTCACTCCAAAGGCATAGTAGGCATCTTCAACAAAATCATAGAAGAAAACTTCCTCCAAATTGAGAAAGAGGTGCCAATGCAGATACAGGAATCGTATAGAACCACCACCAGACAAAACAGAAAGAACCTCTCCTCTCCATATTATAATTAAACTACCAAGCATACAAACCAAAGAAAATATATTGAAAGCAGTTAGAAAAATCAAGTTACCTACAAAGGCAAGCCCATTAGGATCACAGCAGATAACTCACACAAATTTTAAAAGCCACAAGGGCTTGGAGGGATGTTTTCCAAGTTCTGAGAGATAACAACTGTCAACCAAGGTTACTTTATCCTGAAAAGCTATCCATTCAAATAGATGGATAAATAAGTACATTCTACAACAAAAGCAGGTTAAAGGAATATTTGAAGACAAAACCAGCTCTACAGAAAATACTTGAAAGAATCCTCCACGCTGAAGAGAAAGAAAAGCACACATATAAGGAGCGTGGAAAAAACAAACAATACTCAAATACTAGTTAAAACAAGAGAGCAAAGTAAAGCCAGAGGAACAATTAAAAAATGGCAAAAATAAAGGACACACCTTTCAATAATATCTCTTAATATCAATGGCCTCAATGCCCCAACCAAAAGACATAGGTTTGCAGACTGGGCTAAGAAGCAGGACCCTTCAATTTGTTGCCTCCAAGAAACCCAACTTTCTGCAAAGGATGGACACTATCTTAGGGTGAAAGGTTGGAAAACAGTCTTTCAAGCAAATTGGCTTAGAAAACAAGCAGGGGTTGCTATCCTAATATCTGACAAGGTAGCCTTCAGTCCAACATTAGTTAGGAAAGATAAGGAAGGTCACTTTATATTGACTAAAGGCACACTGCAACAGGAGGACATTACAATCCTAAACATATATGCACCTAACATGGGGGCTCCTAACTTCATTAAACAAATGCTATTAGAACTAAGCTCACAGATAACACCAAACACAGTTGCAGTGGGTGACTTCAACACCCCACTCTCATCAACTGACAGGTCATCCCAGCAAAAAATAACCAGAGCGGCATCTGTATTAAATGAGGTCAAAGAAGAATTGGACCTAACAGATATATACAGGACATTTCATCCAAATGATGCAGAATATACATTCTTTTCACAAGCACATGGAACATTCTCTATAATAGACCACATATTAGCACACAAAGCAAATCTTAACAAATACAGGAAAACTGAAATAATTCCTTTCATTCCATCTGACCACAATGGAATCAAACTACAAATCAATAGCAAGAAAAGCTATAGAACAAAAACAAAATCATGGAAACTAAACAATACAATACTAAATGATGAATGGATCAATGAAGAAATCAAGAAGGAAATCAAAAAATTTATAGAGTCAAACAATAATGAGAACACAACATACCAAAATCTCTGGGACACAATGAAGGCAGTCCTAAGAGGGAAATTTATAGCTTTAAGTGCCTATATTAAGAAATTAGAAAGGTCTCAAGTAAGCGACCGAATTCCTCACCTTAAGCCTTGGAAAAAGAAGAACAAGGCAAACCAAAAATCAGTAGATAGGAAGAAATAATAAAGATTAGAGCAGAAATTAATGAAATGGAAACCAAAAAAAAAAAAAAAAAACAATCCAAAGAATCAATGAAACAAAGAATTGGTTCTTTGAAAGGATAAACAAGATTGATAAACCCTTGGCAAATCTGACCAAAAGAATGAGAGAAGATACACAAATTAATAAAACTATAGAGTGAAAAGGCAGTATCACAACAGATGCCAGAGAAATTCAAAAAATTATAGGGACATACTATAAAAACATATACTCCAGTAACTATGAAAATCTGAAAGAAATGGATGATTTCCTTGATTTATATGACCTACCTAAATTAAATCAAGATGAGATTAGTCACTTGAATATACCTATAACAAGTATGGAGATCCAAGCAGTTATCAAAAATCTCCCAACTAAAAAAAGTCCAGGCCCAGATGGATTCACTGCTGAATTTTACCAGACCTTCAAGGGAGAACTAACACCATTGCTTCTTAAGCTTTTCCATAAAATAGAAAAAGAAGGAATCCTACGAAACTCCTTCTATGAAGCCAGCATCACCCTGATACCAAAACCATGCAAAGACAGAATAAAAAAAGAAAATTACAGACCAATCTCCCTCATGAACATAGATGCAAAAATTCTCAACAAAATATTGGCAAACAGAATACAAGAACATATCAGAAAGATCATTCACCCTGACCAAGTATTCTTTACCTAAAAGATGCAGGGATGACTCAACATACACAAATTGATAAATGTAATACATTCTATAAATGGACTGAAGGACAAAAATTACATGATCATCTCATTAGATACAGAGAAAGCATTTGACAAAATCCAACATCCCTTCATGATAAAAGTCCTACAGAAACTGGGAATAGAAGGAACATATCTCAATATAATAAAGGCTATTTATGACAAGCCTGCAGCCAATATATTACTAAATGGGGGGAAACTGGAAGCTTTTCCGACTAAAATCAGGAATAAGACAAGGGTGTCCACTGTCCCCACATTTATTTAATATAGTACTGGAAGTCTTAGCCATAGCAATAAGGCAAGAGACACACATAAAAGGGATATGAATTGGAAAGGAAAAGATCAAGTTATCATTATATGCAGATGACATGATTCTACACATAAAGGACCACAAAGACTCTATCAGCAAACTGTTAGAGCTGATAAACACCTATAACCATGTAGCAGGATACAAAATAAATACACAGAAATAAGTAGTCTTCCTATATGTTAACAACAAATACACAGAGGATGAAATCAGAGAATCACTCCCATTCACAATTGCATGAAAAAAAAAGTACCTTGGAATAAACCTAACTAAGGAAGTGAAGGATCTCTACATTAAAACTTTAAAACACTCAAGCAAGAAATTGCAGAAGACACTAGGAAATGGAAAAACATCCCTTGTTCCTGGAGTAGAAGAACCAATACTGTGAAATGGCAATGTTACCAAAAGCAATCTACACATTTAATGCAATTCCCATCAAAATTCCAATGGCATTCTTCACAGAAATAGAAAAATAAAATCCAAAAATTCATTTGGAATCACAAAAAATCTCGAATATCTAAAACAATACTGAACAACAAAAATAAGGCTCATGGTATCACGATACTTGATTTTAACCTATACTACAGAGCCACAGTAACAAAAACACGATGGTACTGGAATAAAAGCAGACATGTAGATCAATGGAACAGTGTAGAGGACCCAGATGCAAGTCTGGGTAGCAATAGCCACCTGATATTCGGTAAAATGCCAAAAATACTCATTGGAGAAAAGACAGCCTCTTCAGCAAATGGTGCTGGGAAAACTGGATATGTATCTATAAAAGGATCAATATGCATTCTTCTCTCTTTCCATGCTCAAGAATTAAGTCAAAATGGATTAAAGACCTTAACATTAGACCTGAAACTCTGAAACTGCTAGAGGAAAAACTAGGGAAAACCCTTCAACATATTGGTCTTGGCAAAGTCTTCCTGAATATAATCCCAATTGCTCAGGCAATAGAACCACAGATTAACCACTGGGACCTTATGAAATTACAAAGATTTTGTATGGCAAAGGATACTGTGAATAGAGTAAAGAGGCAACCTACAGAATGGGGAAAAAAATCTTTGCCAGCTATACATCTGATAGAGGATTAATATCTAGGAAATACAAAGAACTCAAAAAATAATAAGAAGAAAATAACAAGAAATCAATCAAGCCAACTAAAAAATGGGCTATGGAACTAAATAGGGAGTTCTCAAAAGAAGAAATACGGATTGATATAAGCATCTAAAAAATGTTCTACAACCCTAGTCATCAGGGAAATGCATATTAAAACTACGTTGAGATTCCATCTCACTCCTGTCAGATTGGCTACCATCATGAAAACAAATGACCATAAATGCTGGCGAGGATGTGGAAAAAGAGGAACCCTTCTGCACTGTTGGTGGGAATGTAATCTGGTCCAGCCATTGTGGAAATCAGTGTGGAGGTTCCTAAGACAGCTAAAAATAGATCTACCATATGACTCAACTATAGCACTCCTAGGCATATATCCTAAGGACTCATCTCATTACCTTAGAGATACTTGCTCAACCATGTTTATTATTGCTCAATTCACAATATCTGGGAAATGGAACCAGCCTAGATGTCCCTCAACTGATGAGTGGATAATGAAGATATGGCACATTTATACAATGAATTCTACTCAGTGGTAAAAAAAAAAAAATGAAGTTATGAAATTTGCAGGAAAATGGATGGATCTGGAAAGGATTATACTAACTGAAGTAACCCAGGCCCAGAAAGCCAAAAGTCACATGTTCTCTCACATATGTGGATCCTAGCTACAGATGACTGGACTTCTGTGTAAGTAGCAAGAAAACTTAGTAGCAAAGTTCAGTAAGCTAGAAAAGAGATATAAAGGGAAGAGAAAGGAAGGGAGGGGGGTACTTAATAGGATGGTATTGTATATATGTAAGTAGAAGAATAGATTAATGGGGGTGAAAAGGCCCAAGTGAGGTCAGGGGAAGAGATTGAGTAAAGGAAAGGTAGAGGGGGGGATAATCAAAATCTAAGAGGATATAAATAAATCATGTGGAAGCCTACTTTTTTGGACAATGGAATACTCAGGAACTGTAGATTGTTGCTAGAAAATTTTCAGTGCCAGGGATGGCATACCTTCCAATGAGTTGTTGGCCAGGGAGGTCCCTGATGCCCCAAAAACATTACAGGCCTTTGCCATGGCCCTTGGTTTCCCACCAGGAATGGATGGTAAGACCCTATTGCTGAAGACTCCACATACTTGGGCTGCAAGGCCACTGAGAAATCCTGCTGGAACTGAGCTGATAACCTCCTTCATGTAGACCAGCTGACAGAAAGCTGGAAGAAGCCATTCTGCATGCAATTCAATGGGAGAGAGAGAAATCACCAGTGAAGATACTCAACAGTGGACACTGCAAGCCCTATATTTGGCTGGCCTGGCCAAATGAGCCAACGCGTGCAATAGTGGCATGTCTGTCATGCTGGAAAAGAACTGCCCTCTAATTGGACTGTAGGACAGCTTGATGGGAGGGAATACATCCCTGATACTGAAAACTTAAAACAAGGGTAGTCATGAGCCCTAGGGGTGTAACGTCTGCTGCTGTCTGGATAAATGTATATACTATGCTTATCAAACTGCCCAGTAAGCACTTCTCTTAATGTTCATACCCTTATATTAGTGCTACTCTCCCTTTCGGTAGAGAGTCGTCTCTTTTCAGATGGTAGTGATCTTGGGATGAGTCAGAAGGCATCATGGTGCTGGAAAGAAGTGATAGGAGTGCTCAGAACTGCAATATCTCTATCATACCTTCCAAGGCTCAGGGTCTATTGCAGAAGTGTTGGTGGAAAGAATGTAAGAGCCAAAGGAAGGGTAGGACTCCTTCCAACATGCTCCCCCCAGACACAAAATGGCCTGGATACCCATGACCTCACATTGCCTGACACTACTTACACAAGACCATCATAATAGGAGGAATAGATCATGACATCAAAATAAAAGAGAGACTGATTGAGAGGGGGAACGGGATATGTTGGAGAATGGAGTTTCAAAGGGGAAAGTAGGGGGAGGGAGGGCATTACCGTGGGATATTGTTTATAATCACAGAATTTCTTAATAAAAAAAAATCAAACGACAATAAATGTGTTGAGGATGCAGGGAAAGAGAAGCCCTCGTTCACTGCTGGTGGGAGTGCAAACTTGTACGACCACCATGGCAGTCAACGTGGAGACTCCTGAGAAAGATGAAAATAGAGCTTCCAACTGACCCAGCTATTTCTCTACTGGGCATCTACCCTAAAGGCTCCACTCTTCACTGCAGAGATACATGCTCAACCATGTTTATAGCTGCTCTATTTACAACAGCTAAGAATTTCAATTAACCCATATGCCCACCATTTGACAAATGTGTAGTGAAGATGTGGCACATATACACAGTGCAATTCCACTCAGCAGTAAGGAAAAATGAAATAATGAAATATGTGGGAAAACGGATGGATTTGGAACAGATCATACTAAGTGAACTCACACAAACACAGAAATACAAATGGTGTGTGCTCTCCCTCATCTGTGGTTCTTAACCTGGAACAGCTTGGTTTCAGGCATGCCTGACAGGAACTTGAGGGAAAGATAACAGGGATGGAAGGGCTTTGTGGGGAGGGAATTAGGAAAGTGGGGTTATATACACAAAACTAAAGCCAAAATAAATTGATGCTATAGAAACCTTCCTCCTGGATAGCAGATTATAAGATAGAACTCTCAATAGGAATATGGAGGCATCATCTGATAAGAAGTGCATTGGAGAGGGTGGAATGAAGCCTAACCCTAAAATAACTGGCTTGGGCTTGTAACTCCCAGTACCAGAAATTGGTTACTATGCACATTGACCTGTTGATCAGCAAGATCTATGAGGTCCCTCAAACAAGATATGTTTCTGTCAAAGCACTTGATTACCCACCTGAGGTAAGATTTAAGACCTCACTGCTGAGGATACCACACACTGCCAACACAGAACATCAAAAGATCCAGCTGGAATCTGGAAGGAAGCCAGTTCCAGGATTGTTAGCCTTGTATAGTGCTGGAAAGTGCTACATAAGAGGGAAATTGGCCAACGATGTTGTAAGCAAGCAGGGCACGCTGCTGTATGAATGCAACCCACCTGAGAAGATGTATATACCTGTGTAATAGTGGTACCCAGCTAGGTGGGTAACCAATGGCTCTTTGATTGGTTAAGAGAGAGCTGGAACTGGGAAACAAGTCAGAATCCTATGACCAGGATCATAGACTCCCAGTAGTCTTTGGCCAAAAATGAGGCTACAGCCCATCAAAATCTCTTTAAATCAACTATTTCTATACACTTTAAGCTATGCTTATCTCATTCTCTATTGGAGAATCTGGTTTTCTTTTTCAGAAGGCAATGATAAACTAGGATGACCTAAAATTTGTCAAAAAGACAAGAAAAGATAGCTGACTCCCTGGCAGGAGATGAACCACCCTTTGCAGAGGAGCTGGTGAGATGAGCAAGAGTGCTACTTCAGTAGTGAGCCTGACAACCTGCACCAAGGTGATGGAGACAGACACTGAGGATACTCAAAACATTCCAGAATAGAAATCCAGAAGCTGCTGAGAGCTGAACACTAAATTAGACTTAAAACATACCCACCATGGCTCATAGACTTTTCCAGAAGAGGGGCAGAAAGATTGTAAGACCACAGGCTGAGAAGGACTAACCAGAGGCATTGCCCCTCCCCCAAAATGACTGACTTCTGCTCTCACATCAACTCATAACCCACAACCCTGTGGTGAATACCAGCAATCATACTAAGGAGGGCTCTCAGTGGAATGGAGGTAGGAAGAAGGAAAATGATGGTACCAACACATAATGTATCCATACAAAGCTTCTACTTAAATAAAAAAAAAATTCCACACCCTACATAGCCACAGCCTCTCTGACCTCTGATGCTGTCCTGCTCCCCTTGCCTAGAAGCCCTAACTCCTTTCTCTTTCCAGGACTTTCTTTCCTGTTTGGGTCTTGGCTAAGTCTTGCCACAGCATTCCATATGCTACTCTCTATATATTCACACCCTAGCATGGCAGTTGTGTCCATGGAGTGTTCTATAGTCTTTCATTTATATTCTGAGGGCTATAGCTCATGGTAGGCCCACAATCTAGGCTGAGTCAACACTCTAGAAGTGTGTCCATTTCTGTGGAGCTAGAGCCAAGACTGCGACCACAGGAAAGGGAAGGCACCAGCATGCTCAGAGCAGAGAGATGCCTGCCCTCAGTATGCAGGGGTATGCAGATCATCTCTCTCAGGAGGGGAGGCAGCCCTAGAAGTTGAGAAAGTGTGAAATGAACTCTGAGAACATAATGAAGCAGACTCCAGGCAAGGTCATGGGCACAGAGCATGACAGAATTGTTTGTTTGTTGCAAATGTTTATTTCCATCTGAGTGCATGCTTTCAAATTTACTTGCAGTTTTCATTTAAAAATATTTTTATTTATTTGCAAGCAGAGAGAGAGAGAGAGAGAGAGAGAGAGAGAAGGAGGGAAGGAGGGATAGAATAGGCACACCAGGGCTTCCAGCCACTACAAACAAACGCTACACATGCACCATGTTGTGCATCTGTGCCTGGCTTTACATGGGTACTGGGGACTTGAACCCAGTTCGTTATGCTTGGCAGGCAAGTGTCTTAACTGTTGAACCATCTCTCCAGCCCCAGTTTTCTTTATATAGAAGATGAAACACACATTTAGTTTCTCAGTACTTTTCTTACTTATCAATACTCAGAAACTTTACTGCAAGCTCCATTTATCCAGGCTTCTTTTTACACGCATGGACTAGTGCTTCTCATATTCAATCAGAACATGAGAGAGGTGTCATTCCTCAGACAAGAATTACCCAAGTACAGATTCTCTGTAAAGCCCTTGGGCCTTATTCAAATGCCTGACCTGCAAACCATAAATCCTGAGTTTCAGGACAGCTTGTAATGCAATAAAGGACAATCAGAGCTGGATGGGATATAGTGGCATACGTCTTTAATCCCAGCACTGAGGAGGCTGAGGTAGGAGGATCACTGTGTGTCCCAGGCCAGCCAAAGATTACATTGCTAATTCCATGTCAGCCTGGGCTAGAGAGATACCTTACCAAAAAAAAAAAAAATAAATAAAAAATAAAAAGATAATCAGAAAATCTTGTCAATTATTTCCCCATGACAAGGATCTTACTGTTTAAAGGCAGTTTTTATTTTTGTCATGGAAAAACTCACATAATGCAAACTTTATCATATTAACTATCTGTAGTCACCATTATGGTGTTTTATTCACTCAGAATCTATAATGATGTTGTGAGAGGAGGTGTAATTTTTATACCTAAGTGGCCTGTTTCCTCTGTGCTCCACACTTCCCTCAGCACTGAGCTTCAGTGTGGGAATCTATTTTAGGGTGTTCTATCTGTCCCATCTGACCACATGTCAGGTTAAATGTGGTCCCAAAATGTATCAGTTACTTTCTCATTGCTGAGAACAAACACCTGACCAGAAGTGACTTATGGAAGGAAAAATATTTAATTCAGTGTATAGTTCCAGGCAGCAGAGTCTACCATGACATGTCTACCAAGGCATGGCAGGCCAGAGCCTGAAGCCAAGTGCCGCTGGCAGACAGGAAGCAAAAGGACAGCAAGTGAGGCTGGGCTAGAAAATCTCAAGGCTCATCCCCAGTGACCCACTTCTTGCAAAACGCCACCTCCTATACAGTCTATATCCTTGCTGAATACCACCACCACCAGTTGGCGATTAAGTATTCAAGCACAGGAGCCTATGGGGGAACACTATGCATTCAAATAATCACACAAATTCCTTGATAGGTTTGCTTTCTGAAATTTAGGACTCATTTGCCTCTCCTTGAGTCTTGGGTGGCTTTGGGATCTTGATCTTCCTCACCAGAATACAGTGGAGCTGGCACAGCATGACATGGAGACAGTTGCCACAGGCCTCCACCCGCCCGTTTACATCCAAAGTCCTTCAGATGACACCTGGTGGTCTACTGGTTAGGATTCTGCATTCTCACCACCACATCCTAGATGTGATTCCTGGTCAGGAAAGCCACCCTGCCTCCCCCCCCCCCACAACCTTTTGCATCAGAAGTTAGGAGGCTTATGTATGGGGATCAAGGATCATCATAAGTTTAAGGCTAGCCTGGATAGAGTGAAACCCTGCCTCAAAAATAACAACAGCAAAAAAAAAAAAAAAAAGTTCTCGAGCTGTTAACGCCTCAGAGAGGAGATGTGCAGGTGCAGTGGGACATATGTGGCCCAGTTGAGGGAGAGAACAAGCCACACATTCCATTCCCAACTGTCTGAGTTTCCAGCTGAGACCTCTGAAGCCACAGGGGGGAGATGAGCTGTCTCCATTGACCCCTGTTCAAATCCTAACCCATACAGCCATGAGCACGGAGCTGGGAGCAGTTAGTTATACCACAACATGAAGGGCCTGTCAACTATTTGGCAATAACTGGGATCTTAGAGTTTCAAATGCTTTTATTTTTACTATAGCAATAAAACACAGTGAGTTGACTCTCTTAACTATTTTTTTTCTTTTTTCTTTTCTTGGCTATATAGTACTGTTAGTATCAGCTATTCAATAGACCTCTGGACTTCTTTATTTTATACTTTGAAATTCTGTATCTAATAAGCAATAACTTTCTGTTTATCATCCACCAGGTCCTAGCAACCACCATCCTACTTCCTGCCTCTATGATTTTGAGTACCTCCTATCAATAGAATTAACTGGTATGTGTCCTTTGTGTGACTTATTGTATTTGTCATAATGTCTTCAAGGTTCATCCAGGATGAAGCTTATGTCAGAATTTTCTTGCCCTATAAGGTTGAATAATATTCCATTGCATGTATATTATATTTTGCTTATTCACTCCATAGCTTTCACATGTTGATTACTGTGACTAATGTTGCTGTGAATATGAACATGCAAACATCTTTATAAGAGTCTGCCTTGAATGTTTTAGCATGCATGTCTTTAAGTGGGGTAGCTAGATTATACAATAATCTGAGGTTCAATAATTTTTCTGGGCTGGAGAAATGGCTTAGTGGTTAAGCGCTTGTTTGTGAAGTCTAAGGACCCCTGTTTGAGGCTCAATTCCCCAGGACACATGTAAGCCAGATGCACAAGTTGGCACATGTATCTGGAGTTCATTTGCAGTGGCTGGAGGCCCTAGTGCGCCCATTCTCTCTATCTCTCTCTGCCTCTATCTCTCTGTCTGTCACTCTCAAATAAATGAATAAAAATAAAAGTTAGAAAAATAAATCTAAAAATTAGTTTTCCTAAGGGTTCCTATGCTGCCTTCCATGGTGGCTGTCCCACTTTACAATCTCACCATGCAATGGGAGAGCACTTCAAACTTCTCCACTTCCTTGCCAAGACTTGTTATTCCTGCTTTTTCCCCCCCGTTTCTCTTTTTCTTTTTCTTATCTTTTTTTTTTTTTTATAGCAGCTGCCTTATAGGATGTGAGGACAGCTAATGCAATTTTTACCATTTGATCTTATTTTCTGGTAGACCAGTTCTGCATTTAAAGAAATGTTTTGCATTGGATCCTGATCATTCATTTCTTTCATATGAATAATGCCATCAAGCTCAAAAGGCAATGAGCACTGACATTCTGATTAACCAGCCTCGGTCCTATCAACAACCATGGAGAAAATAGTGACATCTTGACACTGGCAAGCATTCCTATCTGGAAATCCCCTGGTGCATAATTTATCCAAGTGTCCCTTTTTTACCCCATGAGTAAATCTGAATGTTGTGTGGGTCTAAGGCATGCCTTGCCAAAGCTACTTCTGGAGATCTCATACTTAGGCTGTTTTGCTTATGCCACATCAGGGCTGGGGTGAGCTCAGACACCAGGGATGCCTGGAAGTAAAGATGCTGAACTTGAAGGAAGGGGGGTGTGGCCAAGTCAGGCTTTGAAGTAGAGTAGTAGGGGAGGAAGGGGACATATGACTTGTATGTATACCCGTATGTATAGACATTTGTGCATGTGTGTGTGCATGTGCATGACAAGGGCAAGAGAAGTGCAATGTGCAGAGACAAGAAGGAAGTGATGAGGCTTGAGGGTGGATAGGAAATGTTCCAATGACTTTGTGTGCTCTCAAAGTATACTGTCCTGTTGGCTGGAAAGGAGAAGCCATAGTAAGGTTGGTGAGGAGGGCCAGAGGCAGACATGCGTTTTAGCATGTCTCCAAGGAAGTCCCTCCCTGCAACTGATGGGCAGGTAAAGAGACCTACAGGAAGGCACCAAGATGGGCTGGCCAGAGATGGGGCCAGAGGATGGGGCCAGCAAGAAGTTGCCAGAGAGGTGTGGAAAATGGGCCTGGGGATGAAGAGCATGAGGTCTCTGGCATGAGTGCTGAGTTTACCTGTGCCATTTTCATAGGAATTGGGTGGTGGGAGAGAGCTTGAGGAATGGCACGAAACCTGCAGAGAACGTGTATAACAAGGCTGAGGCCCTAGGGAACATTTAATGTACTGGGCTGGGGACTGGGCCCTGGACAGGGCTTGGAGACAGGGAATCCAGCTGGAAGCGAGTGATCCCTGACTTATGATAGCACCTCTTAGGATTTCCCAACTTTATGATGGTACAAAGCAATCCGTATTCAGTAAAAACTGTACACCAAATTTTGAATTTGTATCTTATGGAGTCTGTGGCTTTTGGGTGAAATCCTGTCTTACCTTGTTGGCTATGATAGAGAGCTGCAGCCCCACCCCACTCCAGAGACATCATCATACATGCTGTTAAGCTAGATGCATGGCAGGTTGGGTGGGGTCAGTGCAGTTTTTTAACTTACTGCATTTCATCATGGGGTGGGTCTCTCGGGTAGCACCCCATCGTAAGTGGAGGAGCATCCATACATCAATGGACAGCTCAGGGAGGGCACCAGGGGCATCAAGATATACTGCTAAAGCTGTGTGTGCCCTGTCAGGGCTCCTGTTATGACTTGAATATAAAATGGCTCATGTGTTGAACATTGGTCCCCAGCTAGTTGGAACTACTCTAGGACATTGTGAAACCTTCTGGAGATGGGGCCTAGCTGGAGGAAGTAAGTCATTGGGACTTGCCTTTATTTTTATTGTGTGTGTGTCAGGCTGTCTGAATGTGAGGACAGACAATTACCTGAAGTGTCTTTCATCAGGTGTCATTCATCTTTTTTTTTTTTTTTGAGACAGGATCTCTCACTGGCTTGGAACTCACCGATTAAGCTAGACTAGCTGGCCAGAGAGCCCCAGGGATCCTCCTGTTTCATCCTCCTCAGAGCACACCATCACATCCAGTGCTTTTCTTCTTTAACATGGCTTCTGGGTATTGAACACAGGTCCTCATGTGTGCAAGACAAACACTTTGCTGACTGAGATATCTCCCAGCCATGGGTCAGGAGGTTGGTATGCCTTTAAAGCATCTCTAGTCCTCTCTTCTCTCTTTGCTTCCTATTCACCAGGAAGTGAAGAGCCTCCTTCCCCATATGTTTCTCCCATTTGGATGTTTGTCCCCGCTATGAGTACAGAATACACAGAGGAGCCAATAACTATGGAGTGAAACCTCTGAAACCATGAGCCAAAATAAGTTCTCCCTTGCGTTGTTTATGCCAAGCACCTGGTGACAGTGATGTAAGAGTAACTACCCACCCTGACAGTTCTGTACAACCTGAGAGGTCCAGGGATGGGGTAGGGTTCAGAGGAGGAACATGCACATCAGCAGAGTCAAGATGCTCTACAGGACTAAGCCAGAGTCAAAGGCCCTTTGGTTAGGGCCCTCAGAGATAACAGTGCTCATGTCTGATTTCCTCCTGTAAAGGTACCATGGGAAGGACACTTAAGAAGGACACTTGATCACTGGGAGAGTCCAACTCACTGGATGTATTTCTGAAACACATAAAGCTTTGAACATTGGTTCCAGGAAGGCCTGGGTTTCTGAGAAGACTCTCTAGAGAAAGAACCTTCCCATCTTCTGGGAACAGCTTTATGCTGAGAGAAAGATAAGAACAAAGGTATACCTTCTGTCCTACTTAGTTGAAGTCTGTGTTCTTCCTAAATATCCTGGACCTGCGGCATACACATGCCTCCCTCCTGTGAGCGATTTCTGCTCACCTGGACTTTTCAGGGTGCTTGATTCCCATCTACCCAGCACCCCAACTTTCCCATGAACTTATTAACTTGCTGTAGCCATTGTCTTACGAGGAGGCAATTTACACTGTACAGATGGAGAAATAACCTAATTGTACATCGACCCACTTGGGGTTTATTGTACATGAAATTGTCTGCATTTTCTTTTCTGTGTAACGAGTGTACAGGATATGCCATTGCCCTATCACTTACACTAGGTTCCAGCCATGCTAAGACATCTAGGCTGCTGAGTATGGTGGGGTGAGGAAACATGGATTCAGAGACAGACACAAAAGCAAGCAGAGAGCTGGAAAGATGGCTTAGCAGTTAAAGCACTTGCCTGAAAAGCCAAAGGACCCATGCACATGTGTCTGCAGTTCTGTGGCAGTGGCTGGAGGCTCTGACATGCCCATTCTCTCTCTGCCTCTCTCTATATAATAAATAAATGAAAGTTCAAAAAAAAATACAGAAAAGCAAGCAGACACTAAGGATGGCTTCCTGCAATAACATACCCTCTGGCAACATAAAGTCGGACAGCTGGTCAGTACTCTCTGGCTCTCTTGGTCCCGTCACACAGCCAAGTATAAAATGGAAGCAACTTCAGAGTGTGCTGAGGGAACTAAACAGTCACAGGCACATTCTATATTTCCTCTCCCATTCTTGCTCTTCCCTTTCCCTCCTTAGTGCTGCCATCTGTCCAAGAAGAGACAGGATGAACAATATGGCCCTAAGATTGGAAGCTGCTCTTGGGTTTTTTTACACTGCCCTCATGACTGATGCAAACAAGCTATTCAAGCTTTGATCTGATTCTCTGGTTGGAACTTCCCGTATTTCCCAAAAACATTAGCTCACCTCCACATCCTCTTGGTGTCAGAAGGATGCCCCTCACAAGTGGCCAAGCAGGCTCTGGATTGAGAAGCTGGACAGAAAGACTAATATTTCCATCCAGCCCAAGAACCAAACCCTAAGGCCAACAAGGCTAGAACAACATGTCAGAAATCCTAAGAATCTAGAAGATCTTCAACTGTGCTCCTCACTAAGGTTTCCCATCTTCTCTTATCCCTATCTTGGCAGCTCTCACTCCCCTTCTTCTTTTCCACACTGCACTCACTGATGTTGCCAACCCCTAAGTTCCTTCACACACACGCACGGACACACAGATTCTGTGAACCTCACCCGAAGCCCAGCTGTCTATGTGCTTGAATGGGAGGATGGTGTCTAGTGAGGCAATATTGATTTCTTCTTAGGAGTGACAAAGGTCCAGAATGTCAGAGCTCAGTTTGGGATATCTGTCAGAGATAAAGCCGCTCTCTTGTTGTGCAGGGGAAACAGAAATGTAAGGCCATGGAAGCCAGAGTGAGAGGCCCAGGATGATGCAGGGAAGGCCCTTGGGAGATCTGAAGAGGAATTTACAGGGCACACCTGATTCCCTAAGGCAGCAGAGGGATCATGATGGCCAAAATGTGACACATAGCATCAGCTAAATGCCCCTTACCTCCAACCCTTCTTCCCTCCTTCCTAGGTGCAGATGTTGGAGGGGTGAGCCTGCCAGATGTTCAAAAGACAGATTGGGAGGCAGCCTGCCAGGCAGTGTGTCTGGCCCTGGGAAATATGGGACTTAACTTGGATATAGTCTGTAATTCTTAGTCAGGGGAGCCTCTTCAGACCTCACGGGTCATTGCAACAGCTAGAAGACAAGAGGAGTAGGCAGAATTGGCCTGGGCTGCTTATAGCTCAGCTTTCTGAACTGAGATACCAAAAATCCTGACATGTAATGTCTGTGCATCTGAATACTCTGGGCCTTGGTGTACCTGGGCAAGGCTGCAGGAGGCACACCAATGGATGGTTGGAACCATGACATGCAGTATGAAATTACAAGGGGTGGGGGACTTTTGTAGAGAGTCAGTAGTAGGGTGTAGAGGAGCCTGGAAGTGGGGAAGGAGAAAAAAAAGAGCCCAACGCATAAGGGAATTATATTACCAATGTTTGCACTTTCCCCAGTGGGTTCCCAAGGCCAAAGAACACCTGAACATCTGAAAACGGTTCTACTCTAGTGACAAAGGATGATGTCAGAAGCTAAGCCTTGGCCAAGCACAGAAGGAGAGAGAGCACAGTGCCCCCTGGTCGCATCTGCACCTAGCACTCCCTGGGCCCTGGTCCTGCAGGTAACAATGCCCATCAAACAGGGCAGTTGATGAAGCATGGGATGGAACTCACACGGTGATGAGGGGTCTGAAGAGTATCTTTTTTGGAAAGGTAACCTGGCAAATCAACAGCAAGAAAAGGAACTACGTTGTTCCACACGGTTTTGAGTCAACAAATCTAGTTTTTCTCTATGGTTGGAGAAGAGATTATTATGTTGCTCAATACATTCAAAGCTCTTATTCACAGCTAAGACACTAGGCACTCTGTGATGCTCCTGGAACATTAGGATGAGCAGTCATGCCAAGGAAGAGTATGCAAGGGGACCTGGACAAGGAGTTTCAAAGAGGGTATGCAAGGGACCACACGTCCTCCTTGTTCTAAGCTGCTTAGGGCAGCTGGACAGCAGGTGACTGGTCCTCGCCCAGTCAGAGACCAGCAGGAGCCTTTGCAACTTATTCAGAACAGAATGAGAACAGTGGGTTGGTGTGACCTGTGGACAAGCGTGGGACCTTTGTGTCCGTGCCTTTTTTTTTTTTTTTTGAGGTAGGGTCTTGCTGTAGCCCAGAGTGATCTGAAATTCACCATATAGTTTCAGACTGGCCTCAACCTCACAGTGCTTGTCCCACCCCTGCCTTCTGAGTGCTGGGTAAAGGACGTGCAGCACCACACCCGGCCCCACAAGTGTTTCTTTAAAAAAAGTTCTTTTTTAAAAAAATCAAGTTTTAGGGCTGGAGAGATGGCTTAGCGGTTAAACGCTTGCCTGTGAAGCCTAAGGACCCCGGTTCGAGGCTCGACTCCCCAGGACCCACGTTAGCCAGATGCACAAGGGGGCGCAAGCGTCTGGAGTTCGTTTGCAGTGGCTGGAGACCCTGGCGTGCCCATTCTCTCTCTCTCCCTCTATCTGCCTCTTTCTGTCTATCACTTTCAAATAAATAAATAAAAATAAACAAAAAAAATTTAAAAAAATCAAGTTTTAAAAAAATCTATCTTTTTAAAATAATTTATTTTTATCTATTTGAGAGACAGAGAGAGAGAGAGAGAGATAGATAGAGAGAGATAAAGAGGCAGATAGATAGAGAGAGAATGGGCACACCAGGGCCTCCAACCACTGCAAATGAACTTCAGACGCATGCACCACCATGTGCATCTGGCTTACGTATGTCCTGGGGAAACAAACCTGAGTCCTTAGGCTTCACAGGCCAGTACCTTAATGCTAAGCAATCTCTCCAGACCATTTTTTAGAACAAAACAGATTATTTTCCTGTACTTAAAATGATCTTCAAACGAAAGCTCATTTCTGTCAGGAAATTTAGAGAGAACTATATTATATGAAAGTACTGAAATGAGTGAACTATATCCCTAGGTTTAAAATGAAAAAAAAAAAAAAAACTAAACAAAACAAAACACCAAAAATCTCCAATAG
Source organism: Dipus sagitta (assembly GCA_036346955.1). Lineage (NCBI taxonomy): Eukaryota > Metazoa > Chordata > Mammalia > Rodentia > Dipodidae > Dipus > Dipus sagitta. Next base: position 33,931,524 of record CM070779.1, read on the forward strand.
ATAAAATAAAATAGCTGTGTGGGAGAGTGAAGGAACTGAGTTAGAAAAATGAAGGCTGGATACAACAGGCAAGAGAGATTTCCAAGCATATTGAGGCTGGAGTGGGAGTGGAGGATCTCTCTGCCGTCATGCACATGGAGGGGTCTCACTCTGGCCATGGGGTGTGGGCAGATGGGAGGCCCTTGAAGTCAATCTAGGAGATTTGAGCTGCTGAATCAGGCCAGACCTGCTAGATGCACTTCAGATACTGCACATGCTGTTCACCACCATGTCTGATCTCTTTCCACCATCCTGAGGTACCAGCATCTCATGGTGTACTTAGCTGGCAGGGATGACGTTTCACAGGTGACCAGCTGAGGCTGAGATTTCAGAGGTGAGGGTGGACTATAGACATGCTTATGTCTTACTGGATGCATTCTTCTGGACTCTACAAGTCATCAACTATGGAGATGGTGCCAGTCTTTCGTAGGATGAGTTGGGGTCCTAAAGCTCAATTCTAAGCCTGCACCTCAACATGGATATGAGGGCTCCCAGTCCCGTCCAGGGGCAGTTCTTTAGAAATAAACTCATTTATTTCAAGCCTCTCCCAGCTTAGAGTCTATACCTCCAATATGTGAGGGCAAAGATCATAGGAATATGTTTTAAAATGCATATTGTGCCCACAGTATTTGTGTTGGTTTGAACGAGATGTTCCTTACAGACTCATGTGTTTTGAATGTGTGGTTCCCCCGCTGGAGTTAATTTGGGAGGTGGATCTTGCTGGAGGAGGTGTGTTGCTGGGGGCAGGCTTAGGGCATTACAGCCAGCCCTGCCTTGCCAGAGCTTAGCTCACTCTTACTGCCTTCTGCCAAACTACTAGAGCAATAAGTGATGTCCAGACTCTGCCCTACTATTCTTTCCCTACCATGCTGAGACTTTCCCTCAAGACTGTAAGCCAAAATAAGCCCTTTTCTCCCATCAGCTGCTTTTTTATCAGGTGTTGTGTCCCAGCAACACAACGGGAGCTATGACAGGAGAGGAGCATGTTTATACAACATTGTCCCCTGTGCTTCTCTAAAGGGAAGATGGCTGGATCCCAGATGTGTTTGAGGTAAGAAAGCAGTATCTTGCTTTCTCAAGTATCTTTCAAGTCAAAGCAGTGGAATTCATCTTTTATGGTTCTAATAGTCTGACCTGCGTTTACTTTTCAGTTTTGCTTTAGATACACAAATTTTCTGACAAAGAAAAATGTATGGAAGGAGCAGATGGAGATAAGTCTAAAAATGGTAACACAATGAGGTCAAATGATAAATTCAAGCTGAACTCTTTGGGGACATAGCAAATGTTCAAAATATAAAGCTAAGCAGCAAGCCCTTTGTAAGAGACCACCTTAGAAACCGGTTGAATTCTCTCTCTGGTCACACCCCCTAAATGCTCACATGAGATAACTGAGACCCAGTTAGGGACTAAGAGCAACAGAGCGTTCACACTGAAAAGCGATGTGAACTTCAGCCACACAACATTTGTCTCTGTAGTAATGCTAAGTGAACTCCTACATTTTTTTTTTAATGCATGTAAGAGCCAAAGTTATTTCTGGGCTGTGCTTTCAGAAGAAGTTTCTGTTTGTTTTGTGGTACTGGGGCCTTACACACGCTAAGCAAGTGCTCTATCACTGAATTAGGTCCCCAACTCATCCATTTATTTATTTTATTTTATTTTGAGGCAGAGTGTCACTACGTTAAGTTGCTGGGCGCAGACTCGCTATGTAGCCCAGGCAGGCCTTGAACCTGTAATCTTCCCACCCTCCTGGGTCACTGGGATGGCAGGAGTACACCACTGCACCTGTCACAGAGCAGCTTCAATTTTCTATTTTTATTGCTTTCCATCTGTGTATAGTGTTTCTTGGCTACAGGTATTTGGTTCTAACTTTTACTTCAGATCCTAATGTTCATTTGTTGATTTTCTTTAGTGCCTTATTTTACTTTTGATAATTTAACAGATTGTTCATCATGCAGTGTCTTAAGATGATCAAGACTGTGATCTAAACAACATGACTTTAAACATCCTATATTACACATGATGACTGATGTTTTATTGGTAAGCTGCCTTAACATAGTTTATCTTGGGCAATACATTGTATAATTTTTATAATGTGACAGGAAGCTACATTGAGTTAAATTAGATATGTTTCAGAAGCTATTGCTCACGTGCTCTTCATATGCATTCCCTGCAAATCAGCAGCAGATAGGACTGCTTCTGTGTCTCACACATATCCCTGTGTGAGAGCTGGTCTGCCCCATGGGAAGCGGGCACACTGTCCTCTGACACCTGCCAACAAGCATTGCAGGATGCAGACATGGAAAGGGCTGGCTCACTCTCTCTTCTCAGCAAGCCCCTGAACACAAGGATCACCCAAGCAACCATCCAGCCAAGTCTCCAACCTAGCACCTCCTTCCTTCAGCAAACGGTGACTGCCAAAGACATCCTGTTTTCAAAATCCTGGGAAGAATGTGGTTGAAAAGAAAAAGAACCTCGGGAAAGCTAAAGAGATTTGTCTAAGATCATTTAACTAGTCAGATGCAAAGCTCAGGATCTGAAACATTAGTCTTCTAATAGGTGTTCCAGAATATCCTGTGGGGTTGAAGGAGCAGCTAGGAGACAGAAGATAATCCAAAAAATGTGTCCCTTGCTCTTTCCTTCCCATCCACCACACAACGTGCCTATAAGAAACGGTGCCAGTTTGGCATTAGGCTGCAGTATGGTGTCCAAGGCCCTGCAGACCCTGTGTCAAACATGTTTGAGAACTCTCAGCAATAATGTGAAATACGTAAGAATTTTACACAAATCATGTTAAGAAATCACATTGAAAACTAACCATTAATCCCTTCACTATTGTAATTCTGGTGATATAAGCAGAGACAATCAACTGGCCTTCAATGTTTTAAATACTGTTGGCTTTTGAATATTGTGGCATAATGTCCCCAGTGCTGATCACAAGCTATAACCCTTAAACAACTCACTTCAGAAGGCTGGAGAGAGGGCTCAGTGGTTAAAGGAGCTTGTTTGCAACGCCTGATGGCCCGGGTTTGATTTCCCACTACCCACGTAGAGCCAGGTGCACAGAGTGTCACATGTGTCTGGAATTCCTTTGCGGTGGCAGGGGGCCCTGGCACAACCATACCCATATTCTCTGTGTGTGTTTGTCTGCCTCTTTCTGTATCTCTCAAATAAATCAATTAAAATATATATTTTTTAAATCTCACTTCATCCACCCTGACTTGCTGATGCTGTGGACACCCTGTCTCCTTACCTTCACCTCATTCAAAGGAGGTTTCTAATAACACCTTGTCTGTTTAATCTGTGGGTTGCAGTACTGCATCAGTTTCTCTGTTTCCTGCGAATCCGTATTTTGTAAATGGCACGAGGAGCCTGCAAAGGCCACAGTGAGAGGCGAAGGTTTGCACTGGCATTCACTTCACAGTCAAGGTTTCATGCGAGGGGGGGGGGGCATGAAAGTGGTCTGATGATTCAACTAAAGGTGAACTAAGAGCTCCTTTCAATAGTATGCCTTATAAAGGTATTCAGAAGTCGACCATACTGGAAGCATGTCATTGGCAACTTTTAGGAATAGTTTTCATCTAAAGGAAAGTGCAGAGGTGTACAGGGTGGGAGGAGCTCTGTGTGTATGTGGGTGGAGGGTTGTCCTCCTGCTAAATCTGGTGGCCTTCCAGTACATGCTATGCCTCTCCACACCACAGAAATCACACTGGGTACCATCTCCCAGCAGGCAAGGTGCCTCCTCTGCGGGCTAGCAGGTGTGCCTGGAATGCCCACCCAAGCCTGCTGATTAGCAGATAAAGAATGCATGGTTCTCAGAGAGCCTCAGAGCAGCAGTGACCCATCTCAGACATAAACAGACTTAAGGAAGTGCCTGGCTCTCCAGAACACAGTACCTGAAGCTAATGAGAAGGATCCGTCAGCTCCAGGGCAGTCCATCTGCGTGACTGTGAAATGTGGATGAAATCAATTGCTTATCACTTATGGAGTGAGTTTTAAAGTTTTTATCAAAAAAAAGAGAAAGTTCCTGGGATGTTCATGTTTCAACTAAAATCTTGCTCATACCCCACACATCGACTGGCACATAAAGTTTAAGGTGCCTTTTTCTCAGTATCTGTGTTTGCCTTCCCTCCTTCAATACCGCTATCCCATTCCTGCAGGAAAGTTAGCGGGTTTTTTTTTTTTTTCTATCCTTTAAAATATATTGATATGGAGGATTTTCCTTTTATGTTAACATCGCCTGTGTTTTAATGGGATTATTAGTACCAGCGATACTTAGCATGAGCTGTGAGGCCTTGGCATCCACCCCCACCGCCAGCAAAAAATAAAACATAAAGCAGCTTTTTTGATGAACCTGAAATGAACTTCCTCAGAGACAGGACAATGTATGGACAGGTTAAAAAAAAAAAAACAAGCATACTAGAAATGCATTTCTTTTTTCAAGTCAAAATTAGTGCAATTCATTATTTTTAATTCATTATATTTCATATTGACAAATTATAATTGTATATAATTACAGGGCACAAAGAGATCTAGGGGTATGATGTAAATATATTCCTTCCTTCAAATGTTCATCATTTTGGAATGGATTGTAACATTCTTTCTCAAACATGGCCTCCAGGAGTCCGAGTAAGGTGACACCTCCAGGGCCTCACAGTGGCAGGAGGTACTGCAGAAAATCTCCGCAGCAGAACAGTGTGAAACAAGCTCTCCCACCGGTTTGTCCTACTGAACAAGGCCCGCTGGCTTGTGAGGATTGATTTTTCACTCCTGTGATGGGGGCAGGGTGGCTGGTCAGCTATAAGGTCAGGTTTGCCCTAGCAAACGGGGCCAGAACATTGCAAGGAGAGAAGGAGTGGCGAAGGCAAGGCGCTTCCTCACACCTCCACAGGCCCCGCACCTGTGGTCTAAATCTTCAGAAACAGTCAACAACTGTCAGACACACAGGCATGTAATTCCTCTGAAGATTCTGTCCTAGCTTCTTACTGTCCTCGCCAGAAACGACACCAGACTGCTGTTCACTGCCACCTTGGCGACCCCTTTCCTTTCTTTGAAGACCACATCCCTGTATCCCACGCCAGCCGCCGGCTGTTCTGGCAATGGCACCGTAGCAAGGAAAAGTTGGCTCTCTCTGAGGTCTGTGAAGAGGCTCTTCACCCCCACACGCTGCAGGTCTGCGCAGCGCGCCGCCTCCCAGTTTGGGCTCAGACCAAATCCGCTGGGCTGTAGCAGGACAGACAGACTCATAGAGGGCCTCCCCCCCCCCCCGTGCCTCATAGCCTCATGCTAACCAGAAAAGGTAGCCACTGGGTACTGTCCCGTCCCTCTGGTCCCCCAGCTCAGCTAAACCTGGGACCACTGTCTGTTGCACTGAGCATTGGGGACATGTCTTAGGAAGGTGCAAGCAGCCACTGGTGGGGGGAGGGGGCAGTGGACGCAGCGCAGTGGCGCCAGCGCCTCCGTCTCTGCAGGATGGTTGCAAGCACCTCAAGTGTGCCACGTGCCCAAGGTGCTGCCTGTCAGAGGACCCCACAGAAAAGTAGGACTATGGGAAGTCTCCTTCCTTTTGTCCTTCCGAAAGGCCAAAGGACCCTTCTATCGCCTCCCAAAGGATCCACTGCCTGCGCCCAGAGTCTGGAGTCTGGCAGAATGCACCCAGGGACCAAAGCCCCTTCCTGGGAAAGCGCTCAACTCCGCGGTGACCCACTCCTCCTCGCTGACCAGTACTCCGGGAGTGCTCGCGAAGTGCAGAAATCATGCCCAGGGACAGCAAGACTAGAATCTGAACCTTCTAAAGCGCATCTGCTGGTCCCCATCTCAGCGCCAGGACTGGTGGCTCACAAGCTGCAGGCTGTCGCGCTGCCAAGGAGTAGGTAGCTCAAGAAGGCTGGTGCTGCCCTGGCCCGCGGCTAGGGGCTCCTGAAGTCCCTGCCAGAGCCCTATGAGCTCATTGCCCATCCCAGCGCGCCGTGCCCCTGTGCCCGTACCCTCGTTTTCCTTCTTTTCTTTGCTCCATGAACCCAACTCGCCTTCCCTTACCCGTCCCATGTGGACCTCGGTGCCAGCTGCTAGGCTGCCTCGCGCATCAGCCCCAGTGGGACTCCGCCTGGGCAGCTCCGTGGTACCCCTTCCCACCTCCTTGGCTGCCTGGCTCGGCTGCGCACTCGGGACTCAATGTAACCAGCTCCCACCGACGTCGCGCAGCAGCCCCTCTCTGCGCCGCTGGTGTGCCCAAGGTGGCCAGGCGCCAAGGGGCAACCCAAAGCAGCACCGGTCCCTTCCTCCGCGTTTTCCCCGCCAACTACCGTGTCCCTTACTCGCCTGGCGACCCCGCGTCTCCAGGGTCCCACCACCGCGACCACCGGGACTTACCACCGGGCGCCCGGTCTGCGCGCTCCGAGGCGGAGCAAGGCTGCCAGTCGGCGCCAGGGCAGGCTCTCACGCCCGCGACCGTCTCGCGGTCCCCCGCCCACCAACACGGCCCCAGGTCGACCCGCGCCGCTTGAGTGCGCGGGGACTTACCTCCGGGACAAGGTGACCCGGCTGGTGCGCCCAGGCGGCCGCCCGCGCCTCTCGGGAGCGAGGGAGCAGCGAGCGAGCGTGCGGGGCGCGGGGCGGTGCGGCGCCCGCCTCTGCTCCGCGGCTCCCGACTCTCCGCCTCTGCCCTCCCCTGCGCGCCGCTCCCCCGCCGCTCCCCGCCCTGGGCTCGTCGCCAGCGCCCCCGGCTGCCCCACGCGTACACTTCCCGGGCGCGGGGCAGCGGCGGCGGCGCCGGGGCGGAGCCGGGTCCTCTCGGGCCCCGGGGAGAAGAAAGGGCGCCGAGAGACTCTGGGGGCGCGCGTGGTTCCGCTGTCAGAGCGAGGGGAGCCCGGCGGTGGCGCGTGTGGCTGGGGGCTTCTGCCGCGGGCCCCTGGGGCTGATGGGCGCGGGGAGGTGGTGGAGGAGAGGGTACCGCCACCAACTTTGCCCCAGGACAGTCGGCCCTCGCGGAGGATAGCGTCTGGTGGGTGGCTGGGGTGTCTGGAAACGTGAAGGCGACCGAAGCTGGGGGAGGGGGACAGTCGCTGGGGACTAGGACTGGAATTGACAGACGACTCGTGGAAGCGATGGCTCCCCTCGGTCCTAAAGGCCTCTCCAGGCTCAGGGTCGGCTTGAGGTTCAGAGGAACCCACTCCGTAGGTCCGGCAAATGCCCAAGTCCTGACTAGATCAACCCGGGTGGAAGCGAAAGCAGGCGCCAAGCCCATGCTCCAAGACCGGAGCCCCCGGCTCCAACCCGGTCTGGTATAGGCACTCGGCACCCGGTGCAATTGCCACTGGAATGAAACTAGGGCGGCGCCTGGGGACTGGGGGAGGGGGTATTTTGGTGGCGCGGAGTAGGTCGGTTGGAGCAAAGGGAGGGCCGCCTACGGAGACAATCTGCATTTCAAACGGGGAGGGTGCGCGAGAAGGGATGTTTTCGGTATAGACTTCACAGAGAAGGAGCTGTGAAAGATTTATCAAAAAGAGAATCAAAGTTATTTAGAAAAAAGAAAATAATCAGCTGGACCTGCTGTGTCCTGCTCTGGGTGTCAGCTCTGGTTAGTGCCTGGTGGTTCCAATGGTCAGTAGCTCGCTATGTCACAATGTCCTTCCTTAGGCCTGAAACTAAGCTTTGGGCCACTGTATCTGAGAACTCTGGTCTTCTCTGGTGGCATTTCCACGGGGCTGGAGTTGGAGGACACCTGCGTTCACTTTGCAGCATTTGGCTTCTGTAGGCCCTCAGCAACAAATGCTCAAATTTACAGCACCACCAGGAGGAGGCATTTGGGGGCGGAACAGGCCATGGACTGTGTGTGTGTTCAGCTCCTTACTTGGGCACATCAGTGGTTTCTCTTTACACCCAAATATCGCCCCCATCTCCATGTCCACAGCAGCGAGGCGCTTCTGGCTCTCTCTGCAAGACTAATGTCTGGTCCGGTCAGAAAAGGACATTGTGTGTTGTGGTTTCTCCCATCATAAATGGAAGGAACATGTCATGGTACCTCTGTAAAGCAGCTTACCGCCTCTGGGTCCTTTCCTGGAGAGAACTTTCTCTCCTTTAAACTACTAGCCTGAGCAGGTTTTGTTAGCCCCATGTGAGATCGAGAATTACTATTCTTGGTTATCAGATGAAGGAATTGAGGTTCAAAAAGGCTCCTTGGGATTCTCATCACTCCCAGAATGTAGGAGCCCGGTGAACCTCAGGGATAGTGCTCCCTTCAGTCTCCCAATTCCCTCGGCTTCAGGTTGGTTTTGGAGATAGGTTTGGTTTTGCCAGAACACCTGCCTGGTGACAGCCAGAGCTTGCCTTTGCCTTCTGAGTACTGTTTGACCTTTAAAATTTCACGTTATAGCAACTTATGACCCCCTCATTGGTTCTTCTCCCTCTAAAAACGAGGGCAGAAGTTAAGAAAGATCGTGCCTTTACAGTGGCTTCCAGTGCTGAATCCCTGTAATGTGTCGCCATGTCTTAGAGACTGGACGCTTGTAGTATATGATTTTCCAGGTCTTTCCTGGGGATGTGTGAGCACAGAAATCTAGTTGTCTGCAGATGGACAGTTTGATCGAGCCTTTTGAATTGGGTGGATAGGTAGATAGATACATAAATGGGGGGGGGTGGAGATTTTCTTTTTTAGGTGAGTTTACACGTCTAAGAAAATTACCAGCATTGATTGTCTTACTCATTTTCCCGATTTATTTGCAGTTGTGGAATGAACATTCATCGCTCAATTGAAAGGTGCCTCCTTAAGTTGCTGCATTTTACACTTGCATAAATTTTGGCTTGGGCGCATCCCAAGTACTGAGCAACTACTTAGTAATAGTCATTGAAGAAAAAACACACACTGGATTTTGGTGTCAAATAATTGATGTCAGGCTTGGGATATAGCTTGGTGGAAGAACAACTACCTAGCACATTTGAGGTCCTGGGTTCAATCCCTCTGTGTGTGTGTGCTCGCAAATTGGAGAGAGAGAGCAAAATAGAGAGACAGAAAGAGGGAGAATGGGTGCTCCAGGCCTCCAGCCACTGCAAACGAACTCCAGGGACGTGAGCTACCTTGTGCATCTGGCTTATGTGGGTCCTGTGGAATCGAACCAAGGTCATTTGACTTTACAGGCAAATGCCTTAAATGCTAAGCCATCTCTCCAGCCCAAGAATAGTTTTTTTTTTTAAGAAAAAATTCACACTAAAGATAGATTTTGAAATCTCCTATAATTTTAATTTTTATTGCTTCCATGCCATTCATTTAACTTCTAGATCCTCAGATAACACTTGTCTTTTCTTGACAGCGCACGCGCGCGCGCACACACACACACACACACACACACACACACACACACACGTTTAGTGCTTTGCGATCCAAATGGGCCTTTCATCTTGTTACAAAAGAAGCTTACATTTCATTGTTAGGAACCATTAGTAAACAAGAATGTCACCTGCTCCTGGCAGATGACACAGTGCCTTAGTTGATTTGGAATGGTGACAGCACACATGAGCTAGCTTTTCCTACATGCAAACCCCTCGTTGTGGCTTGGAATATACCATAACCAATTTAACATGATACAGCACTGAAATAAGGGCTTTCACAAAAGTCAGTGAAGAGCTGTCATGTATCAGACAGCAACAGGACACCATAGAAATTGCTAATCTCCTGGAAATTGGCTAACCTTCTCAACAATGCTTATCTCTTAGAAGAGATTACAGAACTCTCAGAGCTGAGGGAGGCCAGTGGGGCCAGTTCCTGTGTTGTGAGGAGCTGTCACTCAGGCTGAGCAAGCTGTCAAGCCTTTAGCCCTGTTTGAGAAGTCCCTACATTCTCCACAGATAGGCGATGTGATAAGAGAGAACACAGATTTAAGAGTTTTTCAAGCAGGAAATGTTACTCAGTGTGTTTTGAACTAAAAAAGCTTTAGACTTTAGGGTTACAAAATGTATCAGATGCTATGCGGCATGTTTGGACATCGCTGACACCATGTAGAAATCATGTTCAGACCATAGGTACACAGGCTCAGCCTCAAATGTTCACCTAAATACAAAGATGAAAAAATACACAATTCTAAAGCTATGCGATTAACCTGTTTGTTTTCTTCTCTCTTTTTGTAAGTTGTTTGTCTTAGGTTTAGGCAATCTAAGCATTGAAAAGTTGTGCTGTGTCAATAAAGTTGACACCGTATACAAACTCCAGACATACACCACTTTATGTGTCAGGCTTTATGTGGGTACTGGGGAATTCAACCCGGGCTGTTAGGCTTCATAAGCAAGTGCCTTTAATCACTGAGCCACCTCCAGCCCCTAAAGTTGACTCTTGTTGACTTAGGGCAGAAAGATGGCCACTCCAGTGTTTAATATAAACACCAATAATAGGCTACAAAAAAAAAAAAAGAACGAAAAAGAATTAAACTTTTAAAAAAGAAGTCTGGGGCTGGAGAGATGGCTTAGCAGTTGAGCGCTTGCCTGTGAAGCCTAATAATCCCCGGTTCGAGGCTGGATTCCCCAGGACCCACATTAGCCAGATGCACAAGGGGGCGCACACATCTGGAGTTTGTTTGCAGTGGCTGGAAGCCCTGGCACGTCCATTCTCTCTCTCTTTGCCTCTCTCTCTCTCTCTCTCTCCCTCTTTCTCTGTCTGTTGCTCTCAAATAAATAAATAAAAATAAACAAAAAAAATTAAAAAAAAAAAGAAGTCTGACTGCAGGACACTGAGAAATCAAGCTAGAGCTGAGCTCAAGGCCTCCTCCCCATTGACTAGCTGTCAGGATACTGGAAAGAGCTTTGCAGCCTTTGGGAGGAGAAAAGTCATCAATGGTATTATCCAGTAGTGGACCCTGCAAACTTTATGGCTGGCCAGCCAGGCCAAAAGTGCCAACTGGTGTAATGATGACATGTCTGTTATGAGGGAAACCAACTGCTCTCTGGATTTGAGGCCCACTCAAAGGTAGGGAATTCATAGCCAGCAGGGAGTGGTGGCACATGCCTTTAATCCCAGCACTTGGAAGGCAGAGGTAGGAGGATCACAGTGAGTTCGAGGTCACCCTGAGACTACAACTTGTATGTACAGTGCCAACATATCAGTTCTCTATTGCAGCACAACACCAACTGAAAGCAGCTGTTTAAAATGCCAGCCATTTATCTGATCACAACACTGATGGTTGGCACTCACGCTGAGCCCCCTGAGCTGGCTCATCTCTGCTATGCAAGTCCACTTATGAACTTGTAAGCAGCTGACCACCAGAGGCCTTGCTCACATGCCTGGAGGTGGACTCTGGGTCTGATCTCAGTGAACTGGCCCAGTGTTTCTTCAGAGCAGGCTGGCTATGGGTCAAGTCCCCATATATATGTGGCTCTTCAGGGTCTAACTGACCAAAATTGAATAAATAGCCCATCCCAGATTAGGAGACTGAGCAATAGCCTCAGCCTTTTGTTGAAGCCATCAAGTCACATTGACATTGGAAATGCATGAGCGAGGAATGGGATGGATTTATGACCATTTTGCAGTTGGCATCCTTATCTAGCAATGGGATTAGATCTGTGTAAGCATAACCTCATTGAATCCTTTTTTAAATTTTTTTTCAATTCTAGGGATTGGGCCCTGGTCTTCCAATATACTGGCACTCACTCTACCTTCTACCAAGTTACATGTTAACCTTGGTTTTGCTTTTTTATTCTGAGACCATGAGGTCACTTTGGGTTTAAACTCTATGTGACCCACAATCTCTGTGGGGATGACCTGGGGCCCCAATGAGGAGGGCCTTTTTGGAAAAGGGACAGGGATGAGGAAAAGGATGGTACTAACATGTCTTGTTTACATCTAAGTATGTCTATAACTAATAAAAATAAATTTTAAAAAGAGAAAAAATATAAATAGGAGTTAATGATGATAAAGCTATATTTTAGTCAACACAATGATCATTAAAGTAAACATAAGAGCTATTGATAAACAAAAATTCTCTATACATAGCATAGTTTGGCTTTGAACTTGTGATACTCTTGCCTCAGCCTCATGAGTTACTGGGGTTATAGGCTTGTGCTACCGTATGACAGCTACACATTGTATTTTTCCTCTTTTTGAGACAGGATCTCACTCTGTAGCCCAAGCTGGCTTTGAAACTCACCATGATTCTTCTGTCTTAGCCTCTCAAGTGCTGGGACTACCACTCCCAGTTCCTTATTAAATCTTGTGTTTTAATGAGAACTTTAATACATGAACATAGTACAACTTGGTCATATTCCAGTCCTGTTACCCTCCTTTGTTCCTTGCCATCCACCCCCATTCCACTGAGGACCTCCTCTTTTTCTAGTAGTCTTTCCCCTGTTTTGTTGTTCATCATTAAATCTAACCCAGAGCTCTGTGGGAACATCAAGGATGACCACAGAGAATTAAAAGGCTTCAAGTTGAGGGCTAATGCTTGTCTCCACTTTAATATCTCAATAGCTGGCATCAGTAGGAGAATCTGTAAAGGGTCTACTAAATGTGCACTGGGAAGGTTTGAAGCTGAAGCCTAGAAGGGAAATCAACATGGGCCTGAAATAAGTATTTGCCACTTTCTGTCACTCTGTCCTGACTGGCAGAGCCGAACTTCATCACATCTAAAGTGTGCATGTTTTTTTTTAATTGACAACTTCCATAATTATACACAACAACCAATAGTAATTCCCTTCCTCCCCCACTTTCCCCTTTGAAACTCCACTCTCCAACATACTCTTTCCCCTCTCAATCAGTCTCTCTTTTCTTTTGATGCCATCATCTTTCCTCCAATTATGATGGTCTTATGTAGGTAGTGTTAGGCATTGCAAGGTCATGGATATCCAGGCCATTCTGTGTCTGGAGGAGCACGTTGTAAGGAGTCCTACCCTTCCTTTGGCTCTTACATTCTTTCCGCCACCTCTTCCGCAATAGACCCTGAGCCTTGGAAGGTGTGATAGAGATAGATGTTGAGCACTCCTATGTCACTTCTCAGCACCATGATGCCTTCTGAGTCATCCCAAAGTCACTGCCATCTGAAAAGAGAAGTTTCTCTAACCAAAAGTGAGAGTAGCATTAATATATGGGTTTGAACATTAAGAGAAGTGCTTACCAGGCAGTTTGGTGAGCATGGTATATACATTTAGCCAGACACCAGCAGATGTTACACCCCAGGTCTCATGACTACCCCTGTTGTAGGTTTTCAGTATCAGGTATGTATTCCCTCCCATGCAGCGGGCCTCCAGTCCAATTAGAGGGTGATTGGTTTCCCCATAACAGACATGCCACTATTGTACCAGCTGGCTCATTTGGCCTGGCTGGGAAAATTTAAGGCTTATAGTGTCCACTGTTGAGTATCTCCACTGGTGATTTCTCTCCCATTGAACTGCATGCAGCATAGCGTTTTCCAGCTTTCTGTTAATCTGGTCTACACAGAGGAGATTTTCAGCTCAGCTCCCGCAGGATTTCTCAATGACCTTGCAGCCCAAGTATGTGGACTCTTCAGCAATAGGGTCTTACCATTCTATTCCTGGTGGGAAACCAAGGGCCTCGGAAATGGCCTATAATGTTTTGGGGACCTCCCTGACCAACAACTCACTGTAAGGTATCCCATCCCTGGTACTGAAAAATTTTAAGTAACAATCTATGGATCCTGGGTGTTCTATTGTCCAAAATAGTAGGTTTCCATATGACTTCTTCATATCCTCTTAGATTTTGATTAGCCCTTCTTCCACCTTTCCTTGACTCAGTCTGTTCCCCTGATCTCACATAGGCCTTTCCGCTCCCAGTGATCTGTTCTTCTACTTACATATATACGATAGCATCCTATTAAGTCCCCTTACCCTCCCTTTCTATGTTATCTATTGCCTGACATTTTAAGTATTGATTTGAAAAACTCACTGTGTTTTCCTGAGCAGAGCTGACTGGTTATTGTTCATAAAGACAGCTGGCGAGACTGGCTGCTGAGAGCTTTAAGGGGAATGACATCCTCTGGAAGGTTGAGGGCACAAAGTATGTGGAATCTTCAGGGTGTTAGAAGCAGATCCTTTTGTGGGGGCTAAGCTTCACTTTTCCTCCAACTATCTTCGTTTTTCAAGGAGATGGAGACTGTATGTTGTCTGCTGTGTGTCATTGTCATGTTACCTCAGGTGCTCCCAGGTCCCTTTGGCAACTCCCTATACTTGCTCCTAACTGCTGTGCCCTTTGCTGCTAATGTCCCTGCTGGTGCCTACAATGTTGCTCTCTCTCCTGGGACCATGGTCATTTCTCTTATGAGAGCATGCAGACATCACAATCTGTCCCACTCAGCTCCAGACCTGTTGATTTGTTTTGGCTTTGTTTGGTTAGAATTAAAAAAAAATTTTTTTTTTTTGAGGAGGGCAGAGCTGAGACAGGCTTTCACATAGTCCAGGCTGACGTTGAACTCCTGATCCTCCCACCTCCACCTCCAAAGTATTGAGATTATAGGCATGTACTTGTTTGTTTCCCAAACATAGTCTTAATATGTAATTATGAGTGGCCTAGAACTCACTAGGTAGCCCAGTTTGGTTTTAAGCTTACGGTACTCCTCCTGCCTGTGCAGTGTCAGTGCCGTGATGACAGGTATGAGCCACCACACTGAACCACAGCTGTAAGCATTGAAATCCAGAGCCTGAGAGACAGCTGGTCATGGATAATAGGAAATAATCTGAAGTACTGGGGAGAAGATGTGGGCTCCTAAGTAAGCCCAGCTCATCTGTCTTTTATGTGGAAGACACTCAGCAAGCTCCTCATCTAGAAACACAAGCTTCTCTGTCTGTAGGATGGTGGACATAATGGTGTTGACTGTACAGGGCTGGTCCGGGTGCTTGAGAGCAGTAAACTTTGGAATAGGAGTGGAGTTTCCTGTGCACAGGGATCAGGTGTGCTAGTGAAGAAGTTCTTCAAAGTTCCCTTAAGAACTGACTGAAGGAAAACTGCAGGGCTTTGCCATAGGTCTGGATGTCCTGTGTTTGTCTTCTGTTGGGTAGTTCACAGGCTTAAAACATCTTTCTTGGTTAAGATTCATCATATGTCAGTAAAGCAGTGTATGACAACATCCAGAGATGATACCTAGCCCACATCTGTTTTCCTGAAACCAGAACTTCAGGGCTCAGGTGAGTCATTTATTTTGGGAATAATTCTAGGAAGTGAAGGGGCCACCAGAAGGGCAGGGAGGGCACAGTACCTGGAAGAACACTTGAGCCTGTCCCCTCCACAGGCTCCATTCTTGGGAATATCCAGGGAATGAAGAGAGTGCTTCTCAGACAAGGAGGAAGTACATCTTACCAGACTTATCCCTAGAGGAGAGGAGGCCTTAAAACCTGCAGTATATGTATAATTTATTTGAAAGCAGAGAGAGATGGAGGGAAGAGAGACAGACAGAAAGAATGGATGTGCCAGGGTCCCGGCCACTACAAACAAAGTCCAGATGCGTGAGCTACTTTGTGCATCTAGTTTTATGTGGGTACTGGAGAATTGAACCTGGGTTGTTAGGTTTTGCAGGCAAGTGCCTTAACCACTTAGCCATCTCTTCAGCCTCCCCCTCCTTTTTGTGAGTAGGGCCTGAGTGTGTGACAAACAACCCTCCCCCCAGTCATAAAAAGTAATCTAACAAGGACCCAGGGTGAGTGTTTTGTATTATTGTGTGAAATGTCTCTATTACCTGATCTCATGTTAACTACCTGTATTGTAAGCTGGGACATGTCTCAGTGGTAGAGCTCTTGCCTAGCATGTGAGATGCCCTGGGTTCCATCTTTAGCACATGTCTTCTCCACACACTGCAGATTATATTCAGCCTTACAACTTTAAGTGTCAAAGTGATCTTACATTGAAAGTGTCTCTGAGTTATGACAGGCCTTTGAGGCCCCTCAACATCCCATAGGTTGCATCAGGTAAGTGCAAAGGGAGGAAGGTTGACTTATGCTGTCCATTGGGGTAGATGTTGGAACTTTGCCAGCAAACAGCCCCTCATGCACCCAGCAACTGATAATAGTGGAATAGGGAGCCAAGTTCAAGTGCTTGTGCCCTGCTCTATGCAAGCCTGTGGACTTGCTCTGGGTTATCTAGCTTGTATGTTACCTGAAGCCACTCTGCTGTGTCACAACCTTGATAATTCACTTCTCCCTAGATTGTCACTCTACCTGCACACAGACAAGACTTCATATACTCCAGAACTGATGGATATTGTGGGTAACAATTAGCTTGTCCACACCAGAGCTTCCAACCCCTGTGTCACAGTGTGGTCAGTCCTCACATGTCCCAGACCCCTGCTAACCCTCATCCTGCCTTGGCATACATGGCTTCTCTTTGAATTGTCTATTTTCCATGATACAGTCAATCGCCCAATAATGCAAGCATTATGACAGAATGTAGTGTCCTAATCACTGATGTCTTCGGGAAATGTTTAGTTTTCCCTAGAGTTGGAAGACGTGGTTGTTTCTAGTACTTTTGGAGAGAAAGGAAAGAAGAGAAGAGAGGGGAGGTGAGGGGAAGAGGAGGAAAGAAAAAGATGCTTAGCTTTGCAAAACCTTGCTATCAGGATGGGCTGTGAGGTTAGAATTTGCAATGTGTCCCCTAAAACATAACATTAGCTTCAAAAACACAGGTACAGACAGCCACTCTGATCCACGTACTCAGGGTGCACAGAACCACGTGTTCTTCATTAAAATGAAATCCGATGGTGTTTTCCTTGTTGTACAGCAGAAGCGTGCAGTCCAGTGGCTCTGACATTGTGAAAGGCCGAGTGCTTAGGATTCTTGAGAACACTGCCAGTGCAGAACTAACTGCTTAAACATGTCATTAATTATTAGTGTGATTTCTGGCATTTTCTAAAAGGCCTAAGAACTTGTTTTTGGCTCAGGAAACTATATTTCTTGCTGTGTTTGCTTTTTTTTTTATAAAGAAAAAGTTCTATTGCAAAAATAACCACTTCTATAATTTTTGCAGGATATGTAACTGGAAAAGCACAAAGGTAAGCAGTTTCCTTTCTGTGATTTTGTTTGTCACTTGTATTTTAAGGAAAGACTGGCTCTTAGACAAAGGGACTCAGATGGCAGGTGACTTCTTTCTGCGTCCCTCTCCTGCTTCAGGGCAAAGCAGAGTAGCACCAGCCAGTGACAGACCTGGCTGAGCATCTCCACAGCTGCCTGGCCAGGCCGTCCCCACTCAGGGCCTCCGTGGTTGCTTGAATGTATGTCCTCCACTGATTCAGGTGTTTTATTACAGCTTATAGCTTAGGTATCCAGCCACCTGGCTGGAGGAGGTGTCACTGGTGGCAGATCATAGGGTCCAACCCAAAGGTATGGGGCGGATCTGATTCTAGCCCAAAGGTACGCAGAGAGGTCTGGTGGGTTTGGGGCTTGCTGTATTATTCTGGTGTTTGCTGGCTGGTTGTGGTTTCTCTCCTTGCTTGGATATGTGGAAGCAGCTTCTTCCACCATTGATGGAACTTCCCCCTGGATCTGTTAGCTTGAAATAAATCTCTTCCTCCCATATACTGTGTTTGGTTTGGATGTTCATCCCAGCAGTGGGGAACTGACAACTACTACAGCTCCTTAGTGTGGCCTGTTAGGTTTTGGCTCCCAATCTCATCAGGGTCACCTCGAATAGCAGGCACCACAGATGATCAGACAGGATTTTTCCAGTTTGGAGTACAGGGCAAGTACATGTTGGCCTGCAGGAGAAATTGTCCTTTTGGCTGAAAGACCTCTTGCAAATGACTATCAAAGGAGGTTTCATGAGGAGGAGCTGACTCTCAGTTTCTATCTGCCCCTCTCCTGCCACACCCTGGCTGCATGGCTGTGCCATGCCCCAAAGGCCATCTCCAATGTGACCATGTCTTCATCTTCTTAACACAAGAGCATCTGCTTATCTCTTTCTGCCTGGAGTCCTGTGACCCAATCCTGAACGCATCAAGTAGCTCTATAGTCCATGGGGGGGGGGGGTCACAGTGGAACTGAAAGAGTCCTGTCCAACAGCATGTTTGTGTTCTGAGTTAAGCATTATGACAAGAGCCAAAAAGCTAATTTTTAAAGTTAAGAGTTCATATACTTACATAAATCTAAGGTTAATTTATCATTGAAGGATGAAAGGTACTTCAATAAATTTAGTATAGTCTAGACACTGTTTATAAGCAGTGTGCAGGCATGTCTAAGGTCTCCCTGCACTCACTGATGCCCCCAAACTCACTCTCTATCCTGTATGCTTCATTCATGGCCACAGTCCTATGAGTGTACTGTACCCTTTCTATGTTTAGGTGCAGAAATGCTTGCTAGTGTGTTACAGACACCTGTGGCATTCACCACAGTGACATGGTCTGACTGCACCATACAGCGTGCATGTCTTAGGCTATATCCAGAAGGCAAGTGTATGTATACCCTCTGACATCTGAACAATGATGACATCACCTGGTAACACATTTCTCATTGTGTCCTGGTCACTAAGTGACACACCCCTTGTCACTATATCACTGACAGGAAGCTCTTGAAGCATAACGACCACTTTGATGTGTGAGTGTGTGCATCAGCATGCAGATCTGCTAGGCTTGGCTGAGCGACCTGCAGCTGCACCCTCCTGTGCCAAGCAACGTCCACCCAGAGCATAGCACCCCAGAGCTGACTGCGGCACCTTGTGAACATTTGTGGACATCATCCTGAGAAGTTCTCAATGCCTAGAAGTGTGTGTGTGTGTGTGTGTGTGTGTGTGCGTGTCTATCTGTCTGTCTATAGTGGCTTCTTCCTTTATATATTAAACACTTGCAATATCTATTATAATGCATTTTGTCTTGTGAAGAAATTCCGTCAGGGGCTGGAGAATGGCTCAGAGGGTATTGTGCTTCCTGTACAAGCATGAGGACCTGAATTTAAATCCTTAGTTTCCATGTAAAAATTCTGAGCATGGCATCTTGCGCCTGTAATCCCTGTGCTGAGGAGGTAGGAACATGCAATCTCTTGAGATTACCGGCGAGCTAGTCTAGAAAATCAATGAGCTCTATGTTCAGAGACCCTGTCTCAAAGAACAAAGTTGATGCAGCTGAATAAGATTCCTTGTGTCAACCTCTGGGCTGAACACACACACACATGTATATCTGTACAGTCCAGGGGGGAAAGCACAGGGCAAGGTCAGCATAAGTCCAGGGCCATGAGTGTTCTAAGCTGACCATGTAGGCCTGGTCACTGGCTGAGTGGCTTAGCAGCCTCAGGGAATAAGATGACAATGCTTCTCTGCTGGAAAATAAAAGAAAGAAAAAGAAAAGAAGCTTGGACCTCACCTTTACTTCAGCTTGTCACAGTCCTCAAACCCCTAAATTCTCACTGTCCTATAAATAGCCTATAAGCCAAACCAAAATAGCAAGATAAGATTGTTCGATTTTAAATCGCTCTGGTGGCATTACCTTTGTAGCCTTGACACAATGGGAAAAGTCAGAAATGACTACACATGCAATCCATGCCAGTCTGCCAGTTCTCATCAACTGTTGTATCCATGGCTGCCTCAGTGGGCGGTTCCTTCTCTTTCCAGTGAGGTTGTAAGGGTCATTTATGGGAGTAGAGTTAAGGGGCTACTAACAGGGGCATGGGCATCTCAAAGTCCCCAGCAGCATGAGGGGATGACTCACGAATGCTGCATGTCCATAGTTCCTTGTACAAGTTGCAGCAGTTTGGCTTGTCATTCTTCTTATCGCAGTAATAATAATTATTGCTTATCTAACCTGGTAGAAGTGCTATGTAGATTCTCTCTCTCTCTCTCTCTCTCTCTGTGTGTGTGTGTGTGTGTGTGTCTGAAGCAGGGTCTCACTTTAGCTCAGGCTGAACTGGAATTCACTTTGCAGCCAAGGCTAGTCTTGAACTCACAGTAATCCTCTTACCTCAGTCTCCAAAGTGCTGAGATTAAAGGCACCACACCCAATATTTAAGGAGCTATTTGAGAGGAGTGAGTTTTGTTTACTCTCTGAGTCTCCTTAGTTTCATTTACTTCTTGAAGTTTAAGGAGCTTTCTTCTTCCAGAAGGGGTGATTTAATTCACGAGGGACTGGCTGTACAACAGTAGGCAATGTGGCCGGCAAAGTGCCTAGCACAGACCTCTTCTCTGTATGCACACACACCTTTGCTGTTCATGCCATAGGAGAAGCCACAGGTGACCAGAGTGAGGAGGGGAGTCCCTGAGGTCTCAGACTTGTCCTTATTACAGAGCCACCCTCTGTCTGGGTTCTGATCATAAGGGGTTCCTTCACTGTCCTTTGCTGTCCTAAGAGCTGGAGGTAGAATTGCTCAGGTGACATTGTTCCTCTTGCAAACAAGGCCTCAACGCTCTTGGAGCTGTTCCTGGTGTTAGAGAATGCCAGAGCTGACACTCACAGAAAACAGGTGTCCCTTGAACCACACTCTGAAGCTGGTGTTTCCCTTATCCATCCTCCCCTTCCCAGTTGCTGATCTGCTTACTTCCACTTTCCTTGCTCCTGAATTTGACACTGGTGTTCTGTTTCAGACCTTAGTTTAAGCTAATGGCAATCCTGGGGCTTGATCTAATGCCCTGCCCTGGGACAGCCCTCTGCATGAACAGAGCAGCAGAAGGGGCAGCACTCACAGCCCACTTAGCCTCTGGGACCTGAAGCTGAGCACCCTCATGTGGAAATGACATGGAGATGCTGATGCCAGGTTTTTCTCCTATGCCAGCCTCCCTGACCTTGGAGGGTTCCTTCTGTGGACCATGTACAAGGACGATGCCACACTGGCACCTAGACTTCTGGCTGGACCAGTGACAGTGGGCACATTTTCTCTATACCGTCCCTTCCCTGTTCATGGGAGGTATCTGAGTGTACGCACCAGTGTGTGATGACTGGTTCTGGTCTGGGCACAGGTGCACAGGCAGCCCAGGTGCATTCTGAGATTTCCCTATCTCTTCTTAGTACTCCTTTGTTTCTCTGGTCAGAGAGCCATTCATTTTTACAGATGGCAGGGAGAGATTGAGGATCACAGAGCAGGTAAGGGATGAAGTGCCTTGAACGTTTGTTGGAGGATCAGAACCAAGACTGGTCAGGAAGAATACCGATGACAAGAGCTGCTTTTGCTCCAGGTTTGTGAAGTGGCAACTTGATCCATTTGTCACCTTTTATGTCTGCCAAATGGGGATACTCACTTCTAAGATTTCCTAACACCCAAGGGCTTTGGGAGAACCAATGAGCTTGCACTCCTGCATGGTGTTTATGTGATGGAAAGTGCTATGTCAATAGCTAGAAGATATAAATAGTAAGAACTGCATATTCAGGGTGCCTGAGGCGTCCCTTGATGGTGATATGTTGACTCAAATTCTCCTCCAGTAGATGACTGTTTTGAGTCACTCTGAGCAGCTGTGAAGCCACCTTAACACCAGACACAGGAACAGATTGCTCATTCAAGAAACCACCCCATGAACGGGTGAGGTGGCACACGTGTGTAGGGCCAGGGTTCTTGAGGTAGAAGCAGGTGGGTGGTGAGTTCCTGTCCTACATAATGAGACTCTGACACACATGCATGCATGCACATATGCACACACACACACACACACACACACACACACACACACAGCATCAAAAGCAAAAAGTGATTCTGGCTGATTGAACTGGCTCTGAGGTGAGATCACTGAGTGTGTCCAAGCCCATGCACCACTGTCCTAAGGTCACTCAGCTAGACAGATTCATAATCTCATCTATCTGATGTTGGATCTACTTTTAAGGCCAACTGACTTTTTTTCGCTGGCATAGGAGCAACGTGAGAAGGGGAGATCTGCTAACCAGGGTTTATCTCATCCTTGTCGTTATGAGCTTCCCAGGTCCTGAAGACCCAGGCACTCCTGGGATCTCCTTGTGGCATACTCTACCTGTTACTGGATGCAGCTGTGCTGTGGCTGTAGTGTGGCTTCCAGACATGGGGACAGGCATGCCATTTGGAGGTCCTGAGGGCTGTCATAGTTGGTCAAGTTAATCTTCCCATGGCTTCCAGGAGTCCATTTTCCTGTTCCCTACATCACACATTTGAGATCGATCTCCAGTCATCATAACCATGGTCCTCTCTGTAACAAGTCTTCCTCTACTCACTCAGTTCCTGGCTAACTAGCTTGCTTTTTCTTGAGGCTAAATTTTACAAATCTGTCAGCTTTCCTTTCAGAGTCTCATTTCCAATCCTATCCGTTTCACTGTGGGTGTGGTTAGCCTGTCAGGCCCCATCCCTTCTGGAGAGTGACAGAGGAGTCTGAGTTCAGCTGTCTGGGCATTAAGGTGGTAACTGGGACCTAGTATGATGAACCCTGGTGGTCTCTCCCCATGCCATCCCACGCCCTCTTCTACCCTGCAGTATTTTTAGGATTTTCTAACTCATGTATATGCACTCTCTTCATAGAACCTGACCACTGGAACTGCTTAGCCTGCTGGCTCGGGGAGCTGACAGTACCCATGAGCTTCGTTCCTCCTCGGTGGCCAGTGTCTGTGCCTCACAGGATAAGGTAGGGAAGTCCACTGTAACACAGGACAGATTCAGAGCCCTCCTTCACCTCCCTTGGTTCTGCAGGGTCAGCTGGAGCTGCACCAGTAGGACTTTCCTTGTTTGCCTTTTTTCCCTCCCCCACCTCTTCTGTTGCCCACTGACCTCCCTTAGGACTTCCTGTGTCACTCAGTGCTCCCCCAGGGAGCCTATGTCAGGACTAATTTCAGGAGAAACTATCTAGGACATCAGAATCCTGTGGTCATCTCAGAGAACTTGAGGTATGATAAGTTTATTCCTATGACTTGGCACATTGTTCACTCTCTCTGATGTCCAGATTTGTTAACTGAATGAGTTCAAGTTGTTCATACTCTACAGCTAAGACTCATGAAGTCAGGATGCTCTAGGGACATTGTCCTGTTCAGAATTTAGATTGCATAGTATCAAAAGGGGGCTCTGCCACTTAACTTGGTGTGTGTGTGTGTGTGTGTGTGTATGTGTGTGTGTGTGTGTGTGTGTGTGTGAGAGAGAGAGAGAGAGAGAGAGAGAGAGAGACCAAGACAGCTTAATCATAACCTTGCACAACTTGCTTAATCATAACCTATAAGTTGAGACAATGATATCTTTTTGTCGTGGCTTAGTGGATGGAATGAAGTGAGTGGTATTCGGCATGAACTGTGCTTGCTACGGAGCCTGATGTCAGCACTCAAAATACATGAACTATTGTTATACACCAAATTTTGTACTTTTCCCACCAAAGCCATAACCCTGAAGGCATCGGAACATGTTCCTAGGGGAATTCTCTCCCCACTGCAAACACCAGAGACCCTTCCACTGCTGTCTGAGGCTAAGTACAGACTGTGAGGCTCACGAAGCAGGAGATACCATCACTGATGTAAAGGGGCATGGGAAGCTAGGGAGGGACAGTGCATTCCCAAGGCAAAGGAGATAGACACCCCAATGTTTAGTCTGTGTGGTGAAGACAGGAGGGTTTTGACTCACGGAGTGCCAGCAGGTGTTTATCTTTGGCCTCATGGGTGACGACAAAAGGGAAATAACTTTCTCTTCCCTTTGGCTCACTCAGCAAGCCAAGCTTTATAACTTAGAGGATTTTTCCAGGGAAGGATGTCAGAAATGTATGGCCTGCTTACTGGATGCCTGCACACAAGCCAGGAAAGGAGAAAACACTTAGGGAAATGAGAAGTCATTTAGAAAATAAATCCCCAGGGAATCTTTAGAATTTCAATGGGCTGAGAACAACCTCTATTTTCTACTACACTTTATTATCTCCTTTCTCTGCACCCCATCCCCAGGCAGGTCACACTTTTCAGAGACAACAAATGAGTTCCTGCTTACTTATGAGTAGGAACGCACAGTCGCAAAAGCAACATGTGCCTAGAAAAGATAGTCGCAAACGTCACAGCAAACAACTTGCCTTCAGATAAGGAAGCAGGCAATAGGTTCTGGTCATTCCACAAATAAGTGCAAGATATCCACAGAGGACAAAATGATGACTCACACACAGCCTCCCTGGTGAGCAATTACAACCAGGAGTGGGGAAGAAATAAAGAGAAGCATAGTCCATGCAAAGGAAGGAAGGGCTGGGTAGGTGACTTGGAGCACCAGGAGTCTAGCTTTCACAGCAGTGAAATTGTGTCATGTACAGCCTCCCTGCAGAGTCAGGGAGTGGTCTGACCCAGGCAGACAGTTGTCAGATAACTGCTGACCCTTGAAAAAGCAGGCGATGACACTTGCTCTCACCACTCTGCACTCCACACCCCTGAGGTCATATCCCTTGTCACCACATCACAACTTTATTTATAAGCATTTAGTCTAAAAAATGAAACAAACATGTATATTTATTTGTATGTATATGTGCTGGGAGCATAGCTCAGTGATAGAATACTTGCCCAACACACCACAGATTCACAAAAGACAATGCATACATGTAACTATTGTGTTTTATTATATTGTCACTTAACATGGTGGTAAATTTAAGATTCTTTTTGACATAAAACATCTTCCTAGGAAGAGAATTTTAGTTTATTGTTCTGTGAATAGAGACTGTAAGGACCTAACTGGGCAGCTGGATGTAGCACCCTGACCCAGGAACATGGTGGGGCTTGATCTGGAGAAAGTGTTTGCCAACATTGCTCCCATAGGCCTCTGGGTTAGGTTGTGACAGGCAGGTCTTCCTTGCTGTGGTGTAGGACACTGCTGATGCACTTCGGCTCATGTTCCCCTCTCATTGCTGTCAACAAGTTTCCAGGTTCTATCAGCCTCGACACCACACACAGTGAGCAAAATCAGCATCTTTAATGACTGTCAGTAATCAGTTCCCTGATCTTAATTTCTAATTGGATGTGGCATCACTATGTTGCATTATTTAGAATAAATCATTTGATTCACTGCTTCATATTCATAATACGTCTTACACTTTGTGAAAATATTAGGTTGATTCATTAAACCATACTAAGTAGATTGAGTTATGCTATTAATCATGCAATGATTTCATATTAAAATAAAGATGGGTGGTGAATTCTGAGGGACCAGGATGCTTCCAGACTCTACTTGCCTGGTGAGACAGAATGTGAGGTGGCTGCATAGCACCTGCTCCTGTCTTCTTGACCTCATGGACCTCCTTTTGCCCTTTGTTCTTTCTTTTAAAATGTGCACACACACACACACACACACACACACACACACACACACACACAGAGAGAGAGAGAGAGAGAGAGAGAGAGAGAGAGGCAGATAAAGGGAGATAATGGGCACACCAGTGTCTATAGCTACTGCAAACAAACTCCAGATGCATGCACCACCTTGTGTATCTGGCTTACTTGGGTCCTGGGGAACTGAACCTGGGTTGTTAAGCTTCACAGGCAAGCACCTTAACCAATAAGTCATTTATCCACCCACTGAGCTTTGCTACTTCTGAAGACACCTTTTGTACTTTTTGAGGCAGGATGTCATTTCATTTTAACCTCAAACTTGGCATTTTCCTGCCTCAGCATCCTGAATGCTAGAATTATTGCCACCACACCTTGTTTTGAATCTACCTCTTTTCTCATGGGTCAGACTTGCTCTTATGCTGCCTTCTCAACATTGAGAGATGAGAGCATCATACTTTTGGGTCTCTGTATTAAATTGCACAGGGACCAATCAAAACAAACCAAGCCACCCATCACTGGATCGGGTGTTCCAGGAAATCCCTTCCCCCAGAAGCTAAGACCCAGTTAAAAAAAAAATCTGCCCATCTAGGTTCACTCCAAGATCCTTTTCTATGCCCACCAATGCAAAACTATTTTGCCATTGACTCTGATTAGTGCCAGTTGATTGCTTACTTTTTTCTATTGTGTGTGTGTAGGCACATGCATGTAGTATAAGCACACGTGTGTGCAGGTATATGTGCCCTGTGTACATTTCTGAAAAGAACAGATGAAGACTTCAGGTATCCTCATCTGTTACCCTTCCCTTCTGCCTTACTTTCCTCAGACAGAACCTCTCATTGGTCCAAAAACTTGTACCATTTTTCAGTTAGACTGGCTGACCAATGCTCCATCTGTCTTTGACCCACTTAGGCCTGGGGTTACCTGCATGCATGACCACCACTAGCTTTTTTATATGGGAGTGCTGGGGACTGAATTCAGGTCCTCCTGCTTGCATGAGTACTTGACCCACTGTCATCTCTCTAGGCCATAATTGCTTACTTTTAAAGAACTGCCTTAAACAACAATATGGTTCCCTAGTGTTGACCCTTCAGCACAGCTAATCTCACTGGGGATTGGCCTATTGCTTTGCTTTTTTCAGGGTGATTATAAGAAGCCAGAAGGCATCAGTATCCAGACCACAATTATCTCAAAACAGTACCCTGCATTTAGGGTTTCTCTTTTATTTTTTTCTCTCTCGCTTCCCATTCTGTCTGTACTAGAAATCAAATTCAGTGCTTTATGCATCCTAGGCAAGTGATGTGCCCCTGAGCTCCGTCTTCATCCTTTTTTGGTCTCACTAAGTTCCCTCATGCTGGCTTTGAACTTACCGTGCGGCCCAAGCAAACTTGAACTCAAAATCCTTTTGCCTTAGACTTTCCACTTGACTCTAACCTTGGGTACATTTTTAATTCAAATTAGCAGTTTTAGTAAACACTGGTATCTAGACCTTTCCCAGAAAGATTAATTAGGAGTTGTGGGTATGGGACCTTAGTGCTTATGTTCTTTAAAGATCATAGATGTAACTGATATGCCCCCAAGGTCAAGAACCACTGGTAAAGAAAGTTGGCATTTGTCACTCAGCTACTTAGTCACTCACTTTAATAACTATTTATTGACTGCCTTATATGTGCCAGGCCCTTCTGAGCACTGGAAGTAGAATATGCATGACTGGCTTGGTGGCTATACTCAAGGACTTCCAGGGGAAGCGAGTGATCGTGAGATTGAGGCTTGTGTTGGAAAGAAGGTAAAGACAGCACCATGTGCAGGGGCAGTTTGGGGAGTTATCCAATGTGACAAAAAAAGACCAGAGGAGAGCTAGAAGTGACCTGAGGTTTGGAGATTGAATGACAAGAAGGAGCCACAACATATCTTTGAGGTCACATGCCAGGTGAAGGGAAGGACAGGGAACTGACCCTGTGTCAGACAGACCTGGGATTATTTGAAGTACAGAATGCAGGTTGTTGCAGCCAGCCATACTAGCTGGGAGGACAGTGGCCTACATGAAGCTGGAGAGTGAATGGACACATGTGTGGCACCTCATGCACCACAGCAAGGACTTGATTTTGTATTCTGAACATTGGAAAACCTTGGCTAGGTGCAGAATCAGAGAAGACTCTCCATGGGGCAGACTTCACATCTGACCTATCTAGCAAGACCACTGTGGGTTGGTGGAGTGTGTGGGGGGGCAGGGGGGGGAGAAAGGCTGCTACTCTAGAGTGCTCATTAGGGAACAAAGGAGGCAGCCTAGGGAATAGGCATGATACTACTTCAAAGGCTAGGAATGAAGGATGTTGATCCATTCAGAGTGGAAAGAGCTAGATATGTTTAGCCATATTCGAGAACATTCTGATGAACAAAGGAAAAGTATCTGAAACCACAGGCACTGTCCATGGCCATGACTGACAACACTTATTAATAGTGGATATGAGGCTTGAGGAGCTCAGATCAATGAAGGGTCTGAGCACATAATCTCTAGGTGATGGTAGAGTTCAAGTCCAGAAGGTGTGCCTGTCATGGCTGGTAACTGATGAAATCAGCTCCATCAAAAACGATAAAAGACAACTGAATGAGGCTGGTGTTAGAACATGTCCACACATCCCTGGTGGACAGAAAAACAGATCCACAGAGGGTATGGATAGAGAGTACCTCCTGCAGAGGATGGTGATGCATTGCTTTAACTCAGCAGCAGATGTATGGGAAGTGTGAGTATCCCAGACAGAGAGGAGTCCCCTGGAGTGAGAGTTGAAGCCATTGTCTTACCCAGCTCTACTAACAGCCATCACAAGCACCAGTCAAGTTTTCGTAGCATCATAGTTGTTTGGAGAACACTGCAGGGCTTGCTGTTGGCCTGGACAGAAGGAAGTTGGGGCATCTGTACCAGGTGAGGTCAGAGGGCAGATGTACCACCTGTTCAGAGGAAAATGAGGGCACCACGGAAGAGCAGCCAGAGGCTTGCACTATATAAAGGTAGTTATGCTTTGCCCTGGGGAAGTGGGTAAGGGGTTTGACTCTTTTTCAATGTAAGTCAGGAGGGAGGCTCAGCAGAGGATTTGGATTGCAGACAGCTGAGGTAGCCAAGAAAACCCAGAAGCAAGCACAGATGAGGCATACGATGAGATTGTGCTCAGGCAATGTCCGTGTGTGTGTGTGGGGGGGGGAGTAGAGGACAGTGAGTGTGCATGTATAAAAATATGTCTTTGGAGAGTGCGTAACTGTGTGTAAGTACGTGTGAATGTGTATACATATGTGTTTGGGTGTGTGAGTACGTGCAGGGGTGCATCTGCATGTGGAGGCAGTAGTTGGTGGTGAGCTGGCTGGAGGAGCTGCTTGACGTCAAGCCCAGCTCAGTTCTTGCTTTATCCAGGACAATTTTATTTTACTTTTATTTTTTTAAATCAACAACTGGTGTGAGGCAAACGTAACATATTTAGTTAGATACAAGTACAAATGTGGGGCACAGAAGGACAGGAATGCAATGCTGTCTTTCTCCACAAACTTATAGGATTCCAAATGTCCTTGAACAAATGGGTATTAGCTTGAGAGAGCCACCCCATCATACCTCAAAAGGGCCCCAGCTGAAACTAAGAAAAATTGGCGAAACAAGCAAGGGGCTGTTTTCCTGATGAACCAGATACCAGCACAAGGGGGAAGGAGATCAGCACAGAGAAAAATCAACTCCTACCAAATCAGAGAGCCAGAGCCTCAGAGGCCCCCAATACCTCATCACTGAAGCAGACCAAAAATGAACCCAACATGGCTCAGGGAAATTTTGTGGAAGAGGGGGTGGAAAGAATGTCACAGCCACATGTTGGGTCATGATTTGCAGAGACATTTATCTTACCCATAACTGTGGGCTAACTCCACAATGCATGACCTGTATACCTCAACAAGGAGGGGACAAGGGGAGGGGGTAGGTCATGGATGAGCCTAATAATGGTACCAAACTGACTGTATTTGCTGAATACAAAACTAATTAATAAAAAAAATTCAGAACAAATTTAAATGAAGGTGCCTGGCCAGCCTGTGTTGAAAGGGATCCTGACACACTGGAGATGGAGGAGAAGGGTGCTTAACTCAGGAGGGATGAACATGTGTGCATTGGGCAAGGGAGAGTATATGACTGGAGCTGTTTAGCCCAAAAGGTAGGGACAAGAGGGAGAGTCAGGCAAGTGTGCACACTCTGACGCATGTGCTCAGTCGAGACAGAGCTGCACAGCAGGGCAGCATCTCTCAAAGCTCTGGAAGTTCCCCGCATGGCTGTAAGATCAGCTTCTAGGATGGTCTGAGTGGTGACTGACCGCATGTTGGCTCTTTCCCTCAAGGCTCTTGCTTTACCTTCCATATTCCTTTGTTTTGCACATGCTTGTTGCCTGTGGTGATTTGGGCTTACAGATAATTCTCTTTATCAGAGAACGTTCAAGCACACTGTACAAAAACTGTTCCACCCTCAGTTTTGCTGTAGGAAAAACTAGGTGGTCTTGGAACAGCATGTCATAGATGACATTTCCCAGTAGCTGACTAACTAGACCATCCTGTGGTGAGTATAGGTCTCATGACACCTCCGTTTATATTTGTGTTTACTTAAGTCCACTTCAAAGCATCATAGAAAAAATGAAAATAAAAATTTCACTTTCATTCACTTTGTTCTCATCACAAAGAACACAAAATGGGTGATATTTTAAAATATTATATTTATTTATTTGATAGAGAGGCAGATACAGAGAGATAGTGGGTATGGGTGCTCCAGGGCCTCTTGCCACTGCAAATGAACTTCAGATGCATGTGACAATTTGTTCTTCTGGCTTTATGTGGGTACTGGGAAATCAAACTTGGGCCATCAGGCTTTATAAACAAGTGTCTTTAACCACTGAACCATCTTTCCGCCTAAACTGTATAATTTTTAAAGACTATAAACTTGACTTGGTTCTTGAGACTGGAAAGTTAATTGGTGCTGACATCCGGTGAAGGCCTTCTTGCTGCAGCATGGCATGGGGAGGCCCAGCAAGCAGGGATGTAGCTCAGTTGTACCATATGTGTCTAGCATGTATCAGGATCTTGGTGAGGGGTGGGGGGAGAGAGAGAAAGAGAGAGAGTCACCTTTCAGATTCCTACCTTGAGATAAGTAGTAGTTTGGACACTGATAACTCCCAACTCCTCAAAGTCACCCCAAAAAGGACAGGAAGAGGTTGCGGAGATGGCTCACTAGTTAAAATATTTGCCATGCAAGTATGGAGACCAGAGTTTGGATCTCAAGTACTCACATAAAATGCCAAACACAGTAGTGTGTGCCTATAATCCCGTCACTGGGGAGGCAGAGAAAGGAAATACCTGGATATATATATATATATATATATATATACATATATATATATATATACATATATATATATATATGTATATATATATGTATATATATATGTATATATATGTATATATATATATACACATAAATACCTGCACATATATACATACATATATGCACACACGCATTTGCACATCACACACACATACACACAAGGCAAAACATGTCCTGTGCTGCCTCAATCTCAAACCAGAACTCTGAGTGAATAAGCCATTTTTTTGTGTGTACAGTGTGTTTGTGTTTGTGTGTGTTTGTGCATGTGTGCATGTATGTATAGATAGGCACACCCTGTGTGCACAGATACAGATCAAAGGAGGATATTGAGTGTCCTCCTCTATCACTCTCCTACCTTACCTCCATGATATGTGGTCCCTTATTGAACTTGGGTGCTCAGCAGGGTTTGGCTAGACTCACTGACTATTGAGCCCAGCAGTCCTCTTATCTCTGGTCCCATCAGTGCTGGGGTTACAAGAGTAAGCAGCCACGAGTGTTAGGGATTTAACTCAGGTCCTCATGTTTGGGAAGTATAAGTAAAGTATTTGTACCCACTGAGCCATGTCTTTTCTTTATTTTACCCTCCAGTGAAATTATGTTATTGGGGTTAGAAAACAGGTTAATATAGTTGGAATGTACTAGTAAAAAAATAAGAGAGTGAGCTGGAACTCTAAGTGATAATTTATGTAAGAGAGACTGGTCAGTGTGGGGGCTTCAGGCATAGGACCCGAGGGGGGCATAGCAGTGTGGAAGGAGAATTTCTGCCTTAATGTACTCAAGGCCTGTTTCCTACTCAATCTTGCCCTCGAAGAATTCATCACAAACTTGGTTTTTCTAACATGTAAAGGGCCGACTTCTGAGAAGGTCATTCATACTATGGAGTAAAAGGATGTGTTGCATGTTTTAATATGCAATCTTGTGAGTCCTTGTATATAGAAGGAACTTTTTCTTAAAATGAGGACTGGGAGTTAGCTTAGTGTTATGCAAGTGTGATAGCCCGAGTTCAGATTCCCAGAACTCACTTAAAGCCAGATGTGGCAGTGATCCTCTGTAATCCCAGTGCTCCTACTGCAAGATGGGAGGTGGAGATAGGGGAATTCTGGAATCCAGTAGGCTGCTTAGCCTAGTGTACACAGCAGTGAACAATAGGAGACTACCTCAAACAATGTGGAAGGTGAGATCCGACACCGGAAGTTGTCCTTTGATCTCCACACATGTACCACGACACATATTGTGGCATGTGCTCACCCACATGCACACATATGAACAAGTGTACCTCATATACACACAGGTAAAAATAAACAGAAGGATAATCCAAGCATGTGGAAGAACTATATTTTTTGAAATTCTGCAGTGTGTGAGAATCCACATGAAAAATGTACTACCAAACAGCACTAGTCATTCTGAAGGTTTAGTCTTTTTAAAATAACTTCACTGAATTCTCCACAGGCGTTTCTTTTCAACTGCAATTGAAAGCACAAACTTGGCAATCTGGGGTGACTCTGAGGGCAGTTCACATTTGCTTTCAAGTGTTGGGCTTCCCCCTCCTCCTTGAAACCTGAAGCTTGCTTATGCATTGTTTTTTTTTTTTTTCTTCCTTTCAGGAAAAAAAAAATTGTTTCTTTTCAGAAAAAAAAAATCATTTTTTCTTTCAGAGTGTAGAGGTGACTAACAGTACTGATGGTGAGTGGTTAGATGTCTGAGATCGATGGCTGCTTACGGCCTGAGGAGACAGCTCAGGAGAGGATGGAGACTGACTGCTACTAGAGGTTAAGCTGAGGACCACGGCTCAGAGCAGCAAAGAACTTGCTTCTCCTCCCGTGCTGTGACTGGAGCTGGTGGTCTGGGGGCTCTTACTTCTTACAGGCCGCGAGGACTTTGAAGGCCACAGAGTGGTTGCTGTGGCCAAAGATGCCATCATGCCAGGGTATGAGCAGAGCTGTCAAGAGAGATGCCCACCCAAGCCCTGGAGCTGGGGGAGTGGGCTCTATTGCTCAAGTCTTAGAAGGTGAGTTTTGCTTTGTGAAGCAGGAATGCCCTCTTGGCCTACCTCTGACACTCACTTTACCATCTTTTCAGGTCATTATTCCTGACAGATTTCCTCAGTTGGGCAGCTCAGTTTGATGGCAGGCACACTGCATATGGGGACATCCCATTCAGTGCAAGCCTCTGTCTTGGCTAGTGTTGGGCAGCTGTGTGTCTGCTTTGCTGTTGTTATCCTGAGTCTTTGAAGGAGAAGTCAGTAGACTCACAGTTACCAGCTTCTTCATGATGCTGAAGTTGCCCAAGAGTGGAGAGAACCAGTGGCTCATGGTACAAAGCACATCACTGAACCTGGGAAAGCTATATTCTCATGGTTGATTCCCATCACAAACATGGGCATCACAGAAGGAGCAGAGACTGTGGGTCTCCAGCTCTGCTATTCAAGTTAACCCTGACTTTTTAAAGGTAGAGACAGCACTGGTGGGCATCACTGCGACATGGCATGCCAGCAGTGTCCTGCTCAGGAAAGATGGAGATGGGTCCTGGTTGAGCCTAGGCTTTCTGTACTCAGCTTGGAGGAGCACTTGAGTTCTCCATAGGAAGGACTGTAGACCGTGTTTCTGAGATCAGTGCAGGAGCCACCCAGCAGTGTAAGACATATAGTTGAGGTCATGTAGTGGCCATTGTGTGCTGCCCTGTCATGTTGTCACTGATATAAGCAGCCCTGGTCACTCATTGTCTTTCTGAGACCCCACATACTATGGTCATTTTCAGAGCTGCGAGGAACTCCAAATTTCCCTCCTATCTAGGTCACAACCCACAGGTCTTCTAGAAAACAGAAGGAAGTGAGAAAAATGAACATCAAAGTATAAGAAAGCATATTTGGGAAGAAGAGAGGCTTGGGCAGGAATGGGACACATTCCAGAGGAGGTAATAGGAGTGAATGTGATTGAAATACATGTTTTGTATACAACTTGTAAATGTATAAAATTGTCAAAAATAAATTGATGAATTAAAAAAAATAAACAGAAGGAAGAGTGTGTCTCTTTTGGATGCCTGATAATTATAGCTCAGCATCAGATGTCCTTTCCATTTTTTACTCACCCAGGCCAAAATCTTCAAGTCTGACTACCTTCTTGGGAGATCTTGGGAGAGAGCAGGGGTCACTAGCAAACAAAACAAAATATGACTTAGTATTTCAATAACATTCAGCTCACAGTATTTATCAAAGCTTATGAATGGGCAAGAAGTCATGAGCTCAGTCAGCCTGGAAAACTAGCCTATGGTCCAGCATCCCAGATGTGGGTGGTGGCTGTTAACCTGCTGGTTGCCCAACAAGGACATTGCCTGGCCGGAGTAAAGAAACAGAAGCATGGGCTCAAACACCTTGGAATTATAGACTGCCAGATTTCCTCTGAATATAGGCGAGCACGAGTGGCTTGGTTATCTGTCTGTATCTTCCATCGGTGTTTATGGCCTGATGGTTATTCATGCCCTTGTCTGGCCCCATGGTGTGCTGAGGGCTCTTGAGGGCAGGGCCATCTCTCTGAACCAGGATCAGCCAAAGTATGCTGATTGAACAAATGCCATATCCTTTGATGCCTCTGTGATCCTCCCTGGAATTAACTCACTAATTGTCCCCACAGAGATGGAACACACCACTGTGCCTACAAATAACTGCCACTTATTAACAAGATGAGATTCAGTGGTTGCACTTCCTCTTTTGAATGAAGCAGTAATTTCTACCTTTGTCTTCCTGAACTCCTCATTTTATTAGGCAATATATCTTAATCCATGGAAAGTCATGGGCCCAGGGTGTCTTGGTGTGGGGTTCAGGGTCCACTAGTGATACTCCATTGCTACCTACCATTGCCACCCCTCCCAACTGGCAAAAGTGCAAAGACTGGTTCTAGTAAGTCCAGGTGAGGCCTCAAAAGGGAAGTACCCAGAGAGAATCACCCAGAGAGAAATCTGGTAGATTGGGGGTGCTCCTCTCTATACCCAAGAACAAGCAGGCCTACATCCTCAGCCCAAGGAATTAGCAGTTGAAGGGTACAGGACTCATTTTGAGGACACCAGCTTGTGACCGGGTGCACTTTTGCCAATTTTGTCTCCTGTAAAGACACACTTGACAATTTATGTTTTCCTGAAGAAAAAATATGACCTGATCCTTTAAGTACCTTTACCAGTACTTGAATGGGATTTTTGAGCTATAGAAGGAGAATTTTAAGATGATGTAAGCCATCTCTCTGGGGTCCACCTTTCCCCATCCTCTGAAGGAAACCCGTGGAAGTGGTGCTGGCAAGACACTCAGAAGCAGTTGAGCCCTCACAGCATTGGCTCTAAGATGGGGGGCTTGTCTAGTGACCTTCCCAGCGGGGCCTTTCACTCTGTCTGCAGGTTGTAGCCAGGAAAGTTGGGAACATAGCTTGAAGCAACTCAACAGAAGGGATGGTCTCACAGAAAATGGAAGCCCATGTTCTAGGAGGCTGGGAGTGGTTTTTAGAAGCTAGGAAAGGTCCTTCAGACCAGAGATGATGCAGACCTTCATCCCAGGGCTATAGGAAATGGAGTCAGCGTCAAACTTGAATGGGTCTGCGCCATGGTCAGCTCCAGGCTGCTGGGATGAGCCCCCAAACTGGACACAGTTTATGTGAGGAAGGGACTTATTCCAGGTTTACAGATCCAGGCTGACCCCCTTTCACAGATCCACCCAGAGAGAGAAAAAACCTCCACCAGCACCACCAAAAACCAGCACAAATCAACAGCAGGGGACCCCAGGCAGAGCTCTCTTCATACCCTTAGGCTGGAAACAGACCCCTCCGAAACACCTTAGGGCTATGCCACAGGATTCACCCACAGTGACACCTTCTCCAACCAGGCGGCAGGAAATCCAAGTTACAAGCTTTAATAAAACATTTGAGGGCCAGGGAGAGATGGATTAGCAGTTAAGACATTTTCCTGTAAAGCCTAAAGACCCAGCTTAGTACCCACATAAGCCAGATGTGCAAGGTAGTGCATACCCTGGAGATCATTTGCAGTGGCTGGAGTCCCTGGTGTGCCCAATGTTTCTCTCTCTCTTCCTCTTCCTCTCTCTCAAGTAAATAAAATAAAATAAAATAAAATAAAATAATTCTTTAAAAAACATTTGAGTATACGGGTGGGGGGGGGACACAACATTCTAACTACTGCAGCCTGTAAGCATGCTCTTCCCCTGTCAACAGTCTCTACCCTCTGAGACCATGAACAGAGAAACGGGAGACTCAGACTCATGGTGATTGATTCTGACAGAGAGACATAGGGACAAGTAAATAGGTGATGTTTTCGTATTCACCTGAGTATTTTTCCATATCATAGGAAACCTGTGCACATGGCAGCGAAGGGCTTAGACTAGCAGACAGTGAAAATCCACTTACTTGACAGGTCTGGAATCCTGGGGGAAGGAGACCATGATCCCAAATTTATGGAAATTGCCATGAGAGGCAGGAGAGTAATTCCCAGGAAGAACACATATGGTGCTCAGAAAACGCAATCAAGAGTATATCCATGAAATATCCAAGGTCACTGGAAACCTGTAGAGAAGGTTGCTACAGCTCTCAGATGCCCATTTCCACCCTGATGTTGCTTGTGGAATTGCTCATCTTACACTGGTAGCCTTCAGCATGTGGTGGAAGAAACAGATGGAACTTTCTAAGAAGTTCTGCTATATCCAGGCCTGACTCTAGGAAACTGTGCTAGTTGGAGGACATACTGCTTTGCTCTGCTACATGGAAAAGGCAACTTGCTTTCTTGTTTTTAATAAGGAAGGTTCATTCACATAATTAGAAGACAGTTAAAACCTACCATGTCACCCCTGACCAAGCTAGTTTCCCAAAGCATGATTGGGCATGGCTCTACTCACATCCCTTACAGAAAGCTCCTAGTGAGAGTCGCGTTTGTACCTAAGGACCTGCGGTAGTGAAAGCAAGGTGTTCCCCACAGACTAATGGTGAATACGTGATTCTCAGCTACATGGAAAGGTTGTGGAATTTTCAGGAGGTGAAACCTTGCTGGAGGAAGTGTGTCACTGAGGGTGGCTTGATGGCGTTACCACAGAACCCTGCTTTCCGTCCTCCCTCTGCTTCCTCTTGCTGACGTGATGATGGGGTGGCTGCTTCCCTCTCTTGTCATACTGTCCCTGCCATGCAAAACAAACTCTTTCCTTCCCGAAGTTCTTCTGGGCAGGTATTTTATCCCAGCGATGAGAAGATATCTGAAACAGACATGAAGCTCAAAGAGGTTAAGCTACTCACCCAAGGTGGCATAGCTGCTACTATGGAGAAAGGGGTTCGATTCGCTGGTCTATGGTGTCGTTTCCTAGTGCTTTCTTCTCTTTATCAGCAAGCATGTCTTGCACAGAATGGCTTCTCTAGTAGGCTGAGCAGGCACATGGCTGGGACTTTCCCTTCTACTCTCTACCTCTCACTCTCCCATTACCCAGACAGCACAGGAGATGGCTTCATTAGCATGCCATGGGCACACAGCATATGGGCAGAGGAAACCCAGGTTGCTACAGTGCCCCCAGTGGGTGGGTTCCTTAGCTCCTAACAGATGGACAGGGCCCCGCCTTCCCACATGGAGCTAGACAATGCCCGGGTGCACCCTGGACATGTTGATTACACAGAGTACTGGCTAAAGCCCTCTACTGTCTGTGTCTGATGACAGACTCTCCGCAGAGCTGTTTGCCTGGTGAGCAAAGTCAACTCTGAGACTTGCTCAAGATTGGCATAAAAGAAGAAAAGATTAAGAGCATGCTGTTCTAGTTCACAGATGAGACTCTGACCTGGAATACATGAGTGGGTGGTGGACAACAGATCACCAATGGCCGAACAACAAGAGGAAAAGATATTTTAGAACTTCTCTAACCCACACCCTCTTCTTTCTTGAATGGCAAGAGGTTCAGAATATTCATGGTTGAGTAGTTGAAAGCCAGGGCCAAAGCTACTCAGATGCAAATGTTCAACTGAATTCTTGCTTTTAAAATCACACTGCTTAATATGTCTCTCCATTTTCATAGAAAGCATCTTTAAATGAGCTAAACACCCATGGCTTTGCAGGGAAACATAGGTCTCCATTTTCACTTTGATAAAAGAGCACAAGGTAGGTGGCATCTGGTTCTTCTCAGGTGAGAAGCCCAGGGTACTCCAGTTAAGGATGCTGTGCAGTCCCAGTGAGAGGGAGGTACAGTTAGGGTGACCCTAGAAGTAACAGAAGGCCTGGACTGGCTCAGCCCAGGTGCCCAGGCTCAGCCAGGAGGGCCCCCTAGCCCTTGCTTTCCACATGGGTTCTGTATCCCCTCAGCTCCCCACATGGCAAGAGCTCCTTTAACTTTCTCTTCCCTCTTTCTTTTCTATTTTTTTTTCAGGCTCTTCAAGTGGGATTCTCTGGTCACGTAAGTGCCTTTCCTTTGCTCTGTACTTCCCTCAATAAATATAATAATTTAACAATTATCCTTCTTAGTCTTTTTTATAAAATACTCTTAAATTTTATTATTAATTAATTTATGAGAGAGAGAGAGAGAAAGAGAGAGAGAGAGAAATAGAGAGAAAGAGAGAATGGGCACGCGAGAGCCTCTAGTCACTGCAAACAAACTCCAGATACATGCGTCCCCTTGTGCAGCTAGCTTATGTGGGTCCTGGGGAATCGAACCGGGGTCCTTAGGGTTTGCAGACAAATTCCTTAACCACTAAGCCATTTCCCCACCACTTAGTCTTTTTTATTCAGTTCTTTGATCAAATTAGAAACAAATATAGGGTTTGGGGTTTAAGGACTTTCCTGGACCGCGAGCACCCCATTATACTGGGAGAGGAACGCTTTTGAGCAGGAGCACTGTGATGCTGCCCAGAGCGCACAGTGGAATCCATCTCTGGGACCCTGCACAGCATAAGCACTATCA
Organism: Dipus sagitta; assembly: GCA_036346955.1. Lineage (NCBI taxonomy): Eukaryota > Metazoa > Chordata > Mammalia > Rodentia > Dipodidae > Dipus > Dipus sagitta. The sequence continues at coordinate 33,970,000 of CM070779.1, forward strand.
AAGCCTTCAGTTGGTTCCTGCCTGGCATAGGCACAGAGTGAGGAGAAAGCCACTTAAATAGTTCCTCAGGGATGTGTGCCACACTGGCCAGATGGCTTCGCCATGCTTGCAGCCTGGAGACTTTCCTAATGGGGCTCTGTGTCCTCCTTCTTGTGCTGTTCTTTCTGTTCTTCAAGCAACTCATTGAACAGACCGTGCACTCAACATAGACGCACCCCGATGCTCTGCGCATGACCTTGGGCAACAGCTAGTCTTCCCCTGCCTCTGTTCCTGTATTCACGGCGCAGACCTTCTGTGCTTGCTGTGCGTGAGAACAGTCAGAGTGGCCAACACGACTGAAGCACATGACAACGCACAACATGCCCTTTATTGATTCAATGATGTCACAGATGACGAAATAGTCATTTCTCTGTTTTCAGATTTCTGGACCATCGTATCCACTTTCTTTGGGTTGGATGAATAGAGAAGCAAAAATCACACTAATTGATCTTCATCACAAATGACATTGCATTCAAAGGATCAGTCGCCTCTGCAGTCTTCTGGGACTGGGCCAGTCAGGGGCTCAAACCCATTACAGGAGGTGAAGAGGAGGAGTGTTAGACACAAACTCATGTTTACTCTGCCTCAGTCTTCTGAGTAATTGGGATTACAGGTGTGTATCACCACACCTGGCTTATGGTGGTGTTTTTTTTTTTTTAATTCATTTTTCATGGTAGGCAAAGAATGTGGGTATTGGTAGTAATCAAAGAAAAAGTAAACTGAGCTGAACAACCAGCAAGCTGGTCTCTAACAACTTCACATCTGTCCCATCTCCATCTGTGTAAAATACAAGAGCATGTGATGAAGAGTTCATCAGAGTTTTGGCATGAGGTAAGTGGTCAGAAATGATAGCTTAATTTTTGAACTATATGTGGTTTCCATAAAAACTTACTGTGGGTCAAATGCCTTGATGGGACAGGATAGAGTAAAGGGCCTTTTCTTTTTGGGGCTGTGTTCTTTTGGGGGCTGTGTTGTGTGTGATACCATTACCCAAAGAAAATCAGAGACCTCTTGCCCTCTGACATAAGTGTTTCTTTTTTTGTACCATGGGATAAATCAAGGCTCTCTGATTATTATTGTGGCTTCCTACCAAATGTGGCAAGGTTCTGGAATTTTCTCTCTGCTAGTTGGTTCCCAAGCAGTGCCTTCTTTCCGCACCATCTACTGGCCCTGTCCTACTTGCCTCCTGTCTACCATGGTTTGCTAAAGGGCATCTTTCATCTACATTCTGATGGCAATACTTTATCAGAATATTATTAAATATTCAAACTATGGCATATTTTGAAGATAAGAGGGCAGGAATGTATCTCACGAATAATCTCACATAGTTTGATTGCAGAATGTGTCTGGCCCATTCCGCCCCAGAGTAAAGACAGCCACAGCCGATCTGGCAGAGGAGCTGTGTCCATGCCAACACTAGTCTCTCCTGAGCCATCTAAACCAGAGACCTCAAGTAGAAACAAAGGAAGGAGAAGAGTTGGCACCTCATGTTTAGCAAACCCTTTTACCTTTTGTGAAATGAACTTTCCATTGCCATGAGAGTCTTTTCCAGGCTCTGAAAGTCCTTCTAACTCTGAAGGTGACATATCACAAGACCTGGTGCAGTTAGCCCTCTATATCCATGGGTTTTCACATCTACAATTTCAACCAACTAAAGACTAAAAATATTCTGGTAAGGAAGCATCTACATTGAATATGAACAGACTTTTGTACTGTCATTATTCTCTAAACAATAGAGTTTAACAGTTATTTATGTAACATATATGATGTGTTAGGTGCTATAAGAGACTAAAGATTTAAAACAAGTGAATAGGTTCTATGCAAATACTTTACATTTTAGATAAGGGAATTGAGCATCCACAGATGTTGATGTCTCAGGGCTATTGAAATGAATTCTCCAAGGATGGTTGGTGGAGGCAGGCTGTAGATGCTTTATAAATCTTGCTGAAGGCCTCTGGGCCAAAGCAGTAGCAGTCTGTTTACAAAAGAAGCCAGTGCTCAAAGGAAGTGCTGAGTACCCTACTGTCTTGTTGGCTAGCTAGAAGTAAAGACTCCTGGTTTGGGACTCACTGTTTGGTGAGGAGTCCTCTCACTTCAGAGGAATGGCTCACTCCGTGTGACCACTGCATTTGAATCTGTAAGCTATAGGAAACCACCTTTGAAATACTCCTTGAAAAGAGTTTTTAAGGTGTGCTTGCTCAGCCCATCTCAGAATACCAAAAGTTGCAGTTGGCAAAACAGAGGGAGTGTGTATTCTTGCCAAGGACTGACCTTTCCTCTGAGACTGCTGCAAATCAGTGGTCTCAATTCCATGTAGAGAGAGCAAGGGCAGGTAGCTAAGGCCCATCCTTAGAAGGAAGAGTCCTGGATGGAAGGCCTACCTGAGGCAGCCACTGTATGGTCGGCACTGATTATTCTCCCAACAGATATTCTGAAAGTCCCTCTCAGCTTGCTCATCTGCAAAAGCCAGAAACAAACAAAGGAGCAAACAGCCCAGATATTCATTTCTCAGAATTCTTGGCAACTGGGATGATTCAAATAATTCAGTTTGGGCCAATGACAGGTTAGCTGGAAGTCAGCAGAATTTCTGGGCAGAGAACATGTCCCTCATACGTACAGAAAGAGAGAAGGAAGGCCATTGTCTCACTACCCCTCCTCTCACCCCAAACTCATCCCACTTTCTGCCTCTAGAGGTGGTTTCCTGGAGGGCACCATAAAGAAGTAGGTATTGGAATAAAAGTCCCAAGCCCCTAGGACATACTAGAAGAAAAAAGAAAATGATTAGGGTCTTTAGGTGATTATCATAACCGCTGAACAACTGAGTAACACTCTCCTCTACTTATCTGAACAGGAGATGAGCCAGGCTTGGGCAATCTAAACCAGGGCTGGCTGTGAGCTCCACCCCTTACAGCCAAGGAGATCCCACTGGATAAAATGACCAAGGCCTTCAGGACTCCACAGTGAATACCAATAACCCTACTGAGGAGGGGACTCAGTGGCATGGGGGACAGGGGAGAAGGGACACAGGAGTATAACCTTAAAAAATAAAATATAATTTAAAAAGATGCCTTTTACTGAAACTTCCCTTTTAGGAATATGCCAAAAGAATATGGGTCTTTCTTTGCAGAAAGGACACATGAAATATAGAACATATGGAAATTCTGCTTCTTATTGTTTACGCATAAGCTCTTTTCCATAGAAGAAAAGATTTAGATGTAATTGCAAGTATAATCACCATTCAAGATATAAAGAAGGGCCTTTTTCACAAATGTGCATGAGTAATTTGTACCTTCCTTATGTGGCTTATAGTATGTTGGGACACAGGCGAGCAGGTAGAGAGATGGGAACCACTACATAGTCTAGGAATTTTCTTTAAAGGGCCACAGAGTCATTATTTGAGGCCTTGTAGCAATATTCATCTCTGTTGCCACAGATATCCATTAATAAATAAGTCTGGCTGTGTCTCATGACATTTCACTTACAACAACAGGTGGTGGGCTAGTTTGCTAACTCCAGAAACTGATTCCAGAAAAGAGAAGGCAACAGACATTTGCCAAGAGTGAGGCATTATAGAATGTTAGATAGATTCAGCTAGGCATGGTAGCACACAGCTTTAATCCCAGCACTTGTGAGACAGAGGTAGGTGGATCGTTGTGAGTTTGAGGCCGCCCTGAGACTATATAGTGAGTTCCAGGTTAGCCTGGACTAGCATGAGATCCTATCTCAAAAAACCAAAAAAAAAAAAAAAAAAAGAGTTAGATAGATTCACCTTAGTTCTATTTGCAAGTTCGTAAAATAGATAGGCAAGGATCAAAGAAGACCCAACGTGATGGGCCTGGCAAACCAACAGAGTTATACTTCCCAAGCATCACGACAATTTTTTTTCTGCTCATTTTAGAGAATTAATACTCTAGCACTTCTGGAAGTAAAATAATTTGACTAATAAAATATTTAGTGCAAGCACCTCAAATCTATTCTGCTTCACAATTGACTTTTAGATGGGCATAAATGCCTGTCCTTTCCCCTATACGTGCTGAACTAGTGCCTTCTTCAGGAGTGAGTTCTTGGTGCTCCTGAGTGAGGAATACTTGTAAGCAGGTGGAAATAGGCAGACCAGGCATCTCTTGGAAGCACAGGGATGTGATATGTGGTGGAGATGGTCTTCTTTGGTCCCTGCGTGGTATTCACAAGAAGCAGCCTCATACACACTCATGCATTCTCTCTCTTTCTGTCTCTTTTAACATAGCATCTGATAGGATGAATAGAAGGATAACATACTGAATCATAACCATCTTGGTAAATATTTGAACATTTCTAATTTCTGACTTCTTATTGTAAACCCTTCTGCTGCAGCTGTCTTGGTTTATGCCCTTCTTTCCTAGCAGCAGGAGCGAGGGTACAGCATTCCTCCAAGATGCTGTGCCCATTATCCTGTCACAGTGTGCCTTTGTCTTGCTACTGTGGGTCAGATGGGTGGAGGGCAGGCCCTTGTGTTTGTCTTTTATTAACCTCCAACTTTGTACTTCTGGGAAAAACTTTCATTGTGATGTCTTAAATTAATGAACTCCCTAACCTCTCGGCTTTATTTCTGTTTTCCTAGGACTGACATAAAGTGACCTCATCATGATTCTGTCTAACCAGCTGGTTGTGTTTGACTTACTAATTATTCTAAAATTTACCTTTGTATATTATATGAACTGGGAAATTTACTTCTTCAAAGTGGTATTAATTTTGTCTTACTGCTATCACAAATGGACAAACATTTTGTGGCTTAAGTCATGTAACTACAGGATAGTTCAACATGACTACCGAATAGCTCTGTTTCCTCACTGTGGGCTGAATGTGACCAGCTGTGCTTCAAGTTCTTTAGCAATACCTTCCCCACCATGGTGGACTGTAACCTGGAACTGTAAGCTGAAATAAACCTCCCCTCCCTTAAACTGAGTTTTGTTAGGCATTTTGTTCCAGCAACCAGACATTAACTAATACACCTTGCTATTTTCTTCTATTCCTTCTTCTACATTAACTTTGTAGATACCTTGTCATGGTTCAGTAGACATGAACATATTGTGAAGCTGGTTATTTACATTGGTTAACTTGAGAGTATTTTGTAGTACTCACACTTCTCTCTGAGGAGAATATCCTCTATCTTACACATCCCAAAAGGGTATGTGTTTAGGCTTGGGGGTATGGATTCATGTGTGTGTGTGTGTGTGTGTGTGTAGGTCAAAGGTAGACAGTGGACATCTTTCTCAGTTACATGCCACCTTATTTTTCAAGACAAACTCTCTCACTAAAACTTGAGCCTACTGATTCAGCTAAACTAGCTACAGCAACCCCTGGGTATCCTGCTGTCTCTTGTGCTGGGATTACAAGGGTCCAGGGTCCAAACACAGGTTCTCAAGTGAGCTATCTCTCCAGCCTCATGTGTGTGGACTTTTAAGTCTACATTCTTTGCATATCCTAAGCTGTATATTCTGAAGTACTCTTTTGTTTCTTAATTATTTTATTTATTTATTTGAGAGGGAGAGAGAGAGAGAGAGAGAAAGAGAGAGAGGGAGAGAGAGAGAGAGAGAGAGAGGATGGGCATACCAGGGCCTCTAGTCACTGCAAACGAACTCCAGATGCATGTACTACCATGTGAATCTGGCTTATGTGGGTACTAAGGAATTTAACCTGGGTTCTTAGGCTTCACAGGCAAGTGCCTTAACCAGTAAGTCATCTCTCCCACCCATCGTGTACTCTTTTCACTATGATCTCCCTTTTCTCCCTGAAACACGGCAAGTAGAAAAATTGATTTACTTTGTGTACCCATGTGTGTGGTGTGCTTTATTTTTCTATGAGGAAGTTTCATTTTTCATAACTTCTCTTATATATGGTATATACTATAGCTGTACATAAATATAAGGCATGTAAACATGTGCATGGGTATGTGTGACCATATCTTCATGTGCATGTGGAGGCTGTAGGTTGATGGGTGTCTTAATTGCTCTCCAACTTATTCTTTGAGACAGGGTCTCTCACTGAATCTGGAGCTCACTGCTTTGGCTAGACTACCTTGCCAGCAAGCTCCAGGGATCCTCCTAGCTCTGTCTCCCCAGTACTGAGATTACAGGTGATTGCTTCCTTGCTTGCTTCTACGTGGGTGCTAGGGATCCAAACTCAGGTACTCAGGCTCGTGAGAAAGTGCTTTCCTGAATCAAGCCATTTGCCCAGTTCCAGAACAGCTGATTCTTTTGTTCTAGGCTGTGGCATCTTATCAATCTGACTTGTTCAGTCTCCTATTGGTTCCAGCACTTAGCTAAGTTGATTCTGTAGAAGGGTTGCAGAAGACAAATACTTGCAGTAGAATTTCAGAAGCACAAATTCTGGTTGTTAATCATTTACTTTCTACTAAGTGGTTTTACCTTAAGGCTCTTTCGTAGTCAGAAGGAAAGGCAGGCATAAAGTAATTAGGTTAAGAATGTGTGTTCACTCCACTCTCATTTCTTCAGGAAAATATCACAGTGAAAATAAATCTGGAAAGGGGAGGTGAGGTGAGAAGACTTGGGTTCCGCACCATCACAATGAAGTGGGTACTGCTATTCTCTGGTGGGGCACTGGGCTCCTCAGGGAGTTGCAACGGGATACCCCAGGAAAGACTGCCTTGAGGCACAACTTGCCCTACGTTTTCTAGTCCTCTTGTTAGGTGCATACAATAGCGACCTGAGCCTAGCCTAGCACTCTGATATGGAAAGTCCTGCACTCTTAAGGATCTGGATGTCTCCTCTTTCACTTGTTCCCCTGTCCTGTGTGTTCTGCATATTTCCTAGATGTAATTATGCAAAATGCAGACATCATTGCTTTCCTGGGTGCTATGATGAATTCTCATACTGCTGTTCTCTCAGTGCCTAATCTTTCTCCCACTAGTGGCCTGGTGGTCGCCTGCACCTTGGCTGTGTGGACCATCATGCTATCAAGTGCCTGAAAGGTAGGAGAACTGGGGTGTTTACTCTCAGAAAATCCACAAGTAGGAAAAGTCAACCCAGCGGTCCAGAGAGGAAGAAATGACGGACTTCCACCGAAGCCAACCGGATGCAGGGACTGTGCTCTGCAGCCTTTGTCCATGATAGAAGGTGTGGCATCTTCTTTTTGTGCCTTTCTAGAAGGTCCCCTGTTGATGTTTGGTGACTGTGTCTAGAACTGTATTCTCTGCTCCTCTGTGTTATTTGAACAGACATACATGTGTGTCCAAGGGTAATATTTCCAAATATCTTCCACATTGCCTCCCAAGTGCTGGGATTAATGGCGTGTGCCACCACACCTGGCTCAAACAGCATAATTTCTATCTTCCATAATTCATACATGTACTCACATTTTTGTAAATACATTTTAGCCCTCAGAATCATGTACATTTTCTTTTTTTGAACATTTTATTTATTTATTTGCAAACAGGGAGAGATGAGAGACAGGCAGAGAGAATGGCTGCGCCAGGGTCTCTGGCTGCTGCAAACAAACTCCAGGTGCATGTGCCACTTTGTGCATCTGGCTTTACATGGGTACAGATATTTTTTTCTTTTTAGAAGATTTTATTGTTTCAGAGCAGTTTTAATTTTAGAGTAAAAATTGATTGGCACAGACTGGGCGTGGTGGCACATACCTTTAATCCCAGCACTCAGGAGCAGAGGTAGGAGGATTGCCATGAGTTCAAGGCCACCCTGACACTACATAGTAAATTCCAGGTCAGCCTGGGCTAGAGCGAGACCCTACCTAGAAAAAAAACAAACAAACATAAAAGATTGGCAGGTTAAGGGCTATCATATATAATTCAGTGTGAATGTGCATACTGTCTCTAATATTCTCCATCAGAGGGAACGTTTGTTACAATCAATGAAGCCACCCACATCAGCCCTCAAAAAATATTGTCCAAAGTTCACAATTCAAATCAGGCTTTGCTCTAAGTGCTGTGCACACATCCAGTGGGTTTGGACAGCTGTGAAATGATGTGCCCATGATTATGGAGTATCTCTACTCTCTTGAAAAGTCACTACTGTCCTGTCTATTCCTCCCTACCCGCTGACTCCTGTTACCCACAGCCTTCAGAGTTGTGTTGTTCTTATAATGCCATGTGTGTGGAATCGTATAATATGTGACCTTTTAAAATGGAAATGTGGTCTCACGTTTCTTCTACAGTTTAGATTTGGGAAAATCTCTCAAAGATCTTTCTGTTAAAAAGCTTGGAACCGTGGGTAGTGGAATTTTTTCGAGGTAGATATTAATGGGAAGTATTAAGGTCATGAGGGGCATTGAAGAGACTCTGTGTCCCTGGTCCCCTCTTCATTTTCTTTTGCATCCTGGTCATTAATAAACAATTTTTCTCTACAATGTACATCCACCATGATGTGTTGACTCACCACAGGCTCAAAACAACAGGGGTAATCAACTGTGGACTAAACCTCCTAAATTGTGAGCCAAAACACGGCTTTTCTTATAAAAAGATGAGAAAGATGAGATGAGTTGACTATCTCAGGCATTTCATTAAAGTGATAGAAAGCTGCCGAACACAAGGTTCCCTCATGTCTTTTCATGACTTGGCAATTTACTTCTTGTCAACATTGGATAGCATTGCCTGGATGTACCCCAGCATATTTATTTATTCACCTACTGAAAGATATCTTGATTGCTTCAAAGTCTGAGCAATTATGAGTAAAGCTGCTATAATCACCCATGTGGAGGGTTTTGTGTATACATAAGTTTTCAACTTCTTTGTTTAGAAACTAAAGAGTGTGATTGCTGAATCATAATGTAAAAGTATGTTTAATTCTCACAGAAAACTCTCATACCACTTTCCAAAGCAGCTATAGTGATTTACATTCCCAGCCGCAACAACTAAGAGCTCGTGTTACTCCACATTCTCCCCAGCCTTTGGTTTCCAGGGTTCCGTATTTTGGCTGTTCTAATAGATAGGCAGTGAGTTTCTCTGATAACATATGACAGGGGGTACTTTTTATATGCTAATTAGAAGTCTGTACATATTCTCTGGATAGGTGTATGCCAAGGTCTTTGGGTTGTTAATTAATTGGGTTGTTTGTTTACTTATTTTTGCAGTCAGCTCCACAATCCTGGGATGAGCATCTAACCAGACATAGTTTATGGGAAGAAGGGATTTATTTCAAACTTGCAGATCCAGGGTAAGTTCCATCAATGGCAGAAGAAAGTGGCTCCCTTTCGCAGAACCGAGCAGACAGAAACCACCAGCAGCCGGCAAACACCAAAAGGCAGCAAGCATGAACTCTGAACACAGAGCTCAAACTCCTCTGTATACCTCTGGGCTGGAATCAGATCTGTCCCCAGTGTCAGGCCCCCTCCAACAAGCTTGTGGAGACTCAAGCAGAAATTTAACCTTAATAAAAACTACCTGAGGCAATGGGGACATACATTCACATTCAAACTACCACACTTATTGTTGGGTTTTAGGAGTTCCTTGTACATTTTTTAAAATTATTTTTGAGAGAGAGAGAGAGAGAAAGAGAGAAAGAAAGAAAATGGGTATGCCAGGACCTGCAACCTGCTGTGAATGGACTCCAGATGCATGTGCCCCCTTGTGCGCATGTGCAACATTGCACTCGTGCCACTGCATCTGGTTACGTGGGACCTGGAAATCTGAGCATGAGTTCTTAGGATTCACAGGCAAGTGCCTTAACAGCTAAGCCATCTCTCCGACTCCCTTGTCCTTTTTTTAAATTTTAAATAATGTCCTTTATCAGAAACGTCCTTGCAAATATTTCCTCCTGTACTGATGCGAATTGTTTCATTCTCCTTATATTGAGTTTCACAGAAGAGAAATTTTAACTTTTAATTAAACCCAGCTTACCAATTATTATTTCTCATGGATCATGCTTTGGTGTTGTATCTAAAGAGTCATTGCCAAACTCAAAGTGATCAATACTTTCTCCTATTATGACCTTTTTGTCCTCCTGATCGAGTTAGAACTGTGATCTATTTTAAGTTAGTTTGTACGAAAGTATAAAGCCTGTCTAGATTCTTTCTTTGTTTTGCATGTGGATGTCGTCTGTTTACTTCAGAACTATTTGTTGGAAAGACTATTGTGCTATCTTCGTTCCATGATCAAACATCAGCTGACCACATACAGTGGAGCAATTACTCTCTTCTATTGGTCATCTCATAACTATTGTGTTGAAAATTTTTAACGGTTGGTCTATAGTTCTTTTTTTTACTGTTTGCTTCTATTTTTACTTTTTTTCTCTTTATTTTTATTAATTAGTTTTGTACTCAGCGAATACAGTCAATTTGGTGCCATTATTAGGCTCATCCATTACCTACCCCCTCCTCTTGACCCCTCCTTGTTGAGGTATATGGGTCATGCATTCTGGAGTTAGCCCACAGTTATGGGTAGGATAAATGTCTGCATATCATGACCCAACATGTGGCTCTGACAATCTTTCCACCCCCTCTTCCGCAAAATTTGCCTGAGCCATGTTGGGTTCATTTTTGGTCTACTTCAGTGATGAGGTGTTGGGGGCCTCTGGGTCTCTGGATCTCTGATTTGGTAGGACTTGCTTTTTCTCTGTGTTGGTCTCCTTCCCCCTTCTGCTGGTACCTGGTTCTTGAATCGTCTTTCTTTCTTTCTTTCTTTTTTCTTTTTGTGATTTTTAAGGAAGGGTCTCACTCTAGTTCAGGCTAACCTGGAATTCACTATGTAGTCTCAGGGTGGCCTTGAAGTTAAGATGGTCCTCCTACCTCTGCCTCCTGAGTGCTGGCATTAAAGGCATGCACACCACATCTGGCTTACTTTTCTTTTCTTTTTGGAAGCTTGGAGAAATCTTTGAGCTCAGAGATGCTGTCTTCAGTTATGTGCCATATAGCAACAAGCCCACCAAGGGTGGCCTGCATGTTTGGAGCAGTGCTTCACTCTCTAGCATTTCTTTCTAGCTCCTCCTTAGAATTTCCATCTGTTCTTGTAAGCTGCTTATCCATTGGAGACTTTGGCATATTAATCACAGTTGCTTTTAATTCTTTAATATTTAAATGCTCAGACAATGCCTGATTATGGTGTTTTCTGTTTATTCAAACTATTTTTTTTTTTACTTGTAGTATAGGATGTGAGTTTGTTACTGTTGAAAGGTAGAAGCAGTCTCCTGAATATAAGGACTTCTGATGTGTACCATTAGCATTGCAGGGGCAAGTTGTAGGGTCAGAAAGATACTACTGCAGTCCTATTACCAGATAGATTTTTTTTCAAATTTTTATTTATTTACTTGAAAAAGAGTCTCATATGTGTGTGTGTATGCATATGTATATACATATACATACATACATATGGAGAGAGAGAGAGAGAGAGAGAGAGAGTTTGGGCATGTCAGGGATTTCAGCTGCTGCAAACAAGCAAACAAACTCCAGATATATGTGCTGCCTTGTGCATATGGCTTACGTGGGTCCTGTGGAATTGATCCTCGGTCTTTTGGGTTTGCAGGCGAGCATTTTAGCTGCTAAGTCACCCTTCCAGCCCACATTCTTCTTAACAAATTATTTTACTTTCATTTATTTGAGAGAGAGACAAAGAAAGAGAGAATGGGCATGCCAAATGAACTCCAGACGCATGTACCACCTTCTGCATCTCGCTTATGTGGGTCCTGGGGAATTGAACCTGAGTCTTTATGCTTCATAGGAAAGTGCCTTAACCACTAAGCCATACCTTCAGCCCACATTGTTTTTTTAAAAAATTATTTTAGTGTTGGCACACGCCTTTAATCCCAGTACTCAGGAGGCAGAGTTAGGAGGATCGCCGGGAGTTCGAGGCCACCCTGAGACTACATAGTGAATTCCAGGTCAGCCTGAGCTAGAGTGAGACCATACCTCAACCCTCCCCCCAAAGAAAAATTACTTTATTTTTATTTATTTGAGAGAGAGAGAGAGAATGGACATGCCAGATGAACTCCAGATGCATGCGCCACCTTGTGCATCTGGCTTACATGGGCACTGGGGAATTGACCGTGAGTCCTTAAGCTTCACAGGCAAGCACCTTAACCACTAAGCAATCTATCCAGACCCCAGATAGCATTCTTTTTCATGAGTCTATGACTGTGTACTGATAACTTCATGTATGTTCTTAAGGGTTTTTTCTCCCCTCTGATTTTTTTCCCCTTAGACTTGAAATAATTTTATGGGATGTTTTTATATGTCTAATAATTTCCAATTGTATAATAGCTACTTGGATCATATATCTTATTTTGAAAGATGTTGGGCTTTTTTGAGACATGAAGTTAGGTCCTAATGGATGGGGACTGTTGACATAACTATCAAAGGCACTATGTTGATCTCTAAACTTCCCTACCAAGCATTCTTACAGTATAGAGATAGGTACCTGTGAAAAGTGAAAAAATACTTTTAGCGTTAGAATGCAATTTTTTTACTCAAATGTGTTGGTGCAGTTACCTGGCCTGGAAACTAGATAATGGAGTGAGTACCAAGGCACTTGAGAATGCTAAGGATACTCAGAATGCTAAGGCAGGAGGATCACAGATTCAAGGCCTGCCCAGGCTGACTAGTGAGTTCAAGGGCAGCATGTGCAACTAATTAAGCCCTTGATCAAGATAAAACGTTTTAAAAAAGGGAACTCAGGCTGCATTTCAGTGGGAGAGTACTTGCCTAGCATGCGTGAGGCCCTGAGTTCAATCCCTAGTATCACAAAAGAAAAAATAAATCAAAGCCAAGATGAAAGGATGTAAAATTTCTTTGCTAACTTTCAGAATAAATGTTATTGTTTCACTTTTCTTTGTACATAATTTACTAACAATCTCAGAAGACTAGCTCTTTTACATGCTTGTTAATTGAGCCCATGGACATTCAAAGGAAGTAAACCGATGAGGACATTGCATCAGTGTGATGCTGCTCATCAAACAAGAAGAAACACATCACCCTGAAAATTACAATGATATCTCTTCTTTGAAGTTCATTTGACTACCATGCAATGTGAAGAAACACAGCAGCAATTAAGATACAAAAGCAGGAATGATTTGAACATTTCTCTGTAAGACACAAAACATCAAAGCCTGGGAGAAAAAGTCAGCTGAGGTAAACAGTGATAGCCACAGTCTATCCCTTAGGGCCATGTCTATGGACACAACTAAAACAAAAATCAGATGGAGAAACAACATGAACAGCAGAAAAATTGCGCCTGAAAATGTCACCAATGTAGAGGAAGAAGCCTTGCCTGATGATGTAATCCTGCAGCTCTGAATGGAGGGCAATACTGACAGCCAGGGAGATGTGGACAGGGAATGAAGCCCTCCACAGACAGGATACTGTCACTCAACAGCATAGGCTTCATTGTGTATGTTATATTCATTCGTGACATGAGTGGATTGAGTACCTTGGTACTCATCCCATTATCTAGTTTCTAGAGAGGCCAACTTAGTTTTAGGAAACCTTCTGCTACTGCTCTGAAGTCGAGCACTTATTATTAGGAGCACTTTTCATCATCGAATTGAAAACTCTTAGCTCAGGATGATTTTTGAAGAAATCTCTTTACCAAAGGAACTAAATAAGGATACTTAATTGGAGAACAACTCATTTTAAAATTAAGCTCCCTTTTATCAATAGTCCAGCTTTGGGAAACTCATTTTACGTTTTTAAAATTTTTGACAATTTTGTACGTGTATGTAATGCATTTTGATTCCTCCACATGTGCTCTTTGTCTCCCTTGCCCCTTTCACCAAGTCCCTTTTCTTTTCAGTGCTGGGGACTAAACTCAGGACCTTCTGCCTGAGATAAATCCCTGATCCCTCACTTTGGATTTTGAGCTTCACTTTCTTAAGTGTTTATAAGGAATGAGAATAACACCTTCAGGACCCAGCGCATTCCCTGGAACAGGTCAGGTACTCAAGGGGGCGGTGAGTCTAAATGCCACGTCATGGCCACTCATTTCTCTGGAATAAGGGACAGCTTTACCTTCCTGCCCCCTTCAGCTGTATTGAGCTCATTCACTCACTTCTGACCCACAGGTTGTGAATAGAAGCAGAGTGAACCCTCTCAGAACTGACCTATGGCAACATCTCTACTGTAACTCTCCCGCCTTCTCTCCTATACTGTCCTGAGGAACACAGCTCTGAACAGTGTGACTGTTGCATGACCAGTCTCTGTCTATCAGGTATCTGACGATGACACTGACCAAGTACAGCCTAGGCCATCCTGCCCCATGTATCAGTCCTCTCTATGGCTCTGAGGGTTAAAAGAGATGATATATTTGAAAGCCACTTGGAAAGTGTCTGGTGCTATGAAAAGATAAAGCAATGCAGTCAATGTATTTAAATTGAGTTGTAATCCCATAGAGAATATTCACTTTGATTTTGGAACCTTAAACCAACACAGCACACATCCCAGATACCTGTGGAAACTTGGCATTGAAAACATAGTTGATTATTTCTACGTAGAGACTCAGTGTTGTGAAAAGCTCATTTTCTTTCTTTTTAGCATTACTGGAGAGCAAACTCGAGGCTTTATGCATGCTAGGCAGGGGCTGTACCATGGAGCAATATCCCTGCCAGATCTTGAAACATTTCAGAGTATAACCAGAAATTCCTTGTAAAGGGTGTGATTTTTTTTTTGCAATGATATCATATTTACTCCCTTGAACAATAGTGTTAAACCTTTGTGTTGCTTGGACAAAACACCCAGCCAAAATCAGCTGATGGGAAAAGATTTTTTTTTTTTAATTTTAGTTTATATACCCTTGACAGGTAGCTTCATGGTGGCAGGGAAAGCATGGCATGAACAGAGACTAGACATCACCTCTGCCACCACAGGTAGAAAATAGCAGCAGGAGAGTGAGCTGAACTCTGGCAAAGGAGAGTTGACTGTAACACCTCTAAGCCCACTCCCAGCAACATGCCTCCTCCAGCAGGGCTCCACCTCCCAAATTGCCACCAGCTGAAGGACCAAGAATATAAAACACATGATTTTATGTGGGACAGCTGATTCAAACCACCACAAATAGTGACTGTCAGAGGCGTTGTCTCACCTGGCTTGGGGGACAGGGCAGTGTGTGTCACTTGTATGCTACAAGAATCTGAGCAAAGTCCAAGTGGAGAGGCATGTTAAGAAACGCACTGTGAGGCATGGTGACTGCAGGTGTCACAGTGTACTGTGCTCTTGACAGCCACTGAGGTGAAGTTTTACATCTTCTCATCACAAAATGAAAAGCCGGGGGGTGGGGGGGGAACACATGCTAATTAGCCTGATTCACGCATTCCACAACGTCTCCATACTTCAAAACACTGTTATACCTATACATATATCTTTATCAATTAAAAATAAATTTAAAAATGCAGGATATCTGTTAAAGGGGAAGGAAGGGGCCTTTCTCAGTCCATCAAACCTGGAAAAGCAGTCTGGAGATGCAGCTCAATGGCAGAGAGCTTGCCTACCTAGATCATATGAGGCAGGGTGTTAAGATTCTCAGCAGGTAGAAAAAGAAAAGAAATGAAAATAGGAAAGGAAAGCAGGGAGAGCTCAACTGAACACATCATTTCATTTTAAACTGATGCCATTGTTACAAAATAAGCCCATATTGTGTACACACTTCCTTTTAGAATTTCATCACAAAATAATGGCATTGCCTCTCATTCTTTTTTTTTTTCACTTTTCTTTTTCTCTTTATTAGTTAGTTTTGTATTCAGCAAATACAGTAAGTTTGGTACCATTATTAGGCTCATCCGTGACCTACCCCCTCCCCTTGGCCCCTCCTTGTTGAGGTATATGGGTCATGCATTGTGGAGTTAGCCCACAGTTATGGGTAAGCTAAATGTCTCTGCATATCATGACCCAACATGTGGCTGTGACAGTCTTTCCGCCCCATCTTCTGCAAAATTTCCCTGAGCCATGTTGGGTTCATTTTTGGTCTGCTTCAGTGATGTGGTGTTGGGGACCTCTGAGGCTCTGGCTCTCTGATTTGGTAGGAGTTGATTTTTCTCTGTGTTGATCTCCTTCCCCCTTGTGCTGGTATCCAGTTCATCAGGAAAACAGCGCCCTTGCTTGTTTTGCCAATTTTTCTTAGTTTCAGCCGGGGCCCTTTGGAGGTATGATGGGGTGGCTCTCTCCTTAGGATCTACATCTATCTGAAAAAGAGAAGCAGAGTCTCCAATGGAGAGTAAGTTAGCACCAGGACAAATGAGATAACCCTTATTTTTTTTTTATAGAGAATTTAATAGATATAGGCCCTCTTGTAGCCCATGATTGATGGTAGCTTGATATTGGAGAATGGGCTTATGTTTGGATATGGTTCTGACTTGTTTCCCAGCTCCAGCTATGGGTCCCATACCACTGAGGAGATCAGTTAGCCAAATTAAGAGGAGTTGGTTCCCCACCATGGCTGTGTGCCACTATTGCACTTGTGTGGGCATCACAACAAGTTATTTGCTGCTAAGTAGGTTAGACCATGAGTTGCTTGCTCTCATTCTTGACCTGGGCTCACACTGTAGAAAGGAATCCATTTTCTTGTTACCCATGTATTGCTCATTTCTGGTTTACTGCTTTTTTTTTTTTCCTGTCTAATTGTTCTGGAGCCTTCTTTACTCTCTCAAATAAATACCTAGTGACTAGAATCAAAAGTTCTACTTTGATCCTTGGATATCTTAACTCTTTGTCCTGAATGTTTCTCACATTTCTAATAAGTTAATAGTTTCTCACAGTGTTTTTTGAGCATCTTTGCTGACTTTTTCTTTCTTTGCTTTACTTTTTATTCATTTGCCCACTATGGATTATACAAAGAGAAGTTTCATGGTTAGTAATAAGTACAGGACTGTGACCGGTTGTCATTATTAGATTTCTATATGAAATAAAGCAGAAAAAGGGGGAAGAAATCAAAACAGCTTACAGTGGCTTTTCTTTTCTTTTCTTTTTAAAATTTATTTGTAAGGAGAGAGAGAGAGAGAGAGATAGTGAGGAGACAGTCACAAAGAGAATGGGCACACCAGGGCCTCCAGCCACTGCAAACAAACTCCAGATGCACGCTCCCCCTTGTGCATCTGGCTTATGTGGGTCCTGGGGAATTGAACCTGGGTCCTTTGGCTTTGCAAGCAAGGGCCTTAACTGCTAAGCCATCTCTCCAGCCCTACAGTGGTTTTTCTACTCATCCCCTTTGGTGGGTTTGCATTGTTAACTGGAGGAATAAGAAAGTGAGTCACGAGGCTTCTTTTCCTTTCCCTTTCCTTCCTCTTCTTCCTTCTTTTTGAGACAGGGTCTCATTAGATATGTAGCCCAAGCTGGCATCCAACTCATGATCTTCCTGCCTCAGACTCTTGAGTGCTTATTATTATTATGACACAGTCTCACTTACCCTGAGATTCATGTCAGCCGGTGATGACACAGTGTGTGTATGTTTTATGGGAGAGCATCATGCAAGAGACTCTGCCAGTTCTAACCTGTGGACATGAGGAGAGATAGCATTGTAAGGAAAGTGGAAGAGAAAGGCAACGGCCTCGAACTGTGCATAAGGAAACACTTTATTGCAGACACGATCAACAGTGAGGAGCAGGGACCTCTGTATGGGCTGGAGGCTCTCCGTGTCTCACCAGAGCTAAGAGAAGCTTGTAAACGTACAGATCAAAGGATTGGGTGTGGCTGACAGTCTATGGGCTAATGAAGGCATTTTCTGAGAAGTGACTCAGGGAGTATGATTTCTCAGGTGCATCACCTCAGAAGTTTCAATGCAGTTTCAATGCGGTTAGGGGTTGTTTGTGGGTCAGGATATGGATTGATTGTTTTCTCTGTTATTTATAGGTGGCTTAAGCCAATGTTTGTTCATGGATTATGAATTCAAGGAGAGCCTGTTTTTGTTTCCTGGGCCGGAGGAGAGTCCTTCAAGCGTGTCTTTTATATATTTATATTACACATGTTGTGAGTGCGTTATGTGTGTGTGTATGTGTGTATGCATGAGTAGCTAGAGATCAGAATTGGGTTCTTCCTCAATTATTTCCACCTTATTTTCTTGAGGCAAGATCTCTCTGAACCAAAAGCTTACTGACTCATCTGGACAACCTAACTAGGAAGGCCCTGTGTTTCTCTCCCCAGCAATGGCAGATACCACCATGCCATGCCCAGCAATGGCAGATACCACCATGCCCAGATTTTTTTTTTTTTCACATGCATGCTGGGGACTTGAGAAATAGATCCTCATGCTTGTGCTTGCACACTTTACCCACTGAGCCATGTCCCTTGCCCAAACAGCATATTTTTTAATGTTGCCTTCAGCTTCCTTTTCTCTGGGGAGCCCCGTGTGCACTCAGAATGCAATCAGCAAGGGCCCACTGCCCTTGACATCTGGTGTTTCCAAATAAAATTTAAATTTCTGTCATTTACATTATTTCAAAGTTTCAAAGTTGCACAAAGTGAGTGATTTCCATATTATTTCAGGGTTGCATGATTTAAATTTGTACAGCATATGAGCATACATCACTGTAAGGAGATGAAAATGAGGGAACAGAAGAAAGCAACTGAAAGCACAGGGAGGGAATGTGTGGTCCAGACAAAGGGACTCATTAATTGCAAAGCTCTCCCTCCACAAGTGAATAAGCTAAGCCTGCCAAAGTCCCAGTGGATATGAACAGAGAGTCTTTATTAATGAGAGCCTCTGGTGACAGTTCTCACCTCTAGCAGCATCGGGATTGCCTCCAGGAAGAGTGATTCACCATTACTCTTCAGGGATGAACCTGCTTCTATGGTGGTTTGGCACAATTATTTTACCATCCTAGTGTTGGAGGACAACACACCACAGCAAGCCTTTATAGTCATTAAGGATGCTAAGAGACTTCTCTTCCCTCCTAGTCTCTCAGCTCAGGTTCCAGCTAGCGGGTGATGCTTGTATAAGGTAGGTGTTACATTGGGCAGTTTTGTGAACATCTTTGTAATGAAGAAGGGTTCTTGAACTATTGGATTAAATTGGCTCAATTCTGACTAAAAGAGAGGTTATATACCTGACTCTGATAGAAACCCAGGGGTCTTGTTCATGGATGTCAACAGGGTGCCTTTCATAACACATTATTTCATACACATGGGCAGTTGGTGCTGAAGTCTGACCTGTGACCGGGTGTGTCTTTTGGGGGAAAGTTTCTCACCATGACAGGTGTCCTTGCAACTCTTGTCTGATTGTGCCCAACCAAGATGTCTACTTTCTAGGAGAAACCTGCTCAGGAGAAGAGATAGCCTCGGGTATGTGGTCAAGCTATCCCCAGAAGGGCAGCACAAGGAACCATGAGAAATGCCAGAAGTATTTTGATCATTACAGATTTCAGAGAGATGAAGCAGTGTGCCTCACAGCTCCATCAAGAACGAGGAAGTATTTGGGCCACAAACATTCAAGCAGGGAAAGAGAGGAGACCAATGGCACCCAGACTGCTACCCAAGCAGCTTTCCTACGGCGGGGAATTCTACTTAGTGGGTTTATAGGGAAGTCAGGCCTGAGTTCTGTGGAGTCACACTGTATTGAGGGGTGGTCATTGCACTCTGTCTACTCATTTGAGATGTGGGTCAGGGCACCAGATGATGAATTGCATCTAGCTATTCCATGGAGAGGTGACCCAAAGAAGTGGTTATAGGAGACAGAAGTCTAGATAAACTGCTCTGGGGAACTGGATGGAGGCAAAACCTAGAAATTGCATCAGAGGTTACAAAGGCCTGCTCTGGTATGAGAAAGTCCAACTTACATACAAAATCATCTGAAGCAACATGAAATGACAAGAACTTAATACAGTGACTGTTTAGACAGAATATCTCTCCTTTTGCTAAGCTGAAAGTTTGTTTATGTCCTCACCCCCCTCCTCATCCCTGTTCTTGCCTCTCCTCAGCTCCTCATCTGCCATCCCAGCTTGCTGGTAAATTGATTGTCTATGAAAAAAATGGCAGTGAAAATTAATTTATACAAGGAAACTGTCTCCCCTGAATGAGTCACCAATGACAAGAAAATACTGAGGCCTAATTTTTAATCTCAAGGCTTCCAGCATGTCTGCGATCTCCTAAGGACAGAACTCCTTCCTCAGAATTTAGACTCCTGATGTATATCCAGCATACAGTGGGTGCAATTTGATAGATGTTTTGCCATCCTCTATGAGTGAAGCTAAAAATTCTTAAATTTTATTTTTCATTTTTGAAGAAGTGCATGAGAAAGAAACAAGGAAGAAAGAAGGGAAGAAGGGATAAATAATGGAAAACAAGAAAGGAAGGAGGGAAAGAAGGAAAAATGGGAGGGGAGGAGGGGATATATCAGTGTTTAACGAGCAAAACACATTTTGATTGTTTATTTCATTTTGAGAGAGAGACAAAAAGGGGAGAGAGAGAGAGAGTGAATGGGCTCACCAGGGCCTCTATCCACTGCAAATGAACTCCAGATATATTAGCCACCTTGTGCATCTGGCTTAACTGCATAGTTGGGAATTAAACCTGGGTCTTAGGCTTTGCAGGCAAGAGACTTAACCACTAAGCCATCTCTTCAACCTAGGAAATGTGTTTTTAACTTATATCATGTGTTAGTTACCATTCTGATTGCTGTGACAAAATACCTGACAAAAAATCCCTTAAGAATGAACGGTTTATTTTGGCTTATGGTTCCAAGCAATAGAGTCCACCGTGGTGGGAAAAGCATGGTGACAGGAGCAGTTGGTTACGTTCAGCCCACAGTCAGGAAGCAGAGAGATGAGTGGTACTGATCAGCTAGCTCTCTCCTCTTTTTAAAAAAAAAAAATTAATTAATTTTTTTTTGCAGGCAGAGAGAGACAGAGAGAAGAGAGACAGAGAGAAGAGAGACAGAGAGAAGAGAGACAGAGAGAATGAGCACACCAAGTCCTCCATCCACCTCAAACGAACTCCAGACGCGTGCTGGAGAATTGAACTCAGGTTGTTAGGCTTTGCAGGCAAGCCCCTTAACAGCTAAGCCATCTCTCTAGCCTGCTCTCTCCTTTCTATTCAGTCTGGGACCCCAGCCCAATGAATGGTGCAGCCCACAATGAGACTCCGAACACAAAGTACTGTTAGGGAGATGGAGACACTTGATCAGGACACATCATATAAATATATTTAAATATAAAATTTAAATGGTTAAGACAACTTAAAAAATTGATGCCTAGTTGTACATATTTATAGAGTACGGTGTGATGATTTTATACATGTGCGTGCTGCATAATGACCAGATCATGGTCTCCAGTGCACTCATCACCTCACACATTTATTTATTTATTTATTTTTTTATTTATTTATTTATTTATTGCTGTGGAAACGTTCCGAACCATCCACTCTAGTTAATGTGAAATATGTAATGCATTGTTAATAATAGTCATTGTACTGTTTGTGGATCTCCAGACTGATTCCTGCTATGTAACTAATTTTGTACCCATTGATTGATCTCTCAGCCTTCCCTTCTCCCCTCCTCTACCCAGCCTCTGGTCACTACCAGTTTATTCTGGACTTCTATGCGATCAGTCCATTTAGATTTCACAAGTAAGTGAGCTCATGTATCATTTGTCTTTCTGTGTCTGGTTTGTTTCACTAAATATAATGGTCTCCAGGTTCCTCCATGTGACCACGCTAGGTATTTTCTCATTCAATTTATTGTTAAATAGTATTCCATTCATATATTATGCCATATTGTCTTTGATCATTTCTCCATTGATATGTACTCTGTATCTTGGCTAGTGAGAATTATGCCAGAATGTGGCAGTGTAGTCATTTCTATGGCATATTAATTTCATTTCCTTTGGTCACATATCCAATAGTAGGGTTGTATTCAGCCACTGTTTACTACAGATCCAAACGAGCCACACCATTCATAAGCTTCCTTGCCCCTCTATCACTGAAATCAGGGGCTGGCTGAAACTCAGTCAGCAGAGATGTTAGTCACATGGCTTCTGGTTGTCATGGTAGTTTGCCACCTTTTCTATTCCCCCGGAGGCTCTCAGTGGTCCTTTCGACTCCAGTCTGGCCCTGTCAGTTCCTGTCATTGCATGGGCTCTAGATCATTCTCTTGAGAAGGAGTCAGGTAGCTTTGTTAGGCATTTTGGGTGACTGGGTCCCTGAAAATAAGAATCAAGAATGTCTTTGGACCTCTCCTTGCAGTCTCCACTTTGCTAGAGATGAAAAGATGATCTGACCCCTTA
Organism: Dipus sagitta; assembly: GCA_036346955.1. NCBI lineage: Eukaryota > Metazoa > Chordata > Mammalia > Rodentia > Dipodidae > Dipus > Dipus sagitta. Next base: position 33,992,181 of record CM070779.1, read on the forward strand.
TCTCTTGCCTAAAGGAGATCTGTTTTTCCACAAACAACCTGGGCCCCTTATGGGAGGGGAGGGAGATCTTTCCTAAGATTTAAATATAACCCTAGTATTGTGATTGGTCAAGCTTAGAACCAAAACTTGGTGTCATTGCTGACTTCTTCCTGAGTCAGCCTCTGTCCCAGAACAATCAACTGTCTCTCTGGCTCACCTGAGCCAGAAGGTTAAACCCACCATCATAAAGTTATAAATACTTTTGCCAGGGGAGGACAATCCCTCCCTGGGCTGCCTTACCACATATGTACCTTCAAGTTATGGTGAGTTTCCCTTCATCTTGGCCCAGCTGGGTTGAGATGAGGGGACAACTCCCTGACACCTACTCCCACATGGGCTCTTTCCCACTCCTGCCCTCTAAGTGGCAGTTGCTCTTTGTCCTTTCTTTTCTATGTTCTCTATAATTTTTCCAGGCCCACCACATGGGCTCTCAGCTACCATGTGGGTTTATTCATTTTTCTTCCCTTGGTTCTGTATGTCCCTCAACAAATATAATAATTTAACAATTATCCTTTTTAGTCTTATTTTATTCAATTCTTTGGTTAAAAGTAGATATGGACCTAGGCTTTAGGGTTCAAGGGACTTTCCTGAACCCCTAATGCCCTGTTTCACTCTGAGTGGCTTCTGAGTTAGCTTCAGGGTCCCCACTGCATTACAGACTCTGTGAAGACAGGGTATTGTCCTCACTCTTCTCCAACACCTACCCCACACACAAACCCATGGAAGAAGCTGAATAAAAAAGTTAACTGAAGGCCTGAGGGAATAGTTGAATGTGAGAACACTTGGCTAGCTTGTACAAGGCTCTGAAACAAAACAAAACAAAACAAAAAAATTAAAAGTTAATGCCCCATATGGGTCTAAGGATGATGTGTAAGGTGGTAGGAAGATCAGCCTTCATTTCTTTTGGGAAAGGGCCCTCACCATGGATACTATGACAGTCACTCGTAGCCACCCGTCTGTGGAGCTATGATGGGCTTTGGACACGAATGACAGCCTTAGAGTTTCACAACATTACACATATTGAGTCCTTGGCTTTCTTCAGCTGGGGTCCATGGTGGGCTCCCCTGAGACTCTGGGCCAGCACCTGGAGGTCCCTTGAAAAACAACTGTTGTTGCCACCTCACTGTGACAACATGCCAGCTCCTTCTGGCCACCGAAATCAATCACTTTCAGAGTATTTGAGGACAGTTTATATGAGTGAGGACAGGAAAACTAAGAGCAGAGTGCGCAGGCTCACCTGGGAATTCAGGAGAAACAAAGACACCTGTCAGCTGAAGGCTGGGATGGAGGCTTAGCATAGGAGATCAAAGGAAAACACAGACTGCTTCTGTCAAGAATTCACTTGCTTGCAAGCGCAGAATATCAACCTCTGACAGAGCTTTACTTTCCTATCCACAAAGATGGAAGTGAAGGGCTGCAGAAGCTGGAAGGAACATGTCTTATAAGGTTTGAGAATTCCCCAGCTGGACTGTGTGATGTTCTTGTGATGAATGGCAAAAATAAGGTGGAGCAGGCGAAGGAGTTTCCTAGAATAACACAAAGGAGGAGTTGGTATGAGCCCAGGCCCTGTCTCTGCACATTGTACATCGTGCATCGTCTGTCGGACGGTTTTCTCCCATAGCCCGCACTGCATACTGGAGGAGATCCAATGCATCTGTCAAGTCTAAATTTCATGATTCCCATCTCTGCAACAGGCATCTTTTCAGTCCTATTTTAGACTCTGATGAACTCCCTGCAGAAAAGTGATGCTCCAATTTAGGATGGAAAAGTGGTACAGGAAGCATGGGTAAAAACGTACGCTGCCAGGCTCCCTGCCCAGGAAACTGGCCACAGGAGGGCCCATGCACAGGCTGGACATTTATAACAAATGGAGAGCTTCCACTAGGAACTGCAGGCACACTGCCTGTGGCCCTCCCCCTGCACATAAATCAGTGTAGAAATACACGAAGCAACTGTTCCTGGCTCTGAAGAGAAATGTGTTTCAGGCTCTAGTGCCTGAGAGAAAATAACAAGGCTAAAGTCCTCAGAGAACCCTGCTTCCTGGTCATTCACCAAAGACACAAGCCTTTTGTCACATGTCCCTTCACTGTTCACATGTTAGTCTTCAAAGCCCACATGTTCAGTCTTGTTGCTGAGTGATGACCTCTGTCCATCTGAACTCCAGGGAATGGTGAGAGGCTCTACTGGTCTCTGTACCCTTTGTGCTGGGCATTGTTTTGATGGCCTCATTGCTCTAGTAGTCCATATGTGGCTTTTAATATTGCTAATAATATAAAAAAGAAATTGAGAGCAATGGATACCTTTTAGAATGTAATCCATCCTGATGCATAGCCAGCTACTCACTAAAGACCTAATACTTAAAACTGGAGACAACATGTCATGTAGCGAGCTGGATTCCAGTCCTAGGTCTGACACATAGCTTAAGGAATCTGGGCAAATGATTTAATCCATTACTATAATGAAAATAAAAGTAAATGCATTCAAGAATCTCACTGAGCTATTATGGGAAGGCACCTGGAATCACATCAGGCTAGGCTCGTTGGAAGCAAAGCCTGAGAATCTGAACTGTGGATCAAGAGTTCTCATCATCTCTGGAGATCTTGGGAAGTCATTCCTTTAGAGGGATCTGTAGCCATTGACTAATTTAGTCTGGGGTCATACCACAGAGTCTTGCTTCAGTATGAACCACTGCATATATAATTCCAGAATGCCCCATGGTGCTATGATCTGGGTGTAATTTGATAACATTCTAGAATTTGTTGGAGCACCAGGAGATGTGGAACCTTTTTGAGGTGGAAGACAGACCTGTAAAGAAGTGAGGGAACCATGCTAGAGAAAGAGAAGAAACTAGAAATGGCAAAGTAGGCTGGAGAGATGACTCAGCAGTTAAGGTGCTTGCCTGCAAAGCCTAACAACTGGAGTTCAATTCCCCAATACCCACATAAGCTAGATGCACAAAGTGACATGTGCATCTGAAGTTTGTTCACAGTGGCTAGAAGCCCTGGGGTGCCCATACTCTCTCTCTCTCTCTCTCTCACTTCTTGCAAATAAATAAATAAAATATTTTAAACATACTTTTTAATAAAAGAAGTGGCAAAGAGAAGTCAAACTTCAGCATGTGTCTGAGTCCATTTTTTTTTTCTAAAACAAAACATCCAGAACTGTATACTTCCTAAAGAAAATGGGTGTTTTTGATTAACATTTCTGGATATTTGAGAGCATGGTGTTAGCTATGGTGAGGGCTGCCTGCGTTATATAGTGGCAAATAATACTGTGACGTGTGTGTGTGTGTGTATGTGTGTGTGTGTGTGTGTGTGTGTGTGTGTGAGAGAGAGAGAGAGAGAGAGAGAGAGAGAGAGAGAGGAGAGAGAAAGACTCAGAGGGAAGAGAAAGGGAGACGGATCACATAGCGAGATAGAAAGCCTAAGAGAGATTCAGGAGCCATCCAGGCTTGTTCTTTTTATAGTGGCTGATTCTTATGAGAACTAACTCACTCTGCATGGCCAGCATTCATCCCTACAAAGGCAATGTCTACAGAGACTTAACTACCTTCCACTAGGTCCCACCTCTTAAAGATCACATAACTCCCCTTGCCAGAATAGATACCAAGACTCCAGCCCTTGAAACTTCGGAGGTCAAAATCAAATTATGTCCAAACTGTAGCACCATGACCCCATAGGGTGCCGCTCCAGACTGTGACTTGTGTATGCTAAGTCAGCTGTTCATGCAGAAGCAAAGGAGGGAACTCCCAAATCAGGCAGGTCCCTCTGGGGAGAGTGACCTCCCAGCATCTCCAGCCAAGGTAACCCTAAAAAGAAGGTCCTCTTAGCTGGATGGAGGGTGCATAAAGCTAACAACACCTGCTCATACCATTAACTTTGCAGTTGTTATTTAAATGCTTCTAGTTTAAAAATGAGAGGAGCAGTAACAAAAGAATTATTTACCCTAGGATGCTGAGACAACCACAGGTCCTAAGTTAAATAGATGTATTATCAGGAACTATGTTAACAAATTTTTCCAAATGCACTTCTATTTGAGGTAACTGCTGATGAATGCAAATACATTGACTTACCTGGAGGTAAATCAGAATTGCTCTACTCTGTGTCTGTTCTAAAGTTTATTTAGTATTTTCATAGCTCATTTACTATGAAAACAAATCACAGTGCATCATACATTTTTCCCTGAGAAATAGGTATCCAAGAAGGCAGAAGGGAGAAAACTCGGACTTTAAAAATGAATGAGTTTTAATGCACAGTTCCTCCTTTCTGGCTTTTTCAGAATTCTCCCTATATTCAGGCCTAACACTTTTCATTCCCCTATAAAGTCCTCCCCAAATGTCTGGGTGGGTCTAGCCATTCTACTTAACCCCTCTTATTGTTATTGAATAATTTTATGGAGCATTTTCCAAGCTGAGAGACCACTGTTACCCTCTTCACTAAGCAGACAAGCACTCCCTGGCTGGAAGCTCTTCTCCCAGGCTTGGGCCTGCAGTCTTTGCTGAGAGAGTTTCCAACTCTAGGGTCCAGAGCAATAATAGGCTAGGGTTTATATAAGCCAGCAGCACACTTTGGAAGCCCATGTTACTTCAGGGCCAGGCATAACTTCTGCTGGTCTTCCCTGTGGTCAATTCTTAAGTTAAAAAAAAAAAAAAGCTTTTAAAAATTCCTCAATTTTCCTTTAAGTTGTAGTTTCATCCCACTCCAGGACTTTTTCTTCCAAAGTTCCTTGTTATGTCCTTGCTCATGATGGGATCTCACTAGTCATATTTGTAACTTTCTTTTCTCATTTCTGTGGCATAATGCATAACATAAGCAACAGAAAAGGGAAGACTTATTTTGGCTCATGGTTTCAGAGTGTTCAGTTCAAGGTTGCTTGACTGCATGCATTTGGACAGAGCATTATGGTGGTGGGATCATGTTGTAAAGTAAGTTCTTACCTAGTGGTTTATCAGAATCAGAGAGAGGAGAGAACTAAGAGTCCAGTGTGACCTTGCAGGGCATACCCCCAGTGTTCTCCTCCCTCCTGCCAGGCAGGGACCGAGTGCTAAAAACTATGAAGCTGTGAGGCCATGCCATACTTTTTTCTTATTAGTTTTGCACTCAGTGGATACAGTCAAGTTGATACCATTGTTAGCCTCCTCCCTATACTTCCTCCTCCACCTGGACCATCCTTGTTGGGGTATATGGGTCATGAATTGTAGGGTAAGCTATCAGTTATGGGTAGGAGGAAATGTCTCTGTGTATCATGACCCAACATGTGGCTTTGACATTCTTTCCACCCCCTCTTCTGTAAATTTCCCTGAACCATGCTGGGTTCACTTTAGGTCTGCTACAGTAATGAGGTCTTGGGAGCCTCTGTGTCTCTGGATATCTGGTTTGGTAGGAGTTGAGTGTTCTCTGTGTCGATCTCCTTCACATTTGTGCTGGTACCATGTTCACCAAGAAAACAGCACACTTGCTTGTTTTGCCAATTATTCTTAGTTGCAGCTGGGGCCCTTTTGAGGTATGATGGGGTGGTTCTCTCCTTAGGATCTGCATCTATCTGTAAAAGAGAAGCAGATTCTCTGATGGAGAGTAAAGTTAGCACCAGATAAATGGGATAACCATTATTTTTTAGAGAGAATTTAATATGTGTAGGAAACAAGTCAGAACCATATCAAAAAATGAGCCCATTCTCCATTATCAAGCTACCACCAGTCATGGGCTACAAGAGGCCATGTCATATTTAAGTCATAAACTTTAACACTAATACTGGTTCCTGGGGACCCCTGATTTCACTTGTCACAGAGTGGTTCCCTGGACCAGAGTCATTAACAACACTGGGGACAAGCGAATCTTAGCTCAATATCAGAGCTGTATCTCCACCTGAGCCCCAGGAAAGTCATGTGCACCTCAAGTCCTAGAAGCACTGCTGTGCCAGAGGTTTTCTATTTCAGTAATCAATACATATGGCCATGTGGTACTTTTTCCAAATGGATTCTACAGTTGGAAGGTGAATTTGTAGGATGGGTGAAAGCAGATATATCATGGTAGAAATTTATCCCTTCTTGATTCATATAGAACCTCAATAGCACCTATTGTGTCTCAGGAGAACATTAGTTTATTTCCCTGGAGTTCTCATTCATCTGAGAGCTGCCACCTAACTCTGTGTAAATAAAGTCAGCGAGGTAGAAAGACATCATGTGGATCCTCTTCTTTAGAACTGGTCGTTAGAACTACTCATACTGTTGGGTTTGGCTCTGTCCTTCTGAAGTCAGCCAAAGGATGGATGAACTTTATCTAAGAGGTATAACAAAGCTTGGCACAGTAGTGTACACCTTTAGTTCAGCTTCTCCCAAGGCTGAGACAGGAGGGCATCTTGATCCTAGAAGTTCAAGGCTTTAGTGTGTTATATGGTCAGGTGTCCATACTAAGTTCAACATCAACATGACAACTTCCTGAAAGTGTGGACCACCCAGGTGCATCTGCTGTTCAGTAGTGGGACCACTCCTGTGAATAGCTGCTGCAGTCCAGCCTGGGTAACATATGGATACAACCAAAGATCTCTAGTTTTTATGGTTTTGTGTTTATTTGTTCATATGTCTGTGTGTGTAGGTATGTAAGTGTGCCAGGGCCTCTTGCCACTCACTACATGTGAGCACCAAATGTTTGTGCTCCTTTCTGAGTCTGGCTTGAAAATTAAACCTAGGTTGTCAGGATTTGTAAGCAAACACCTTTAACTACTGAGACATCTCCTCACCCTCACAAAGACTTGTATCTTTAAGTAGGTCTTTTGGGGTGCTCTGAGTGCACTGTGACTCTGCTATGAGTAGACAGTAAGTTAGAGAATTTCCAAAGTCTTGCACTGGATAAAAAGAGAAAAGGGGACTCAAAATGAAGCCTCAATCCCAATGGCCAAAGGGAATCTAGAGAGTCAAAAGAAAGGCATGGCCTTTGAGCTCTCATATGGATAACTGTTGACTGGCAATGGCCATAGGAAAACACTGGCAATCAGTTGGAGCCAGGCTGTGGGGACCCCTCTCAAACTTCCAAGGGACTTGTGGATTAGGGGGTTACCTATCTTTTTGAAAATTGCTCACCACAAGCAACAACAATGGTGAGAGGTCAGTTCCAGGCTCTGGGGTCACTCAGGAGCCGTCCTTCCAGATTTGAACAGATCTGTGTTTTCTCTACTATAGGGGCCAGTGGAAAAGGCAGAGGGGACTTTTGTAAACACCTTTTCCAATATTTATGCTTTGACCATGCATTGAGAGTGAGCGCAGGCCTTACCAGAGACATAACTAAACTTACGCACAGGCCTACTGGCTAGTAGAAACATGTGCCCTCAGGACACCTAGCGTCCTTCAAAGAAGGAAGGGATGTGACAATTGGCCTCAGCCCTTGTCCTGCGGCTCCCTTGGTGTTGGTGAGAATTGAGCCAGGATGTACATAAGTCAATTCTACTTCGACCTAGAGTAGGGACCTGGAAGAGACAGAGTGGGAGGGCCCCACATCCTTGGTCTTACGTCTGTCCTGCACAGTGGTTCTCAATGACTCCATATCTGGGTAGGATTGGAAAGCCTGACCATTCTGCACACTCATGAAAGCAGAAGTGTGAAAGTTATACCCAAACATCAGCAGTCCTCTATCCAGCTGGTAATTCCAAAGGGCCACCATGGCTGAAATCATTGATGTATGCGGAATTTGTCTTCCATTCCATCTCTAAGAAACGATGCTCACATGGTACTAGTCCATTTTATTGTTTCCCTGTGGACTCTTGATGGGCTTTTATCTTGTTTTTGGCCAAGCAGTGACAGAGCATGAGGTTATCATCCAGCCTAGACTGGCAGGTAACATTCATTAAGGAAGATGGAAAACATGACAGGATGCCGGGTTGGTAGGAGTGGCACTAAAGTCTATCAAGCAAAAGAAACACATGGGCCAAAGTAGGTTTAGGTTTAGGTTGGTGGTCACAGACATGGTCTACCTACCATGAGTGGTGGTTTAAGGTCAGCACCTGGAGTCTTCATATACCAGGGCAATTCCTTGATATTGCCAGCAGAAACCAGGCTACAGTTTTTCGTGTAGTTCAAGTCAGGCGTGCCTCCCCAGCTCCTTCCCATCTGGTAGGGCCACACATGCTCCAGGCAGCTCTGAAGCTGTCTCCTAGCCAGCACTCATGCTAAGTTCTCTTTCTCCCCAAGCTACACCCTCCCGGGCTATGCTGGGAGCAGGGAACCAGGCCAGGGGCACTTGCATCTATGGCTGCAGTTTGTCCCATCTCCTTTGACACAGTCAGCACTGCCTGCCACTTCTACTTCTTTTCTGTCATGTCTAAAGAGGCTGATTTCAACCGAAGAAAACTTGGATTTCTTGGGTATGAGAGTTTATTCTCTAAAATAGATTAGTTACCATTTCAATTTCAAAGAATTAGTAAAACAGCTAACTAAAGCTGCCAAAAGCTATGAATATTCTGGTTTTAAGACTAGTAGGCAATCCCATATGGCTTGCACCGCAAAAGTGTTCAAATTATTTTTTGGCATTAAAAATTATTTTCAGCCCTGGCAAGTGCGGTTTAGGGCAGAATTCTGCTCCGCTGCCTGTGACACCGAGGTGTGAGGAAGACTGTCGCTTTCTGGCACCACTGCAAGCTCAGCTGTTTCCCTGGGTGTGGTGTGTAATGTTGGTAACTGGGATTAGGAGTAGACGTGGGTGCTGTCTAGGGTGCAGATGCTTCCTGAACAAATATGTATGTGACAAGTAAAGGCTTGGGGAGCAGTATGCCAGCTTTCTTTATTTGTTCCAGAGTAATTTGGTTCATTCAGTGGGATGTGTGAGTGTGAGGCATTTTCTTCACCATATGGCACCGGCAGCTTCAATGGGCATTTTCTACTCCAGGCTGTGCACGGTTGGGAGTGACTGGCTGTGGATGTGAGTATTAACCCTGTTCAGTGTGGACACTGGGCTAGGAGTGTTGATAGACAACTCCCACCTCTCTGGCTCCTCTCTAAGCTCACCTGCAACGACTGAGATTGTCTCCAGCTGGACTGACAATGCCTCCCTCACGCACCTGCACTACGATGTGTCCCTGCCCCAGGGAATTCCACAGCCCCACAGCAGCCTGCCCAGCCACCTGCAGGGCATACTGGGAATGCTAATGATGTAATACCTTATAGTAAACTTCAAGCAATGCAGGATGAGTCCCTCAGAAAGAAAAGTTTGAAGGCCTTGCAGAGGGTCCTCAGTGATTGGAGTGTCAGTGGCCTTCCTTGTGATGCATTCTATCCCCTCTCCTTGGGGTTCATGCTTCCTTTCTTCCTCACCTGACTTCCCGAGATCTCACCTGATAAACTTTCTGCCATCTTGGGTATGAGTTCATCTTGTTGTAAGTTTCCTTTGAAAGCAGACTGAGAGGAGATTTAGTGGTTGCCATGGAAGTATGAGGACCTGAGTTCAGATCCCCCACATCCATGTAAATGCTGGGGGTGATAGTGTGTGCCTATAATCTCAGCACTGGAGAGACGGATTTCCCTGGGGCTTGCCAGCCTGCTAATCTAGTCAAATTGGTGAGGTGTAGCTTCAGCGGGAGAGTTTGTCTCAAAAATTAAGGTGGAGAGCAGTTGAGGAGTATGTCAACTTGGGCCTTTGTCCTCTACACATGCACACACATGTGTCCACACATATACAGACATGCATACACAAAGGCATACATAATATACACACATGTACACATGCAAACATGTTTAGAAAGCTGGATTGGAGCCAAGAGGAAGCAGGAATAGGCTCACTTACTGTGCCATCAGGAACACTTGGAAAGCACTGTCTTTCAAGGAATGAATCCAGAGAAGGTTCCATAACTTAATTACTTTATGGTTAAAGAAGGAAAAAGCTGGTCAATGACATTTATCTTTAATAGAGATCCTACAGGAAGGAAATAAAAGTACACTATCCCTGAGGTGAAAACATAAATACAGACATTTTCATGAAAGGCTCTGTCAAGCTGGGAAAATGGCAAAAAAAAAAGGAAAAAAAAAAAAGGAAAAAAAAAAGAAAAAAAATTCAGGCATTTATAGAAAGAGCTAGTATGACAATATCCTTCTCTAACACAATTATTGTTCCACATGGTATATCAGTAGTTGAACATTCCTGAATGTTCCTAGAAAGTATTTAAAGACTTAAATGATCGTACCACACGTGGTGATTTATTCCAAAACCTGCCAATGCGTATTTTCCACAGATGGCTCTTGATCAAAAGTGTTTTTAAGTCTTCAAGAATTTCATCCTGGAAACTTGCTTGCCCTTCCCACACTGTCAGTTGTATGGAGCCTGGAGGCCATTGCTTCTGACCTTGTTGATAGTCCAATAATTCACTACTGTATGTGTTACTGATGATTTTCCCGCATATAGACCAAGTGGAGGAAGGATGATAATCATTGTAGAAGATCACAAGACAGCAAAAGTCAGTAAAATTCAGGCAAGGGGAAAGAGCAGAAGCTAGGAATTTGGACAACCTGTAAACTTTCATACACCATTGTTTAACTTAAGGATGAGGCTTCATGGTAAACCATTTATTTGACTTGTATGTACAAGGCTTTGGGTTCAAACCCCAATGCTGCAAAAACCAAACCAAACCAAACAATCAAACTAAACCCCGGATAGTTTACAAAGCTCAGAAGTCAGAATGACGCCTTGCCGTCCCTGCTGTGCTGTGAGGGCGGAGGTCTGAGCATGGTGGGCCAGAGCCTTCAGCTTGGGCGGGGTGAGCAGCGAGGGCAGCAGAGATCTTCCTGCAGGCAAAGGAAAAAACAGTCTGCTGTGTGAACCTGTAAATTTATACCTTCTGGGTTTTCTCTTTCAGTGAATTTCTTTTATCTTTTTGTTAAAGTATTAAATTCCTGATCAGCTATGGTTAAACTGAAATAATTTTACAGGTATTTTTTACTAATAAATGGGTAATGCATTATTAATACTAATGTGTTCATATACTTAAGTTTTTACTAAAATGATCTGAATGCATATCCTTTTAAAGTTTTCACTTGGTAAGTGTGGTGGTTTGATTCAAGGGTCTCCCATAAACTTATGTGCTCTGAATGCTAGGTCCCGAGCTGTTGGGGACGGGCTTATCGGTAGCTTACAGCCAGCCTCCCCCGACCAATGTTTTGCACACTCTCCTGCTGCTGTTTTCTACCTGATGTTGGCCAGGAGGTGATGTCCACCCTCTGCTCATGCCACTGTTTCTCCTGCCATCCTGGAGCTTCCACTCGAGTCTGTAAGCCAAAACGAATCACCTTTTCCACAGCTGCTCTAGGTTGGTCTTTACTGCCAGCAACATTACACTGTCTGCAGCAGCAGAGACCATAAATGGGTAGCCGGATGATTTTTTTCAAAAAGGAAAAAAAAAGAACAGTGTTACCAGCACCTGAGTCATGAGACCAGACCCTCAACATCTTTTCCCAAATTGTGAAATGGACCAAGTTGCAACAGCAGAATAACATCCCTGAAGTCTAACGAAACAGCCTCCCACTGGCCAAATAAGATGACATTCCTTGTCTATTACAAAACTTACGCTTTTCAGACTTTTCAGGACAGGACATGTATCCTTCCTTTACAAAACTGTGCATTAATTTTGTGGTTACAAACAAGTGGCTGAATACGACAAATTTATGTCCTTCCCACAATCACTCTTGCTTTGGGAAAGTGGGCCAGTATCCTGATTTTGGCAACACAAATTAGTTTTTATATAAATGGAATCATATGGCAACTACTCTGCAATCTTATATGTACTCAATTTTGTTTGACTTCTTTTTCTCAGCACTTAATAGTTTTTGATTCAGAAAATGTGTTTAGCATCTCAGAGCCTATCAATTCCCAACAAGTGTTGGCTAAATGCTCCCCTCCACACCTCTGAACCAGAAGAGTAAAGAAAGATAAACCTGAGGCCACCTCTGAGTGAGCAACGTTTGGGCTTCTCTGCCCAAAAGAAGAGAGTAGGCTTCTCTGCATTCTACCCCTTTGATACTCCAATGAGCATTTATCACAGACTAAGTGTAGTTCCTGCTGGGTGTCAGGCCCACATCCATGTGACCATCAACACACTTGTGGGGCAGTTAGGGGCATACTTCTCCTAACTCTCAATAGGAATAGTAATCATAAATTATCAAAATAAGAACCATGAGTTCAGCACAAGTAAAATACCATGTGAATCTTCCCTTGCCTCACTCAGTCCTGCTATGTGCTCTGGGAGCAAAGTTCTTTGTATTATTCATCAGGCAATACTGTAACAAATAGCCCCACTCTCTGGGAAACAGCATGACTATTGCAGTTTCCTCCACGTTGCTGAAACACCGAACCCAAAAGCAGCTGATGCGAAGAAAGGATTTCTTCTGGTTTACAGCCTAAAGGGGAAGCTTCACGATGACAGGGGAAAGCATGCAGTGAGCAGGGGCTGGACATCACCTCTGCCACAGTAGTTGGAAAACAGAAGCAAGAGAGTGGGCAGGGGGATATGGCTATAACACCCAAAGCCCACCCTCAGGAGCATGCCCTCAGAAACACACCTTTTCAAGCAAGGCTCTGTCTTCCGAATTGCCACCAACTGCAGACCAAGCATTCAAAACGCATGGATTTAAGGGGGATATATGATTTAAATCACCACAGTGACTAATACCTTACTTCTTCAATATATGGTCCCTAAAGCTTCCGTCAACAGCTAAAGTGGACAAGATTCTTGGCCAGTTGTCCTGTCAGCAGGTGGAAATGATCTCCCTTGAACCTGGGCTGACTTTGGAATTAGCATAGGCCAGTGGAGAGAGTGGAAGGAATGAGCCTGGCCCTCTGGACACCTTGGGAGTTTCAGCTTTCACCCTTGAAGCTAGCTATGACCCGTGTGGAGGGCCACTGACACTCTTGCTGGATGAACAGTGATGTGCCTCGCAGTCACATGTGTCAGGGAAGCAGCCATTCACCTTTGTGGCACTAGCCTAGACCATCAGGCCCTGGCTTAGATCAGTATACTCATCCATGGAGCAGGCAGGCAGGGTACATGAGCAATCATGAATGGTGGGTTTTATTCTAATGCGTGTGTGTGTGTGTGTGTGTGTGTGTGTGTGTGTGTGTGCGCACGTGCAGTGGAAGAAGCCCAGAGGACAATTTCGATGTGGTATTTGGGAATGACATCCACCTTTTTTTGAGACAGCATCTCTCATTGGCCTGGAGCTCACCAATTAAGGCTAGATTGGCCAGCCAGACAGCCCCAACAGATTTTCCCATTTCCATCTCCCCAGTGGTGGGATTACAGACATGTGCCACCATGTACAACATTTTTCATGTAGGCTCTGGGGATCAAACTAGGGTCCTTACACTTGCCAGGCAAGCACTGTATTGACCAAGCATTCACCCAGCCTGATGATTATTTTATGCCACCAAGTTTGTTTTCCAGTAGATGCTAAGAGATCCAGTCTCTATGACAGGGAAGAACGTCTCTCTAAGAGGAGCAAATGTACAGGATTGGAGTGGCACTTGTGACTTCCCAGAAGTCAGGGCCAGGCTCCAACTGAAATGCAAAGGAGGGAGAGAAATGACCTTACATATAAAATCATGAAGCTCGTCATCTTGTGAATTGCAACATTGTCTGCCTACTCTTTTTTAATTATTTATTTATTTGAGAGAGAGAGAGACAGAGAGAGAGACAGAGAGAGAGAAAGATAGAGGCAGATAGAGATAAAATGGACACACCAGGGCCTCTAGCCACTGCAAATAAACTCCAGACACATGTGCCACCTTGTGCATCTGGCTTTACATGGGTCCTGGAGAATTGAACCAGGGTCCTTTGGCTTTGTAGGCAAGTACCTTAACCACTAAGCTGTCTCTCCAGACCTTCCAGACTCTGTTAATGGATGAGTAAACTAAGGCTCAGAGAAGTCAAGTAACGATCAAGTTCAAACAAGAAGCGGTGGGCTGAGGATTGGCTCTGTATGCTATATTACTCCAAATCGCAGCCCTTCATCAAGTTGTAGTCCAGCCTTTTCTCACATTGGTTCCCTATTGCTGGGTGAGTTCATGGCATAGCTGACTGGTGAAAAAGTAGATTCAAGTGTGTTACAGCCCCTGGCTCACCTGATCTTACTCTACAAGCAACTGGAAGAATGACAGAACCATGTTTATGTTGTACATTGCAGCTCACAAAGCTCTTTTACAGGGCCTTGTCCTCCTTGCTCGGACAATAAAGTTCTTGAAGTTATTTTCTCACCATCGGAAGTGAAAACTGATGCTCAAAATAAATCCCAGTTAGTGAGGAGTGCAGGTGGCATTGGAACTCATTCATCCTTTTTGAGTAAATGATCAGGTCTTCTTCCACTAAAAACAAAAATCATATTATTGTTAAAGTGAAATCTTTGGGAAGATCTGAGAAGCTGTCCAAAATATTCTGTGTGGAGGACATGGATTATGGAGCTCTTTGCAAGGGTCTCTAGGTAGGTATCTGAGAACAGGAAGGATCCAATCTATTTTAAACTCAGGTTTTTTTTTAAAATAAAAACACTTTTACAGCCCATAATATAAGTTTAGAATAAATAAAGGTCAGAAAGGCAAACTTCAGGAAACACTGCCTTGAACTTGAAGTGTGTCTCCAACAGAAGCCAAATCTGGCCACAGAAGGAGGAGCTTCCATGAGTGTGGTGCCTCTTTTAGGGGTGTTGTCAACCCTGGTGGGTGGCAGGGATGTGTTCCCTGTGAGGACAGATACACTGTAGCATGTTCATGTATTTTGAAATTTCTTTATTTTTCTCTTCTTTTTACTCCTTTGCCTTTCATTTCTTTCTTTCTTTCTTTCTTTCTCTCTCTCTTTTTCTCTGAGACTAGGACTCACACATCCCAAGCTGTAATCAAATTCACTATAGAGCTGAGGATGACCTAGAACTTATGATCCTCCTACTCTTACCTCCCAAGAACTGGGATTACAGATGTGTGCCATCCTCATTCACTTTCCAGGGCTGTCTTGTATCTGCCCTCTTCCTTTCTCTCTCCATTTCCCCTTTCTCTTTCTTTCTCCCACTCTCCTCTGCTTCTGACTCTTGTCCTTACTCTCTTTCTCTCTTCACTGTCTCTCTTTTCCCCCAACTCCAATCACACTCAGATCCTTAGCTGATGGGAGGGAGAAAGGATTATACGGAAGGCAAACAAAGCTCGCTGTTATTACATAGCATTATCACAGTGTAAAGCAGTGCAGTAAAATGAAACTCAGATCAACTACTCAGGCAGTGATACTATGGAAAATAAGCAAATAAGGCTCATAAATGTAATGCATTAATAATTGATGCACCTAATAAACCTCCAGCAGCCTCTGGTGGAAACTTCAAACACCCCATAAAACGAATGAGTGGTTTTTACCACTGAAGCTTGATTATTGAATTATATTCATAATGTTTCCATATGCCAGTGAGCGTATCTTACAAAGCATACAAAAGCAAACAGCACAGACAAGAAGGATGCATGGACTGAGGGAGAAGCGCCATCAAAGACTCTCAGGAAGACACACAGATGTCTCAGCCTGGCCTGTTGCTGGTTAAGGTGTCTTCCAGTCCATACCAGTAAAGAGTAAGTTGGTTTGATAAAAGTTTGGGTAAATATGACAGTGTATTCCATGAGCCATGGTTTATTAATCTTGTGTTAGCCTTCAAAATTTAATCTTGCGTGAGATAACCTGCAATAGGAAAATTATTTTTCTTCCTTGAACTTCTAGTCCATACTTAGTAAATTGAGTTGATGGGGATTCAGATCCCTCCAGGCCATTTCTATACAGAAGTTTGTGAAATGTTTGCCATATTGAGATAATGTGATTGAAGCATCAGGAAAGAAAACCCTAGGAATAGGAGAACTAGAGAAAGCAGATGTTCAAAGCTTAAATCTCCTTTGGCACTGAGCAAAGTGAGACCACCTGAGTTCAGTGGGACATGAATTGAGATTCAGTGTCCAAAACTTTAGAAACAAAGACCAGAGCATTATTCCAAGAGCTCCCAGCCAGGGCTGGAGTTGAGAAAGGGACAAATGCATGAAGATTTGGCTGCCATCAGGATACTTCTTATCAGAAAAAAAGGCAAAAAAAAAAAAAAAAAACCAACATCTGAGGTAAACACTATGAACGTGAAGTTCCATAGCCCAGTGCAATATTTTATTCCAATGGAATAGTTAGACAAATAGTTTTTAAAATAAAATGTTGAAAGAGTTGACTTCTCTATAGATGAATATTTCCTTAAAAGCACCAAAGAATGTTCCTCCAGAAAGAGGAAAATTAAATTAGATTCAAAACCAAAAACAGGGCATGAGGATAATAATAAAAATAAAGATAAACATTATTGACATAATTTAAATACATAAATTTTATTACCAAAAGATAAGAAAAGCAGACAATAGTTTTGCTAATAAAATCAACAAGCAAAACACAAAAGTAATTGTTTTCTCAATTTGACATATTACACCTAAAAAAAAACCCTACAGTTAACATGATATTTCATAGTGGAGGTCTCAGTGTCTCTACCTGAGATAAGGAACAAAGTGGAGTTTTAAGTTTCACCATCTTAATATTATCCTGGATGTTCTAGGCAGCACAGTTGGGAAAAAAAAGTACAGACATGAACAGAAAGAGAAATACAAGGCATTCAGAGTGAAAAAGAAGTAAGACTATTGGCTAAAAGAAGAGATTGTGCCTGTCAAAAAATCTTTTAAATGTCCAGGTTTATCCCCTTTGATCCATGTTGCTCTCACTCTTGGCTAGAGAATCTGCTTTTTCCAGATGGCAGCAAATGCCAGGAAAAACCAAGATCCATCAGTTCCGTAAGGAAAGAAAGCCAACTGCCTAGCACAGGATGACCTAGCTTTATGCTATATCCCAGGGCCAAGGAAACATCAGGGAGGAGTAATGGATTAAGTGTAAGTGCTGTTCTCACTGCTAGCCTGAGATCATCCCCCAGGGAGACTGCTGTAGACACTGAGGAGATTCAAAATTCATCAAAGGTGGAAAGCAGAGGCTGCTGAGAGTTCTACACTAAAGAGGACTTCTAACATGTCACACAAAGCTTAGGGAACATTGAAGTTAGGGGGCAGAAAGAGTATAACCCTTGGGGATATTACAAAATTCAATATGATCATATATTAAAGTTCTCAATTAAAAAGGTTAGTTATAGTTAGGATTATCCTATAATCCTACACACAGAAAATCTTACAGCTTCCATACAAACAGAAATGTCTAGGAATTGATGTGTAAGTTTAGAAAGCTTGCAACATACATCATCAATATAGAAAACTACACTTTTGAGTTCTAGTCATGAACAATCTGAAATGAAATTATGTGCACAAATCCATTCACAATAGGAACAAAATGATAAAATATACAAAAACAGGCAACAAAAAGATATAGGATTGATGTACTAGAAAATTTAAAAGCCCCGAAGGTTATAAATAAGTAAGAATACCTTTCATGTGTGTAGATGGGATGGCTCTATTTTGTCAAAGTGGAAATTGTCATCGTGTTGACCACTACACTCAATGCTATTGATACCCCAGCTGCACATGGTGAAAGGAGATAGATTTTCTAGATTAGGTTAATTGAGACAGGAAGAGTCATCCTAAATGTGGTGCTGCTGTTTCAAGGGCTCTTCTGCTGCATAAACAGGAGAAGGGTAACTGCTACATGACTGTGTCCTGAGTATAACCAGCCGTTTAATACTCCTGCTGCCCCACCATCATGATACACTACATCACCGCCAACTGTAAGTTGAAATAAACCCTCTATTGTAAGTTGCTTTAAAAATATTTTATTTATTTATTTGAGAGAAAGAGAAAGAAAGAGAGAAAGAGAGAGAGAGAGACAGAAGAATGTGCATGTCAGGGCCTCTAGCCACTGTAAACAAACTTCAGACACATGAGCCACCTTGTGCATCTGGCTTATGTGTGTACTGGGTAATCAAACCTGGGTCCTTAGGCTTTGCAGGAAAGTGCCTTAGCTTCTAAGCCATCTCTCCAGTCCCTAAGTTGCTTTTGTTAGTTATTTTGACATAGCAAGGAGAAAAGTAACTAGTACAGGTGTCTTTGTTCATGGCCACTGGGGCTGGTATGTGTTTATGGACATAACTGATTACATTGTTCTACTTATTATATTAAAAAGAAGGATCCAGGGGTATTTTTGAGGTGCCATGGATTGGAGATGGTGTGTCCTCCAAGGGCTCGTGTCCTGGAAGTTTGGTTCCTATGTAACAGCATTTGAAAGTGGCAAGACTTTTGAGAGGTAGAGCCTAGTATAAGGTCATATCATAAACAATCTCATAAAGTGATGAATGCTAGCCTTATGTCTTGAGCTAGACCTTTTAGGGGTACATAAATTTGCAAAGAACAAGTTGGTATAAGAGAATGAGCATATGTTCTCCTCTCTCTCATTTCTTGTTTTGCCATGTGAACTTGCTTCCATTTATTTTGCTATGATACCACCTGGCATACCTATACCAAGCTGTTTGGACTTTACAGTTATCAGAATTGTGAGACAAGTAAACCTCTTTGTAACCCCCTCCCCTGCTCAGGTATCTCGTTAGCATGACACAAAATGGACTAAGACAGGAGAACAGTGGACATCAGTAGACTGCTAGAATGAACACTGTTCTGTGGTGTCCCTTCATCATTACAGAGTTGCAAAAGAGGTCATGTGCTGCCCTCCATGACTTGGATCTTGTGCCAAAGTAAATGTACCAGGAACATGTGCCAGAGACCCAGGTCATGGGATCTCGGAGATATAGACTCTTAGTACAATTGTGTTCATACTTCCATTTCAGATGTTAAAGCAAAATTCTCTTTTCGTCCAAAATTGATTGAGAGTGGAGGTAAATAAATAGAATACAAATTGGTTTACTGAATTTCTGCTTTTGAAAACCCACCTGACGGTATGAGGAATAGATTATTCACAGTAAGAGGCACTCTGCCCACACTGGCTCCCTCAGGAGTGGGTCTAGGGGCCCTAAGACAGAGGTGTTGACTGTGTTTGTATTGTCCTACCCATTACAAGAACCACATTCTTTTCAACCACTGTAAATTACTTTTTGTTGAAAATAATCTAATAGAAAAAGTTTAAAAATATAACAAAGCGATTTTATTCATAAGTAACAAAATTATAAAACATTAATACTAAGGCTCTCAATGGTACACAGATCTTATATTGCAAAATTACTGACTTAGGTTGGATAATGTTCAATAAGGCCAGAAAAAAATGAAGTTGTTCATTGTGTACTTGGATAAAAACACTTAATATTTTCATGAGGTAATTTCTTTCCAAAATAGTTTTTAAAATAATTGCATCTTCAGTCAAAACACCACAGTAATTATCATGAACTTGACAAGCTAATTCAAGAATTCATATGGGAAAAAGCACACAAAATGTTTGAATATTTTTCAAATTATGCACAATGTTTGTGGAACTGAACTACTAACTTCCAAAGAGTAGTGTTTTGGTAATTTACTCATATCACTGCCATTTCTGGCTGTATTAAAGTAAAAACAAATACAGCTAATCCAGCCTCACCTTGAAACCAAAAAAAAAAAAAATCAGGAAATACAAAGTAAGAGATTTATATAATTAGGTGTGATGAAAAGCATTTAAAAACTTATTCTTGACACATGGCTATGAAACGGGAATTAATAAATTTGAACATGTTTATGTTTTCTCTATAATTAAAATTGGCAACAATAATACTAAAAGAAGAATCAGACAGCAAATTTCTGTGACCTACATCACAAAATATGAATGTCCAGGAAAGAATCCTATAAATTCCTTTGACAAAAACAATCTAATTTAAACCTTCAGTGAGGAAAAGTTTCTAACACAAGTCAAAGTAGAGAAAATGGACTACAGACAAGGCTGTCCACTAAGAGGGTCACAACAGGCACTACATGCTTGCCCCCAGGAAAGCAAGGTGACATATGAGGAGAACACAGAGATGTTGACACACCATGTTACCTTTTCACCATTTTCCATGTTGTCAGGAGGCCAAATATCCAAGGATATCAACTTACAGGAAACAAGGTTGATTGTTGCCTTATGATTTCACTGGGCTCAGTCCAGTCCATGGTCAGCTGGCTCCACGGCTTTTAGTCCTTTGGCAAGGCAGGCCATCATGGCAAGGAACACATGATAGAGCAAAGCTGCTCAGCTTGTGGTATCCAGGGATTGAACAAGAGAGAGAGAGAGAGAAAGAGAGAGAGTGAGAGTGAGAAGGGGGTGGTTGTGGACAAATTGTAGCTTTCAAAAGCATCTCCTAGTGGCTTACTTCTAGGCCTCTCAATGGCAGTAGTCCGTGGGTTGGAGACACAGCTCCACACTGCCCCCCCCCCAGCACTCTGAGGAGTTCTTCTCAGAGATCTCCACTCAGGTAAAGTTGGGATGCTTGGCTTAGCCATAGAAGAGAAGTTCAGGACAAGTGTATGTGACACAGAAGTGGTGTGTTTATTAAGAAAAGGTTCTACACAGATTTAAGCACAGAGGTTGATAGAAAGTGACGGGATAGTACAAACCAATTATAGATTGGTTCCTGAGCACTTTGGATAGTGCTACATTCTGATAGTGTGAAATCATGGGAAACAAGATTTGAACAAGGGCTTAAGGCCCATCCTCTACCATAATTGTAGTTTAGTCTTGCTGGTAAGATTCCTAGAAAGTCTCAGGTTGGGGCTGGAAAATGGATTATGATTTAAAAGCACTTGCAGGGTAAGCCTGATGACCAGACTTCAGATTCCCAGGACCCATGTAAAGCTGTATAATGTAGTGCACATGCCTGTAATTCTAATGCAATGTGGCAGGAGGCAGATTCAGGAGCTTTTCAAGCTTTCTGGTGTTCACAGCTGTGAGCAACAAGAGAGACCCTGTCTCAACCATGGTGGAAAGAAGAATGACACCTAATATGATCTCCACATGTGTGACATGCCTTGTTCACATTTACATATACATACACATCACATAAATGCACACATGCATGCACATGCACAAAGAAAGAAGGAAGGAAGGAGAAGGGGAGAAAAGAAAAGGGGAAAAAAAGCTGTAGATTGTAGCTGGGAAAGGAGAGAGGCCATACTTGATCATCTATGCGGATGTCTTAAGCATGGTTGTTATAATATGGCTTTTCCTTCCAGGCCTCTCAATATTCCCATTGCCATCTTGGAGTAGAGATTAGCTTGGACTGGTAGCCATGGTAACAAAATAAGTAGAATTTGTAATGTTTCCATCACTTTCCAATTGTTATGGTGAGGACCCCCAGGGAAGACCAGTTGGACACTAAGTAGTAGGAAGGAATCTTTATTGGCTAGCCCGTGACTACACCCAGGACTCAGGAGCCTGAATGCAGTGCCAAGCTGTATTTCAGGGCTCCTTTTATAGGAGAAAACTGTAAAGTTTCACAGCTTAGTTTTACAGTTCAGAAGTTCAGTAATCATAATCTTACAAAGACAAGAGTTCATTTCAGTTGATTTTAGAAAAAACAGGAACTTTTCTGGAACCTCCCCTTGATGCATTTCCCCTGTCCTGTAAATGCAAGCAAGCAGCAGTTAATACAGAAGCTAAAAACTGCATTTAGCAAGAGAAAAAAAAATCTTGTCTGTGGTGACCCATTGTGTTAAAGCAAGCCAAGCATAAAGTTCAAGTGTAGGTGAGACCATATCCTGAGGTACCAGCTAAGCTGAACTTCCTTGTATAAATTCATAATATGGAGTCACTTATATCTTTCTCCAGCTTAGGCCCTTGTCACACAATAGAGAAATGAATCCATAAATGGATGAATCAGTCCATAAGTACAGAACCCTCATGATTCAGTCCCAAAGGCCCTGTCTCTGAACACTGTCATTGGTGACTAAGTCTTCAGTATATGAGCTTTATGCGGACATTCAAGATCTACACCTTAACTTTTACTGCTATGGACAAAATATTCAAGATTAAGAATAAAAAACACCTAGTGGGAAATGTTGAGTTGGTTGTGATACCTGTGACCAAAACCTACCCAAAGACGATGAACGAACCCCAACATACCCAAGAACATGTATGTACAGATAGAAAAACATTCAGAGGCCTAGTCAACCAACTGGGATCTGTTCTGTGTTCTTTTTCCTACATAAACTTAGAAAGCTGAGAGCTATCTTGTTTTTGAGCCCATGAGTGTGATATGAGGACATGGCTGCCAGTTTTCACCTCTGTTTTTCCACTTGGCGGATGCCAGGCTCATTTTGTCATCAGGGAAGAATTGTGGGAATCTGAAGGCAGCTTTTCCTAAGATGTAAGTGCCAGGATCATTCGTCAGCCTCTTAGTGTATGTGAGCCCCTGACGGCTTGCGTGGAGTGAGGGTCCAAGTGTCGCCTCCCCAGGCGGGAGCCTCTGGCTACAGCGCTTGTCTGCTACTCGCCCCCCACCCCAAGGCTTTGTCTCTTTGCCAGCCACTGTGTTAGTTGAAAATCCCAAGGAGCTTTGCAGAACTCTTTAGTTGAATGTGGTCTCAGCAGGAATGGGTTTCACTAAGGTGGCAAGAACAGCTGCACCCCGATGAAAGGGAGTCTTTCTCCCTTCCAAGAATACCATCAGCAAGTATAATTGACCAGGTGACTTACAGCAAATAAAACACATGTATCAGAACAAAAGACCTCAACAGGCTCCTGACTACATTAATAAGAGGTGATTGTTCACTTTAGTCCAAATTGAAGAAATATTTTCAGATTTCAACGAAGCATTTTATCTCATGAATGTGGCAGTCTTGTGGCGCTTCTAAGAGGCGGCCCTCACAGGTCAGCTAAGACAATGCGGTATGAACAGTTGCTGCAACAGTACCCTTTGCCTTCACAGAGCACTACAGAATTCACCAAGCATGAGGCAGCTAGGGTGACCTCTTCAGAGGGGAAATTGGCTAGGCAGCTAAGGATAACAGGGCCTCCCCCAAACTCAACAGTTTTCTCTTGGCTAGAAAAAAAAAATGACCTTGAGTCTATAAATTGGGGGGAGGGTCTGGTTTTTGTTACCTCTTTCCCCCTAAAATTTGACAAGACATGAATAAACCCTGAACACATGGCATGGGATCTGTTTATTCTCTTGTTTCTTTTTCCTTACAGAAGTCCCCCTTCCCTAGCAATGTGACAGGAAGTTGTGGGTAAGATTATGAAGTACCTGGACACCTGGCATGGGAACTGGACTGACCAGCTCAGCCCTCATCTAGTAAATCCCCATAAAAGATTCCAACCAGAGTTACCAGAAAGGCTTTTCCATTACTAAGGACCCCTTATAGCTTATAGCAGGAGCTCTGCCTTCTTTCCTTCTCATAAGCTCTATGAGAAATGATCTTTCTAAACTTCACCCTCTATGCTCTGTGGGGTTCATTCATCTAATTCAAGATGACTCAGGGGAATGTTTGTGTGACCATGATGCCTGGCACCCTGGGTGTGGTGATTTGATTCAGATGTCCCTCATAAACTTAGGTGTTCTGAATGCTAGGTTCCCAGATGATGGAGATTTGGGAATTAACGCCTCATGGAGACAGTGTATTGTTGGGGGCGGGCTTATTGATGTTATAGCCAGTTTCCTCATGCCAATATTTGCACACTTTCCTGTTGTTATTGTCCACCTTATGTTGGCCAGGGAGTGATGTCCACCCTCTGCCCATGCCATCGTTTTTCCCTGCCATTGTGGAGCTTTCCTTGAGCCTGTAAGCCAAAATAAACCTTTTTTTTTTTTTTTTTTTTTTTTTTTTCCTACAAACTGCTCTTGGTTGGGTGATTTCTATCAGCAATGTGAACCAGACTGCAACACTGGGTTATAGCCCAACTAAGAGCCAAGAAAGACTCACTCTGTTACTCTCAAAAACACCCCAAATTCCTGTACTATTTTCACTTCAGTATGACTCTGAGAGTTCAGAAACTTTAGGAAAAGAAACAAAAAAGATCCCTAAGAAACTCTCCCAAAGTCAGAAGTCTTATAAATCTCAAAGCAGAAAGTGGATCTTCTTTTGACTTTGTCACCTTCCAGGGCCCCACCGGTGGCATTTGAGCTTTCTTTAACTTCTTTGGGATGCTTGGGAGAAGACCGTGGAACACTGAGAAGAAATATAATCCTTTTTTTTTTTTTTTTTTTTTTTTTTGAGGTAGGGTCTCACTCTAGCCCAGACTGACCTGGAATCCACTGTGTGGTCTCAGGTTGCCATTGAACTCATGGTGATCCTCCTACCTCTGCCTTCTGAGTGCTGGGATTAAAGGCATGTTCCACCACACCCGGCTGGCTTCACTTCCTCTGTTAAATATAACGGAATGTAACAGCTACGGCAGCAGAGATATTCTGAAAAGAGACATTTGTGCTCTTCCCTTCATCAGACTATTGAAATAATGGGCCAATGCTCCACAAGGAATGAAAACTTCTGAAAGAATCTCATGCTGGGAAGAAAGGAAAGGCTGCAGGACCGGTAACATTCAGAAGAGGAACTTGCCTCCCAAGAGAAGATTTCATGTGGTTCTGATAACTTATCAGACCAGCTACTTTTTTCTTGCTTGCCCCTCAGAGTTTGTCTTCCTTCCTTTCCTCCTTCCTTCCTTCCTCCGTTCCCTCCTTCTTTCTCTCTCCCTCTTCCTTCTATGAATTGATCTCAGTCTTACGCTGCTGGAAGAGGACAAGAGTAACGTCCCCTTTATGACTGGGGTCTGGGCTCCGGGATGAGAGGAGCTAGTTCCTATGAGACACCAGGATCAGATACTTGGCCTTATCTTCCAGACTGAGTTTCATAGCTAGACACTCGCTTAGCCAATAAAGGGATATGCTATGCGCACGGGTCCTGTGTGTGCCCTTCCTCAGTGCCTCACTGGGGCTGTACTCAGGGGGGCCTCTTGCTTACCATGCCATCATATACAGAAGAATAAAATAGTCCCCCAAAGACCTATGTGTTGGAGACTTGGCTGTGACTCTATTGGAAGTAGTGGAACATTTAAGAGTTTGGGCCCCAGATAAAATGTCAGGTCACTGGGGGGGGGTGTCCTTGAAGGAAACACTGGGAACCTCTCCTCTCCTCTCTTTGCATCCTGGGCTTTCATGAGCTGAGCAGCTTGTTCTGCCACTGACACTGCCATATGTGCTATCTCAGCACAGGCACCAGAGTAATGGAGTCAGCTAAATTCAGGCTGAAACCTCTAAAACCATGAGCCAAAAGCACGTTTCTTAGAAAAATTAACTATCTCTGGTTGTCACCATGATATGTGCTAACAAATACACAGGAGCAGCAGTAAACAATGAAAGATGGTTGTTATAGAATTCTTCTTTAATTAAAATTTTATTAGCTCACAGAGACCTAGGCTACTTTATGGTGGTTACATACATTTTACTTTGGTTTCCTGTCCCCTCTTTCAGGACTCTTGATGTCCTGGTTCACATGCTGGCTTGCCCTGCTGGCCTCCGGACTGGGTCTCCAAGTATCTCTGTCTTGTCATTGATGCTGTGCTGGAAATTCATATCCAAAGTCTGGACAACAAGAATGAAACTCCTGGAAGTGCATAATGAGCTCCCCAGATTCAAGCCTGCTTCCGTGTCCAGGTTTCCAAGTGTCCTGTCCTTTAGGGGGACATTTTTATTTCTCCCAGCAGCCAGGGCATGGCTGAGCATTTAGCTATAAGGCTTTATACAGTGCTGAGGCTCAGGAGGCTCCCTGCTTAGCACAGGAAGGGAGGGGAGGAAGTGTGAGGTACACCTCAGAATGCCTTTCTCTCTCTCTCTCTCTCTTTCTCTCTCTCTCTCTGTCCCACAGTAGTCATGTGAGAGCCACTTGCTGAGGACAGGGTTGAAATGATGTTTTCATAGGTACCTGTGGAGTCTGATAGCAGGAATGCCAAGAAGCATTTTACCTGAACTCTAAAGACAGTAAGTTCAGGCATGGGGGCTGGGGTATTAAGAATACAACAGAACAGAACACTGAGAAAGCATAGTTGTGCCAGCTTGGTTCAGCTGTCCTCTGTGTTAACACACTCAAAGGTCTATGTAGAAAGAAGCATTACTTAATGGTCTTGGTGCTTGATTCTCTCTGGGTAATTAATGTTAGAAGCAGGAATTTCTATGGAGAAATAGTTATTTCTATCTTAAACATTAGTGGAAAGTGATGCAGGGATGTGGATACACTTTCCAAAGTTGGAGTCACTGCTTGTAAGAAGCACAGGTGGGACATGCCTGGACCAGAGTAGCCACCTGTAGTAGGACTGTGATATCAAAGGGCAAGTGACCAATATTGCTGCAGCTCGGAAATCCATAGATGCCCAGGTGGGAAAATAAAACTGTCTTCTGGGATTGAGAGATTCTCCTCTGGTACAAGTGCCTTGTACAGAGAATGGCCCTTCTGATAATGTCCCCAAGCCTAGTCTGAGGAGGTAACTATGTGTGATGGTTTAGTTCTTCTGTCAACTTGATCATATTATGAATCCACAGACATTCCTCTTGGGCAGGTCTGTGAGGTTGCTTCTAGGAAGGATGAACTGTAGGAGGAAGTCCTTCCCCCAGAGTGGGGGGTGCCCTCCTGCTGATGAAAAAATATATATATGTGTATATGTGTGTGTGTGTGTGTGTGTGTGTGTGTGTAAGCTCTGAGAAAACACAGACCTCTGAAAGAGAGAAATCAAATTGATGAAATACCAAAACATTGCAGGAGAATAAGATCACTTCCCAAGCGAATTATGATCAGAATGGACTAGATTCTGACTTCTACTCCCTTCCAAAGTAAAACACTGGACTCATCTTTGACTGTGGGCTGCTCTTTATCTCAGAATCAAGCTAAGCATTCAAAGTAGTTTTAGTAGAAATCTTCCCTACCTACTGGGTCATATTTTGCTGAAAGATGACATAGAATCAGAGTCTATTTTCAGTTACCTAGAAACCACTTATAATTTAATAAAAATAATCATAGCAATTTGATTTAGTACTTTTGGCTCAAATTATCTAACAGTTAGGTGGATATTTATTTCTTAGTTAAATAATGCATAATACTGAAGAGAAACAGTTGTTTTTATTGCTTTTCAGCATTATACCTTAAGAATCACAACTCTTGGACTGGTGAGATGGCTCAGTTGGTGAAATACCTGCCTCACAAGCATGATGATCTGAGTTTAAGTCCCAGAATTGATATAAACAGGTTGTAATCCTGGGGCTGGGGAGGCAGAGCCAGGCAGATTTCTGCACAGAAGACCCAGATCTGGTATCAACAAGGACTGAAGAGCATTAGATTCTGAGAACATTCTAGAAGGTGGGAAGCAAAAAGCCTGAGTGATGGTTAGGAGAGTGACTAGTGCATGTGCATGTGGTGACTTCAGGGATGAGGATACCAGGTGACTCTCATGTTTCCAGGTTGTTCCTTCGATGAATAGTGATGCTGGTCATTGGAACTAGAAACATTTATTGCCTGCCAGGAATTCATAAACACTGTTTGCATCACTGTCAGTGAAAAAAAGGAGTTGGTTCTAGTTTCTTCATTTCGCACATGGGGAAACTGAGGTTTAGATAATTAATTTTACTAAGATGAAGTAGCTTCATAGTGGTGGGTCCAATATTAAAACTTAGCTATGGTAGAACCTTGAAGGGCTGCTTCCAACTCCTGACATTTTGATCCTTTGGTCATGTAAGTGCAGAAAAAGCAGGACTAACATTTTACCTTAAAAACAAGATTCCACTGGGCATGCAGGTGCACACCTTTAATACCAGCACTTGGGAGGCGGAGGTAGGAGGAATTCTGTGGGCTCAAAGCCAGCCTGAGACTACATAGTGAATTTCAGGTCAGCCTGGGCTAGAGTAAGACCTTACTTCAAATGACCCCCCCCCACCACCCACACACACACCAAAAGGAAAAAAAAAAGCAAAAACCAAAAATAGATTCCCAGATATAGGGATATGTGGCCTCTAAAGAATGTG
Organism: Dipus sagitta; assembly: GCA_036346955.1. Classification (NCBI taxonomy): domain Eukaryota; kingdom Metazoa; phylum Chordata; class Mammalia; order Rodentia; family Dipodidae; genus Dipus; species Dipus sagitta. The sequence goes on from CM070779.1 coordinate 34,020,133, forward strand.
CCCAAGAGTGAGTGCAATGTCAGCGGTAGAACTAAGGGTCAGGATGACCCTAGGGCAGAGGCTGGCACCCCTGCAGGATGGAAGAGTGACTCTACATAATCCACTTGCCAAAATTGCATTCACAGGACCCTCTAGTGAAAAGGCCAAGAACCAGGACTTCACCTATATTATAATAAAGGGGATGAGCCATAGTCTTTTTAAAAGACTTTATGTGGCTACATTTGACTGTATGGTTAATCACCTGCACTGACTCAGCTTCTCAGAGAACAAAGCCCAAGTGAATCAAGCTGCCTTTTTTTTATTCTCAGGGGTCTCCTCCTAGTCTCCTCTCTCTAGATGACTTCTCATCACCCTATTATTCCCACAATGCACCCATCACACTAACCACGGCTTCTCTGTACAGTGATGACCACCTCCAGCTGTGCTCACTTCTACACTGGTCTCTCATTCATAAGCTTCATTGGTGAACAAAACTCTTGGCTCCCCAGTGGAACTTTTTTTTTTAACTTATTGACAACTTCCATAATTATGGACAATAAACCATGATCATTCCCTCCTCCCCATCACTTTCCCCTTCACAACTCCATTCTCCATCACATCCCCTCTCACACGCAATCCATCTCTCTTTTATTTTGATGTCATCATCTTTTCCTCCTTTTATGATGGTGTTGTGTAGATAGTGTTAGGCACTGTGAAGTCATGGATATCCAGTCCATTTGGTGTCTGGAAGAATGCATTGTAAGGAGTCCTACCCTTCCTTTGGTTCTTATATTCTTATATATCAGGCATATATTCCTTCCCACAGAGCCTCCAGTGTCTTCTTGACTCACAAAAAGGGGCCAGTTGCTTGCTGGTAGATACTTAATGACCAGTAGCTCTCAGGAGGGGCTCAGAGAGATGTAGAAAGGCTAGTTGGTAGTAGCACTTGGTGGCCTCTGGGGTGATTACCCTCACTATAGCCAATGATGTTCTACTGAAGGTTAAATAGTGGGATCACTAGAATTTCTGGAAATCTGGCAGCTGGCTCTCTTCCAGCATCAGCACACCACTGCCTGAGACTCATGCCAGAGTCTGCACTGGGGTTGTGTGTGCCTGGCATGGTCATTCCCAGGGACTCATGATGAATACCTGCTGTGTAACCATCCTGGCCACACAGTGGCATCTCTGGGAGCAGAAACACCTCCAACCCCATGCTATATCCAAAGAGGTTCAAAGTAACCTAGGTTCGGGGGCCCAAAACTAGGCATTTCTAGGATTTCCTAGGTAATTATACCCAGGGTCAGGAGCAGGGCTAATGTATACAAAACTTTCTTCTATTGTTCTTGGCTATTCTTGGGTCTTACTATCCTAACAGCTGGTAAACACCTGAAGCATGTGTCCTGGGTTTCTGAACAGCAAGCAGAATCACAGTACATGTTTTAAAATAAACTATGCTGCATTTACAAAAATCTCAGTTTCCATTTGCTGAATATATGGGGTAAGAGAACTTGTAATCTTCCTCTCCAGGGCTCTGACCACAGCACCACACAGCCCATAGCCTGACATAGGACCCTGCCCAGAAGAACCTGCAGCAGTTTCTGTGCACAGGCAACTCAGGGAACACAGTCTGACATTTGGCATGGTTGAAGGGAGGTTCTTGAATGTCAGAGTTGGAGGAGAGTGGAGTCATAGAAAATGGCTCACATGGCTTACCTTGATTCTCAACCCTTTAACTGGGTAGACGTCTCTGAGCCATAAGAATTTGTTCCTTATCTTATTCTATTTTATTTATTAATTGTTCTTTCGTTTGCCAGGATGAGGAGATATCTTCCCCTTTCCATCATCTCATAGCCCTTAGGAGCTACTTGAATTCCCAGTTGGGGGCTGAAAGATGGCTCAGTGGACAAAGTACTTGCTATGCAAGTGTGAGTACCTGAGTTTGGATCCCCACAACCCATGGAAAAGCTGGATGCTGTGATAGGTGTCTCTCATCTCAGCATGCCTTTGAAAAGAAGAGAGTCAGGGATAAGAGAATCACTCAGGAACTAATGAACCAGCACCCTGGTGAACTCAGAGGTGAATGAGAGACTCTGCCTCAAACAAGGTGGAAGGCAAGGTCCGGCACCCAAAGTTGTCTTCTGACCTCCATGTGTGCACAGTGGTACCTGTGTACCTGCACTCATGCATGAACATGTACACATGCACTGCATTTGCACACATACATACACTGTTCCAAAAATAAATAAATAAATAAATAAACAAATAAATAAATAAAGCCCAGGTAGAATTAGAGAGTTTGTGGGATCTAGTCAGAAGCCACACAACTTGACCCTGGGGTATGTCCTATGATCTCAGAGAAAGGGACCAGCCAGCATTTACTGATTACTTACTTATGTGAAGCAGTACCTAGGTCCTACTTGTACAGCAATGTCATGAGTTAGCATGAGCACCTTCATTTAACTGTAGAAAAACAAAGACTCACGAAATTAGTATGGTAAATCTCTCAGTTGGAATGGTATCTTCATGCAGTTATCTCTACTTTGGGCTTCTCTTTTCTGCTATTTCTCAACAGAAAATGGTACTAAAGTCCAGAGCAAGTGGAGTAGTGTGTGAATTTCCCAAAGTGTGGCCTTTCTATATACAAATGCCTGTTGGAATGTGAGGGGCTCCACAGAAGGCAATTCGTTAGTTTCTTAAACTAGGCAGGAAGGATGCTCTGCACTTGCTAGAATTCTTATCTCTTCTCTAGATCTGTTTTTTTCCCCCACAAACAACCTGGGCCCCCTCTTGGGAGGGAGGTCTTTTCTAGGATTTAAATATTGTGGTTGATCAAGTTTTGCCCCTGTAACTTGGTGTCAGGGTTAGCCTCTTCCTGAGCCAGCCCCTATCCCTAACCAGCCAGCTGTCCCTCTGGTTCACTTTAGCTGGAAGGTAGGACCAATCACAGTAAGGTTATAAGTACCTTTGCAAAGGAAGGGCAGGCTCTCTGAGCTGCCTGATCACTTGGGAACCTTCTCCTGGTGAGTTTCTCCTTGGCTGGGCCTGGGCTGAGCTAAGGGGAAAGCCCCTAGCCTTTTCTCTCCACGTGGGCTCCTTTTCCCTCCAGCTCCCCACACAGGAGCTCTTTAAGCTTTCTTCTCTCTCCTCTCTTTCCATGATTTTTCCAGGCCCTTCACATGGGATCTCTAGTCATGTGGGTGTCTTTCCTTGGCTCTGTACTTCCCTCAATAAATACAATTATTTAATAATTATCCTTCTCAATTTTTTTGTTTTGTTTTTTGTTTTTTGAGGTAGGGTCTCAATGTAGCTCAGGCTGACCTGGAATTCACTATGTAGTCTTAGGGTGGCCTTGAACTCATGGCAATCCTTCTACCTCTGCTTCCCAAGTGAGTGCTGGGATTAAAGGTGTGTACCACCACGCCTGGCTCTTCTCAGTTATTTTTATTCAATTCTTTGATTAAAATTAGAAAAGAACCTAGGGCTTAGGGCTCAAGGACTTTCTTGAACCCCCCAAGCATCCCATTACAGGAGTGTTGATGTGATAAACACCCAGGTTCCACCCTGCTCTGGATTCATTCATTACCAATGTGCAAGGAAGCTTAGGAATCTGTCTTTGTTTTAAGTAGCTCTTTCTCTACTTTTGCCTGGACATGAAATTGTTAAAAATTACTAGCTCAGGGGATATTTGTGAGCAAAACCGTTACTGAAGTTTGCCTAAGTTGATTATATATCACTACAGGATTCACTTCCAGAGTTAAGCTGAAGATGTTGCATCCTCTGAGCTAGTCAGAAAATCTTGTTTGCTGAAAATTCAGTTGAATCCAATTTAAAAAACGCAATCACTCAGTCTCATGCCCAGTGTTATGAAATCCAATGAGTTTGAGAAATAAAGAGGAGAGGGCACCTTCTGCTTCCTGTGGATTCTAAAGGAAAAGAGTACTGAAGTAGCTTCAGCCTCCAGGGGCTGCCTCACCCATGTTTGCTGTGAAGGAGCTGTTAGAAGAGATCCTGTTGTCCCAGAGGCTATTGCCCACACATTTGTGTGTGAGAATGTGCCTGCTCCATCAAACAAAATCCTCTCACATGCTGGGGGCTCTCCAATATCAAGAACTCGTTTTTGGTTTTGAGATTAAGAAGCTACACCTAAAGTCAGGAGAGTGTAGAGGATTCTGCTGGGCAAATTGAGCAATTCCATTTCTTAGGACACTGGTTAATTGTTAATGGAAATCACACCTCCTAGCTTAGCAGTCTGTAAAACTTCCAGTATACTAGCATGCCTTAGAGTGAATGGTAGTGGAATTGATTCACATGGGATGGTGAAGAACACTTTGTGATCTTACTGAAAGAGAGATTTTGTGTGTGGTAAGTAAGAGAGCCTTTTTTTTCCTATGGCAGATGGAAGTGGAACTGACTTGAGCATGGTTCCTGGGGAGCTTCTCATCTTGGAGTCCCAGGGGCAGGTCAGTGGAAGTGGGGACTCCTTTTAGCAGTCTTTCAAGAGCCAACCACACACCTGCATTTTGTCTTGCAAGAGGAGTCCAGTCCAAGGCAACCACTGAGGGAACACCATTATGAAGAGACCAGAAAAATGAGACAGGTCCCCATGAGGGAATTTTTACAAGCTTGGTCTAGAAATCCCTAAACCCTCCTACTCATCAGGTGTGTTATATCTGACATCACAGAGTTTCAGACCATATTCTGTGACATGAGCCTTTGCTCAGGGCCTAACAGGGATCAGCCAGGACTGTTTTTCTTTTTTATGAGAGAGAGAAAGACAGAGAGAGAGAGAGAGAGAGAGAGAGGGGGGGGGGGGAGAAAAGGCATGCCAGGACCTTAGCCACTACAATCAAACACCAGATGAATGTGCCACCTTGTGCGCATGCGTCACCCTGTGCATCTGGCTTACATGGGTTCTGTGGAGTTGAACCTGGATTCTTAGTCTTTTCAGGCAAGCATCTTAATCACTAGGCCATATCTCCAGCCCAGGACTGCTTTGTTTTACATGGGAGACGTTTTATAACTGGAAGTTACACACACAGTGGATTATGTTAACCTCCAAGGACTGTGCACTTGCCATCCTGGACCATCCTCATTCACATAGCAAGAAAATGTCTCAAAAACTAACTCATTAAAACGACTATGAGATTCCACCTTAGCCCATTAAGGATAGCAAACATCAAAAAATCAAATGAAAATAAATGCTGGTGAGGATGTGGAGAATTAGGAACCCTCATCCACTGTTGGTGGGAATATAAGATGGTACAACCACTTTGGAAAGCAATATGGAGACTCTTGAAAAAGCTGATTATAGAGTTACCAACAGACCCAGTTGTTCCCTTACTGGGAATCTACCCTAAAACCCTTACACCTCAGTCAAGAGAGATTTGCTCAACCATGTTCATAGCAGCTCAATTCGTAATAGCTAAGAGCTGGAATCAACCCACATGTACATCACTAGAAGAATGGATAACTAAGATGTGGTATATCTACAAAACAAAATTCTACACAGCAGTAAGAAAAAATGACACAATGAAATTTGAGGAAAAAAATGGTTGAACCTGGAACAGATCATTCTCAGTGAACTTACCCAATAACAGAAAGATAATCACTGCATAGTGTCACTCATCTACAGCACCTAACTTGAATCCACCCAAGATTCCAACATACCTAGTAAGAATCTCAAGGACTAGACAATAGGGTGGGTGGGGATGGAAGGGAGGGCAAGGGAGGGGGTGGGAGACACAAATCTAGACCCAAACAGCAATGGTACCATAAAATTCTACTACCTAAAAGGCAGACCAAATGGTTTAACCTTCACCAGGCCCTTAGAGGGAACACCTGAGCCACAAGGAACTAGAGAGGGTATGATGAAGACTGACCTTAATCTTCTACAGCTTCTCCCCCCCTCTCTTTCTCCTCTCTAACTCTTTTATATTAGTTATCTTTTTCTTCCTTCTCTTAGTGGGCACTGATCTGTAACTCCCAGTCCCAGCATGTGGCTATCTTCCATAATGAGCTTCTGATCAGAGAGACCTACAGGGTTTCCTAAAAGAATGACAGATTTCTGTCAGAGTACTTGATGATCCACCAAAGGCTAGTGGTAAGACCCTACTGCTGAAGACACCATATGCAGTTGACACGTAAAATGGAATGACATGGCTGGAAGCTGGAAGAGAGGCAGTCCCCAGACAGTCAGTGCGTCTAGTACCAGAAGGTGCTACATGGGTGACTGGGGGAAAATGACCAATATATGTCCAAGCAACTTATGGTCTAACATACTTAGCAGCAAATAACCTGTTGTGAGGCTCACACAAGTGCAATAGTGGCACACAGCCATGGTGGGAAACCAACTGCTCCTGATTTGGCTAACTGATCCCCCCAATGAAACAGGACCCATAGCTGGAGTTGGGAAACAAGTCAGAACCATGTCCAAACATGAGCCTGCTCTCCATTATCAAGCTACCACCAATCGTGGGCTACAAGAGGGTCTATACCTATTAAATTCTTTATAAAAAAATAAGGGTTATCCCATTTGTCTGGTGCTAACTTTACTCTCCTTTGGAGAATCTGATTCTCTTTTTCAGATAGACTCAGATCCTAAGGAGAGAACCACCCTGTCATACCTCAAAAGGGTCCCAACTGAAACTAAGAATAATGGTCAAACAAGCAAGGGTGCTGTTTTCCTGGTGAACCGGGTACCAGCACAAGGGTGAAGGAGATCAACACAGAGAACAATCAACTCCTACCAAACCAGATATCCAGAGACACGGAGGCTCCAAAGACCTCATCACTAAAGTAGACCTAAAATGAACCCTACATGGCTCAGGGAAATTTGCAGAAGAGGGGGGCAGAAAGATTATTAGAGCCACAAGTTGGGACATTATGCACAGAGACATTGCCTCTTACCCATAACTTATGGCTACCCCCACAACACATGACCCATATTCCCCAATGAGGAGGGTCCTTGAGGAGGGGGGAGGACAGGGAGGAGCCTAATGATGGTACTAACATGGCTGCATATATGCTGTGTACATAACTAATAATAATAAAAAATAAATTAATTAATTAGAAAAAAGAAACCTGATGTTTTTCATACTCTGGTCTAAAGGGTGAATTCATTCCCTATCCACCAATCCCTTCCCTGCTATCATAGTGGCCATTTCACCACACTGTGGCTCCAGGTTGCAGGCATCCTATTCATGACAGGCAAAAGGCCTGGCACATGAGTTCCAACCAATCCTGTTTTAAACATCATTCACTTCCATCCAATAAAACATGATTTCCCATTTCCTCGAGTTTATTAACAAATCTTTCTATGCACCCTGGGATGGGAAGCCCTGAAAACCTCTGAGAAAGTCCCAGATGCAAATTGGACACCTATAGACAGAAATGTCATGTACTCAATTTGAATATGAAATAAGTGTGCAGATGAAAACAGATGCACAAACACAGTGCATGCTGACACACTCTGGAGTGTATCACACTTGCCATAGGCAGCACTTACAATGCATCTGTTGGATCAAAAGATATAGTGGAGGGTCTACTATGGTCAGAGATAACACCTTCCCATTCTCGTCTATATCACTCAAATCTACCTCCACTGTTATGGATTCCTTGACACCACTTTAATTTCATTGGCAACTTCAATGCTGCCAAATCCGTCAGCCACTTTCCCAGTGTCAGCACATTCCCTTCCGTGTGTTTCCCTTCTCACCTCCTCCCATGTTGTCTATGACACTCCTGGCTTAGGCACCCTTCCTGGCATTCGTTCATGTCCCATCTGGAGCCTTCCTTTCCATGGCATCATCCAAGTTCAGCAATGTTCACAGAGCCTCTGTTCTCCTGCAGCTGTATTCTGGGGGATTCCAACCACCTGGATGTGATTAGCCAGTTTCTCCATTGTTTGGGTGACACTTGGCCTGGATGTCTCCTATATCTCAAGCAAGGCTGATCCCTACCCTCCCTGTGCACACCCACCTTCTTGCAGTCTTTGCCAGCTCATGAATGGCACAGTTGCCCAGTCCATATTTAGTCTGGAAGACACTTTCACTTCCTTCTTGTTTTTTTTTTTTAAAATTACTCATTTGTTTGCATGTATATATGGTAGGGTATATGGTTACACCAGGACCTCTCACCACTGCAATACCAGACACTTGTGTCACTTTTTGAGTCTGAAGCAAGTGGCTTTAACCCATGAGCTTTGATTTCTAAAACAACACATTGCTGGTTTTCTTTCTTTCTTTTTAACTAATAGATTGCTCCTCTAATCCATTCCCTGTAGAATGTCAGGGCAATAGTTCAAAAGTCTAACATTCCAAGATCAGGTCTGTATTGTGCTTGGGTCCACCTGAACTCACCAGAGTTCTGGACCATGTGACCTGAGCTCTGCCCTAAGCCTTGATCCACAGTCCTGCTCTGTCCTTACTTGTGGGAAGAAAAAAAAAAAATCTTCTGATGGCTTCATCTACAGCAGGGTCTTTTTATTGTCCCCATGGCTCCCTGTGTGTTTACTTCACCATTCTTATCTTACTCTGTCATTATTTCCTTTGTGATTTGTTAATGAGACTTGGTGTCTCTTGCACATGCATGGACTCTGTGAGCCCTAGTAGCAGATCCACCTCTTCTGTCACTGAATCCTTCATACTTAGAGCAGGAGGGTCTCCTGCTGTGCAATCCAAAGGAGTAACTTAGTGCTGGAAACTTGGAAAGAGACCTACCCTGACATGTAATGCTTGTCCATCATCCAGCCTCATTGTCTTGGTCATCTCACCAGCAAATATAGATTGTAGCTGGCTGCCTGCCCTGCACCCCTCCCTCCATGTCTGTTGGAGACAAGCAGCCAGCACAGGCCACCTCTAAGTTAACCATGGTCTACCTCCAGCTTCATTCCCCAAAACTGCCTTGGGTATGGTGGCATTCAGTGTACCTGCCTTAGTTGTATATGAAATAGCCCACACCTCATCAGTCTTGGACTTTAAAGTTCAAGGATAATGTAAAGAGAGACATTAGCTGGAGCCAGTGACCTTTAAGAAACCTGAAGCATTCTGGCTTGTTTGCATGGTGATACAACAGACAGTAAAATTCTGGTTTAAGACTTCAAGAGCTGATGGGATTAGATTTTCACAATCATGGAATGTTGAATGCAGATGTAGTGGAGTATCATTGTTGGGCTTTGGCAGTCTGAGCATTGGGAAAATCAGATCAACTCCACTTTCATTCAACTTCAGGTCAAGAAAGGATTCTCACAGAGACTCCAATCATACCCTCAAACCATCATCAAACATCCACAATAAATGATTTTCCCATTTCTTTGTTCTACCGAATGCAAATTCTTTGCTCCTGTGAATTAATGAGACTATCTAAAGCAGTCTATCTTGTCCCCGCCTCACCCCAATGTCACAGCAACTGTAAGCAAACAACACAATCATCTTGCTGAAGGAAAATAAATAAAAATCTCTTCATCTATAAATCATATGGGGACATGGCAGGGCAGAGCATGCACAACCCTAAACTGAAAACATAAATTACTCCCTTGGAGGTAGCGTCTATCTATTGATGCCTGCAAGCACCCCATGCTGTCAGACATAAATTTATATTGGTGTCATATAGCTGTGACATCACTTGAAAGCTCATGCCAGCATGCAGGCCTTCCATTTGGTTCTTCACAGTTTTTCTCAGTCCTGGGCTTATGAAGACTCAAGCTAAGCATTTTTTTTTTCCAGAAAGGTGTCCTGAATTCTTTACATTGATGGAGTGGGCAGCCAATATGGACAGGAAGGGATGAATAATAAAGAGGAGCCCACTTACTGTTCAAGAAAACAGCATGTAGGAGGTGACCAACAATGCTTCCAGATGAAAGTGTTTATAGCCAGGTGTGGTGGCTCATACCTGTCATACCTGTCATCCTGGTGCTCAACATGGGGAGGCAAAAGGACTGTGAGAGTTCAAGGTCAATCTGTGAGTGAGACTGACTCAAGAAGGTAAAGAAGAAGGAAAGGAGGAAAGGAAGGGCAAATCTCAATAAGATAACTAAGTTGACAACAGTCAGTTGAGTAGTTGTCACTTGAATATTTTGTGGAGAGGATTTTGAATGTTCTCAACATCAAGAGTGATAGATGTCTAAGGTGGCATACCTGCCATTCACTCTGATCTTATTGTCATACATTGCTCACCGATATTGAAATGTCACACTGTATCCCAAAAATACATATAATGCCCCAGAGAACTCAGAACTCAGAAGTGGGAGCAGCTAAAGTAAGAGTGAGGGACCAGTGGGCACCCTGTCTCTCCTTTATCCAGGACCAAAGGACAGCTTGGCTATGGCGATCTCTGTCTTATGAGCCCTTTGAGATGCTTTTCTCCAAGGATCTTCCATTCTGAAGGTACTTCTATTCATGTAAACCTCAGTGGACTGTGGTTCTGTGCTGCAGAGCAGGAGGATGGCAGGGCAGAAAGCTGAGGCCAAAGATGTCCCGGCTCTGGCTTTCTTGAGTCTGGGCTCATGTGGATTTCATGGGACAAGTGAAAGAGGTCGAGGGACAGGAATTTTGTGGAGGAAAGCAAGTGCCATGGTAGAAATAGGATGAATCCAGGAGCTTCTGTGGACAGAGGTAGAGAGGAAAGGAAAGAGAAAGAGAGAGAAAGAGATATTTCTATGGCTCAGAGGGGAAAGAGTGCTGTTGAGGAGGCAAGAGAAGCTCACCACTCAGCGATAGAGGAACAGAGAAGCCAAGAGTTATGTAGCCCCAGGAAAGTGCATCTAGGACATGGGGTAGCTCACAAAAGATTTCCTATGCCTTCCAGGACAAAGCACACTAACGGATTGCAAAGATTTGGCAGAGGTCTTTAGGAGAAACCTGAACAAGTAAGTAACAAGGCCAAGAACCATTCCTACCTTGCCCACATGTACTCCTTCCTGCTGTTTTCCATTTAAAGGCCTTGGAAATGTAATTCTACTTAGAGGCACTAAAATTAAGTGAGATCCGCTTCCAGCCAGACCATGGGAAGGGGTTCAAAAGCCAACATGAAGCTAGGGGTTGTGGATTGTCTCTCCTTACTAAGGACTTCTAAGCCTTCATTTTCTTAGGTCAGGAAGATAGGATCTCTTTGGATTTGTTGCTCTGAAACATGGAGAGTGATTAACATGTAGAGGGTCCAGCTTAAATGGATCCCAGGGGCTGAAGCTAGGGCCTGGGTGGGCTTCACCCTGCAAAATGGTGGGAGAAGTTAGCGAGGAATTTAGAAAGGTGTAAGGAATAGTCAGAGCTCTTCCATGTGAATGAAAAACCACTTAGAGGCAAGAACCAAGAACTATGGGAGAATATCACATATGGTTAAGGGAGCTGGAGCCAGATTATACAGGATGTTGTGTATGATTATCCATAAAACGGAGGCAGTTTAGGGCGTGGTGGTGCATGCCTTTAATCCCAGCACTTGGGAGGCAGAGGTAGGAGGATCGCTGTGAGTTCAAAGCCACCCTGAGACTACTGAGTGAATTCCAGGTCAGTCTGGGCTAGAGTGAGACCCTACCTTGAACCCCCCAAAAAAAGTTTAGAGTTTTCAATTGTTTAAATTCATAAGACAAGAATCATGGGTATCCTAAATTTATTAGTGCATTGGCATATTTGCGTATTGACAAAGAACCCCCAAATTCTTGTCTCAAGACCAGTATGAACAGGAATGAGAAATAGTCACTAAAGCCCAATAGGGTGTGTGTGGTGGGGTAAGGTCACTGGGTGGAAGATGCAGACGACATAGTCACCATGGGGAGAAGGTGCTAGAACAATGAGGTACCAGGGAAGAAATGCCACGTCCTCTCTACCAGTATCCTCTAATCTCCTGCTCATGACATGTATTGGACAGGCTTGGTCAGACATGGCCAAGACTGGAGTCAGCCTCTTAGGTGATGGGACATGACCTCAGAGGGGAACACCACATGGCAGCCAAGGCTGAGGGCTTAATCTGGGAGAGTAAACAGGAATGATGAAGCCAGAAGTGAAACTGTAATCCACAGATGCCACTTAAACTATGAGTTGTGATCCTATACAGTGTCCTATAAATTAAGATAGGGGTTGTGAACATTAAAAGATTTCTGAGTGTTTAACCAAAAAATTACTTCAGAAATCAAACACAACGTGGTTGCTGGATTCACTGTCCTTTGCTGAGCTGGGGTTTGTTTCCCACACCCCATAGCTTAGCTTCCTTTTTTGGTAAGTTGAAATGGTGGGATAAGATTGAGCATAAGATGGGGGTGGAAAGGTTGGGTGCAAAACCCAACACACAGACATCTGGGGTCTTGCTGCATCTGCCCCACATGGCTGGGGGCTGACAGAACAGAGACTTCCCATCTATCACAAAGCATGTTTTATGATGTGGGGCAGGAATGCTCTAGAGCTTGTTTGTGAGGCCTATGTGGGCATCAAAGGGTGACACAAACTTTCTTCAGTATTAATTTTGTGTCTAAAAGAGATTAGCAATGTTAAATAAGGATTCTAAGACCCAAATGAGAGTAGCACTCCTATGGGAAAGACTCTGTGCCCTCGCAGTTGGAGCCTCCTCCCTAATGGAGCCTCCTTTACACTTCCCCACCATTGCCCATCAAATCCACCCACTGCTCTGGTTTATAGGCAGAACAGTAGGCAGGAAAGGACAGGTCTATTGCGTGTTGGCTGAATATTGAGTGGCTTCAGCATCTGACTTTCCTGGGGGAAACCATGGTGCTACTGTAGAAGGAAAGTATGGAATAGGAACTGAAGCCAGGAAGGGGTGTGTGTGTGTGTGTGTGTGTGTGTGTGTGTGTGTGTTTCTTAAGTGGAAAGCTAAAATTTGAACACAAGTGAGCAAGCTGTGTGGCTCAGAGATGAGAGTTCCCATTTTCATGCTATGGGCAATGAGCCTGAGATCTTGGGAGGACGATTTCCAAAGGATGGGAGTTCTCTCTTCCTCTTACTTAAAAAAAATTTTTTTATTTGAGAGAGAGAGAGAGAGAGAGAGAGAGAGAGAGAGAGAGAGAGAGAGAGAGAGAGAATAGGCACACCATGGCTTCCTCACTCCCAATGAACTCCAGATGCATACGCTCCTTAATGCATCTGGCTTTACATGGGTACTGGGGAATTGAGCCTGGGTCCTTAAGCTATATAGGCAAGTGCCTTAACCTCTGAGCCATCTTTGCAGCCCCACTCTTCCTTTATTATGAAGGGGGTAGAAGAGCTTTTTTGTTGAGATAGTGTCTCACTCTGTAGCCCACACAGGCCTCAAACTCACATTAATTCTCCTGCCTCAGCTTCAGGAGTGCTGATATTACAGGTGTGAGCCATCTTACCTGGCGCTCTTCCTCTTCTTTGAGTTACAGCAGAGGGATTGGCTTGCACTGCAGGTGTGACTGTGAGCAAGTGGGGAACATCTTCCCGGTAAGTTGCTCTGGTAAAGCTCAGCTTCATGGGCTGTCGCTCCCGTGTTCCCAGTGGCCACATTTTTGAAGACAAAGCTCCAAACAAAACTCGGTCTACTTTGACATTGAGCAAGCCTAAGTGAACCGGATCTAGCCCGTCTGTGCCTGCACTAGCTGGGCAGCATGCCCGTGCTCCTTTCTCGGAAGCACAGGGAGAATTGCATCCTAGGATGCCCACAGACTGGCCAGGAGTGGGAATGGAGACACCCTGGCTGGAGCAGAGCTATCCATGACAATGTCACTTCCTGATGCCTGATCTCATCACTTAGGACCTAAGGGGTCATGCACATCCAGCCTGTCTGAGACAAGGAGGCCTGCATTACAAGAAGGGAGTGGCAATACATCACAGCAAGAGACAGGAGTAGAGAACTCATGTTGAGTGCCTGGCTCATACTGGAAGCAGTTCTGGCAATGGGGACAGAGGGCACCTGTGTGCTGACTGCTCTCTTCTTTGTGCACATTTCCTTTGGCTTCATAGCAGGTGCACATGTGAGAGCACTCAGGACAATGGCTGGCACTAAGAACTTCAACTGTGGTTGAATTTGAGGTTTATAGAAGCCAGAGAGCACTATGCCAGGTACACCATGCCAAGAGAGCTTTAGGAGGGTCCAGCCTGGAGATCGCTTAAAGAGCCAGCATGAGGGGACAATGTGGCTTAGTGTCTCTGTTCTAGGAACAAGCCAATCATTGACAATGAAAGCAGCTCCCTGCGTCCTCACAGGGACCCAGATCCTCAATCATCCCTGTATACTCAGCCCTGTTTGCACTCGCCCCTTAAATCTGGCCCACTTCAAAGGTCAGCCTCAGGGGAGTTAGGATAATCTGTAAAAGCATGCAACTTCCCCAAGGATCCAAGGAGCAGAAGTGGGCTCCAGGATAGACTTTATCCTTTCCTGCCAAAGAGCAGGCTTCAGAGAGGTATATCTTCAGGGAAGAGAAAATAGGGTCCTCATCTTTGGTAGGACTGGCCCTGTCTCAGCATGTGGTTGACTATGCAGAGTAGTCTTCAGAGAGGGGACTGAGGGCACCCCAGGGAGTAATGGTGCTATTAACCCCATGGCCGCTTGGCCTCACCTGACCTGTGTCACCCCCATAACCTCTCAGGGATCATATCTGCTTTCATAAGACTATCTTGCTAATATTCCTCCTAAGGACTCATGGCAAGGAGGTCACCATGCAGCGGGAAATCAGAGCATTGAGTCCTATGTCAACATAATGTGTGGTCTTATACATACAGCAGTATAAGAAATTAACAACTTGGTGGTAAACAGTTCTGTTGTATCTTAGCGTGCTACGGGTCAAGGTGTCCAGACAGGACATGGCCAGACAGTTCTGTCTCTGTCACATACTCTGCCTTATGTAATCACCTAGTGGTGTTCAGTTGGGGCTGGTGGCTGGGTCTCTCTGGATGTCCTGTGGTGACATTCATATGCTTTGGAAAGAATGACTGGGAATCTCTGTAGGGTTAGCACACTTCCAGGCAGGGGTTCAGCCTTCTTCCTGTAGGACACAGGGCTCCAAAGAAGGCTGGTTGAAGCTGCATAGCTTCTCATGACCTAGTCCAGAAGCCTCTGAACTCATTTCTATCACTTTCTATCCATCAAGGGAGTCATATATTCAATGAGCTCAAATTCCAAAAAGAGGAAGGGAGGAGACACATACCTGTGGAGGACTGCCAAGCATGTTCTCATCAGGGATGAATAATGGGCTGTCCTGGGACAACTTGCCATCCCAAAGTTTCAGGTCTTAGAAGGAGGATCCCACCATCTGGGGAAAAGTTGTAGCACCTTCACTTATTTTGGGAATCTCAGGCAAGTCATCCAATCCTCATAATATTACTTTACCCTTTGCAGACAAAGAGTGATGACACCACATGCTCAGAGGATTTTTGAAGGGGTACCACAGTCTCTTCTTCAATGCTGAAAGGTATTTGACCAGTAGGCTGTGTGCAGATCCTGTGAGAGGAAAGGGGTGCTTTGCTGTGCACAGAGTGAGCCTGTTTGTTGGGTGTTATGGGGCATGTGCTAGATTCTATACTGACTCCATTCTTTAAAATTTTTTTTGCTTATTTTTACTTATTTATTTGAGAATGACAGAGAGAGAAATAGGGAGAGAGAGAGAGAGAGAGAGAGAGAGAGAGAGAGAGAGAGAGAGAATGGGAGCATTAGGGCCTCTTGCCACATGCAAACGAACTCCAGATGCATGTGCCACCTTGTACATCTGGCTTATGTGGGTACTGGAGCATCGAGCCTTAAACTGGTGTCCTTAGGCTTCACAGGTAAGTGCTTAACCTCTAAGCCATCTCTTTACTGGCTCCATTCTTTATGAGTACCTTGACTGCTCTGTGCCTCAGTTTCCTCTTCTGTAAAGTGTCAATGACAGTAGCACTGACTTCATAGATGCATTGTGAGGATCCAGTGAATTGAAGCCCAAGGGCTCTTTGTATGGCTAAAATATCCTGAGTGGTCTCTCTATAAATATCAGCAAGTAGGTATCAGCAGCTGTTACTACTCAGTACTTGTTTTTAATGCATATGACGAGAAATACAAGAGTAATGCTTTCTCTTCATTTGAAACCTTATAAAAAACGGAGACACATGGGAAGATAGAAGTGTCTTTCCCAAAGTCACAGTATTGCTAAGATGTACAAATAAAGTCAGGTGGGAATGGTAGGAAGGGGAGGGAGAGAATGTGTGATGGGAAAAGAAAATAGTCTATGAGGATTTTGGTTAGAAAAAAAAAAAAGAGGAGAGTTTGGGAATCTAGAAGAATCTAGGAGAATGCTATTGTATACCATGGGGTGTAGGGAGAGGTACCAGCAGAGAAAAGGACATAGCTCAGAGACAAAGATTAACGAACCTGGTGGGAGAGAAAATATTAAAAGACATTCATGACACAGTGTTTCTGAAAAGCAGGTATTTAGGGTGAAGTCCCTGAAAAGATGCATCCAATAGTAACTCACATATGAAGTAAGCTCACACTTCTTTGTTTACCAACGTAATTTTGTTTCAGAGAACTCAAGCAGTAAAGCGTTGGATTCTCTAGGAAACAATTATGACAGCAGTGATAATTTTAAAAAATCATGCACTAAAATTGACCCAGAATTAAAATGACAATGTGGCATCAGATGGCGCCACAGTCGGATGTGACTCCAGTCTCATCTGTTTAGTTGTCTGCCATAAGGCAGCTGGTGGCACATATGGCCCCAAACTGAGGACCAGCAAAGGAGGAAACTCACAAACAGGACAGAGTGACACTGAGGGAGCACTTACCTTCTCAGCATCACAGATAACTTGGCCGCTGGGCTATCAAGTCACCAAATATGTGCGCCACTCAAATATGCGTGTGTGGAAACTATGGACAACAGTTATTAAAATAAAGACAGAGAAGTCAGGTCAGTAATCCCAGCTACTCAGGGAGCTGAGGCAGGTGGATTTGAAGTTCAAGAACTGTCTGAGCTACACAATGAGTTTAAGGCCAGCCTGGGCAACTTCGTGAGACTCTATCAAAATAGGAAGCAGGGGATGGAGAGAGTGGTTAAGCACTTGTCTGTGAATCCTAAGGACCCTGGATCAAGGCTCGATTCCCCAGTACCTATGTAAACCAGATGCACAAGGTGACACATGTATCTGGAGTTTGTTTGCAGTGGCTGGAGGCCCTGATGTGCCCATTCTCTCTCTGTCTCTTTCTGCCTCTTTCTCTCTCTGTCTGCCTGTCACTCTTAAATAAATAAATAAATAAATAAATAAAAAAGGAAGCAAAAAGAGGAATGGGGCTATAAGTCAGTGATACAGTGCGTCTCTGGAATGCATGAGGCCCTAGATTCAATGCCCAGAACCATATGCTCACAAAGGTAAGTCAGTGCAGAAGTGGGCAGAAGCACTGGAGAAGTCCCGAAAGAATGCTGGAGTGACCAATAAGCACTTGAAAAGGCACATTGCCTGTTGGCCCATGAAGAAATGTGATCATTTGGGCTGTTTATTAAAGCACTCAAATCACATTTGCACATTTGCATTTGCCTAGTGACCACTGTCGTGGCACCCCAGCCAGGTTTTGAAAAGGACATGAGATTCAAATATACTCAAGTATGAATGCAAATCTATGAAAATGGGCTGGAAAGATGGCTTAATGGGTAAGACATTTGCCTGTGAAGCCTAAGGACTGAGGTTGATTTCCCAGAACCCATGTAAGCCAGATATATATGGTGGTGCATGCATCTCAAGTTTGTTCGCAGTGGTTGGAGTCCCTGGTGTGCCCATTCGCTCTCACTCTGTCTCATAAATATGTATGTACATAAATAAGTAAATAAATAAAATCTATGAAACTATGTGGAGCCATGCCTGGGAGTGTCCACCCAGCTAGAACATATGAATCATCTTTGTTGCAGGGGTTTCAATCTAGAATCACATGTGTACTTTCACTAAAGATATGCAAATTATTTGTACATTGGTAATTTTGTAATAAGAATAAATTAAGAGTGACTCACATGCCCATTAATAGTAAGGAGAATACAGGCAGGTTGGCATGTTTGTGCAGTGGGACACTGAATAATAATGACAAAACAATTCACACAGTGTGCCTAAGGGGATCAAAGTCAGGATAAAATACCAGTGAAAAGGGAACAGGCTCAAAGAAGAGCATGACTCATGAATGCATTTGTGTGAGGTCAAAGAAAGACAATGTGAATCTCTGATGCCAGAACCCAGCAAGTGATTACCCTTGCTGGGAAGGGCTTTGGGAGATTTTGTGATTTCTACAAATGTTCATCAGGGAGTCAAACAATGTGAAATATCACCTCGCTCTGTGCCTGCCATTTCCCCTCTGTATGTTATCTATGGCTGTACTTGAGATCTTGTATCTACCAAAGGTCCATGTCTTAAACATTTGATCCTCAGAATGCATTGTTGGCAGCTGGTGAAGTTTTTCAGGCCTAGTGGGAGGACCTTTGGTCATTGAAGAGTACCCTCAATAGAGGTAATATGATATGTACTCAGTAGAAACCATCCTTGGGAGTTTGAATTTTGAACTTTTCCCTGACTAGCAATAGGTAGCAGTAGGCAAGGAAGTGGGTGCAGTGCCCATTCAGCCTCTAGTCACCAGGAGAAAGTAAAGGACTAGCTAAGGTACTGTGCACTTATGCTAGGATTCTTGATAGCTTGGACTTGTGATTATTTCAACTTACAATGGGCCTATTGGAATGACAACCCCTCTGGACAAGTCAAGGAGGATATAAGTGACTGCGTCTCAATGTACCTGCAATCTTCATGTGGGAAAGTGCTGAATTCATCTCATTTTCTTATTCAAGTCTAAGTGACAAAAGGATCTTTTAAGACCATCAATAAACAATCTTTTCTCAGACAGTCCTCAAAATTAACAACCAGTTTTTGGGAGTACTATAATCAATTCTAAATTTCTTTCTTTTTTTTCTTTTGCTTATGTGTGTGAGTGGTATGATGTTTGGGTGTGTATGTGACCAAGTAGTGTGGTATTGTGTGTGTGTGTGTGTGTGTGTGTGTGTGTGTGTGTGATGTATGCATGTGTATGTGTTCATGTGGTACCCATGCACCCACCTGTGGTGGAGGTTTTTCACCTGTGATGAGCACAGAGGAACTTCAAAGGTTGTGGTGGTTTGAAGCATATGTCCGCCATAAACTCTGTGTTCTGCAAGCTTTGTCCCCAACTGATAGAAATTTGGAAGTTAGAGGAGGTGTGCTTTGAAGGGTGAGCTTAGGGCTGTTATTTCCAGCTCCTCTTTGCCAGAGATAGGTTCACTCTTCTGCTGCTATTTTACACCTGCAGTGGCAAAGGTGATGTCCAGCCTCTGCTCATGCCATGATTTTTCCTGCTATCATAGAACTTCCCCTAAGGAATATAAACCAAAATAAAACTTCCTTCCTGTCAGCTGCCTTTGGTAGAGTGCTTCATCCCAGCACTGAGCAGTGAACTACAGCAGATGCCTTGTTCCATCACTCTTCCACCCATTTTGACTTGAGCCAGAGTCTCTTACCAATCATTCATGCCCTTATAAAAATAAGCATAAAACAATTGGTAAATTAACTGTAGTCATTTATAAAGCAGAAATTAAATTTATCACAGGTATGGCAAGAAGATCTAACATTAGAAAACTTACATAAAGTAACTCAGCACATTAAGATGAGAAAATACGATCATTTTAATAAATTGATAAAGTGAAAATGTTTAATACCTAATCACAATCAAGGCTCCTATTAAACTAGAAAAGGTGAATATTTAACCTAATAAATCTCAATCAATAAAAAAGCAAATGAGTATTATAATTTTAAGTGGGAGACTAAGAAAAGAATATACTTGAACTTAGGGTCTGAGTTAAAGAAACCCATGATAAACAAAGCCATTGACAAAAGCCAGGTCCAGGAAAGATCCACACCCAGTGACAGGAAAGGATGGAACAGACTGTCCCCATTCACACACTGTGACAGCAACCATTCAGTGACCATGGTATAAACCAACCCAGACATACCCAACTGACACAACGCTGAGAGTAACAGAGAGATTCACAGACACAGATAATGGACTTGGTGTCTTTTGTGGAGGACAATACCCATAGAGGAGAGCCACTTCAGAATGGTGACCAGAGGAGCTCTGTGGGATGGCTCCCTCATAAATCATCCATCACTGATAAGACTGATTTTTAAAACCGTACTCAATGTTGTTGGATATTGTGTCAACAACATCCAGCAAACAAACATTTATTCAGGAGGATCTACTAAAAGTAGGTAAGACCAATGAGTCTGTGGTACTTGAGATGACACAGGCTCCTCACATCCTTGGGGGAGCAACAGAAACTATTCTAGGCATTTTTCACAAAAGCACTGGCTGCTTTGACCCAGCCAAGTCAGGGTCAGCTCTACTGTGCTTACTGCATGACCACAGTCTCCTCCTTTGCACGGGAGACTGAGATTCTGTTGTTTAGGAATTCCATACTTTCAATTCTAACATTTTCTTGTACATAGCTGAATGGAGTATGAATGTCCATAGAGGTCTGAGATGAAAGGCCCTGCCAAAGATATGTGTTGGGCTGAGCTGCACCTGAGAAGAAGCCAAATGTGGTTCTTACAGAGCTGGGGTTCCTGACATGGCTTCCCAGAGGCCACTGTGAAACATTCTCTTTTAGTTACTTTACTTTTAGTTACTTGCCTTTAGATGACACTACACATCATTGGCTTTGGAGGTCACATTGGCTGAGCTGCATCTTGTTATCCTTTTGCTAGTTTAGCTGTGCACACTATCTTTTAAGATGAGGTGTTGGTGACAGTGGTTGTCTAGGTTACTTTTTGGGGAGCTGGGGGGATTCCATCCTTTGTAAGTATCTGATGAATGGTGATCTTTCGACACCAAGGGCAAAAACTGCACCTTGTGAGTTAGCATCACCATTTTCTGAACATGTAATAGTGGTTTGAATATAAAAAGTCTCCCATAGACCCATGCATTTGAATACACAATCCCCAGTTGATGGCACATTTCAAAAGTCTGTAGAGCCTAACAAGGTGGAGTCCCGTTGGAGGAGGTATGTCACTGGGGTAGGCCTTGAAGTGCTATAATCCAGCTGTGATTGGTGCTTTGTGTGCTTTATCCTTTTTCCATACTGATGTGAAAATGTAACACAAGCTGTCTGCTCCTGCCATGTTTTCCCCACCATGATAAAAACTTCCACTGCAAACTTTAAGCTAAAAAAACAAAAACAAAAACAAAAACAAAACCCTTTATTTCCATACTCTCTGATTTTGGTTGGGTATTTTGTCCCAGTGATAAGAAAGACGCTTAAAGAAAATTGGTGCCTAGAACTGGGGCTTTCCTGCTGTGATAAACTTGATTGTGCAGTTCTTAGTCTTTTAGAATTTGTTTGTAGGAGGAATATGAAAGGATCTGGAACTTTAGACTAGAGAAGCTTTGCAATGCTGTAAGCTCAACTTGGTAGGCCATTCTGGTGACAATCAGGCAGACCAGATGCGCATAGAAAAGCAGACAATGGAGGCTTGCCTTGTGAGGTTTCCGAGGGGAAGAGGGACCTGTTGGTAACCGAGCCAGATGCAGTTCATGTGAAACTCTGGCAAAGAAACTGGCTTCATTCTGCCAATATCCTGAGACGTTGAGCAAAGTTGAATTTAAAACTAATGGCCTTGCTGGGCATGGTGGCACACGCCTTTAATCCCAGCACTCGGGAGGCAGAGGTAGGAGGATCACCGTGAGTTCGAGGTCACCCTGAGACTACATAGAGAACTCCAGGTCAGCCTGAGCTAAAGTGAGACCCTGCCTCAAAAAACAAAAACAAAAACAAAAACAAACAAACAAAAAAACCCTAATGGCCTAACATGTTTGGCAAAGGAAATTTTAAGGCAGAAAAAGCATACAGTATGTGATTTGGTTTTTTTTTTTTTTTCCTACTCTTATTCAGACCTCAAATGAAAGAGAGTGAAATACTGAGCAGAAGGCTATAAAAAATGCAAAGTTTGCCACAGAAAGAAAGATGATCAAAATTCAGGTCCCAGGGACAGAGATTGCAGCCACCTTAGTTACAATTATTAAAGATATTACCACTATTGAAGATGGACCTTCTGCCTTCCACTGAGAAAATAGAAAAAGTTCCTGGAGGGCAAGACCCATTCTACTGAGGTCTCAAGCTAACGAGAAAGTTAATTCTTTTGAAAGGTCAGAGCCTACACAGGTTATGGGAATAATCAACTACTCTCTGATTAGATATGAGGCAAGGAAATTCATGGCTGGTTACTGTGAATTAAGCCAGAAGACTATGGCTTGAAAAATCATAGAGCCTACAGAGAAACTTCCACTATTCTTTGTCTAAAAGGAGAGTTTATGCCCATCAAAAAATCTTTTAAATGTTCATGTTTTCCCATTTGATCCATACTGCTTTCAGTCTTAGCTAAAGAATCTGCATTTTACAGATGACAGTGTATACCAGGGAGACCCATGAACCATCAGGATCACAAGAAAAGAAAGTTGAATGCCTATCATGAAATGAATCAACTATATCACATCTACCAGGGCCCAGGAACATTACTGAGGAAGTGGCAGAATGTATATGATTGCTTCTCTCATTGCTAGCATGAGAACCTTTTCCAGGGAGTTTGAAATAGGCACTGAGGAGATCAAAACTCATTAAAGCAGAAAATCAGAGACTGGTGACAGCTGAACATTAAAGGACACTTCTAACATTCTCTACAAGGCCCAGGGAACACTGTGAAAGATTTGGCAAAGAGAATGTAAGAGCCACAGGGTGGGAAGGTATATCGAGAAGCATTGTGCCTCCCATAGAGAGAGTAACTAGTGCATTCATGACCCCACAGTGTTTACTGATAAGCACTGAGGATGGCCCTCAGTGGAATGAGTACAGGGAGGAGGGATGTAAGAGTATAACCAGATGGGAATAGGACCAATATGCAATATGTTCATAAGTTTCTCAATTAAAAAATTGGACCTGAAGGGAAAAAATGCCAAAGGAGGCTCTGCTCCCCAGGTCGGCATACTGAGGCTGCTACGTTTCATGAACACCAAGCTTCATCCCAGTCGGACACCAGAACTCAGTAGCATTGCCCACATGGTACTGGTTTTGGTTTTGGAAGAAATATATAAGATTGATGGGGTGTGGATTATACTATGATCCCAGAGAGCTGCTGAGGCTAAGTGATGTGAGGCAGCATCAGAATCCCCACAAAACAGTCCTTGTGTGGCTACTGAGTAATGTTGTAAAGGTAACCATAGAAAGACTCTAGGACTTTGGAGATGTCAAGACCATGAGACATTTGTCAGGAAAACCTGTGGACTCTGTGCAGATATGGAATGTGAGAAAGGCTAAAGGCAGCCTAGTTGGAGGAATAGAATTATATAAGCCTTTGAGAAGAGCTGTAAGATTTGACATATGCCCTACTGGTTTTTGATCTTTTGTCAAATCTTTCCTTTTTATGTCCCCCATTCCTCCCTTTTGAAATGGGAATGTTTACTCTGCACCATTACACGTTGGAAGTGTGTAACTTGTGTTTTGATTTTTCCCGGGCTCATAATTAAACTATGGGGACTTTTAAAATTGGATAGAATGCTTTTTGTACCATAAGATGGCTAGGGATCTATGTCGTGGGGAGGAGGGAGCAGGGGCATAATGTAAGCTATCCGTCATAAGCTCATATGTTTAAATACTCAATTCTCAGTTGCTGGCAGTGTTTAGGAAGGTTTTATAGCTTTTAGGATATCACTGGGTATGGGCCTTGAAGTCTTGTGGCCCAGGGCTGCTGGCTTTCTCTGTGTCTTCCATGTTGATATAAAAATACAATGCTGACTGTCTGATGTTGCCATGTGTTCCCCACCATGGCAGACTTCCTATCAAAACTATAAGCTGAAAACAAACTCTTTCCTTCCTGAAGCTGCTTCTGATCCGGCATTTTGTCCCAGCAGTGAGAAGGTACCATGAAGACCCAGGAAGGCTGATTATGTGTATGCAGACCGCAGATGGCTTTGCCTCCATCATGTTTCCCAAGCCTTTACCTCCCCCTGCTCCTCCTTTACACACATGCTCTACAGTCCCCGCACTCAGCCTCTTTCTGAATAAAAGCTCTTCTTTTGAAACAATTGGTTATTTTAGTAAGTTATACTTCATGATGGGTTTTAAAACAAACTGATGTTGGTAACAATTTCCAGTAAATAATGTATAGCTAAATATGTACCACTTAATTAATTAATACGTAATAAACGAAAATGAGATTTTCTCTGTGAATGTGTGACAGCAAACTTCCCCACTGTGGTGGGATGATCAGTTGAAAAGGAACCTGTTTGTGGGAAAGAGTGAAGGTGGATGTGTGGGTGGGCTTCTATTGCCTGTTGGCATGCTGGCCTGTAGTTATGTGTTTTAAATGTCAGTGATTAAGGAGAAGCAGTGGAAATATTACCAACACAAGCAGTGTTTCAGCTGATATCCTTTTACTGTGCTTTTCAGGTGATCACAAGCTGGCTGTATGAACAGATTATAGTCATTTACTCTCAGGCCAGATTCTCTGTAATACCAGCATAGAACAGGGAACAGCATAAAAGTCATTATAGGTCTACTTGTCAGGGTGATCATGCAACTTTGGCTTCTTTTCCAGCTTGGACTCATTACTGCATGTCTCATTGTGAATATGAGGGTGGCCATCAACTCTAGGGTGGTTTTGTTCACCCTGAAAACCTTTACTCAACATGTTCCATTGCTCAGAGGTGACTAGAGGGGAAAGTGTAACCAAGACTCTATATCCTGGCAGGTTCAGGGAGATGCCTGCCTCAGAAAAGATGGTTCACATTCCAGGCAAGGCCCCATGAACATCAGTTTATCTAGAATTCCACCCATCAGAAACATCAAGCACAAAAAAGGAAAACAAGAACATAAAGGAACAACCCACACCTGGGTGTCACCAAATGGCAAGTGTCAGCAACTCCAACACTTTCATTCGTTAAAGGAGCTGAGTCTTAGTTAAGTCCTAAGTAGTCAAGATCAATTATGACTAAGACAAATGGAAAGACTCGAATTTGGGCAGCTTGAATGTTAACTGCCCCAAATGAGACAAAAATGATAGAAACATACACAACATGATTTGTTGTGAGCTGTAAAGCTAGGAGATGCTTGAAAACAACTAACACAACTTGAATCCACCACATCAAGGCAGCCAAGGATTTCCTCTTGTCCTTCGGTAGAGAATCAGATGAGGCCATTACTGACAGATGCTGGCCAGTAGACAGGAAAGGAAGACGGTAGTCCCCTGATGGCTGTTTGGCCTCTGTTCATAGGAATACCATGACAGTTCTTCATGCTTGTGATGGCTATGGTATCTGTTGGCTTTTAGGATGAACATTCTATGTCTTTCTTTTTCACTCTCACAGATATTCTCTTCCTTAAAGAAGATGTGAAAATTAGAGATATGTCAGTGTCCTATCAAATTTGGACTCTGCATTGGCTCTTAGTAGTTGCTTTGCTATGTAATGACCTTTACAAATAAAATCAAACTCAACCAAAGTAACCTACTATCAACCACCATCAGTTCATAGAATAATATATTGAAGTATGAGAAACAAGAAATAAGGTTACTTAGATATATGCATACCTTAATATAAAATTTATGAAGTGAAATATAGTTTCCTCACTCCTCCTCATTTTTTCCTAGGAACTTGCAACAAAAATGACTTCTCCATGTTCCGGGAAAAGCCCCTCCTCTCCTCAGTATCATTTCCCACAGACCAGAGGTGGATGCTAGGGTCACTCTGGGTGACTGGTCCACATGCCTCCTGGCTGCAGACCCTCCTCTGACAGGCCCAAGAGCCAGAGACCTCTCTGACCTCAGTACCACCCCTCCTTTAGGACAGGCCTTATACCCCTTCCTGCTGGGGTGAATTGCTGTGGGGTCATAATGCTATCCCCAGATTGAGGAGTTCTGCATTTAACTTTCAGGACAATAGCCCTTTCTTTCTGGAATAGTACATCTATGATCAAACAGGACTCCTAATTACCTCCAAGAGTCCAGGGCATAGAACAGTGCTATGACCCCACATGTTTATCATCTTTAGCAGACAGCTGATTCATCCATTGATTCATTTCCTCTAGAATGAATGAATCAATTGGTTGCTTTAAATAACTGAGACACACAATAGGAGCTAAGTAAACATGAGGCCTAATTTCTATCCCTCTGTTGGGAAAGGAACTCACCCACTTGGCATGGTCAGGATCTTGCTCAGTGTGCACACTTTGACATTGAAGCCGATTCTTTCTTCTACACGAGGCTCCCAATGTGGCCTGAAGCATGGCCTTTATCCTTCCCAGGGGATTTACCATCTAAGGAAATTATTGTGAATGGAACCCCAAGCTTCATGGGATCACCCAGAACTATGCCACTGGATTGGCAGTAAACCCCTGCAGAGCTGAGTTACTAAAACAGGTCATTGACTAGGTCAAATACCTCTCATATTCAGTGGATAAAGTCTATGATTCAGCACTTCGATAGTTTTAATTGACACATTTAAAATAACAGTAGTAGTAAAGATTTGCTGTGATTTCCTGGATATTTTACGAACCTATATTTTAGGGTTCAAAGAAACTCAGGGATCTCCAAGACCTTTTCATGTGTCTTGAGGCATGTCCTTCCTCTCTTTTTCTAATTCCATACCTGAGAAGCCAAGATGGTTGTATAGATAGCAACCTAAGTTGTATATTATCAGAGACTAAAGGAAAATTGCATTTAATATTCTATCTGTCTTGTTTTAAGATGGACATTTGAGGAAGGGATTTGCAGAATTGTATAACAAAACTACTCTTCTCTTTTTTTAATTCTAGAATATGTGTTTTTCCATAAAAACATAACACCTAAGTCATCATGTAACGAGTCTGTGTTGAGATGGTCAAAAGCTATTTAAAACATTTCTCACAGCTCACTGTGAATATGACAAGCACTAGTCAATGGGTTAGCAATGTGCACTAAAGGTCTTTGGGGATCCTCAAGGATTTTGAAGAGTGTATTAGTTACTTTTTCACTCATGTCCCCAGAAACATCATTAGGGAGGAAAGATTTATTTTTGCCTCATGCTTTCAGAAGACTTCAGTCTCTCCTTGGGAAGGCATGATGAAGTAGTTCCATGCATGGTAAAAGGAGCATGACAGCAGGCTGTTTCCATCACAGCAAACCAAGAGGTAAAAAGAGTACCAGGAACCAGGACCCAGGTAGAACTTGGAAAACACCACCCCTGGTGACCTGCTTCCACAACCTAGGTCCCACCTCATAAAAGTTCTACAGCCTCCCCAAATAGTGCCACTAGCTGTGGAAGAGGCACTCAAACTGTGAGCCTGTGGGGGACATTTCAGATTTATAGAACACCATAGTGTTCTATACCTGCTCTGCATGGCTGTATGAGACTTAATGCAATCTTTTAGTTGTGAACCCCTATATAATCCAAAGAAAGTTGCATACTGTCGATATGTAATGGCACAGGCTAAAAATTACCATTCCAAAAAGGAGGAACAGGAAAGCAAGAAAGATCAGGTCAAAGTAGGGCCAAAATCCAGCAGGGCAAACATTGATTCCTGAGGCTCCAGGTCTGGCACCTTGAGCACCTCTAGGTGGTCCCTCCTCTACACCCTTCCTGCTCACAGCATGCATCACCTCCTTTTTTAGGCTAGCTGCACTCAGTGCCTGCAGTTTTCCTCAGCAGACAATACATATTTCTAGCATAGCCAATATGGTAGAATCTACATTACAGCTCAGGCCTCACCTTCCCAGTATTCATTGGCTCCTTAGAGCCTCCATGCAAGGGCTCCAAGCCTATTACACATTATTTGGCCTAACAGACTTTTTCTGAAGTCTTGGTTCATGACCCCACAACTCTTGTGTTCTACACATATATAAAACCAGAAGCACGTGCAAGATGCCAAGTTTTGATGCCAGCTTGTACAATAGCCAGGTCCCCTTAGACCCCAGCTGCAGCAGGTTCTCATTGCTTGGGTGACTATAAACCTGAGAAAAGGATTCCCTAGGTGGCATTTAAGCATGTCTTAGGTGGTATTTTTATATCACACACTCTGGTTGGCTGTTTATAAAACATTTAAAATTAGGGCTGAGCAGTGGAGGGTTATGATTGTGAACTGAGGGTGGGGGACTAGATTTTGTGCTCTGCTAAATGAAATATGAAATTGAAAAGTTTCTTAAGGACATGAAACCTCTGCAGAAGAGAATAACATAGAATAGCCAGGTCAACAGTGGAGGGAAATACCAAAGTTTATGAAGGGATGGGAAGCGAATCATGGAATGAAATACGTACATTTCATTACCAAGGACATAGCAGTTGCTTATAGAGAACAGCAAACTGACTGCATGTAGAAACTGGCTTAAGGAGTGTCTGTATTACAGGACTGTGTCATGACGATCACAGGCACTGATGCCTGTGAATGTCTCACAAATGGTCCCAGTGGGCACATGCTAAATAATCGCAATCATGGTCCAAATATTATCTATAGGAACATGCATAAATCTATAAACCTACTTACCCAAATGTATTTCTTCTCATTTCTGTAGATAGTCAAGAAAAATTTTGATGTGTTTACTCTGACATGAGATGGGCCACCTTGATTGGCTGCTCCAATAGACCAGGAGGAAAATGAGAGCTCTTAAACCAGGGTCCTGCAGCACCTCCTCACTCAGTCATTAACAGGAGATGGTAACCTCACTAATGGCTATGCCACTGGCAGAAAACGTCTCCCTGCCCCTCAGCAACCATCCCTTGACAAAATCCTC
The DNA here is from genome assembly GCA_036346955.1 of Dipus sagitta. Classification (NCBI taxonomy): domain Eukaryota; kingdom Metazoa; phylum Chordata; class Mammalia; order Rodentia; family Dipodidae; genus Dipus; species Dipus sagitta. The sequence continues at coordinate 34,048,857 of CM070779.1, forward strand.
TCAGAGAGGGGCATGTCCTTGTGAGCCCCTCCCCACACCATGATGGAATACGGATGGGCTCAGTCTTGTGCCGGTCTTGTGTAGTAACCATAGCTGCTGTGGCTATATCATGTCCTGAAGACGGCACTCATTCCACAGTGCCCTCTCCGTCTTCTGACTCTTACTCTTTCCACTTACTCTTCCGTGGTGTGCCCTAAGCCTGGGAGGAGGTGATATAGACAGCTCATTTAGGGCAGAGGTAGGGTCTCACTCTAGCCCACGCTGACCTAGAATTCATCATGTAGTCTCAGGGTGGGCCTTGAACTCCTGGTGATCCTCCTAACTTTGCATCTCAAGTGCTGGGATTAAAGGTGTGCATCACCATGGTTGGTGAACTAATTTTGAGTCTTTTTAGCAATCATTTGTCACTGCAAAAAAAAAAAAAAAAAGTGCTCCTCTGACCAAAGCTGACAACCCCAGTTAAACTCAATGGGACACGCACACAGGTTATTTGGGAAGAGGTGGTATAGCAGGAGTGGGAGTGGAGCAGAGAAGGTAATGGTGGACAATTGCGATAAAATACATTATATGCATGTATTAAATTGTCAGAAAATAATAAATAATAAAAGTAGAGGGGATAGCTCAGTGGTAGAGCTAGCCTAACATACAAAAAGTCGGGGTCCAATCCCCAGCACCATAAAAGCAACACACTACAGACAAACGGCAGGTGCTGAGACTCTGACACGAGCTGGGTGGTCCATTCAGTGAGCCAGCCTTGAATGACACAAACAGGGCTATGGTCTCTATGGCTATGGAACCTGGGGACTGATGGGGGTCCTTAGAAGATGGCAAGCTCTACATTGTAGATGGTGAGGTCAGAACAGAGTCCTCCTACATGAAAGGACACATGTATTTCTATTACTTTGGTCTAACTACCTGAAGTCCATGCTATAGGAGGATGGGTCAGTGCCATTCACAGATATCCCTTAATTTCATTCCGAATTCCCTGACCCTTGGCTACTGTCACTGTGGCATTTCTTCATGGAGACTCTTTATCCAATAGATAAGGAATGTTCATTTAGACACAGAAGGCAATACAGGCACTATTTAGGGAGAGAATAATGGGATAAAGTCAGGCTTGAAATCTGACAGCCAGGTGAGGAGGAAAAGGGAAAGAGGAAGGAGAGGAAAAGGTTTATTTATTTATTTTTTCATAGTTAGGATTCAGAATATGGGGCTGGGCCTTTTAGGGTATGTGACTACATATCTCATTTAACAGGATTGGCTCTTAACTTGTCCTTAGGTGGGGCCTATTTTTTTTTTCACCATTTAGCTTTAGATTAACCATCTTTAGATTGTAAAACAGAATTTTCTTTTTAATATTAAAGGAGTCTTATCTATCACAAAGATGGTCCCTGCCCTAGAGAGGACATGGGAGGTACCTGTGTCCATATTTGTAAAAGGTTTCACTGATTGTCCACTATAATTTTTGCGTGTGTGTGTGTGTGTGTGAGAGAGAGAGGGTGGTAGGGAGAGAGAAAGAGGGGCATGTGTATGTGATCTGGTGGTGTTCCTTGGCTCTGTGGGGTACACTTGCCTATGGTGCCCAGAGCCGATTGTCTATTGTCTGGCTCCATTTTGCTCTTCTGCTGGTCCTTATTTGAGCCAGTATCTCTTAGTGATACAGAAACTTTCCATTTTTCCTGTGAACTCTGGAAATTCCCATGTCTCTGCTCCACTATGGGACTGGGGTTAGAGGCTCACATGGCCACACCCAGATGCTTAACATGGGTGCTGGAGATTCAAACTTGGCCCTCTCAGACTCTCATGCTTATGCAAGAAATGCACTTAATTGCTAAGCTATCTCTCTAGCCCCTACCATGACATTTCAAAAGAACAAAACCACTGATCAGGCCATGAGCAGATGATGCTGAGGTACTGATATCCACATGTCCCAAAGGATGCCTGGGAAGCAGTGACTTCCATCCCTTTTCCCCCACCTGATGTCCCAACTCACTACCACATGATGAGAGGGACATAATGCCCATCCAGATGGGCTGTCCTTGACTCTCCATCAATCCCTCACCTGCCTGTTTTTCTCTGTATAATCTCACTTCCTCTCACCTGGCGGCAGATTGAGGACAGACACAATGCTGGGACCCCCATCTGTCTCTTGCCACTGACCCTTTGTTTTCTAACCTCACCGGGAAGGAAGATCTGCTTACAAATTTTCTCTCCTGTTGTAAGTTCTCACTACCCACGACCCTTCTAAATTTTAGTGCTAGATGTATATGGGAGCCATCTGAGATTTAAAAATTCCCTTTTACTCTTTGAACAGTTTTGACTTCAATTCTATGGTCTCAATAGACTACAAACTTCAAAAAGACTTCCAGTTTCACAGCATAAGCTTAGTTCTGCTTTGACTAGATTCATTTTTACCCAAAAGCAGTGGAGAAGAGCATTCCATAGTGCAGAGCCACCATGTGCTAGAATCAGGCAAATGAGGATACACAGGTGTTAATGGTAAGCAGCTGCTGCAATTGATATTAGAACTAAAGTAACAGGAAATGGAGTGAACTTAAAGAAAGATGGAAAGTCAGGTTCCACATACAAAAGATAGGGATAGCTGAAAAAAACCCCTTGGAGAACAAATATGGAAATTGCTTCAGAACAATACAGAAGGGAGCCCTGTACGCCACAAAGAGCAACCCTCCCTGCAGATCCCACAAAGAGCATGGCTTCTAAAAATGAAAGAAAGAAAGAAAGAAAGAAAGAAAGAAAGAAAGAAAGAAAGAAGAAAGAAAACAACCATTCATTCAGGGGCCTGGGGAGATGGCTCAGCAGTTAAAGGTACTTGCTTGCAAAGCCAACTGACTCAGGTTCAGTTCCTCATGACCTGTGTAGAGCCAGATGTACAAAGAGGCACATACATCTGGAGTTTGTTTGCAGTGGCAAGAGGCTCTGGAGTCACTATTTTCTCTCTTTTCCCCTCCCCTGCTTTTTGCTTGCAAAAACAATTTAAAAAGAAGTACAAAAAGAATGACCACTTTATCTCCCTTGTTGCCTTCATACTCTGGTTTTTGACCCAAGACAAAGAAGGAAGGCACTAACATGTTTGTGGGTGACAGAGCAATTTCATCTTTTTTTTTTGTTTGTTTTTCAAGGTAGGGTCTCACTCTAGCTCAGGCTGACCTGGAATTCATTATGTAGTCTCAGGGTGGCCTTGAACTCACAGCGATCCTCCTACCTCTGCCTCCTGAGAGTACTGGGTTTAAAGGCGTGCTACACCATGCTTAGCTTCCATAATAATTTCTTTGTCATGGTAAGTTCTAGTGGCTGAGCAAGAAAGGCTTCCAAAGTCACCTGACACTATGGAACGTCACCTAGGAGTTTTGCTGACCAGCAGCAGGCACGGGATGCCCACCACCTGGGCTCTGGACCAGGTACCTGGGCTATGCCTATGAGGCCTGAGGTTCCAACCTTGGGTTCACCACTGCAGAACTGAATCATATGGGACCATTCTGAAAGGCCATGTCTCTGTATCTGTGTCTGTAAACTCAAACAGAGAACAGCAGGCACAGCAAGCTTAAAATGCTTGTTGTGGAGATGGGTGTATATCGTGAGGAAAAGCTATGTGGACTGCACAGACACACATAAGCATCAGGCTCATGAGACAAAGAAGGAGAACAAACAGGCCAAACATCCCTAATTTAAAAACGTGAAATCCAAAGTGTCCCAAAATCAGAAACTTTCTGACCACTGACAAGTGGAAAATTCCACTCAGCAATTTCTATGATGGTTCCCTGTCAAACATAGAACCCATAGAAAATGTGTAAAATTATCTTCATGTATTCCTATTGAAGGTACTTAAGAAACAGTAAGTGAAAAAAAAAATGGTGCTTAGACTTGAGTTCCATCCCTAAGATATCTTATTATGTATATTTAAAAATCTGAAGGATTCTCATTCAAAAGATTCAACATCTGAAGAATTCTAGTTTTAAGCACTTTGGATGGAGGAGGGGCAAAAATAAATTGGTGGCGCCATTCTGTTCTTTCTCTCAGCTTTCTGCATTAAGGGTACTGCATCAGCTGGTACTGTGATTGAGATGCACATATCCTCTTCCCAGCTCAGATAGGAAGGACTGATGACACAGCCACAATTATGGCAGAGACAAACTTGGAATATAAGCAGGCCTTTGTCAGAGCTACCAGAAGGCCTTAATTTTGTAAGAAAGGAAATAAATCTTAAAAATACAAAGGAAAGCCAAGACTGCATGGACTGCTAATCAAATGCTGATGAGAGAAAGAGCTGAGATGCGTATGTGCAGGCAGGCTGTGTTCCTCTGCCTGAGCCTTATGGTGGGAGCCCAATTCTGAGTCAGTCACAGGCTAGGTTGGCCTGAACACCAGAACACATTATCTAGAGAGAGGTCAGGAAGAAAGAACTGGAGTAAATTCATCCCAGGATGGTGTTGCATTCATAATATATTCAGTGGTATATAACTCTTATCAAAATCAGTGGTTTGGGTGATAGGAGCAAGTACTAGGGAAAAATGGTAATATGTAAAATAAAAATCCTGTAACATGTTTTAGAAACTGCCAATCAAGTGAAAATTATGAATATAAACAGAAAAGAAATAAAAGGAAGAAAGATAAGGAAGGCGGGCCACACAACAAAAACAAAAGAATAAACAACAACTATAAAACTCCCTTAAAATAAAAACATCTTTAACATTCCTGCTAATATTTTGGCTAATAAAATTCAAGTGTTTTAGTGCACAAGTAATTGTTCAAGCTTCCAATTGCAGTTGGATGGGTGTGAAACACTACAAAAGCTACATTTCTGAGTTTAAATGATTCTGGCACAACATATCACTTTTTCTGTACATGAATATACATGATGAATAGTGTTTTATTATGTTTTTAATATTTTATGAATTTATTTACAAGGAGAGAGAAAAAGACAGAGAGAGAAACAAAAAAATGGCCATGCCAGGGCCTCCTGCCACTGCAAATAAACCTCAGATGCATGCACCACTGTGTGCATCAGGCTTTACATGGGTACTGGGGTATTGTATCCCGGGTCACTAGGCTTTGAAGGTATGTGTTAAGTACTGAGCAATCTCTCCACATTTTACATATTTTATAGTCCTTAAAATCCCATCACACTTTTCATCCGTCACCATTCTTGGGGACCTGCAGCATCTGGAAGTCATTGAAAGTGGAGAGAGGCCAGACTTGGGGGCGGCTGGCCTTCCTGTAAACTCCTTACAGCTGGTGGTCCATGTGGAGTCAGAGAGTCTATGTATGTTTTCCACTTACCTTCCTGATGCTTTGGGCCTCTGGATGGCACACTATCCCAGGAAGTCTGTGCAAATTTTTTGGCTCAGATAAAATGACACCTCTAAGTACGTTATCAACAGGATTTCAGATTCTTTGGGACAAAAAGGAATCTATGGCAAGAATCATTGTATCACTTTTCCATTTCACAAATGACTATAGTTCTTTCAAAGTACTCTATACTCTATTTTGAGGGTTATTTTCCACCCATAACAAATTCCCATACACTTTTGTACATGTTTATTTATTTATTTATTTATTTTTGTATATATTTTTTTCAAGTTAGAGTCTTGCTCTAGCCCGGTCTGATGTGGCACTCACTCTGTAGTCCTAGGCTGGGCTGAAAATCACAATGATTTTCCTACCTTTTCCACTCAAGTTCTGTGATTAAAGGTGTTTGCCACCACATCCAGCTCATCTTTATTTTTATATTTATTTATTCAGGCTTTTTGAGATGGTGTCTTGCTATGTAGCTCAAGTATCCTAGAACTTGCTATGTAGCCCAGGCTGGCCTCATACTCATTGTAGCCTCTTGCTTCAGTCTCCCAAGAATTACAGGCATATACCACCATGCCTGGGTCATTTTAATAAACCCTTTAAATATGCATCCCTGCTATGAAAAGTAGAGTCCAGTGGAACTGCTTCACTTGGAATAGTGAACATCATGGTCACTGGATACGGATTCTCAGAACCATGGTGTCACATACCTGGAGGCTTCTGTGAGTGAGTGCTGATTCCAAGGCATAGATTCAGCTTCAAATTCCATCACTTTTCTGCACCAAATAAGTTCTTCTTATCCCAAACTTCCCATGGTAGTGCTTAAGTTGTTATATGGTCATGGCAAAATTCCTTCATGATATTTTTTTTTGACAGTTACATTTCTGTTGTCTGCTTGATCCAACCAGGAATCAAGAGACATGCCTGCTAGGGCACCTCTGTGAGGAAATTTCCAGAAAGAATGAACTGAGGGAGAAAGACCTGCTGAGGGCATCCAACCTCAAGGACTGAGCAGCTACCAGATTCTCAACTCTCCAGGCTGTAAACAGGCATTGTTGGACTGTCCAGCCCATATTGTATAAGCTAATCTAAAAAAAAAAAAATCCCCTTTATAATATAGATTCATTCTACCTGTTCTTTTCCTTGAGTGAACCCTGACTAAGACATTCCCTAGAGGTTCTGATTCATTGTTGTCCTATGTTGGAAGGTTTTGACATTAAAAGGTGTTGCATAAGCTCCCTATCTCTGTGCAACTATCAATTTATTACAGTGCAGTTAAGACTTATTTGTGTCATGGATAATCAGCAAGTTCAAAAGGTACTTCTTTTTTAATGGTACAAATTTAAAATTTTACATAGAAGTTAAAATGTGAAATGTTTCAGAGAAAATGTAATCTTTACCTTCGAAGACATAGGGTATTTTGCAAACAAATTGGAAAACAGAAAATCAAAGTAAAAACACTGATGACTCTGGGTAAGATGGCTGCATAGGAGTCACACCAACCCAGTCTAGGGAGGGATTTCAGCAAAGCCATAGCAAAATATACTTTTCTTCTGAAAAGTGAAGATGTATAGGTCTTTATTGGCCATAGTGGAGAAACAGAAGAGAATAAAATTTATCAGAAAGGAGGAAATCAGCCAGAATCCCACTGAGGAGCTTACAGACCCAGACCCGGACCCAATCCGTGTGCATCTGTGTGCATCTGCGCACCCGCCCTGTGCCCAGCTGCAGGAGCAGAGACCAAATAAGGGATTTTCCAACCTCTTCAGTCTCCTTAAAAGTCAAGAAACCTGAAGGGGAGACAGCAGAAGAGCTGCTGAATAGGACACAGGCAGGACCAGCTGAACAGTCCCAGTACAACTTCAGGCTTCCTGCACTCTCCCATCTCCCAATGGACAGCACTGCAACCCTCCAGTGACCATATTCAGCTCCCAGAAGTAGGGCATCCAGTACAGCTGATCAGAACACCAGATTCACAGCACAACATGAAGGGATCAAGGTGGGCACTCAGCATTGGTGAGAGTTGAAGCCAATCCAAAAGGTAAAGAGGTTGACTGACAAAAAAGCAGGTACATAGGCCTGTACTGGAAGTGCTAATCTCTTTTTCTGTGTCAGGGCAGGTTATGAGTTACTATACCATTCTCAATTAAGCTGTATTTGGGGGACTATTCTTGCTTTTGATGCTTTCAGATTGATAGGGCCTTTGTCTTTTTCTTCTGTTATTATTGGGGGCAGGGTCTGATTCAGATCCAGGTTGACCTGGAACCCATTTGAGAGAAGAGATCTCAAATTCCAAGCTGACAGGATTAAGGGTATAGAACAACATACACCCACAGGGATTTTGGCTTTAAAAGGTATTTGTTTCAACCCCCACGCTTGCATACTCTGTACTGGTTTTTATTTAATGCGTATATTGCTCAGTTGAATTTTAGAATTTTCCAGTAAGTTGCTCCTACCCAGCCCAGTAGGATACCTGAATAGCAGCCAAACTCAACACCTAAGATTACTTCTGTGGTTGGATTGGTGTACAAGAGCTATACTTGGCACCTTAAACTCCTACTCTGAAGGTACAAGAAGTTGTATTTCCAAATCAAAAAGCACCCGAGATTATTAGAAAACCCAAGCCTCAAATCAACTCAAGATGCAAAAATCTCAACATTATAATACACAAAACACAAAGAATCAAGACAATACAATCCCATCACAAAATATAAATCCATCAGAAATGGCCCCTAATGAGACTGTTTTAGATGAAATGCCTGACAAAGATTAAAAAAAAAAAGATTTTATCTATTCTCAAAGAATCAAAGAAGAAATCAAAGGAATCAAAAAGGAAACAAAGGAAATAAGAAAACAAAGGAATTAAAGAGGAAAACAAACTGCTGAAGGAATTCCAAGAGAACACAGGAAACCAGCTGAATGAAATAAGGAGGTCATTACAACACATGAATAGAAATAGAAAAACTGAAGAAAAACCAGGCAGAAATTCTAGCACTGAAAAACACAGTCAGTCAAAGAAAACAAAACAAAACAACAACAACAACAACAACAAAAATACTGTGTGGAAAGTCTCACCAGTAGAATGGAAAAAGGAGAGAATAGAATATCTAAACTAGAAGGTCAGCTGGCAGATCTAGTACAGTCCAACAAAGAGAAAGACAAACTAATAGGAAGGTATGAATGGGAATTTCAAGATATCTGGAACACTATGAAGAGATCAAATGTAAGAATTCAGGGTATAGTAGAAGGAGAAGAATTTCAATCCAGAGGCTTAGTAGGCATTTTCAACATAATTGTAGATGAAAATTTTCCACGAGTTGGAAAAGAAATGCCAATGCAGATACAAGAAGCTTTTAGAACACCAAACAGACAAAACCTGGGAAGAACCTCTCCTCAACATGTTATAGTAAAGCTACTAAACATGCAAACCAAAGAAAATATGTTGAAAGAACTTAGAGAGAAAAGCCAAGTCACATATAAAGGCAAGCCCATCAGAATTACTGCAGATTACTCAACACAAACTTTAAAAGCCAGAAGGGCGTGGAGTGATATATTCCAAGTTATCAAAGATAACAACTGTCAATCAAGATTACTTCATCCTGCAAAACTATCTGTCCAAATTGAAGGAGAAATAAGGACATTCCACAACAAAAACAGGCTAAAGGCATTTATGACAACTAAGCCAAATCTACAGAAAATACTTGAAGGAAACCTTCACACTGAAGAGAAAGCAAAGTACACACATGAGGAAACAGGGAAAAACAAGCTATACTCAAATAACAGTTAAAACAAGAGAGTAAAGGGAAAACCGGAATCACCACAAAACAAGAAGGATGGTGAAAATAAACACATGTTTTCAATGATAACTCTTAATATCAATGGCCTCAATGCCCCAACCAAAAGACACAGGCTTGTAGACTGGATTAAGAGGCAGAATCCTGCTATTTGTTGCCTCCAGGAAACTCATCTCTCAATAAAAGATAGTCATTGTCTTAGGGTGAAAGGATGGAAAATGGTATTTGAAGCAAATGGGCCTAGGAAACAAGCAGGAGTTGCTATCTGACTGGATAGACTTCAAACCAACATTAAGGTCACTTTATACTGATTAAGGGAACACTCCAACAGGAGGACATTACAATCCTAAATATATATGCACCTAACATGGGTGCTTCCAATTTCATAAAATAAACACTTAAGGTCACAGATAACACCAAACATAATTGTAGTGGGTGACTTCAATACTCCACTTTCATCAATTGACAGGCCATCTCAGAAAAAAAATAAATAAATAAACAGAAAGGCATCTGGATTAAAATGATGTCATGGAACAAATAGACCTAACAGAACATTCCACCCAAATGCTGCAGAATATACATTTTTTCTCAGCAGCACAGGGAACATTCTCTAAAATAGACCATACATTAGGACACAAAGCAAATCTTAACAAATACAGTAAAATTGAAATAATCCCTTTTACTCTATCTGACCACAATGGGATTAAACTACAAATCAGCAACAAGAAAAATTACAGAGCATTCATGGAGACTAAAAATTACCCTATTAAATGATGAATGGGTCACTGAATTAATGATTTCCTTGTTTCAAGTGACCTACCAAAATGAAATCAAGATGAGATAAACCATTTAAATAGGCCTATAACAAGTATGGAGATTCAAACACTTATAAGAAGTCTACCAACTAAAAAAAGTCCAGGCCCAGATGTAGTAACTAGAGAATTTTACCAGAATTTCATGGAAGAACTAACAGCACTGCTCAAACTTTTCCATAAAGTAGAAAAGGAAGGAATATTACCGAACTACCTCTGCAAAGCCAGCATCACCCTGATACCAAAACCAGACAAAGACAGAACAAAAAAGAAAATTACAGAACAATCTCCCTCATGAACATAGATGTAAAAATTCTAAACAAAATATTGGCAAATAGAATACAAGAATATATCAGAAAGATTATTCACCCTGACCAAGTAGGCTTTATCTCAGAGATGCAGGGATGACTCAACATATGCAAATCAATAAATGTAATATACTATATAAATGGACTGAAGGGCAAAAATCACATGATCATCTCAATAGATGCAGAAAAGGCATTTGACAAAATCTAACACCCCTTCATGGTAAAAGTCCTACAGAAATAGGAATAGAAGGAACGCATCTCAGCATAATAAAAGTTATGTTTGACAAACCTAGAGCCAATATAATACTAAATGGGGAAGAACTTATAGCTTTTCCACTAAATTGAGGAACAAGACAAGGGTTCCACGGTCCCCAGTTTTACTTAGTATAGTACTAGAAGTCCTAGCTATAGCATTAAGGCAAGAGACACCCATAAAAGGGATACAAATTGGAAAGGAAGAAATCAAATTATCCTTATCTGCATATGATATGATTCTATACATAAAGGACACTAAATTTTAGCAAAATATTAGACCTGATAAATGCTTTTATCAACATAGCAGGATACAAAATAAACACACAGAAATCAGTAGCTTTTCTATATACTAACAACAAACATGCAGAGGATGAAATCAGGGAATTTCTCCCATTCACAATTGCCTCCAAAAAAAAGTACCTTGGAGTAAACCTAACCAAGGATTGAAGGATCTCTACAATGAGAATTTTAAAACACTCAAGTGAGAAATTGCAAAAGACGCTAGGAAATAGAAAGATACCCCATGTTCTTGGATTGGAAGAATCAATATTGTGAAAATGTCAATCTTACCAAAAGTAATGTACACATTTAATGCAATTCTCATTAATATTCCAATGGCATTCTTCACAGAAATAGAAGAAATAATCCTAAAATTCATTTGGAAGCACAAAAAAACCCTCAAATAGTCAAAAAATTATTCAGCAACAAAAATAAGGCTGGTAGTATCACCATACACAATTTTAAGCTATATTACAAAGCCATAGTAACACAAACTGTATGGTACTGGCACAAAGACATGTAGATCAATCGGACAGAATAGAGGACCAAGATGTTAATTCAGGCAGCTACATCCATCTTATTTTTGGCAAAAATGTCAAAAATATTCACTGGAGAAAAGATGGCCTCTTCAACAAGTGGTGTTGGGAAAACTAGATATCTATATGTAGAAGGATGAAAATATATACTTGTCTTTCTCTATGCACAAGAATCAAGTCAAAATGGATCAGTGACCTTAATACCAGACCTTAAACTCTGAAATTTCTAGAGGAAAAGGTAGGGAAAACCCTTCAACATATTAGCATAAGCAATGACTTTCTGAATCTAACCCCAATTGCTCAGGAAATAGAACCACTAATCAACCACTGGGATCTCATGGAAGTACAAAGCTTTTGTACAGCAAAGGACATTGTGAATAGAGCAATGAGACAACCTACAGAATGGGAGAAAATGTTTTCCAGCTATACATCTGACAGAGAATTAATATCCAGAATATCCAAATAGCTCAAAAAACAAAACAAGAAATCAAACAAGTCAATTAAAAAATGGGCTATGGAACTAAGTAGAGAGTTCTCAAAGGAAAAAATACAGATGATGTATAAGCATCTAAAAAGTGTTCTACATCCTTAGCCATCAGGGAAATGCAAATTAAAATTACTTTTGAGATTCCATCTCACTCCTGTCAGAATGGTTACCATCAAGAAAACAAATGATAATAAATGTTGGCAAGCATGCGTTTAAGGAGAATGCTTCTACACTGTTGGTGGGAATGTAGTCTGGTACAGCCATTGTGGAAATTAGTGAGTATGTTCTTCAGACAGCTAAAACTAGAGTTATAATATGACCCAGCTATACCACTCCTAGGAATATATCATAATGATTCTTCTCACTACCTTAGAGATACTTGCACAACCATGTTTAGTGCCATTCTATTCACAATAGCTAGAAATGGAACCACCCTAGATGTCCCTCAACAGGTTAATGGATAATAAAGATGTACATTTACACAATGGAGTTCTATTCAGCAGTAAAGAAAAGTGAAATTATGAAATTTGAAGCGGAATGGATGGATTTGGAAAGGATTATCCTAAGTGAGGTAACCCAGACCCAGAAAGCCAATCATCAGATTTTCTCTCATATGTGGATTCTATCTATAAATGTTTAGACTTGTGTGTGAACTGGAACCAAAAATCTGTAGCAGAGGCTAGTAAGGTAGAAAAAGGCTATAAGGGAGGGAGGTGAGGGAATGACTTTAGGGAATGCTATTGCATATATGTAAGTAGAAGAACAGATTACAGGGAGTGGAATGGTATAAGTGAGGCCAGGGGAAGGGATTGAGTAAGAGAAGAGTGGGCAGGGGTTGGTCAATCAAAATTCAAGGTATTCTGTATAAGACACATGAAAGCCTACTTTTTTGGATAATGGCACACCCAGAAGCCATAGATTGTTACTAGAAAATTTTCAGTGCCAGGGATGGAATACTTTCCAGTGAGTTGTTGGCCAGGGAGGTCCCTGTTGCCTCTAAAACATTATAGGCTATTGCCAAGACCCTTGTTTTCCCATGAGTAACAGATGGTAAGACCCTATTGCTGAAGACTTTACATGTCTGGGTGGCAAGGTCACTGAGAAACCAAGCTGGTGCTGAGCTGAAAACTTCCTCCCTATAGACCAGCCGACTGAAAGCTGGAAAAAGTTGCACTGCATGTAGCCCTATGTGAGACAGAAGTCATCAGCAGTGAAAACAATGGACAGTGGAAGCCTCAAGTTTTTCCAGACAGGCCAAATGACTAAACAGGTGTAATAGCAGCGTGTCTGGTCCAGGGGAAATCAGCTGCTCCCTAATTGGATTGGAGGCCCACTCTATAGGAGGGATGCATGGCTAGTACGGAAAACCTAACCAAAAGCCTATAGCAGCAGGGGAGGTCATGAGCCTGTTCTTGTCTGGCTAAACGCATATATTATTCTCACCAAACTGCCCTGGAAGCACTATACTTAATGTTCATATTCATGTATTAATGCTACTCTCACTTTTGATTAGAGAAGCTTCACTTTTCAGATGGCAACGACTACTGTGATGACCCAAAAGGCAACATAGTTCTGAGAAGTGACAGAGGAGTGTCCAGCACTGAAGCATGTCTATCACACCCTCCAAGGCTCAAGATCTATTGTGAAAGAGGTGGTGGAAAGAATGTAAGAGCCCCCCAAAAAAGGGTGCCATTCCTTACAATGCAACTTTCCAGGTAGTTGATATCCATGACCTCACAGTGCCTAGCAATACCTTCAAAAGACCCTCATAATAGAAGAAAAAGATGATGACATCAAAATAAAAGAGAGACTGATGGAGAGAGGAAGGGGATACGATGGAGAGTGGAGTTGTGAAGGAGAAAGTGGGGGAGGGGAAAGAATTATTATGGTTTATTGTCTGTAAATATAGAAGTTGTCAATAAGAAAATTAAAAAAGAACACTGATGAGTTAAAGTATATTAAAATTAAAAGAATCTGTTCTTCAACAGGCCCTGAAAACAAGTGTAAATCCCCTTGTCCACAGGACGTTCATATTCTTGAGAGCAAGAAACAGACCAATATGTAAATACAAGTCAATAGCTCTGACCACAGAAAGTGCCTGCGGAGATGGCTCAGCGACATAGCTCTTCTCATGCAAGCATGGGTACCTAAGTTTAGATTCCCAGAAACTACATCAAAACCTAAGGTAGTGGTGACATCTGTAATCCAGGATACCTACAGCAAGAAGGGATGTGGAAACAGGAGAGTGTCCCAGAAGCTTACCAACTGGATAGCTTAGTGAGTGTCGTTGTAAACAGTAATGAGAGCAAAAGATCCTGCCTCAGGTCATGGTGGGAGGCAAGGACTGACTGACAGAAGTTATCCTCTGACCTCCACATGGGCACTGTGGCATATACACGCTTGTGAACATGGGCCCATTCACACACATGATATATATACACACACATTAAAAAAAGAAGAAAGGAGCCTGTGCTTTGTAGAATATACCATAGGATAGTAGAGAACATGGGAAAAGATCAGCTCAGGCAGATTAAACATCACCCTTCTCTTACAGTCACCTCTCAGCTTATTTCAAATGAGTCAATCAATCTGGGGATCCAGGCTTATTCCGAATGTTGACATTGAATCAGAAAACTTTCTCTGCTGTTTCTATTTGATAATCTTATCATTGTAGCTAGAGCAGCTACATAAATGTTTGTCTTTTTAAAATATTTTCTTTTTATTATTTATTATTTATTTGAGAGGGAAAGAGGAAGAGAGAGTTAGGGAATGGTCGTGCCAGGGCCTCCAGCCACTGCAAAAGAACTCCAGACGTGTGCGCCCCCTTGTGCATCTGGCTAACATGGGTCCTGAGGAATCGAACCTGGGTCCTTTAGCCTTGTAGCCAAATGCCTTAACTGCTAAACCATCCCTCCAGTCCATGTTTGTCTTTTTAGATTATTCCCTTTCCTTTCCTGATTCAAATTCTTAGTTTGCTTGCAAAGTCTCTAAGTTAATGTGAACAAAAAAAATTTGGTGGTAATCACTCCCCACCTCCGAATATCCTAGAACTCACTATGTAGCCCAGGCTGACCTCAAACTCATGGCCATGCTTTTGCCTCAGCTTTCCCAGTTGGGAATTACATGCACGCACCACCATGCTCTCACTTACTTTATCCTCAGTTAGTGTTTATGTAGAGATGGAATCACTTCATGTGTATCCTTTTGAATCTGGTCCCATGATGTTTGTAACATTGACCTAACTTACATATTTTATATTTGCTGTATGAGCATTTCATTCCATCATTGGACCCTTGTTGTAAATCAATTCTAGTATCAATGCCTAGGTGAGTTTCCCCATGTTCTTGGTGGTATTCAAAGTGCTGTGAGAAAATGATATGATAATATTTGTACATATCATAAATGCCTAAAAATAAGTTGTGTCAGGAAATATATACTGCTTAGATGTGCATGTTGTACCCATTTTTAAAGTATTTTATTTTATTTATTTATTAGCGAGAGAGTGAATGCCAGGGCCTCTAGCTATTGCAAACATACTCCAGACACATGCCACCTTGTGCGTCTGGCTTATATGGATACTGGGGAGTTGCATCTGGGTCCTTAGGCTTCACAGGCAAACACCTTAACCGCTAAGCCACCTCTCCAGACCAGTGTTGTACCCACTTACATTGAAAGCCTGTGAGAGCTGCCAGCATCCACCTCCTCATGTGCCCCTGGTACCTCTGCTTTGCTTCGTTCTGACCGTTCTGATAGCTGATGAGTGATAGAGTGATGTCTCATTTTGTTTGGGTCTGTACCTTCCTGGAAATGAATGGCATTAGCTGGCTTGTTACAAGTTTATCAGCATGCTGGGTAATTTCTTTAATAAAGTGTTGGTTCAAGTCTTTCATCCCTTTTCCCTGATGGGCTGCCCATCTTCACCTTTATAGCTGTTCTAGTTATGCCGTTCACCCTTGCTCCACAGACCATCTTCTCACTCAGTAGTCTTTTAATAAACTAACAAAGAAGGCCCTGTTATTACAGAGTGTTTTCATTTGTGTATAAGAAATTATTTCCTCCCTTGAAAATGGTAGAAATATCTCCTATGCCACACTGTAGAAACTCTTATTTTACAATTATTTCTCGGAGGAATCTTCATTCCTTGCCTCCTTTCTTCTTTCCCTCCCTCTCTCTCCCTCCGTTCCTCCCTCCTCCCTTCCTTCCTTCCTTCCTTCCTTCCTTCCTTCCTTCCTTCTTCCTTCCTTCCTTCCCTCCTTCCTTCCTTCCACATGTAGGCACTCATATCTTGAATGTAAGAAGACAGAATCCTGTAGAGGAATGCCTGCTTTGGACCCATACCCTACATGCCCACTGGTGGTTCCTCTCATGCTCCTGCCCAGTTGCTATTGGGACACATTTGGAAAACTGGAGCAGAGCTGTATGAAGAAGTAGTGAGTACTCAGTGTTTCCCAAAAAGAGCAGTGGAATAAGCTCCCTTAGAAGTGGAAAAATCCAGTCAGCATATCACCAAGATAATCGCTAGGCAACCAGAATCACATCAACGTAAAGTAAAGCATGTCTTAGGATGGAAAAGCTGAAAGCTTTGCTTATCAGAATTGAACAGCCCTTGCAGGTGTGCCTATAACTCATGAAAAAAATATGCTTTTCAAAACAATACAACTATGTAGACATGCATGTATTTCTCTCTGTGTATTCACACACATATATGTCTATATACACATACACATACACACATATTCAGCATACAAATATTTTTGTATGCATATATATGATGTACATAAACATAATGTATATACACACACATATATATATATATATATACACACACACACACACATACATGCATACACACACATAGACATCTGCCCACACACACATTCATACATGCAGATATACACACATTGTAGCCACAGGGTGGCCTCGAACTCTGTGATCCTCTTACCTCTACCTTCTGGGATTAAAGGTGTGCCACCATGCCCAGATATCTCTCTTTCTCTCTCTTTGGCTGCATTAAAGAGCTAACAGGAGATCACATTAAGAGCTTTCCTATTTCAATGTTCCTGTCCACACTATGTCTGAGTCTAAGGGTATTTATTTTATTCTCCTGAGGGTGTGTGTGTGTGTTTAGCACTGAGGATAAAATCCAAGGTCTTTGTGCAAGTTAGGCAAATTCTTTGCCACTGAGCTACATGCCCAGCCCTGTTTTCACATTTTATTTTAAGATAGGTTCTCACAAAATTGCCCAGACTTGGTTAAACTTACTGTGGACCAGGTGGACCATGAACTTGTGATCTTACTGCCTCAACCTCCTGAATAGCTGGGGTGACAGGCCTGCTCCACTATACCCAACCATAAGTAGATACTGAGGTTAGGAAATCATATGGATTTCAAGGAAATCATCTGGGAAGTACCTGTTGGGGAATGAGGAAGTGATGAAGGCTGTGTCAAGTAGAAAGTCACAGCTGTGGGTCACAACAGTTTAAGTCTTATCTGCAATTTCGGAATCCAAGTGGCACGTGTATCTCAGAGCTTCTTTGTCCTAGGATCACAGTGCTGGAGCCTCTGACCACAGTATCTGGTAGCCATCAGGAAGGATTCTGGGGGATAATTGGTCCTTCAACACTTCGTGCCATGAAGAGAACCAATGTGGAACACCAGAGGGAATGCTCTTGCTGAAGGTCTGGCTGCCCCACTGCAGCAATGCAGGCTGGTGGGACATGGGCTGTACCATAGCTTCTGTTGGTGCCAGAGACTGCAGAAAGTTGGCCATGGATCTTCTAGGCCTCCCTGAGGGCCTATGGTGGCGGACCTGATCACAGGCTGCGTGTATGGCTGTCAGAGCGATTTCTATTGGCGAGTGCTCATGTGTCTAAGGAATTCCTGTGGGCAGCCTCCAGGAACATACTCCGGGTAATTTCTGCCACGAGACCTGAATATAAAACCTGAGAAACCCAGGGTCGCCCTGCAAACAGGGCAAGGGCACAAACAGTACTGCAGGACATTCTACACAACACACTGCTTCTCCACACACACAAAGGAAACCAAACTGTTTCTCCCCAAATATAAAAGTGGTTTTCAGTCAACATGCAAGTGATAGTAGCAATACCTGTGCACCTGAGTTCATCACAGTGCCACTCACAAGAGCCATCAACAGATAAAAGTATCACGACTATACACACACACACACACACACACACACACACACACACACAATGGAGTTTATTCAACTGTAAAGAAGAATGAAATCATGTCATTTGTAGGAAAATAGATGCAACTATTTATCTTTTTTAAGCAGAAGAAACCAGACTCAGAAATACAAGTGTAATGTTTTTTAAACAGAGAATAATGAGGGTAAATATAATCAAAGTACATACATGTGCAAAATGTCATCATAATTAATATATGCTAATGAAATAAACAATCTTTAGCTGTAAAACAAACAAGCAAATAGAGGACTCTTTCTTATCTCCTTTGTCTAATATCAGAGTAGGAATTCACAGTAGAGGTCTATTTACCCTCTTTTCCTGCCCAAAACCTGTGTATAATTTTTCAACGATGTCTGCTTATCAGCTCAGAGACACTGTGTTGGAGAGATCTTCCAGTAGACATTGTGCCCATAAACTCACCTGCCCATGGGTTTCCCACCAGGACTTCTTTTCTGTTGTTTTGTCAAGTTTCTAAAACTTAATGTTCTTTGTTAAAATGCCATTCAAGGGAGGCATTAGAACACACATGATGTGTACTACATGCAGCAATAAGCCCACTTGTTTTTTTTTTTTTTTTCTCTCTCTTGATGATCTGACTCTTGTTCCAATGGTCTATCTCAGTTGTGAGATAATCCGACTTTTCTTTATACCAACTGTATTAAAGTGAGAGACATAATATTTGAGTGAGGAAAAAAAGCTAATCCAACAAGTGAGGATCTCAGTGGAAGAAGAACCCACCAGCCAAGCACTGCTGGGAATTTTGCCCCTCAGTGTCATGGGAGGTAACAAACTGTTGATATTTTATGGTGACTCCTATGGCAGTTTGGAGTTTAGCCACACATAACTGAAATGCTGGCAAAATGAGTAGACAAATAATACATCTATGCTTTTTCTGATGTTTAAAACTCACCCTCTCTCATATGCATGGTCTCTTTTCAGTTTATGACAGGCAAGCTACTCCTTGCCCTCATCATCCTTTTGGCCTTTCACCTCATCCATAAGAGTGGGCGCACCGGAGCCTACAGCTACTGCAGACGAAGTCCATAGCATGCATCACCACATGCATCTGGCTTACGTGGGTTCTGAGGAGTCGAACCTGGCTGCTTAGCCTTCATAGGCAAGAGCCTTAACCACTAATCCATCTCCCCAGCCCAAGTTTCAGGGTTTTGACTGTTGTGGATTTGGATTTTGGAGTACAGAGCTCGACCTGTAATACTCTATTATCAGGGTGCTGTCTGTGAAGTGAGGTTGTCTATGCTATTCTCTCGTTATTAATGCTTTCCTTACTCCCAATATGATGTGTATTAGAACGATTCATGCTGAAAGGCAGACCTACCATGCCCTGCTCTCTGAAAAGCCATCCCTACCTTTTCTAACAGGAGGTTATCTTCTGTCCTCCAAGCTTCCCAAGGAACTGTGTGTCCATGATGTCTAAACACCTCCTTTTTGCGTTTTCATGCCTTCAGGCCTCTTGTCCTTAATTCACTTGTTCCTTCACTCCACACAAGCTTAGGAAGTATTTTCCACATGCCCGGGACTCCCCATTCAGGTACTTTCAATGCATGAAGAATTTAAACAAGAGACTTTTGTTGTAACTTCAAAATTTGTTACATTCACCAGAGATTGGCTTGGGAAACATTAGCATTCTGCACTGCTGCAGCTGGTACTCAAAGACATCCCTGCTGCCTCAAGGCTCCGGATGCTTTTGAGCCTCAGCAGGATTGTTCCCTGGGTTCTGTGAGCGCAGTAGCTCAGAGCACCTTTTCTTGCCCTACCTCTGCTCTTCAACATCCAGTTCAAATGCCACCTTCTGTGGAATGCCTTTATAAATGCTTCTTGTTGGGACTAAAACCTCTCTCCCATGTCCTCACCAGGAACTTCACTTGAAATTCTGGCCAGCTTGCACAGTGCTCACCCACTTCTGGCACTATGTGCCATGTCATTCATTTCTTCTTGAGTTCTGGTGCCTTAGAGAGGGGTGTGCCTCTCCACATTGCATTTGCCTCATTTTTTATGGGTAGGTAGATAGTTTTAGGGACATTCACCTATTCTTGCAGAGTAGGGGAGAGCTTCTGCCCCCTTGAAAGACTATTAACACTCAAAGATTTTAGATTTTGGCTGTTGTTTTTAATTTCAATGAGGCCATTCAGAGAAACTGAGCATCCCCAAGTCACTTCAATGCATTGTTTTTATGTGGCCTAGAGTAACTTTTGCTCATAATAATACTAAAGTTTTGGTCAGAAGCATTCCTGTCCACCAGTTATTCAAACATTTAAATAGATGTGTGTTCTCAAACTGAGCATGTGGGCTCTACCTCCTATGTGATCTTTAAAGTTTTCCAGTAAAAGCTGTCTGCTCAGCACAAGGCCCTGGATTGAGAATGACCTACGTGCAACCTCCCCCTCCCCACACTTCCGTCTTCTGGTCCTACTTACATACTTTTCACTATGTTGCAAGCTCATTACATCCAATTATCATTCCATCAACTTAACCAACAGAATGCAAGATAAATGATCTATAAGTAGGGCTGGGGAGATGGTTCAGTGGTTAAAAGGCACAGGCTTACAAAACATGCTGGCCTGGGTTCAGTTCCCCAGTATCCATGTAAAGCTTGATGCTGATGCACAAAGTGGCACATATATCTGGATTTTGCTTGCAGTGGCAAGAGGCTCTGGTATGCCCACACTTTCCCTTTCTCTCTCTCACCTCTCCTTTTGCAAATAAATAAAAATATTTTTTAAAAAATCCACAAAGATCTAAAACTGTAAGAATTGTAATAATCATATACTCTCTGGAAGGGCAAAAGTATAAAAGGCCACCCACACTAAATGTTGATGGGCAGCTGGGCTTTTGTGCACTGCCAGTAAGAATACAGAATGGTGCAGCTGCTTAGGGACAGATGTTGACTATTTCTCATAAAATTAAACATATATCTACCATACTGAAGGGGAAATAGGAAACAACATAGGTTCTTTTAGAAAGTTTCAGTTAGGAACAAAAGTCCATAAAAGAGAACCAGGAGATGCCAACCCATCTTGGCATGAATGAAACTCAGGAATGGAACTTGTGTCTGATCCAGATTCAGCTACAACAGCTACAGTGCCCTCCCCCTGCCCCACACTGCCCACAGTCTCACATACTACGTAGGTAGGCTGCCCTCTCGGGTCTGCCCTTCAAATCTACAAACCAATCAGGTCTCTCCCCCTTTACATAGCTAAATCTGATGGAAGAGTACATTTTCAATTAACTATGAAGACTATTCCCAGACTTCCTTCACATGCCCTCTGTGTTTCCTCCTCACTCTACCCTGTGCTGCTTGGACACACATGAGTCTAGCTTCTCCCCATCACTCAGCCTAGCTGGGTTGCAGGAGAGCAGAGCACCGTTTCCTGGTCCGACTAATTCTATGCTTGCTTATGCTTTATACTTTGGGGTAACTTCTCATTTTAATCACATGTATGATTTCCTTCTGGTCTCTGAATCTACCACATGTCTATTTATTTAATTTTATTTTCCTTATACTCTAGATCTACCACATGGGTGCTTCCTCTAAAATTTGGGCCTACTACTTGTATTATCTCCCTAACTGCTGAGTAACCATGGGTATAACTCTCGTTAATACCCATTTCTCACTTCCTGGCACTCTCTCCTATTCTTAAACCATTACCACTCTTAACTTTCTTCCATGGGGAAGCTCAGGGCAGATTCCCTACATAAACACCTAGGTTCTGTCTTCCATGTGTTTGTGGCTTCATTCCAGTCTTTTCTTAAAAACCACAATTTCTCTTAAATGAGACTTATTGTAGCAGTCAGCCTCAGGTTCTCTGAGATGAACTTCCAGACCAGGCACAGTTGTGGAGGAAGGGATTTATTGAAGCTTACAGATCCAGGGGAAGTTCCATAATGGCAGAAGAAGCTGGCCTGCCTTCACAGGCCCAAGCAGAGAGAGAGAGAGAAGCACAAGCCAAAAGCCAAAAGCCACACAGCACACTTCAGGAACTCCAACTAGGCACACTTTGCATATCTTTACATTGGAATCTGAAACCCACCAACACACCTTAATGGCACTGACTCCAGCCAGGTGGCTGCAGATGCAAGCTACAAACAAACAACTGAATATATTGGGGGCCATCTATTCTATTCAAACCACCATACTTATGAACTCTTTTTTTCCACATGAATGCATGTTTCCTACTTTCTACATGTTTATGACTTTGCTTTAGCCTCTTACCTAGATCCCAATTTGCTTTAAATAAATGCATTTAAATAAATTCCTCTCTAAATAAACTTAATAATTCATAATTTATTCTTCTTGAGTCTGTTTTTTTGACTTTTTGTCAAAAATAGGACATGAGCCAAAATTGGGGTTCATTAACTTAGGGAACCCATCCTGAACCCACAAATTCTGCATAAATATGACCCAACCATTCTTGTCTTTGGTATTTACTAAAGGGAAATGAAAACATTCACATAGCATTCTGCCCAAATATTTGTCATCTGTTTTATTTTTTTCATAATGACTCCAAACTGGAGATGATTTAAATGTCCATCAGCTGGTGAATGGCAAACGTATTCTTTCTCTGTACATTGGAATATTGCTTAGTAGAATAATTTAGAATAAAGCAACTGACAAATACAAAAATATACATGATTCTTTGTATGTGAAATTCTGGAAAATGAAAATCTAATCTATAGCAAGTGAAAGCTTTCTCTTTCTTTCTTTCTTTCTCTTTTTCTTTCTTTTTTTTTTTTTTTTTTGTTTGTTTGTTTCTGGTTGTTGGGTGGGAAGATGATTGACTGTCAGGTGGCCTGAGGAAATTTTTAAGGTGATGAAATAAACAATATCTTGATTGTGGAAGTGGGTGCATGGGGAATTGTTACTCTACCTTTACTAAATGCTGCCCTTAGGATTGGTGCCATACTGCATACAAGTGATACCTCAACAGAATTGACTGGAAAGAATATGCCCTAGGCAGTTGTTTTACAAACTTTGTGCTGAGTTATTTGTCACTTAATGGAGCTCTGGAGCACCCAGGATTTGGAGATAAACAAGAAGACTCATGTACCTCTTGGCATCTACTGGGTCTTCAGTTACCTTTATAAAAAGTTCTTTGAGGGATTTACTGTGCAGAACTTGAGCTGAGGATATCATTTACCCCATATCTGGCCAGGATAAGCTCCACATGAAAAGTCTGCCTGCCCCACAAACCTTTCTTTCTATTTATTATCTATGTCTTAATTCCCCACAGTGTGGTCTCAGATCTGGCAAGGGGCCTCCACTTGTGTCACGTCATGGCAGAAGGACATGCCATGAGGACATGTAGAGGGATCATGTGGTGAGACAAGAGGCCAGTGACACCTTCCCAGCATCCCACCCCTTCAAAGTCACAAACCACATGCAAACCCTAACACATGAGTTATTTTAAGGTTTAGTTTATTTTCAGCAGATGCTGTTCTTCTGTCACTGACTTTATTGTGACTTCCTGATCCATGTCGAGGCAGTCCACAGGCAGCACGGCCCCAAAGTCCTTAGAATCCTCCAGTAGGACATGACCTCCTTTCTCTAAGCCTCTGTGTTATTTTAGCTTGCTACCTGTTATATTGCCACATTGTCCTATTCTACCCTGACCCTTCATTCATTCAACTTATTTAGCATCTGATATCCCCAGGACTTGCCTTGGTCTCATGTTGAATAAGAATTCTTTCTCTCCAGCTTCCACAAGACTAACCTTCCAGGATTCCAGGTCCAGAGAGCTGGGGCACTGTAGCACAGTCTGTAAAATGAACTTCCAGAAAGAAACTTCACCTGTGTTCAAAGCTTTCAAGGCTGATAAGAAATTCAGTGATTGTGGAGAATTGGAACGTCCAAAGCCAAGTTATCTTGGGCTACCTTAGACCTCTAAGTGGCCACTTATTGTCCACTTCAGTATGTGCCCTAACATCATGTGACTATTACGTAAGTCCTTTGAAATGTGCAAAGAGACCTTATCTTCCACCATCTGAAAATCAAAGAACATCATCAGGTAGCATCTGAGGCTTACAGAAGAGATTTTTCCTGCTTGGCTATAACACTCTTCTTGATATTTCTACCAATGCATTTGACAAGTGTTTTGGTTTATGATTTTTCTTTGTTACTATTAGAAGTTCTTGAAACTGATGCATCCTTAGAACACTGAATTTGGAGAAACCTAAATCTGTGTCTTGGGCCATAGTTTCTCAGATTTGACTCTAGAATATCCTATCTTTTATTCACTTTGAGATGACAACTGTGTGTTTTACAGTATCAAGATGATGTCTATGTTCATTAAGGCAAATGATCTATAGTTTTTCCCCATTGTTGTGTATTTACCCAGTTTTGGAATCAGGAAAATACTGGCTTCATAGAATGAATTTTGTGAATTTCCTTCTCTTTCTATTTTGCAGAACAGTTTGAGGAGAGTTGATATTAGATCTTCCTTAAAAGCTTGATAAAATTCAGCAGTGAATCCTTCTGGTCCTTGGCTTTTCTTTGTGGAGAAAGTTAATTCCAGCTTTAATATCACTGCTTTTGTGGGTGATGTGTATTTATAAATTTATCCATTTCTTCTAGATTTTTTAGCTTTCTGGAATGTAAATTTTCAAAGTATTACTTAATAATGCTATGGATTTCATTGAGATTTGTTGTAGCATCTCTCTCTTTGTCTCTAATTTTGTTTCTTTTGGTCTTCATTCTCCTTTTTATTGGTGTGCCCAAGGATTTACCAATATTATTTACTTTCTCAAAAAAACAAACAACTCTTCATCTGATTAACTTATGTATTGCTTGTTTAGTGTCTGTTTCATTTATTTCTTTATTATTTCTGATCACCTACTGGGTTTGGCATTGTCTTCTTTTTCTTTCTAGAACACTAGGCTAGATTATTAGGTTGTTTATTTGAGATCTCTTTAACTTTTAATATGGGTAGAATAAATATTAACTTTCCTCTTAGGACTGCTTTGGATTTTCCTATATTATCATTTTTGTTTGTTACTGGGAATTTTTAAATTTCTTATCTAATTTCTTCAGTAACCAACTGTTCAATGTCAACAAGCCCAATTTTCCACAGAAAGTAATTCCTCTCCATGGTCCCTCCATGGGAAGGCAGCAGGACTTTTTTTTTTTTGGGGGGGTCTTTTTTTTTATTTTTTTTATTTTTTTTTTAATTTATTTATTAGTCAGTTCTGTATTCAGCAAATACAGTCAGTTTGGTACCATTATTAGGCTCATCCGTGACCTACCCCCTCCCCTTGGCCCCTCCTTGTTGAGGTATACGGGTCATGCATTGTGGAGTTAGCCCACAGTTATGGGTAAGCTAAATGTCTCTGCATATCATGACCCAACATGTGACTCTGACATTCTTTCCGCCCCCTCTTCCGCAAAATTTCCCTGAGCCATGTTGGGTTCATTTTTGGTCTGCTTCAGTGATGAGGTGTTGAGGGCCTCTGAGGCTCTGGCTCTCTGATTTGGTAGGAGTTGATTTTTCTCTATGCTGATCTCCTTCCCCCTTGTGCTGGTGTCCGGTTCATCAGGAAAACAGCACCCTTGCTTGTTTCTCCAAGTTTTCTTAGTTTCAGCTGGGGCCCTTTTGAGGTATGATGGGGTGGCTCTCTCCTTAGGGTCTACATCTATCTGAAAAAGAGAAGCAGATTCTCCAACGGAGAGTAAGTTAGCACCAGGACAAATGAGATAACCCTTACTTTTTTTTTTTTTTTTTATAGAGAATTTAATAGGTGTAGGCCCTCTTGTAGCCCACAATTGATAGTAGCTTGATACTGGAGAGTGGGCTTATGTTTGGATATGGTTCTGACTTGTTTCCCAGCTCCAGCTATGGGTCCCATACCAGTGAGGGGATCAGTTAGCCAAATTGAGAGCAGTTGGTTCCCCACCATGGCTGTGTGCCACCACTGCACTTGTGTGGGCATCACAATAAGTTATTTGCTGCTAAGTAGGTTAGACCATGCGTTGCTTCGATAGATATTGGTCAATTTCCCCCAGTCGCCCATGTAGCACCTTCTGGCACTAGACGCGCTGACTGTCTGGGGACTGACTCTCATCCAACTTCCAGCCATGCCATTCTAATTTGCATGTCAATCACATAAGGTATCTTCAGCAGTAGGGTCTTGCCACTAACCTTTGGTGGGTCATCAAGTACTCTGACAGAAATCTGTCTGTCTTTTAGGAAACCTTGTAGGTCTCACTGATCAAAAGCTCATTGTGGATGATAGCCCCATGCTGGTTCTGGGAGTTACAGGTCAGTGCCCACTAAGAAAATGAGGAAAAAGATAACTAATATACAAGAGTTAGAGATAAGAGAGAGAGAGAGACAGGGAGAGGGGAAGTGAGGGAGGGAAGATGTAGGAGATTAAGGTTAGTCTTAATCTTACCCTCTCCAGTGTCTTGTGGTTCAGGTGTTCCCTGTAAGGGCCTGGTGAAGGATCAGCCATTTGGTCTATCTTTTAGTAAGTAGAAGATTATGGTACCATTGCCGTTTGGGTCTAGATTTGTGTTTCCCACCCCTTTGATGCCCTCCCCTCCCTCCCCTTCCATCCTAGTGTCTAATCTAGGAGATGCTTGCTGGGTATGTAAGGTATCTTCGGTAGATTCAGGTTAGGTGCTGTAGATGAGTGAGACTATGTGGCGATTTTTTTTCTGTGATTGGGTAAGTTCACTGAGAATGATCTGTTCCAGGTTCAACCATTTTTCCTCAAATTTCATTGTGTCATTTTTTCTTACTGCTGTATAGAATTCCATTGTGTAGATATACCACATCTTAGTTATCCATTCTTCTAGTGATGGACATCTAGGTTGATTCCAGCTCTTAGCTATTACAAATTGAGCCGCTATAAACATGGTTGAGCAAATCTCTTTAGTCTGTGGTTTGAAGGTTTTAGGGTAGATGCCCAGTAAGGGAATAACTGGGTCTGTTGGTATCTCTATACTCAGCTTTTTCAGAAGTCTCCATATTGCTTTCCGAAGTGGTTGTACCATCCTACAATCCCACCAACAGTGGATGAGTGTTCCTACTTCTCCACATCCTCGCCAGCATTTGTTTTTATTTGATTTTTTGATGCTTGCTATCCTTATTGGGGTAAGGTGGAATCTCATAGTTGTTTTAATTTGCATTTCTCTGATGATTAGGGATGCTGAACATTTTCTTAAGTGTATGTTTGCCATTTCTATTTCTTCCTCTGTGAACTGCCTGTTCAGCTCTTTGCCCCATCTTGTGAGTGGGGTGTTTGACTTCTTACTGTTTAGATTTTTGAGTTCTTTGTAGATTCTAGAGATTAGTCCTCTATCAGTTGGATAACCCACAAATATTTTCTCCCATTCTGTGGGTAATCTATTGGCTTTGCTAATTGTATGCTTGTCTGTAAAGAAACTCCTCAGCTTCATGTGGTCCCATTGGTTGAGTGATGGTTTAAGTTCATGAGCTACTGGGGTTTTGTTCAGGAAGTCTTTTTCCATTCCTATATCATGGAATGTACTTCCTAAATTTTCTTCCAGTAGTATTCGAGTTTCTGGTCTTATATTGAGATCTTTGATCCATTTGGACTTGAGTGTAGTGCATGGTGAAATGTGTGGGTCAAGTTTTAGTTTCCTGCATATGGTTATCCAGTTTGTCCAGCACCATTTGTTGAAGATGCTGTCTTTTTTCCAGCGTATATTGTTTGGGCCTTTATCAAATATCAAGTAGCTATAGTTGCTTGACCCAAAGTCCGGGTCCTCAAGTCTATTCCATTGATCTATAGTTCTGTTTTTATGCCAGTACCATGCTGTTTTTATTACTATGGCTTTGTAATATAGCTTTAGATCAGGTATGGTGATGCCTCCAGAGGTATTTCTTTTGCTGAGGATATGTTTGGAAATTCGAGGCCTTCTGCCTTTCCATATGAAATTTGAGATCATTTTTTCTATCTCTGTGAAGAACACTGTGGGGATTTTAATTGGTATTGCATTAAATCTGTAAATTGCCTTTGGTAGGATTGTCATCTTCACAATGTTAATTCTGCCTATCCAGGAACATGGGAGGTCTTTCCATTTTCTCAAGTCCGCCTCAATTTCTTTTTTGAGTGTTTTTATGTTTTCATTGTATAGATCTTTCACTTCCTTGGTTAACGTTATTCCAAGGTATTTTATTTTTTTTGTCGCAATTGAAAATGGGACTATGTCCCTTATTTCTTTTTCTGTATCTTTGTCCTTTGCATAAAGGAAGGCTACTGATTTTTGTGCATTGATTTTGTATCCTGCTACTTTGCTATAGGAGTTAATCACCTTCAGGAGTTTTGGGATGGAGTCTCTCGGGTCTCTTACATATATAATCATGTCATCAGCGAATAAAGCTAACTTAACTTCCTCCTTTCCAAATTGTATCCCTTTTATTTCCTTCTCCTGTCTTATTGCTTGAGCTAGGACTTCCAGAACTATATTGAAAAGCAGAGGTGAGAGTGGACAGCCCTGTCTTGTTCCTGATCTTAATGGGAATTCCTCCAGTCTCTCTCCATTAAGTATTATTTGGGCCTTCGGAGCTTCGTATATTGCCTTTATTAGGTTAAGATATGAACCAACCATGCCAACTCTCTCCAATGTTTTGAACATGAAGTGGTGTTGAATCTTGTCAAAGGCCTTTTCTGCATCTATCGAAATGATCATGTGGTTTTTATGTTTATCCTTGTTTATGTGGTGTATTACATTGACAGATTTCCGTATGTTGAACCACCCCTGTGTTCCTGGAATGAATCCCACTTGGTCAAGGTGGATAATGCTTTTGATGTGTTGTTGGATTCGGTTTGCAAGGATTTTGTTTATGATCTTTGCATCTAAATTCATCAGGGAAATAGGCCGGTAGTTTTCTTTTCTTGTGGCATCTCTGCCTGGTTTTGGAATTAGGGTGATGCTTGCTTCATAAAAGGAGTTGGGTAGCTTTCCCTGTTCATCAATTGTGTGGCACAGTTTGAGGAAGATTGGTTTGAGTTCTTCCATGAAGGTTTGATAGAATTCAGCTGAGAAGCCATCTGGTCCTGGGCTCTTCTTTTTTGGGAGGTTTTTTATTACTTTTTCAATCTCCATGAGTGTGATGGGTTGATTGAGGTGATTAATCTGCTCTGTGTTTAGCTTTGGTAGATGGTATGCGTCCAAGAATTTATCCATCTCCTCCACATTATCCAGTTTTGTGGAGTAGAGGTTTTTGAAATAAGTCCTGATGATTCTCCCAATTTCACTTATGTCTGTTGTGATCTCTCCTTTTTCATTTTGAATTTTGTTAATTTGAAGCTTTACCTTTTTTTGCTTGATCAGATTGGCCAGGGGTTTGTCAATCTTGTTTATTTTTTCAAAGAACCAGCTCTTTGTTTTGTCAATTTTCTTAATTGTTTCCTTGGTTTCCAATTCATTGATTTCTGCTCTGATTTTAATTATTTCTTTCCTTCTGGAGCTCTTTGGGTTGGATTTTTCTTGTTTTTCCAGTGCCTTTAGGTGGATGGTTAGGTTATTGATTTGGGACCTTTCTGTCTTTTTTATGAAGGCATTGAGTGATATGAATTTTCCCCTGAGGACCGCCTTCATTGTGTCCCATAAGTTTTGATACGATGTGTTCTCATTGTCGTTCAATTCCAGAAATTTTGCAATTTCATTTTTTATTTCATCCACTATCCATTTATTGTTTAAAAGTGTGCTGTTCAGTTTCCAGATGCCTTTGGGATTCTTGGTGGGTCTTTTATTGTTGATTTCTAGCAATATAGCATTGTGATCTGATATCATGCAGGGAATTATGTCAATCTTCCTAAATATGTGGAGGCAGTCTTTGTGACCCAATATATGGTCTATTTTAGAGAATGTTCCATGGACTGCTGAGAAGAATGTGTAATCTGTGGATTTGGGATGGAATGTTCTGTAGATGTCCGTTAGGTCTAAGTGATCTATGGTTTTGTTGAGCTCTCTTACTTCCCTGTTGAGTTTCTGTTTGGATGATCTGTCTATTACTGATAATGGTGTATTGAAGTCCCCAGCTATGATGGTGTTTGTGGTTATTTCTGTTTTATTGTCAAGTAGGTTTTGTTTTATGAACTGTGGTGCCCCTGTGTTTGGTGCATACAGATTTATGATTGTGATATCCTCTTGATGGATCGTTCCCTTGATAAGTAGGAAGTGGCCTTCTTTGTCTTTTTTGATTATATTTGGTTTGAAGTCTATTTTATCCGATATTAATATAGCTACACCTGCTTGTTTCTTATTCCCGTTTGCTTGGAATACTGTTTTCCACCCTTTCACCCTGAGGAGATGTCTGTCTTTAATGGTGAGGTGGGTTTCTTGAAGGCAACAGATTGAGGGGTCTAATTTTTTGATCCATCCTGTTAGCTTGTGTCTCTTGATGGGTGAATTAGGCCATTAATATTTAGAGTAATGACTGTGAGATTTGATTTGATCCCTGCCATATTGTGATGGTAAATGTGGGTTGGAGTTTTCATGGACATTGAAGTTTTTTGTGACTACTCTGAGTTTGGTTGTTGTGATCTGCTTCTTGTAGGCAATTGTGTTTGATTATTTTTTTCTTCTCTGTGTAGGATTTCCTGAAATACTCTCTGTAGGTTTGGTTTTGTGTTCATATAATTGTAAAGCTGAGTTTTGTCATGGAAAGTTTTTCGTTCACCATCTATTATGAGGGATACTTTTGCTGGGTAGAGTAGTTTGGGTTGGAAGCCATACGTTCTTAGACTTTGGAGTGTTTCATTCCAGGCTCTTCTAGCTTTCAGGGTTTCCATTGAGAAGTCTGAAGTAATTCTGATGGGATTACCTCTGAAGGTGGTGTGCTGTTTTTCCCTAGCTGCTTTTAGGATTTTCTCTTTGGTGTCAATGTTTAGAGTCTTAATAATAATATGTCTTGGAGAGTTTCTCCTTTGGTCCAGTCTGTTTGGAGTTCTATTGGCTTCTTGTATCTTAATGGGCCTTTCTTTTAAGAGATTGGGGAAGTTTTCTTCAATTATTTTGTTAAATAAGTTCTCCATGCCTTTGGTCTGGATTTCTTCTCCTTCTGGTATTCCAATGATCCTGATATTGGGACGTTTAAGTGTATCCCACAATTCCCTCATGTTCTGTTCACAGGAGCTTTTAAACTTACTGAAATTTTTGAACTCTCTAACTGTTTCTTCCATCTTGTCTTCCAGATCAGAGTTTCTATCCTCCACTTGGCTGACTCTATTCTTGAGAGCTTCTAGTGAGTTTTGGGCTTGTTCAATTAAGTTTGCATTTTCTATTATTTTTCTATGTATAATTTCCATCCCTCTGTCAAGCTCCCTTTTCACATCATTTTCTGATTTTCTTGATGATTCTTGGAGTTCATCCTTGCATTTCTTTATGTCTTCATTTAGCATGGCCAGCTGATTTTTAAGGTCTTCTTTTTTTTCACTCTCCCTCAAATCTCTTAACTCTCTTTGAAATCCTTCCATTTTCTTATCTAATCCTTCCAATTTCTTATCTATTAGTTCTAGTTTAGTGATGGCAGCATCCACACGATTGTCTGCCCTTTGTTGCTTTCCTGCAAGTTCTACCAATAGGTTGGTTAGAGTTGCATTGCTCATAGCTTCAATGTGGTGTTCTGGTCCTATTTGTTCTTCTATGTTTTGGTTGGAAGTATTCATTGTGGGACTGGGTGATCTAATTGGATTTTCTTGCGTTTGATTATTCATGTTATTTCTTTTGCGCTGTGTTCTGCCCATGACAGTGTATGGGCAGATAAGTGGGTGTATCAGCCTGGGCTCAAGAACAATGGGAATCTTATGCAGCCTGGGGGCGTTGTCAAGAAGCCTGGGCTTTGGCTGTCACTTGCCAAAGCTGCCTATCTACTGCCTGGCAGGGGTGCCGAAGTTGCCTGAGTTCTCAAGCGGTAATGTGCCAAGGCTGCCTGCATTCGAACTAGGAGTGGCACTGAGGCACCAAGCACTGATGCCGCCCGAACTCTGGCTAGGCACGCTGGGAAACGGAAGCAGTCTGCGCTCCCCCGCCACAGGACAGTTTTGGACAGCAGCGCGGCAGACAGAGGGCGAGTGGACGAGAATGCGGAGCAGTCTAAGCTTCTGCACGCAGGGAATAATCTCACTTGCCAAAGCCGCCTATCTACTACCTGGTAGGGGCGTCAAGGTTGCTTGAGTTCTCAAGCGGTGTTGTGCCCCAGCTGCCTGCGTTCGAGCTAGGAGTGGCACTGAGGCACCAAGCACTGAAGCCGCCCAGACTTTGGCTGGGAACGCTGGGAATCGGAAGCAGTCTGCGCTCCCCCGCCACAGGACAATTGTGGACAGCCGCGGGGCAGACAGAGGGCGAGTGGCGAGAGTGCGGAGCAGTCTAAGCTTCCGCACGCAGGGAATAATCTCACTTGCCAAAGCCGCCTATCTACTACCTGGCAGGGGCACCAAAATTGCTTGAGTTCTCAAGCGGTAATGTGCCACATTTGCCTGCGTTCGAGCTAGGAGTGGCACTGAGGCACCAAGCACTGAAGCCGCCCAGACTTTGGCTGGGAACGCTGGGAACCGGAAGCAGTCTGCACTCCCCCGCCACGGGACAATGGCGGCCCGCCGGTGCGGCAGGCAGGTAGGGGGGGTACCTGAGCTGACGCAAGCGAGAGATACAGTCTGAGCTTATGGGACTGGGCACACTCAGTAGGTGGGCGAGTGGACAAGGGTGCGGAGCAGTCTAAGCTTCCGCGCGGAGGGAACGATCGGCGCGCGCCGTGCGGGCTCCGGAGCAGCAGCAGCGGCAGGGGTGGAGCTTTGAACACGGCGGTTATTTGGGGCGAGGGGTGCCTACCCGCCCGAAAGGGGACCAGCAATTCCCTGTTCCCCCACCTCTGTGCCCTCCCAGATTTCTCTCCCCTAAAAGCCACTATATACCCTTAATATCTTGCCTTTCTTTCCCCGGGATTTGCAGCGCAGCTAGGCGGTCGCCATCTTGGCCGGAAGTCCGCAGCAGGACATTTTTGATAGTACCCTCTGCAGTCCATGCTCCTTTGGGGACACTGTGTGGACTTACAACCTCTGAGACCATGAGCTAAATAATTTCTTTAAAAAGTTCCAAGTCCTAGGTATTTTGTTATTATAATGGAGAATGGTCTAATACCCCCTTCCAAATATTATTGTTCATTGACTCAATCAAAGCTATCATAAATCTTTGAAAATGGAAGTTATGCATTTAGCACTCATTTTTTGAAACCTTTCTCATCCTTTCACAGTACCATTGCTGGCCTCAGGAGGACAGGCTGAGGAGCATATATCCTGGCTGTCAGATATGTTGAATGACACTTCTTTTAATTTACTAACATAAATTCCAAGACTTATTCACAAAGGTAAAAAATCTTTAGAAAATAGGTTACGCTCCGAAAGTCATGGGTGTTAGAAAAGTAACCATTCAGCCCACACTGCCTGCTGCAAACAGCACTTAAATAAAAAAGAAAAGATAGCATGTGTCCAGAGTTCACAGCAATCTTCTTTATTTTTGTATTTTACTTTTAGAATAGGTCTTACTGTTGATAGCTTTCTTTCGCTTTTCTAGGCTCTGCCCCCTGCCTCTTTTACCTCACATGTCTCTTCCCTCTCTCCTCTCCTGTCTTTTCAACTTTTTGCCTTTTTGCAGCAGAAAAAGTCATCGTGTTTTTCTCTGTATTTTTATTGAGAATTTAATACATGAACATACTGTTATTTGATGATAATCTCTTCCCATTACCTTCATTATTCCTAGTTCCTAGTCCAATTCCAGTGAACCAACTCCTATATCTAAGTAGTCCCTCTTAGCTGGGTGTGGTGATGCATGCCTTTAATCCCAGCACTCAGGAGGCAGAGATGGGAGGATTGCCATGAGTTTGAGGCCACCCTGAGACTACACAGTGAATTCCAGGTCAGCCTGAGCTAGAGTGAGACCCTACCTCGAAAAAACAAACAAACAAACAAAAAAGTAGTTTCACTCCTATTTTGATGCATTATTCTTTTTAATATTCTATTTATTTATTGGAGAGAGGAAAAAATGATATATATATATATATATATATATATATATATATATATACACACACATATGGAGAGAGAGAAAAAATGGGTGCACCAGTGTCTCTAACCACTGCAGAAGAACTCCAGACACATGTGTCACCTTGTGCATCTGACTTACTTGGGTACTGGGGAATCGAACCTGGGTCCTTAGGCTTTGCTGGCAAGTGCCTTCACTGATAAGCCATCTCTCCATCCCATGATGCATTATTCTTTACCATTCCACCTCTATCATCTATGTCAAAATGTTGATTGGCTCAATATTGTGCAGGTCATTTGGAAGCAGTGAACTTGACTGTGAGGTCATGTATGCATCAGTCCTTCTATGTTTGCAAGATAGTGTCTCAAAGTACTCTGACCCATTGTTGTGTTCTTGCATTTTAATGTTCTCTTCTGCAATGTTCCCTGAGTCTTAGAGGGTGTGATAGAGATGTTACATGTAGCACCAAACTCTCAAGAGCCTCTTATTTTCAGCACTTTGATAATGAAATGCCCCAGTATCCAAAAAGGAACTTCTCTGGAGAATGGCTTTTCCCTGACAGATAGAAGTGCTAATATTCTTTCTGCTACCCACTCCACCTTGTTCCCTGAGCCTTGGAAGGTGTGACAGAGATGTTTCATCCTGTGCTGTGCATCAAGTTCCACTTCTTCTCATCACTTTGATGAGTCTTGGGTCTCCCCAATTGTCATCAGCAAAATGAAGTTTCTTTAGCCAAAAGTAAGAACACTATTACTCAATGACATAAAGATACACATTTAGAAGGAAATTCGATAAACACAACGTATCCATTGAGCCAAATAACAGTGGTAGCTTCTTATGACCTTCCAGAACATAGGCTTTTGACTCTGTTTTCAGTACCACACATGAATTCCCTCCTATGGAGCAGGCCTCAACTCCAGTTAGTGAGGAGTTGGTTAACCCCATAATTTACATGCCACTCTTGCTGGTTGCTTGTGTAACACACAGGGCCCACTTCTAGTCAAGATTGTTGGTGACTTTTCTCCCTCAGCAGCCAGGAGAATACTTTCTAGCACTATGTCAGCTGGCCAACAGGGAGATGGCTTCTATCTCAGTTCCAGCTTGATTATAGAGTCTTACCATCTAGTTCTGGTGGGTAAGCAAGACCACTGGCAATAATCTATATTGGTGGGGGGTGCTCATGGGCCTTCCTTACCAACAATTTATTGAGAGGTATCCACCGGGATTTTCCTGTAACAACCTATGGCTTCTGGTGATAGCATTCTTCTCTCTCTCTCTCTCTCTCTCTCTTTTATAATCTAGATATAAGGGTTGCACCAGAGCCTCTAGTTACTGTAAATGAACTCCAGATGCCTGCATCACCATGGGCATCTTACTTCCATGGGTTCTGTGGACTCAAACCTGGATCCTTAGGCTTTACAGGCAAGTGCCTTAACTGCTAAACCATCTCTCCAGCCCTTAGTTAGATGTTTGAATACTCAACAAAGAAGTAGGTTTGCTTATGGCTTGTTTATAATTTCAATAGTTTTATGGAATCCTCCCCCACACCATTTTCTCTCCTCTCCTCTTCCTCTGATTCTCTTTGGATCTTTCCATCCCTGTATTCTATTCCTCTACTATCACATCTACCATCCCTGTGCACTCCCACCTGGCTACTTTCTAGCTTTTGCTTTAACTTACATACTTACCTTAAAATTCAAAGCAAGGATCTTCATATGATACAGAACATGTAGCATCTGTCTTTCTGAGCCTGTTACCTCATTTAGTATTATATTTTCTATATCCATCCATTTTCGTGTAAATTTGACAATTTCATGATTTCTTTACAGCTAAATAAAGCTCCACTGTGTATATGTACCATTTCTTCATTATTCCTTCATCTATTGGTGGGCATTTGGGATGTGCTGACATACTTTTTAAAAAGCTTCTTATAAAACTTACTTTATAAGACAAGGTAGAAAATTAAATTTTCTGAAATAAATAAAATTTGATTTACTCTTTTGGTTTGGGAAAACACTTTAGGGGTCTTAGTCTGCAGGGTAGATTGGCCTAGGCATGGCCTAATGATATATGAGCCCTCCCTCAACCATTCTACACACACTACTCTCCCTTAGAGAATAGCTGTCCTACATAATGAGGTCACTAGACCTTCTTTGGTACTTCATTCTTTTTTGAAAAAAAATATTTATTTATTTTTTTATTAGAGAGAAAGAAAGAGGCAGATATATATGGAGAATGGGCATGCTAGGACCTCTAGGCAAACTCCAGAAACATGTGCCACCTTATGTATCTGGCTTTACATGGGCACAGGGGAATCAGACCAGGGTCTTAGGCTTTGCAAGCAAGTGCCTTATAACCACAGAACTATCTCTCCAGCTCTGGTACTGCATTATTAATGAGCAGTTTAAACCCCTCCCTTCATAGGAAAAGTGTCCTTTTGTAGAATACAGAATGAATGAATGGGCAGAAGTAGTAAACTTTGTGTGCACAATGAGCTCAGAGGGCCATGCATTCATAATAAGTTCAGGAGCTACATGTCAGCCACCATCACCCCCACCACAGCTCTCCAAACACCTTGACATCCTCCTTGTCATCCGTGGAACATGCAGACAGGTCAAGCATCTCAGAGTTTTCCACAGACTAACCTGATTTCTGGAACATTCTATCCTTGTTTATCTGCTTGACTCATTCCCTTAAATTCTTCGGCTTTTGTACAATGCCACCTTCTTTTATAAAAAGAAAATTTTAGTTATTTATTTGAGAGAGAGAGAGGCAAACAGAAAGATAAAGAGAAAGAGAGAGAACACAAGCACACCAGGGCCTCCAGCCACTGCAAAAGAACTCCAGACACATACACCACCTTGTACTTATGTGGGTACTGGAAAATCAAACCTGGGTCCTTGGATTTCACAGGCAAGTGCCTTAAACCTAAGCAATCTCTCCAGCCCAATGTGGTCTAATAACATATTTAAACTCTCTACTAGCCTTTCTCCAGTATGCTGAAAAGTGATGAGTGTTATGGGGGGGGGATAAAATAGAGCAGCATTAGGGTGATGGTGGCTGACAACCACTCAAGTCACTTGGAGTTCAAGTGCTGCTGTGAGCATTTGTACTTTCACGCAAATGGAAAGGAACCATTTGGTAGTTCTCTGTGTAGAGCCCTGTAGCAAGAGAGAATAAGGGTGGTAGAAGAGAGCTCATGTGGTTAACTACATGAGATAGGTCATGGCTGAACCCAAGGGTGAGCAATGAGCTTGTTTGGGAAAGTTTTGGAATCTGGAAAATTTTGAAGGCTAAGAAACAGGGCATCCTCACTAGTACATTTTAATTTCTGTTTTCTTACATTGAGAAAACAGATGAAGACCACTGTAGAGCACTGAGGGACATGGGTAGGTGACACTGTAGTAGGGTACCTGTGTGGAAAGCGGATAAGTAAAGGACATTTAAAGAATAGTCTAAAGATATAAATTAT
This sequence comes from Dipus sagitta, assembly GCA_036346955.1. Classification (NCBI taxonomy): domain Eukaryota; kingdom Metazoa; phylum Chordata; class Mammalia; order Rodentia; family Dipodidae; genus Dipus; species Dipus sagitta. Next base: position 34,086,346 of record CM070779.1, read on the forward strand.
AAGAGGGAAGCTTGGTGGATTTGGCAACATGAAACTTAAATGATTTTAGCTTGAAAAAATTGCCAGAGATAAAGTCACCATATGGAAACAGGGGAGCAGATAATGTTTGCAAAGCCCAAAGCAAAGGAGACAGGGCTCTTATTTTTAATATAGTGACACCAAGTCTGCATTTCCTTGTTATATATATATATATATATATATATATATATATATATATATATATAAAACAGTGAGTAGAATGACAAAATTGCAAAGCTCATTTTCTGCAAAACAAGAAGAATCCAACATTTCCCACCTCTCAGTGTATGGAAGGGCTACTGAGAGCAGTGGCTGAAGCACAGGGTTGCACTGGGAGACACTGGGAAGAATCTACCCTCCTCACCTCCCACTGTGTGGAAGGACCAGAGGGAGTAGTGGACGTAGAACATGAGTGCACTGGGAAACATAGGGCAGATGCCTAGCTGCAGGTTTCAAATTTGCAAGAGAAGTAAATTTCTTTAAGCCCAGAGGCTCAGTTTGAGACTCAACTCAAATCTCTGGCTAGTTCTAGTCAGACTCAGTACACCACTAATTAATTGCAGGAGCTCTCTGCACCTCATTTAATCCCAGGAAACCATGCAGAGGCCACCGAATAAGGGACTCAATGTTTCCTGGAAGCAGCTACAGCTGGGTGACTTCATTGCCATCCAGCTGCTGACCAATGACTCTATACAAGAAGCAAATTCGACAAGGACACACAAACTTTGGCTCTAAGGACAACTACAAGGTGCTCAGAGTTGGGCTATGTTTTTCCATATTTTAACAATTTTCCAATAAATGGCCTGGAAAAAAAATAGACCTCAAAAAATGAGTCATCACATCAAAACCAGAGCAGCAGCAGTAAAACATGATAAATGAGAACGAAGAAAGGAATATGAAAAGGCAAGCTACAAATGCAGAAACTATACAGATAGGTTGAGTACGGAAAGATACTTGAAATTGACCATTAAACTATATAGATACAAAGCAAGCAAACATAGTGGAAGCTGTAAAGATGACCTTACAACTGGGCATGGTGGTACATGCCTTTTATCCCAGTACTCAGGAGGTTGGGGTAGGAGGATCACTGTGAGTCAGAGACCAGCTGGGGGCTTCAGAGCGAGTTCTAGGTCAGCCTGGTGATACAGTGAAACCCTACTTCAAAAAGAAAAAAATAAACAGAAACAGGGCTGTAGGAATGACTCAGAGATTAAAGGCACTTGGTTGAAAAGCCTGATGGTCTGGGTTTGATTTCCCAGTACCCCCCAAAAAAGTGCACAAAAATGGCATATGCATCTGAAGCTTATTTGTAGTGGCAGGAGGTCCTGGTGTGCCTATACCCACTCTCTGCTTGTCTCTTTCTCTCTCAAATAGATAAATAGATAATATAAATTTTATTTTAAGAAAAGAAAAAGACAAAAATAAATAAAAAATATTTCATATATATGGAACAGGAGCATAAGGCCCTGGAATCTAGCATCAATGTGTGTGAGAGAAGATGTGAGAAATGAAGAGATGAATGTGAAGGCATGGACTGAGAACTGGCATAGCTCAGCTAAGCCAGGACAAGAAGCCATGACATAGAAGTGGATCCAGCACGGCTGCATGGAGAGCAGATGTCCTTAACTGTGTCCAGAAGACAGGAGGAAAGAAACAAATAAACTGTGCTGAATAATGAAGAAGTAGTTATTGTGGAAGATGGAGCAAAGGCTTCCAGCAAGCAGAGCTGGAGTCTGAGAAGAGAAAACACACTGTCATGGAACAGCAGGAATATTTAAAGTCATGATTCAAGAAACAAACAATTAAGTAAGGATTTATTGGGGCCAGGGATATATCTCAGTTGGTGGAGAGCTTGCTTAGCATGCACAAGGTGCTGACTTCCATCTCCAGCACCTCATAAACTAGGTGTGGTGTCATAGGACTTGGGAGGCAAGGGGATCAGAAGTTCAATGTTATCCTCAGTTACCTGGGCAGTTGGAAGCCAGCCTGGGATGCAGGAATGACAGACTGCAAAGGAGATGTCATAGAGTCTGACAATGAAAGGACATGATCAAAGTAAGGGGGAAGGAGAACAAGAGTGAGGAGTGTGTGTGTGTGCGTGTGTGTGTGTGTGTCTTCCTATTAAGAGTATTTAGGGGAAATCCATGGATGGTTAAAACTGCAGATACAAGAATACATGTACTGGTGTTTTCAAGAGACTGCAATCAATTAAATCAGATGGAGACCCAGGAAGACGGAAATGGGGAAGAAGGAACATGTGAATTATATCACTGCTAATAGTTGACAATTGTGAGATGCTGTCCAACAAATATATAATTAGAGACATTAGGTAAAACTAGGCTTATAAAGTCAGCCAACTGAAATGAAAACACAAATCACTTTATAATTGGAAAAAGTACAATGAAAAAGGCATATGGAAATAATTTTAAGCTATAATAATAGAATACATTAATGACAGAAGTAAAATGAAACATAACCATCATTTCAATAAAAGCAAATGGACAGAAATAATCTATTAAAATGAAAACTTAGCTTTATAGGTGACTAAAATTTATGATTGAAATCTAAATACATACAGTATTGCAAGCTTGCAAATGTGTACAAAATGATGCAGGTAAGTAAACATCAGAAAAACTGAATCCATGACAAGAACCATTAAGACAATAAAAAACGTGTTACAATGCTGAGGGTGAAGTTCAGCTGTGGAATAACGTTGCAACCACATCCATCCTGGGAAGACAGCCACAGGTGTGACGAGGAGCTAGACATAGGAATGGGCATCTCTAGGCTCCATCTGCCATGTAAGGCTGACATAGTGGACTTAAACACAATAATTAAAAAGGATCATCTATGGGCTGGAGAGATGGCTTGGTTGTTAAGGCACCTGCCTGCAAAGTCTAAGAACCCAGGTTCGATTCCCCAGGACCCATGTAAGCCATATGCACAAGGTGACACATGCATCTGGAGTTCATTTGCAGTGGCTAGAGGCCCTGTCTCTCCCATTCTCTCTCTCTCTCTCTACCTCTGCCTCTTTCTCTAATTAATGAATAAAATATTTTTAAAAAGGATCATGTACATAACATTTTAAGGGATGTACTTTAAAAGAAGGAACAGGGCTGGAGGGATGACTTAGTGGTTAAGATGTTTGCCTACAAAGCCAAGGGACCCAGGTGTGATTCTCCAGGATGTACGTTAGCCAGATGCACAAGGTGGCACATGAATCTGGAGTTGGTTTACAATGTCTGGAGGCCATGGCCTGCCCATTCTCTCTTTTTCTCTCCCTCTTTCTCTCTGTCAAATAAATAAATAAAAATAAAATAAGGAACAAAGAAGCTTCAGTATGTCCCCCCAAATCAGAAATATAGCCATTATTTCATGTACTGTAAGAAAACTAGGATTTAATAACCTTATGACAAAACATGCTTACAGCTTATTTTTAAGGTACTTTCAGACAATTATTGTACAAAAATTAAATTAAAAATGTCAGAACAACTACAAATCATAAAACAATTACAACCAGAATAGTAGTAATAACTCTACTTATTAAAATTATTTGGATGAATGTGTTCAGAAATCATCCTATAAGGATTTGGTTTTATACACTATGCTACTGTGAACTACATTCGCCCTTTGTGTGGCAAAAGACCAAGACATCTTCCTCCCATCAGCTGTGTCCTTGTATCCAGTAACCAATCTCACCCCCACCTTTCTCACCCTTACTCTCCCCAGCCTCTGGAAACCACAGTTACAATCACAAAGAAATGATAAATGTTTGAGATAATGGCTTATCTAAATCTACCAAGTTGATCAATATTCAATGTATACAGATACCAAAACTGTGTCCATGGGTATAATAATTACTATCTTTCAACTAAAAATAAATAATAAATGCTATGAGAAAACACATTTCAAGATAGTATTGGGCTGGAGATATGCAGTGGTTAAGCCATTTGTCTGTGAAGCCTGATTCTCTGGCACCCTCATAAATCCAGATGCATAAAGTGACACATGTACCTGGAGCTTGTTTGCAGTAGCTAGAGGCTCTGGTATCCTCTCTCTCTCTCTTTCTCTCTCCCTCTCTTTCTCTCTGCTTACAAATAAAAAGCAGTATTCAGAGAAAAAATCATGGGTTTTAGTTTAGGAAAGCAAGCACAAACACACAAACCTAAAAAGGATGAGGAAAAATTAATACAGGAAATAATTTAAAATCCACAAAGCATATCTTTGCTTAATTCTGTCAAATACATTTTGAAAGCTGGGAGGAAATGAGAAATTCCTAACAAAATATAATTTGTCAAAATTGACTCTAGATAAAGCAGAAAATTTATCAGAGGAATAAAAGATAGATCAGTATAGAACAAACTATGAGGTCTGTGAAGAATTACCCAGCCTTAAGAAAACAGTGATTAGTTCTGTAGCTTGAAACTGGCAATTCCAAAGCTACGTAGCATAGACTTATGAAAAAAGAAATAATTGTTTGGGTTGGGGAGATTGGTTAGTGGTTAAAGGCCCTTGCTTACAAGCCCTTCCGGCCCAAATACACAAAGAGGCACATATTTCTCGAGTTTCTTTGCAGTGGCAGGAGGCCTTGGTACACCTATGCTATATTTTTCCCTTAAATTAAAAACAAACAAACAAACAATTGTTTCTTTCAAAATATTTTAAAGAAGCAAGCATAATACTGATACTCAAATGTGAGAAGGTTTGTGTGGAATACATTTGAAATCACAGACTCATTTTATACATAGCTGCTAATTCAAAAGCAAAATAAGTGACAGTCAACAGACCAAGAGAGTCTTTCAGAAAGCACATATTTGGAGTTATTTCAGGAGTACAAAGACTCAATGTTAGCAAAAGGAATGGATTATGTCCAAAGATTTTGGAAAGGCGTATGTTACAAGCAAATTTCCATTCTTATTAAAAGAAACAAATCTTATAAATAATGCATTAGAACTTCTTTGTAAGAGTGTGTGTATGCATAATGTATGCATGTATACGATGTAACAGACTAGATGTCTCTCAATAGTATCAATGATTGGAAACAAGTTTGCTGTCCATTAAGAGCTACCTAGCCTGCTGTATACACATACACATCAAAACAAGCCCAGTGTTTCAGAAAGACAGTAGAAGAATTCCTATGAAAGTTGGAGAAGATATAAAATGGTAAGAATATATTCTTCCTGGATGTTATTTTGCTGCTACTGATGTTCCCCTTCTTCTAAAACTCAGAATAAAATAAATTAAACATGTACAGGTGTGAGGCACAAGATATAAAATAGCTGCCACATCTGAATTTATAAATATTTATCATTGAAACCCAGAAGAATAACCCCCCAAAATTAGCAGTAATAAGGTACTTCAGAATTCAGACATTTGGTAATAAAATTAATATATGTTTAATCAGCAGCACAGTGGGTATATGTATGATACATATTTATATGCTTACATGAAATATAACTGCAAGTCATTTATATCTTCTATATATATATCTGTGGAGTATGGGGATCTTTTTTGACTATGGGTCAAAGCTCAGAAGTGAGAAATAGGTTCTTGGTGTGGTAGCTTACTCCTGTATTCCCAGTACTTGGAAGGCTGAGGCAGGAGAATTAGTGAGAGCTTGTGGCCAGCCTCAGTACTCACTACTAGTAAGTTCGGGTAAGTCTGGGCTACAGAATAAGATTCTGATTCAAAAAAATATCAAAGTAAAAAAAATGAAGGAACAAGGTTAATTAACAAAATTTATTACAAAAATTGGCATTGTACAACTATGAAATAAATTAAGACTGATAATGAACTTCAGCTGAGAAATGAAGTTATGCTATGAATATCACACAAACAGCTGCTCTGGAATAAAAAAAAGTGTTCACAACAAGCATGAAAGCAAGATGAGGATCAAATGAGACAAAGAAGGGCTTTAGTGGGATGGGGACGAGAGAGGATAATTAGAAGAGGGGAAAGAAATAAGTATGCCTTGTGTATACAGATGAAAGTTTCAGAAAATAAAATAAGTGTTCCTTTCCCCTCCACAACTCCCCCCAGTAGTCCAGTGAGGAAGGAGCACCGTTGGGGACAATAAGGTCAAAGGACAAATGAAGGAATGGCAGTATTTCCTGTAGCATGCATCACAGTCATTCAGAAATTCTTCCCTACATTCACACAAACAAAACCAATCTCATATAGCCCTGCTGAAAGTTCTCCCTGGCTCAATATCCATAGAATCAAAATTTAACATTCATATGCATTTTATGTGACAGTGTCACATCAGTAATTTTGTTTCACCACTGAGGTTCAAAGCCAGGCCTCATGCATACAAGGCAAGTGCTCTATCACTGACCTACACTCTAGCCCTAACTTCCCGAATTTATCATACAGAGACCAAAGGTTGGAAATAAGCAAGAGGTCTCTCAATAGTACAGTGATTACATAGACTGTGGAAGTGGATGCCTGGACTTCAGTGATATGTATTAATTCCCAGGATATTCTGGCAAGCAGATGGGCTAAAAAGTACAGAAGAGAACTCAAATAATCTATGACATATGTATAAACACAAAGGGAAGAATATTGCATATGTGTGGCCTCATATGATTTAGCAGATAGTTTTATACATACAGTGCCTTAAGGAATAAAATAAGGTATGAAGTAGATGAGGGTCAAGGGCAAGGTGAGACTCTATGGCAGATCCTATTTAGTTGTGAAAATTTAACATCATGCATATATTTCAGTTAAAAATCATTTTGAAATTTTAACACAAAATAAGTCATTAATACATAAAAAAATTAAATGAGCCCTAGAATAAAATAAAATAATAATAAAAATCAATAGAAAGGTAGAAAATATGACACACATTTTTTCCCCAGAAGTATCAGTAGAGGGCTTAGTGGTAAGAGGAGGATGTACCTCTTCATGCCTCAATGAACTGTCATTGGTTTGACTGAGGTGGCAGAGATGGAAAAGAGACCCAGCCCAGTCTGGGCAGCGAGCCTGAAATATATGCCAGCTTTCCAAGAGTCTGGCTAGTTTTATGATTTTCAAGTTGATGCCCTTTATTTAATGCCCAACCTCTCAAAGTAAGAAATTCATATTGCCCAATCCACAGGAAATCCAGACACTCTGAATTTTAGCACATTAACATGACCTGGAGATTTATCTCTAAAATCTGAAAACAGAGTTGATCTCAAAACTAATTCAGCCTTAAGGGGGTTTCAAACAAGTGGGAATACTTCTGGCATAATCTCATAGGGTTAGGCTGGTATTTGTTCATGAGACAACCATTAACCACAGTTGAAGACTCCCACCTTAGGAGCATACATGCTTCAGCCCAGAGATACACTGTGCACCCTTTGGTTCTCTGTGGTCTCCTACACCATGCCGGTCACCCATAAAAGAGCAGAGCTAGACAGCTGCATTCCCAAATCATGAATCCTTCCAAGTGGGAAAGAAAGCCAGGACATTGAACAGATGGGGGATACAGTCCTCCTTCCACATGCTACAAGGCTGTTGCTGCTGTGGAGCTGGTGAAGGCGTGTGCTTTGTGGGCTTGTCATAAGAAAGTTAGAGGTTAGCTGTGTTTTATCTCCTATTTTGCAGGATGGGAATATGATTTAATGATAATGTTTCCAAGAGCATTCTATTTTCACCCAACCAAATGACCTTTCTAAATAGCTTCCTATGGATGAGTATATCTTCTGTGCATTTTGTTTTGACTAAAGGAACCCATGAGGTGACTGCACATGGGTTTGAAGGAGCCACTTACTTGGAGTGGCATCTGCATCTTGTATATTGGGTGCCAGATGGGGTCTGAGAGGTAGCATGCTACAGACAAGGCCATTTCAAGGGCTGTTGCTTTAATCAGTTATGAAAAATGATTGAATGAGCCACCTCTTCTTTTATCACCTGAAGATTTGGCTTAACTTCATCTTTTGCCCTTGTCACTTGGATATGAGTGATGTGTCTTATAGGTCAGGATGGGAAATCACTCAGTGACCCAGGATGCCAAGATGTTCTGACTGATGCAGAGCTTGGGCTCGGATGCTAGAAGGGCAATTTTAAGATTTTTTTTTTCATTTTTGGTTTAAAGATTATCTTGGCTCAGTCAAATTGCTTGTTCTTCATCTTTAAATTGGTCCCATTCCAAATGTCTGTCTCTTTGTGAGCTAGAATATTTCAGGTCACTCGGACTTTTCTTCCTATGGGCTGTAGATTAAATGTGTTTCTTTGTTGTTCACTAAAACATCCTTGTCGTTCATGCATTCGGTGGGGTGCATGGAGTGAGAAAGGGATATAGGCAGGGGAAACTGGTGGAGGTCAGGGGATGCAGGTGGCAATTTCCCATTAATTTTCAACCTCACTTTGCAGTGGCATTGCATGGAGAATACACAATGGTTCAGACACAGGAAATGAATAGTTCTGTAACCTTTGTATTTCCACAACACTAATTTCACACACACTAATCAAACAGATGTCTGCTGCTGTAGGAGGTGAGCTGTTAACTTTGCTCAACACTTGGACTTACACAGTTGGGAATACCAGAAGTACCTCAGTAGGGAGAAGCCATGTTGCTGTCTTGTGTGGGTCCTACAGGCTTGTCTTCAAGCACAGGGAAGAGCATCTGATGCAGTCTAAGCCCTGGTGGATGAGAACCTCCTCTCTTAGGCCCCTCCTATATAGTTCACCCACTGTCTTCTTCTCAGATTTCAAACCTCACACCTGGTGTAATGCCTGGCTTTCCCCTGCGCACATGTCCCAGCCCACAGCCCAGGTGAACTCCTAAAGCAGAGATGTACAGGCCTACACTATGAGGCACACAAGATGAATACCATTATTTCCCTTCACTTCCCCTTTTGTACTATGCATCATTCCCCTCCACATGAATGACTTCATGCTTCCAACACAGCACCTTATTGTTCTGCCTGAGGTTTTTCTGAAGCTGAGGAAGCTGACTCAGCCTGAGTTGCACAGCCTGCAAGGTGGAATGGTAACATCTCCCAGCTGAACCCCAAAGCTAACAAAAATGAACACCCCAGGGTTCTTGCGTCCTTGGACGTGCAAGCCAATTTGTGAACTGTGGTCTCTGAAAGTTTTCAAATATATACTTTTGAAAAAAAAATCTCCCTGTGTGAATCCAATTTAGAGCCAGAGTTTGACCTGGCAATGTACATGTGCCTTTCAAGGGTTAAAATGAGCAAATGTAAGCTGGGTAGAAGTAGGAGGATCACCATGAGTTCAAAGCCACTGACTATATAGTGAAGCCAGGTCAGCCTGGTCTAGAGTGAGAACCTATCTAGAAAAATTAAAAAAAAGAAAAATAAATGAGCAAATGTGTTTAAGAGGTTTGTTAAATTTTACAGTTAATTTTAGTCATATGTGCAAGCTTTAGTAGGAGTATTTTTCTCAGAAATAACTGAAATTCCCCTTGGGAATGAAGTACTTGGAGAGCAGTGGTTCTCCAACATTAGCAGGCAGAAGAGGCCCTTGTTTCTTCTCCTGCCCTCTCTTTGCCCTTCCTTCCTGTGTTTCGTTCTGCTGTGTCATGGCACAGAAAGAAGGCCCTTGCCAAGTGCTTGCATACTGAACTTGGACTTGCCAGTCTCCAGAATGGTGGGTCCATAAGTTTCTGATCATTATATATTATCTGCCTTTGACATCCTGTGGAAGTAGCTCAAGATGGGCTTAAATAATCTCCATCTGGACCAGCTGCAGGGTTTGTTGGAATGCAGAATCCTGGGCCCCACCTGGGAGATGACATTGGAGTGAAGCTGTAAAGAAGGTGTGGTAGTTTGATTGTATGTCCCCCGTAGGCTCAGGTGTTTTATTAAAAGCTTGTAACCTGGGTTCAGGCAGCTAAAGGAGGTGTCACTGGGGGGTGAATCCTGGGATCCAGCCCAGAGCTGTGCTTGAGGGAGGATCTGAATTCCAGCCCAAAGGTGCGCAGAGAAGTTCTGAGATCTCGGCATCCTGCTTGCGACACTTCTGATGCTGCTTTTTTGTTTGTTTGTTTGTTTTTCTTTTACCTTTTTTTTTTTTTTTTTTTTGAGGTAGAGTCTTGCTGTAGCCCAGGCTGACTTGTAACAGCACTATGTAGTCTCAGGGTGGCCTTGAACTCGTGGTGATCCTCCTACCTCTGTCTCCTGTGTGCTGAGTGCTGGGATTAAAGGAGTGTACCACCATGCCTGGTGCTTTTGGCTTTGCTGGCTGCTTGGGTGGACGGAAACTGCTTTATCCGTCACTGATAGAAATTCCCCTTGGAGCTGAAAGTGTGAAATAAACCTCTTCCTCTGATAAAACTGTGTTTGTCTGCAGGTTCATATCAGCAAAGTGACACTGACTACTACAGGAGGACACTGCAGGTGCAGGGCAAGTTGAAGTAAAAGATGTAACTATGGGGACAAGACATGACTGAGTCATGTTATGAGGGTCATTCTCTACCAGTGCTAGCTATTCAAAGTGTGACCCACAAACCAACAAGGGCAGTCTCCCCTCTCATTGTGATGCTTATTAGAAATCTCTCTGGGGACCAACTCATACCCAAAATCCAAATTTCTGTCCCAATAAGTTGGCTGTTGACAAACTCCCCTTATTCCCAACAGTCTGGAAGATTGTGCATAATATTACTTCTCATTTGAGCCTGGGCCTCTGACAGCCAATGGTTCTGATTAGAGGTAGTCTCTCATGTTTGTTGGTTTTAATTGTCATGCCGACTTGCATTTTTTTGCTTTAATTTCTCTCCTTTTATGCCAAACCTAGACTGAGGGCATAAATCTTTGGGGCTACTATTGTGTAGTCAGTTACTATACTTACTTCAAAGGGAGAAAACACACTTTGTGATAATTTCTTGATTTCTTAGTTTTGGAACCATCAGCATGTTATATAACACCCTTCTGTGTCTGCTCCATCATTATTTATAAGTGGGACATAGAAGTAAGTAAGTTTTCAAAATTAAATGAATTAATGAGGGCAATATGTCTCTCTGATTGTTCTTGTGTGTGGGTATATTTGTATGTGATGTGCATGTATGTGTGTATGCATGTTCATGTGTGTGTGTGTGTACACATGTGTATGCCAACACTGTCTTCCTTAGTCACTGTCCACCCTATTCTTTGAGAGAAGTTCTTTGTGGAAACTAGAGTTCACTGATTCATCTAGACTACCTAGCCAGAATTTTCCTTTCTCTGCCTCCCCAGTGCTAGCGTTACAGAGGTGTAGCACCATGGCCAGCTTTTAACCTGCGTTCTGGAAGGTCTGAACCCAGGCCCTCCAGCCTGTGTGGCAAGCACTTTACTCACTGCTCCATCTCTCCAGCCCCTCCTAGTTATTCATTATGATCCGTATCATGATTATTTCCATTTCTTTCTATACGCTTGATGTTATCTTTCCGTTGCTGAGGCAAAATGCTGAGATAAATGACTCACAAAGGAGGGAAGATTTACTGTGGTATCCAGGGTTTCAGTCCATGGCTGGTTGGTTCCATTGTTCTGGATCCAAAGAGAGGCAGAGCGGCATAGCAGGAGCATGTGCTGGGGCAAAGCTGCTGACTTATGGTGGTTACAAAGCAAGGGGAGTGAGGAGAGTACCAGGGTCCTGCTATCTCCTTCAAGGGTGTATTCCAATTATCTAACTTCCTTTTACTCCCTCTTAAAAGTTTCACCATCTGACACTACAGCCAGCAGTTGGAGACCAAGCCTGCACATATGGCTTTTAGAATGCACTTAAAATTAAAACCATAATAAATTTCAATCTCCATTCCTGCCCACTCAGTTTTTATGAACATAGTCAGAGAGGTAACATATTAGTAATAACAGAAAGACTGAGAGATAATGTTTAAGACAGATTATTGACATGCAGGCCCTTCAGAGCTCCTGGCTCCCTGATCACAGATTTAGGTGATGTTCAGATTACCGGCACTAGGCCAGGTGGTGTTACCCATAAGGACAATGGACATTGGAGTCTTTACACACAAATTGTCTCCTAAGTCACAAAGCTCCTGTCTGCTTTGGCATTGGAAGTGTGGCCTTGGCTATATGCTCCTACCTGTCTTATAAAGATGTGCAATTGGCAAGCAACTGAAATCCTAAGATGCAAACCTCATACTCCATAGAATGAGCCTCGTCTGTCCAATCCTGAGAACTTCATGTGGAATCTCCCTAGAGGCACTACAGGATGAATTGAAGATACATTTGATCCTTCTGACCTAAGCACGCCATATTCCATGCACTCATAATAACCACCAGGAAGATTTGCCAGCTGAGACCAGAACATGTTCCCTACCTCTCCCACAGTTGTGGACTTATTTTGTTTTGTTTTATTTTATTTTATTTTATTCTATTTTATTTATGTCTGTGGTAGTTTAGATTGAATCCAGGATCTTTAAGATGCCAGGCAAAAACTAATGTTGAGTGTCCTCCTAGCTCCCAGTTGTTGATTAGGATTACATACTTATAAATTTAGTAATGCAGTCTTGGAAGCAAGAAACCATGATTCTACTTCTTCAAGCATGCCACATGAAGATTTAAAAATATAAGATACCTTCCGGGATTCCTGAAAAAAATGTAAGCTATCTTATGCTTTATCTAAGCTTAGCTGTTTCTCTTAGCAGTTTTTGCAGATTAATGAGATAAGACTGTTTAAAGCCCATAAAGTCTACACTGGAGATGCAACCAAAATGCAGACTGTTCCAATCAATCTCGCATCAGGATGTGAAAGATACCATGTAAAGCCAATCTATCAGATCAGCACCATTCAAGAGAAACAGAACACAGGTTGCATAGATACCCTTTCATCTAGTGACTGTTCTGAAAGAAGTTTTTTTTCAAGTGATCTTAAATTTAAAATGTACCTTATTCAATACAAAATATCTGAAGCCTTACAGTGTATTCAGTGTAAAGAGAGTAGTGAACTGTTTCACTGTTTCACATGCTCTTTCCTGTTAAGTCTCAAAAATCTGATGTGCTTGTTACAGGGAGCACCCCATACGCTAGCCATGTCCCAAGAAATCAGTGGTTACAAGAGGCATATGATGTTTGTGTTGGACGGCACAGTTTTACAGGAAACCATCTGGAAAGGCTCCCTTCCCACTCCCCCTTTTCTTGGCTACTTCTTTGTTACTTCTTCCCAGCAGGCTCTCCAGATATTGTCCTGTCAGTGGTCTTTATGATGTCACCTTTTTGTTCCACTTTCTGGAGCATTCCATCTCCTGTCCCTCTGGCAGACCCTTATTCTGTTCTTCCTTCAAAGTCTTATTCAGTTATCAACAGCCTCAGGGAAAGTTTTTTATCCTGGCTTCCAGACATGATTACTTTGATCTTTTATTTATACCCTTAATATGCTCACATTATTTAGATTTATTTGTTTTATGCTTTTTTTCTCCTAATTTCTGTATTTTAAAGTTTATTATGCTGATGCCCTCCATAGAATGTTTTAAGGTATTTTATGTGCTGAATAAATGACTCTAGATCTTAATTTTAAAATCAGAACTAAGGAAACTGTAGAAGGCTACACTTGGCCCCTCATGTAGTCTATTTATAAATGCTGTTGGAAAGGCTAAACTCTATAATACTTATACCCAGTGTAACATAAGTGTACTGATAAAACTCAATCATCAATATTAAAATATTAATATATAATTTTCTTCATATTTATTATCCCTGTCTATCTTCTTAAATGCCCTACTAATGAGGCCAATGACCAATCATCTAGGAACCAATATGAATTTGTCTAAAATTAAATGTAATCTTTAGAAGGTATACTCAGAGGAGGATAAAAAGAAGGAGAGGAAGAGAAGCAAGTGGAAGAAGAACTGGGAGAAGAGAAGAAGTAGAAAGAAGAGGAGGAAGGGAAGTAAGGTGTCTATAGATGCCATCATTTGGACTGTAGGAGAGACAAGGAGATAAGATGAGAAAGACCATAGGGTTAATCCATGCTATATGAAGGCTACAACTTTCATACTGGGAGTTATGACTGTGTCATTAAAGAAGAATCATGAGACAGAAAGCAAGTGACAGGACCTAGGGCTCTGTGAGAACAAGGCTACAGCACTAGGTTTTATGTTTTTTTTTTTTTTTTTGTCTTCTGTTAGAATAAAGCCTAATCATGCTTTGTGGAGAGATTTGGAATGGCTTGATTTATACTTTGAAATGTTAAGTCTGGTTCTTGGATTATAAATACTTCCTTGGGTGTGTTGGAGAAAGCAGAGGAGCATAGAGAACAGTTGTCAAGCTAGTTGGGCAATAAAAGAAAATGATAGGGCTCTGGGATGGAGGGAGGGGCAGAGGGTCATCATTTATGAGATGTCTTTGAGGTGGTACTGCACCAGCTTTCCTTAAGAGCTGTGGGGAGTGAGAGATAGAAACTATCCAAAGAGGACTTCCCAGTTTCTTGGCATGACAGCTGGAGAGGAAGGAAGTATGGGGGGCTGTTCTCCGGAGCTTCTGAAGCTCATGTTTCATATGTGAAACTGACGTATTTACAGAAAGTAAATATGCACTTAGGTGTTTGAATAAGAGAGTGATGGATACTGTCTTCCTAATTCAGGATTGAAACTGAGTAAGAAAGTTGGAAAGTTGCACCTCACCCAAGGCTATTCATCCCTCAGAGGGTGACTCTGAGAGGCAGCATTGTTCCCCTCAGGGGTGGCTAAATGGGAATGGAAACATGCTAGCCAGGGAGCCAAGGCAATGGAAAGGAAGTAAACTATTTCATTTTAGTTCCTGCAAAAGAACAACTGGAGTATGTCTGGTCTTGTAGCCTTAAACTGTTTGAAGCTTCTGCTAGTGAGTTGGTGAAGTTAGTGAGGATTAGACTGCGAGTAAAAAAAAGAAGTGTCTTTGGCAGTGGACTGACCAGATCTGTGCCCTGATTGGTAGTGTAAAGCTCTCTGATCTGCAAGCAGTTATTGAACACCCCTCAGCTCCTCCATTTCCTCCTAGAATGTGGGTACATTCTTAGCTCACAACACCACTTGAGGACTATGGTGGTTTGAATGTGAAATGTCCCCCATAGCCTCATGTGTTTGTAATTAAGATTCACACTTAATCCCCAGCTAGTGGAGCCTTTGGGAGGTGGTATGTTGCTGGAGATGTGTCACTGGGAGTGAGTCTTAAGAACACTGGGTGTTGTTCGCTGGCTCACTGGCTGCTTCCTCCCAGCTGATGTGACAAGATGTTGTTCTATCCCTGCTTTACCCACCTTCATGAAACTTCCCCTCACCATGTAAGCAGAAATAAACCTTTTCCTTCCATAAGCTGCTTCTGGCCAGGGCTTTTGTCCCAGCAATGAGAAGGTAACTGCAACAAGAACCAAAGAGGCAGTAAGTGAAAAGTCTAGAGCAGAGGTAGCTATACATTAAATGCATAATAATTGGGAATTATTATTTGAATAAATAGCATGAAGATAATTTCACCAACTGTGGAGCTGTTCCATTAGGAATTCTTGATATGCTTCTGGGTGGATACTGGCTATGCTATGGGGTTCTTGTCTGTTGATGAAGACATTCTGTTATAATTTAAAATTGCAAATTAGACGAAATACCTTTGTAGCACCAGCTATCCCTAACACACTCTAAAATAGCAGAAGGATGACAGCAGAAAGCGTAAGATGGAAATCGAATCCTTTGAGACTTGACATACTAACAAAATGTAAAATGTATGCATGATCAAGTCTTCGAGTGCTTAACTAAGGGATGCAGGTGGGTTTACAGCAAGTGGAGTGGGGAGATGTGAGGAGCAGAATTCCTACAGAGCATCTCTGCTAACTAACTGGAAACTTCCAGGAAAGCATCAGTGCTCCCATCTACCAGACAAGGGGTCTGAAGGTGAGAGGCTGTTAGTATTTACCTACAGTGTGTGTTCACAGGAACTGAATGTGTGGGAAGCTTGGTCCTTAGTGTGACCTTGTAGGAGGTGATGGAACCTAAAGATGTGGAGTCTAGTACAATGTCACTAGGTCGTTATAAGCACTACCCCCAGAATGGATTCATTAATTCCATGGAGTCTTGATTCATTCTCACAAGAACATTACGATTCCCTGTGACTTCCCAGCCTGCTCTGTGATGTTCCCTTCTTATGTGTGCTTCAACCATGATGCCCTCTGTCAGAACCAAGCTGATGTCAACATCAGGTTCTGGAACTTCAGAACTGTGAGCTAAATACTCTCTTTATACAGTATAAAACATTAGACATTATGTTATCATGATGGAAGGTCAAAGCTTTCAGCCATGTGGCAAGGGCCAGAAACAGATCAGAGGACACAGCTTATATCAGACGGCTGACCACCACAATATCCTCTCCTTTTGACTTGCCTGGAAGGCAGTGTGGTTAATGACAGGGGTCACTAGCAGCAGTGGCTGGGTTTCGAGCTGTGGCAGAGATTGTTCCTGCTGAACTCTCCATTGTCACCTCTTCTCAGCACTTTGATGAGTTTTGAGTCTCCCCAATAGTCATTTCCATACGAACAGAAGCTTGTCTAACCAAAAAAGAGAGTAGCATATGGGTATAAACATACATATTTTTAGAACAATTTAGTGGGCATACTATATCCATCTAGCCAAATAACAGTACTCCTCCTGCTCTACTCTAACCTTCCCCACCCCCAATCTAGAGCTTATGACCTCCTCAGTCATAGGATTCTGATTAGATTTTCAGCACAAGGAATGAATTCCCTTCCACGGAGCAGGCTTCAAATTTAATCAGAGATTAGTTGGTTCCCCCATAACAGACTTGCCACCATTGTAGTAGTTAGCAACATTCTGCTTAGCTGGCCAGCTACGTAGCTTTCAGGTTCACTGTTCATTAACACAGTTGATGACTTTTCTCCCCCAACACATTGCATAGCACTTTCCATCACCATGTCAGATAGCCAACAGGGAGGAAGCTTCCAACTGAGCTCCAGCTGGATTTCCCAGTGTCCCGAGGCCCATGCATGAGGTGTCTTCATCAGTAAGATCTTACCATCTAGTTGTGGTGAGCAATGAAGAGCCTTGGCAATAGATGGTATTATGGAGGGCATCAGAGACCTCCCTTGCCAACAAGTCACTGAAAAAAATACCACCTCTAGTGCTCACATTTTCTTGAACCAATCTATGGCTTCTGGGCACAGAATTATCTATCCCTACAGGATACTTCTGCCCAAAATCTATTTTTTTAACACACACACACACACACACACACACACAGAGAGAGAGAGAGAGAGAGAGAGAGAGAGAGAGAGAGAGAAGGAAGTTTCCATACATCTTACTCATAAAATCTTTAACTATGGTTAACCTCCCTTCCACCCTCTCCTCTCCTCTCCTCCACCCCCTCCCCCGAGCCCACTTAGCCCATTTCACTATCAGTATTCCACCCTCTGCATACAGATCTACTATACCTGAGAAGTCTATCTATACTCATTTTTTCAGGTTCTCTGCTGGAAACAATAGCTCTAGTTTTATGTGCATCTTCCTGTCCATTAAAACTTTCTCTTCAGGACTCCACATACTTGGGCTGCAGGGCCACTGAGAAATCCTGCTGGAACTGAGCTGATAACCTCCTCCATGTAGACCAGCTGACAGAAAGCTGGAAGAAGGCAAAGTGCATGCAGTTCAATGGGAGAAAGAGATATCACCAGTGAAGATACTCAACAGTGGACACTGCAAGCCTTATATTTGGCCAGACAGGCCAAATGAGCCAATGGGTGCAATAGTGGCACGTCTATCATGGTGGAAACCAACTGCCCTCTAATTGGACTGGAGTCCTGCTCCATGGGAGGGAATACATCCCTGATACTGAAAACTTAAAACAGGGATAGTCATTAGCCCCAGGGGTATAACGTCTGCTGATGTCTGTTAAAATGTATATACTATGCTTATCAAATTGCCCAGTAAGCACTTCTCTTAATATCCATACTCTTATATTAATACTACTCTCACTTTTGGTAGAGAATCTTCTTTTTTCAGATGGCAGTGACCTTGGGACGACTCAGAAGGTATCATCGTACTCAAAAGAACTGACTGGAGTACTGAGTAATATCTCTATCACACCTTCCAAGGCTCAGGGTCTAATGCGGAAGAGGTGGCGGAAAGAAGGTAAGAGCCAAAGGAAGGGTAGGACTCCTTACAACGTGCTCCCTCCAGACATAAAATGGCCTGGATATCCATGACCTCATAGTGCCTGATACTACCTACACAAGACCATCATAAGAGGAGGAAAAGATCATGACATCAAAATAAAGGAGAGACTGATTGAGATGGGGAGGGGATATCATGGAGAATGGAATTTCAATGGGGAAAGTGGGGGGAGGGAGGGCATTACCATGGGATATTTTTTATAATCATGAAAGATGTTAATAGAAATTGAGAGAAAAAAAAAAAAAACGTTTCTCTTCAGGCACTGTTTTTTTCCCCCATTAACCATCATCTGTGTTTGGTGACATCCAACTGTTTTAAGATTATCCATTGTAAGGTGACTGGACTTCCTGTGGCTTCTCCCACAGCAGCCTCATTGATGCCACTGTCTAGCCCCTCTAGCCCTGAGTCACAGTAAAAAGTTAGGTCAGTTTTGGTCTCCAGAGTCTGCTGGTCAGCATGCAGCTAGGGAGGCATGTCTAGGCATCTCACCCTCCTCATTATTCTCTTTCCTGAGTGTCCCTGAAAGATACAAACTCTGAATACAAGACTGTTTTATTTTGATTGAGAGAAGAAATACTGATAGACAATGATCAAATCAGCCCTTAAAAACTAGGAACTTGACACTAAAGTCATTGACCATGAGCCATAGAGCACCCAGAATGCTCCCATGAGCCTCTTGCAAATATGTTTTCTAAACTGTTTAATGGTGAAAAATGAGGCAGCTACATGACTGATTAGAATTTTTATTCAAATGATAACTTACAGATCTTTTAAGTCAGTTTTACAAAAAAGTTTCTAATGCTTAGAAATGATGAGTTTTCTCTCTTAAGGACAGCATTTTTGAATCTTCTCTCTATACAATTGCATTAGTTCTCAATTTATGTAACCACCTATTCCTGGCCTTTTTAATTAATGTGCATAGTATTCAATACAAATTTTAGATTTTACAAAAAGTTCCACAGGTAATACAGTGTTTATATATCACCCTTTCCCAGTTTTCCATATTATTAACAGCTTATATTAGTAATGATATGTTTATTAGAATTAGCCAAGTCATAATGACACATTATTAATAAGATTTTAGCCCTATTCAGATTGCTTTAGGTTTTTAACTAAGGCTGTATTTTTTCATCCCAGAACTCAATCAGTATACCAAATTGCATTTTGTAATCATATTTCTTTAGGCTCCTGTTGGTGATGACAAATTCTCAGAATTTGTTTTTGATGACTTTGGCAGTTTTGAAGACTACTGGTTAGCAATTTTGTAGAATGCCTGTCTCATGATTAGGCTGGTATTGTGACTTTGAGGAGGAAGTCCTCAGAGTTAGTGACATTCTCATTACATCATATCAAAGATATTTATAATCATAGAGAACCCATAAATCTCTCTTTCTATCTTCTAGAGACTGCCTGCACCCTGATATGTGGTTCCCTGTCTTTAAAGCCCCAGTTGCTGGACAAAGACAATCTCACACTTATCAACTCTGAGGCTGGCTCTTCTTCCACTGCTCTCTTCTACTTATAAGGACCTTTGTCATTTCTTTGACACACAAACATAATCAAGGATAATATCCTCATTCCTAGTTCATCTGATTAGCAAATTTAATTTTATTTGTGATCTAAGCTCCCCAAAGCTCTGTGTCCAAACATATCCATAGGTTACAATGTGAATAACTTTTTTATTAGTTATGTGCACAGTGTGTATACAACCATGTTGGTACCATCGTTAGCCTCCTCCCTGTCATCCCTCCTCCTCAGGCACCCACTTCATTGGAGAATGTGGATCATGTATTGTGGGTGTAGCCATTAGTTACAGGTAAGAGGCAATGTCTCTGTGCATAATGTCCCAACATGTGGTTCTAACAACCTTTCTGCCCCCTCTTCCACAAATTTCCCTGAGCCATGCTGGGTTTGTTTTAGGTCTGCTTCAGTGATGAGGTCTTGGGAGCCTCTGTGTCTCTGGATATCTGGTTTTGTAGGAGTTCATTGTTCTCTGTCTCTATCTCCTTTACTCTTGTGGTGGTACCAAGTTCTCCAAAAAAGCAGCACTCTTGCTCATTTCCCCAATTACTTTTGATTTCAGCTGGGGCCCTGTTGAAGTACAATGGGCTGATTCTTTCTTCAGGATCTGCATCCATCTGAAAAAGAGAAGCAAATTCTCCAATGGAGAGTGAAGTTAGCACCAGATAAATGGGATAACCATTATTATTTTAGAGAGAATTTAATAGGTGTAGGCCCTCTTATAGCCCATGATTGGTAGGAGCTTGATGATGGAGAGTGGGTTCATTTTTGGATATGGTTCTGACTTGTTTCCCAGCTCCAGCTATGGGTTCCATTCCACTGAGTGGATCAGTTAGCCAAATCAAGAGCAGTTGGTTACCCTACATGGCTGTGTGCCACTATTGCACTTTTGTGAGCATCATGTCAGGTTGGTTGCTGTTGAGTAGCTTAAACCACGAGCTACTTGGACAGATATTGGTAGTTTAACTCAAGTCACTCATGTAGCACCTTCTGGCACTAGACGTGCTGTCTGGGGACTGACTCTCTTCCAGATTCCATCCATGTCACTCCATATTCCATAACAATGGCATATGGTGTCTTCAGCAGTAGGGTCTTATCACTAACCTTTGGTGGGTCATTGAGTACTCTGACAGAAATCTGTCTTCTTTTGGGAAAACTTGTAGGTCTCTCTGATGAACAGCTCATTATGGATGTCAACTACATGCTGGTACTGGGAGTTACAGGCCAGCGCCAAGGAAAAGAAGGAAGAAAAATATAGGTAATATAAAAGAGAGAGAGAAAGAAAGAGAGAGAGAGAGAAAGAGAGAGAGAGAAATAGAAGATTAAGGTTATTCCTCTTTATACCTTCTCCAGGGCCCTGTGATTCAGGTGTTCCCTCTAAGGAGCTGATGAAGGTTCAACCATTTAGTCTGATTTTTAGGATGTAGAATTTTATGGTACCATTGCCATTTGGGTCCAGTTTTGTGTCCCCCACCCCACCCTTACCTTCCCTATTGTCTGGTCCTTGAGATGCTTATTAGGTATGTTAGCATCTCAGGCAGATTCAGGTTAGGAGCCACAATTGAGTGAGACCATGCAATGATTATTTTTCTGTGATTGGGTAAGTTTGCTGAGAATGATATGTCCCAAGTTCCAGCATTTTTCTTCAAATTTCATTGTGTCGTTTTTCCTTACTGTTGTGTAGAATTCCAATGTGTAGATATACCACATCTTGGTTATTCATTCTTCTAATTATGGACATCTGGGTTGGTTCCAGCTCTTAGCTATTATGAATTGAGCAACTATATACTTGGTTGAGCAAATCTCTCTGAACTGAGGTGGTTTATGTGGTTTGGTGTTTTCTTGGACTTTGAATTTTTTTGTGTGCTTTCTCTAAGTTTGGTTATTGTGATCTGCTTCTTGTAGGCACCTTCTTGAGGTTGGTTGTTTGATTCTTCTGTGTGGAGAATTCCCTAAAGTACTCTCTGCAGATTTAGCTTTGTGTTCATATAGTTGTATAGCTCAATTTTATCATGGAAAGTTTTTCTTTCACCATCTATTATTGGGGATATTTTTGCTGGGTAGAGTAGTTTGGGTTGAAGCCATAGGTTCTTAGACTTTGCAGTGTTCCATTCAAGGCCCTCCTGGCTTTCAGGGTTTCCATTGAGAAGTCTGAACTAATTCTGATGGGGTTGCATCTATATGTATTGTGTTATTTCTCCCTAGCTGTTTTGGTATCAATGTTAAGAGTCTTAATGACAATTTGTCTTGGAGAATTTCTCCTTTGGTCCAGTCTGTTTGGAGTTCTCTTAGCTTCTTGTAACTTCATGGGACTTTCTTTTGAGAGAGTGGGAAAGTTTTCTTCAATAATTTTGTTGAATAAGTGCTCAATGCCTTTGGTCTGAATTTCTTCTCCTGGTATTCCCATGATCTGAATGTTGGAAGGTTTAAGGGTATCCCACAGTTTCCTCATGTTCTGTTCACAAGAAAATTGAACTCATTGAAACTTTTGGACTCACAAACTGTTTTTTTCTGTTTTGTCTTCCAGTTCTGAATTTCTATCCTCCACATGGCTGACTCTAATCTTGAGAGCTTTTATAGAGGTTTGGGCTTGTTCAGTTTGGTTTGTATTTTCTACTGCTTTTTATGTATAATTTCCAACCCTCTGTCGAGTTCCCTTTTCATGTCATTTTCTGATTTTCTTAATGTTTCTTGGAATTCATCCTTCCATTTCTTTATTTCTCCATTGGGCTTAGCCATCAGATTATTGAGGTCCTCTTTTTTCTCTCTCTCTTTCAGATCATTTAACTGTCTTTGGAACCCTTCCTGGTTCTTATCTATCAGGTCTAATCTAGGGAGGACAGCATTCATATGGTTATCATGATTATCAGCAACCTTTATGCTTTTCTGCAAGTTCTGTGATTTGCTTGGTCAGGGTTGTATAGCTTGTATCTTCATTTTGAGGTTCTGATCCCATTGTCTCTTCTATGTTTGATCAGAAACATCCATTTTGGGACTGGGCAATCTTATTGGATTTACTTGCATTTGATTTTTCGTGTTATTCCTTTTGCACTGTGGTCTGGCCATCACAGTGTAGGAGTCTTATTTAATTTAGGAGGAAGCTATAGTCTATGCTTGAAGTGTCTTCAGTGATTATTTCCTTTATGTTTGCTTCCACTAGGCTTCTGGTGGCAATGGGTCCTGTCTGCTCAGAGGGAAGGAGCCAGTGAAGCTCTTGTGGGGGCCTGGGGATATCTCCATGCAAGCATGGGGTACATGACTGTGTGGTCAGGTGGCCCAAGGGGACAGGGGTAGGAAGGAATGGGACAAAGCAGACTGGTGTGGCAGCTGGGCTCTGGAAGGGTGGAGAATGGGAATGCGTGGTGGTTCTGCAATGCTGAAGGGTGAATGGATAGGATAGTGGGTCCCTTGGGACTCTGCAGCAGGGGATGGATGGGACTGCTTCGGGTCAGGTGACATGGAGGGGCGTGGAGGTTCCCTGTGGTGGGAGAGCCTAGGGAGGGGTAACCCTAGCCTGCTGGCCTGGGTCCATGCACAGAGGAGCAGTGGTGTGTGGAGGCAGGTGGACTACTGGCCTGCTGACCTGGGTCTGCATAGTGGAAGGGGGTGGCAAATGGGAAGGAATTCGTGCATGGAGGTTCCCTGGGGGAATGCTAGCACACTGGGGTGGGAGGCGGCTGCGAGTGGAATGGTGTTCCTTTTGTTCCCATATGTGTGGCCAGGATCTGCACATGGAGTTGGGGAGACAGTGGAGATCTCATGTGGAGCTCTGCAGTGGCAGGAATGCCTGGGTGGGGGACTCTAGCCAGCTGGCCTGGATCCACCAGTGGTGAGGAGTGGTGGCAAGTGGGAAGGGGTTGTGCCTAGTGGTTCCCGGGGGGGAATGATAGCCTGCTGGCTTGGGTTCAGGCATGGGGCAGGGGGCAGTGGCTACTGGGATGGTGTTCATGTGTGGAGGTCCCCTAGGGAAAAGCTAGCTTGCTGGCCTGAGTCCACACACAGGGGTGGGGGGTGGCAGTGATTGGGACAGCATTTGTGAGCCTGGAGATGATGTGGAGCTACTCTGGCCTGCTGGCCTGGGTCCCCTTGCCTGCAGTTAGTGCAGAAGGAACCTGTAGCTGGGACTGTGGCTAGGAAGGCTGCTTGAGGGGACTGGGGGACTGGTGGGTCACCAGAGAGTGTGGGAGTCAGTGGATTCTCTGCTTTGGTCCTCTGTGCCCTCCCACTGGAGGTCCATTAGAGTCTTCTCACCCTTAGAAGATCCAGTGAATCCTAAACGTCTTGCCTTTCCTTCCCTGGGAGATGCGGTGCAGTTAGGCAGATGCCATCTTTACTGGAAGTCCTCTAATGTGACTATTTTGTGGAAAAGTCAATCTGCCTAACATAATACCTCAAAACACAAAACATGGGTGTTAGATATGTTTATTGCTACTGGTGTATCATTATTTTCAGGCTTTCTCAATATACTAAGTAGAAGTGTATATATTAACTTGTGTCTATCATCTATCTATCTACCTACCTACCTATCATCTATTTACTAACTATCTTCTCTCTCCATTTGTACTTGAACTAAGATGAACATAAAATCAGGGTGATGCTTCTGTAATCTAATCCAGTATCATTCTCATAATTTTAGCCCTTAGCCTTCTGTAACTTTTCACACTTTGAGAAACCTGCTGCCATCATCTTCATCAGTTTACTCAATTGTTCACTTGCCTTAGGCATGTATAATAGTTTCAGAATAGGGTAATTCCTCCTCTGGGCTCTAATGCTTATGAGCAGATGCTTTGTCCTCTGGCTTACAGTTGCTCTTCCTTTCTGAAGATTCTTAGGTCAGCACCCTTTACTTTCTCAGCCTTCAGTTCCTTTTAGATAAGTTATTTCATCTGGGCTTTCTTCTGGGTTACAGATCCTTGGAGTATAAAGAGCTGGAATAGGACTGTCAAGTGATAGCAGAGACATGCTATTAGTAAAAAACTACACAGCAATCCAGACAACACACCCACCAAGGATTCCCATCATTCTGACTGTCCAGTAAACTCCCAGCCATCTGTGAAAGCCTGTTGTGAAAGCAAATTCTTTTCCCAGTGTCTTTGTCTTTTTCCTTTGCAGATAGAACAAAGTCGTGTTGTTAGACCATGAGATTGCTCTCTTTTTGAGACAATGATAAATATATTTGTCTGCCTTCTGCTTCTCTTCGTAAGTGAATCCCACTGTTTATCCTTAATGCTACAAGGATGCCCGTCTGGCAGATCCACACAGAATTTGTTCACATATTATTGGCCCAAGCACATCTTAAAAGCATGCTCTTTGTTCTTAGTCTTTGAAAAACTTCATGCCTTGCAAAAGATAATGCTGAGGAAACTGTGATAAAATATAACAAGACAAAGGAAGGATGCTTCCTCTTCCAGCTGGAGGGTTCCACAAAGCCCTCCCTCTTCCTCATACTTCATGACTGGTAGGATGAGTCCTGAACTCTACATACAATCAGTCTACCACAGCGTTCACTCTGGAGAAGTGACTCCTACACATAATGGCCAGATTCTAGGCTGTTCATTTTGTGTGAAGGTAGAAGACCATTCTTAAATGTTCTAACCCTATTTTTTTTTTTTTATGTTGGTTAGGGATCTAGTAATTTCTCAGTGTCAAGTTCAAGTCTCATGTATTTTATGATGTTTATTCAATCCTATACTTGCCATTAATATTTCCCATCTCTGAATACTTGAAAAACTGGTTATTTGTCCCAGAGACTTGTATCTTTCAAATACAAAACCAAACCACCTTGTTGCTCACCATCCCATGTTTTACTGCACTTCTTCAAAATTTCATCAGTTGCTGGAGGAATCATACTCTCTGCCTCTCATAGTGCTTGTCATGAGATCTTATACTCAGTAAGTGACCTAGAAATTGACCACGACTGGGAATGGAGAGTTATCTACTGAAATTAACTCAGCAGCAGGTGAATGATGTCATTATCCTATCAATATCCAACTCCAGGTCTTACCCAGCACACAAGTAACCCACATATCACTTTGCAACATGGAAACCAAGCATGTGTGTTTTTAATATTTCCATAAACAGAGAAGTTAATCTGATATCTTAGACTACACTGCCAAGAGCAGAGCTTGCTGCTCTTGGTGGGGTTCTTAATTTGAGAGTCAAGCCTAGGAAAGGGTAAGAGTGGGTGAGGACTTCCATACTGGGATGGGTCTTGGTCTGATGGCCATTGGATCTTTGACTTACTAAGGATTTGTTAAGGAGCCTTGTAGAATTCATGTAAGTTCTGTCACTTTAAGGAATGGAGGGTGGATATATATCTACTGGCTGTTAGTGCTTATTGGCAATAATTACCCCTAAGACAATGACATCTCTACCCCAGCACACCACATTCCCCAACACTTTCTCCTAGGCTACACCTGGTGGGTGGGCCAAGGGGCTTCTTTGGCTTTGGAGAAAGCCTTGAGGCTAAAGACAGAAGGTCCTCAGGATGGAACCTAGCAAGTACCCAGATCTTCCCTAGGAAATTATGGGATAAGGGAATGTGAAAGGGAGAGAAAATGTTGTTTGATTCTTTTTTTTTATTAGTTATGAACATACTCAGTATGTAAACAGCACATGTTGATACCATCCTTACCCTCATCCCTGCCCCCTCCAAATGGACCCTCTCATTGGAGATGCCAGTTATCCCCATGGGAATTGTGGGTCATGCATTGTGAGGGTAGCCATCAGTTATGGGGAAGAGGCAATGTCTCTGTGTGTAATGTCCCAACTTGTGGCTCTAACAATCTGTCTGTCACCTCTTCCACGAATTTCCCTTAGCCATGTTGGGTCCATTTTAGGTCTGCTTCAGTGATAGGCTCTTGGTTTTTTAAGGAATGTATTACTCAGGGTTCTCTAGAGGAACAGAACTGCTAGAATGAATTATTTTAAAAGGGGATTTATTGGATCAGCTTACAGTAGTCCAATAGCAGTTGCAGGCCCGAGAATCACAGAACCTGGTAGTTGCTCAGTCCTCGTGGCCAGATGCCTCAGCAGTCCTGACCCGGCACTGCAGATGGTGCTGGAAAGCCTGGAGGCTTCCTGAGGAGCTGCTGGGTTTCAATCCATGGGGGTCTTCAGTTGATTCTGGTCTTTCATCCGCACTGGTCTTCAATCCACGCTGGAAGGTAGCAAGCAGCTCCGGCAGCCAAAATGGAAGGAAGGCAGGCAGGAAGGAAGAGACCCTTTTCACCAGAGCTCCCTTGTATCAAGTCCCCCTCTGGGTGGGACCGCCCATTCTGGGGGAAGGGCTCACCCTGGGGGAAAGACTTCCTCCTTTAGTTGATCCTTCCTAGAAGCAACCTATGGATTACTAAACAGATCAAGTTGACAACACCTTAACTATCACAAGTCCACCCCTTGTCAACTTGGCATCAAATCATGTCTCCTTACATCATACTTAATTTTCAAATGAAAACAGTAATAAGCTCATAATTCTGCCTAACATGGCATAACTATCCCACATACAACCGGAACCACAAAATCTTCCCCCCAACACAAAGCTTAGTCTCTAGTATAATGGGTCTAATATAAATTCAACAGTTAGCTAATGATATAATCATAATATTGGTGTAGATACATACAAATACTCTGTTATCAAGGCAGGACAGAAACATTGCAATCACAGTCCTCGTTTCTGTAACTGGTCACATGGCCTTAGCTGGTATTTGTAACTACCTTCTTCTACTACCCATTCTGTATTTCCTCCACCTTCAGCAAGCACCTCAGCAGGTCTTGGTTCTTTACCTGGAGGGGTGACCCATACCTTCATTCCTGAAGGATCTGGGCCATTTATCACACTACTTCTATTGGGTTGTTGCAGTCGTCCATTGACTTTGACAACAGGACATGGTAATACTAGCAGATACCCTAAAGGATCTCCTGAAGTCCAGGCATACTCTTCCTTACCTCCATTGTGAAGGAGCAGTCCAATTTCCCCCTGGTAATCTGGATCAATCACCCCTGCTATCACTGTAACTCCTTTCTCAGCCTGTTCACTCAAGGGCATTAGGAGCCAAAAGTGACCAGGGGGAAGTCTTAGCTTCCAGTTCAATGGAATATTCTTTGTGTCTCCTGGCAAAAGCACTCCCCCCTCTGGGACCAAGACTTGTAGTCCAGCAGAGCATAAGGTTGCGGGAACAGGAAGCAAAAATCTAGCTAATGGGTCACTTGGAGTGATGGTAAGTGGGACCATTCCCATTTCCATCCCTTGATTCCTGGACCCATGAATCTGGGCTATAGGAGAAACAGTGCCATATATAGGACACTGATTCAGAGCATATACAGCCTGCTGGAGAACACTCCCCCAGCCCTCCAAGCTATTGCCACCTAGTTGGTGCTGTAGCTGTTTCTTCAAAAGGCCATTCCACCGTTCTATCAAGCCAGCTGCTTCAGGATGGTGGGGCACATGGTAAGACCAGTGAATTCCATGATCATGAGCCCACTGCCGTACTTTCTTGGTGGTGAAGTGAGTTCCTTGGTCAGAAGCAATGCTGTGTGGAATGCCATGACGGTGAATAAGGCATTCTGTAAGCCCACGGATGCTAGTCTTGGCAGAAACACTACGTGCAGGAAAGGCAAATGCATACCCAGAATAAGTGTCTCTTCCAGTAAGGACAAAACACTGCCCTTTCCATGATGGAAGTGGTCCAATGTAGTCAACCTGCCACCAGGTTGCTGGCTGGTCACCCCGAGGAATACTACCATATCGGGGGCTCAGAGTTGGTCTCTGCTGTTGGCAAATTTGGCACTCAGCAGTAGCCGTAGCCAGGTCAGCCTTAGTTAGTGGAAGTCCATGTTGTTGGGCCCATGCATAGCCTGCATCTCTGCCACCATGGCCACTTTGTTCGTGGGCCCATTGGGCAATGACAGGGGTGGCTGAGGAAAAAGGTTGACCACTATCCACAGTACGGGTCAGCTTATCTACTTGATTATTAAAGTCACCCTCCAATGAGGTCACCTTCTGATGAGCATTAACATGGGACACAAGTATCTTTATATCCTTTGCCCATTCAGAGAGTTCTATCCACATACACCTTCCCCAAATGTCTTTTTCACCAATTTTCCAATTGTGCTCTTCCAAGTCCCAGACCATCCAGCTAAACCATTGGCCACAGCCCATGAATCAGTGTATAAACGCACATCTGGCCATTTTGCTTTCTGAGCAAATTGCACAACCATATGCACTGCCTGAAGTTCTGCCCATTGTGAAGACTTCCCTTCACCACAGTCCTTCAGAGTTGTCCCAGAAAGGGGCTGTAATGCTGCAGCTGTCCACTTTTGGGTGGTGCCTGCATAACGTGCTGAACCATCTGTAAACCATGCCCTAGACCTCTCCTCCTCAATCAATTGATCATAGGGCACACCCCATGATGCCATAGGTGCATGCTTGGAGACAGAAGGCATTGCAACAGGAGTAGCAACCATAGGCATTTGGGCAACTTCCTCATGTAACTTACTCGTACCTTCAGGGCCTGCTCGAGCCCGATCACGTATATACCACTTCCACTTAATGATGGACTGTTGCTGTGCATGTCAAACTTTATGGCCTGGTGGGTCAGATAACACCCAGCTCATGATGGGAGCTCAGGTCACATAGTAATTTGATGGCCCATTGTGAAAGGTGTTGTCAACTTGATCTGTTTAGTAATCCATAGGTTGCTTCTAGGAAGGATCAACCAAAGGAGGAAGTCTTTCCCTGTGGATTGAAACCCAGCGGCTCCTTAGGAAGCCTCCAGGCTTTCCAGCACCATCTGCAGTGCCAGGTCGGGACTGCTGAGGCATCTGGCCATGAGGACTGAACAACTACCAGGTTCGGTGATTCTTGGGCCTGCAACTGCTATTGGACTACTGTAAGCTGATCCAATAAATCCCCTTTTAAAATAATTCATTCTAGCAGTTCTGTTCCTCTAGAGAACCCTGAGTAATACAGAATTTGGTACCGAGGAGTGGGGTGAGATGTACCTGGCCATGTGCATGTTGATCTTTTGGAACCTTTGTTTTGGAGGAACAGGCATGGACTTGGTGCTTGCAACTGAAAATGTCTTCTGGAGTGGTAAGCCAAGTTTTATGGACTATTCTGATGACAGTCTGAGAATGTTAAGTGCAGACAGCATTGAACTTCGAGGCTTGGCTTATGAGCTTTCTAAGGGGAAGGAAAGACTGCAGAGGACTTTGTTGGAACTGGGCTACTGGCATAAGGGCTGGCTGCATCCTGCTGCCCAGGCTCAGAGAGCTTGATCAAGGTTAAATTTGTAATGGACTGATGTGCTTGGCTGGAGATATTGGACTGAGAGATTTAAGATTTTAAGCTGGAAAATCTCAAACAAGTTAAAATTACAGGCACTGAGACTGATTTTAGGTTATTAAATCTCCTATTGTCAAACACATTAGCAATCTTAAGGAAGATGGTCCAACTGCTTTACATTAAAACAATGGAAAGGATGCCTGAGGAAGGACTCTCATAGAAATGCAAACTCTTTTGGAAAGAGTTGACTGGAGAAGGAACCTGCTTTTCAAGGTTATGATTTATTTCATCTGTGAATTAAGAATATGGCTGTGTCCTGCACACCTGGTATTGGTTTCAGAAGCATGAAAAATGTGAGGAGTGGTCGTGAATTGCACATGCTTCCAGGAGCTGCTGCTGAGATGTGGCATGAGGTAGGGCCTGATGCCCTGATAGACTGAAAGAGCCTTTGGAACATGTGAGGAGTAGTCATGAATTGCACATGGTTCCAGGAGCTGCTGCTGAGATGCAGCATGAGGCAGGGCATGATGCCCTGATAGGCTGAAAGAGCCTTTGGAAGATGGACCGTGGTTTGCATGAAGACCTCAAGATGTTTTGGATATACCAGGACTGTGCAAGGGCTACCATAGAGCGCACTGTTGGCCTGGGATGGAAATGTTCCCTGGGTACTCTGCCCAGCTGGAGGAGTGAAATTGGAAAATCTGGAGTCTGTCAGTCTCTGGTTATGTTGAACTTGAACTGCAGAAGTTTTATGTTTGTTTGATGGTGGTTGAGTTTGCATTGCTTTATTCTCTCCTTGATATACCTTATACCAGTTGAAAATGTTTATTCTGTGCCTCTGTATGTTTGAAATATTTAACTTGTTTGATTTTACAGGTCTTCATATCTTAAATTGGTCAAGACTGTGGGCCCTTTAAAATTGAACTGAGTACAATTTACAATGTGTGATGGTTAAAAATCTATTGGGGGCTAGGGGCGGAATGTGGTGTTTTGAATAGAATAGATGGCCCCCAATATATTCAGTTGTTTATTTGTTTGTAGTTTGCATCTTTAGCCACCTGGCTGGAGTCAGTGCCGTTGTGTGGATCTTAAGGTGTGGTGGTGGGTTTGAGATTTCAATCTAAGATATGCAAAGTGTGCCTAGCTCGAGTTCCTGAAGTGTGCTCTGGCTTTTGACCTTTAGGCTTGTACTTCTCTCTCTGTGCTTGGGCCTGTGAAAGCAGGCCAGTTTCTTCTGCCATTATGGAACTTCCCTGGATCTGTAAGCTTCAATAAATATCCTTTCCTTCATAACTGTGCCTGGTCTGGAAGTTCATCTCAGCGAATCTGAAGCTGTCTGATACAAGGAAGATGAACTAAGACACAAAAGGTTGTTTAAATTCCACTTCTAGTGCTCGACTGAGAAGAGATTTGGGATTTGATTTTCATTTTAGAAATGTTATTCCAAGCATTAGTCTGATGTGTGTACCATTCTGAATTGGAGTTTTATGAAATTGGATTGATGTAATTCTAACAATAGTATACCTTGGCAGCAATCCACAAGGAGTTTTGAACTTAGGAATTAGAGCAGCTAACAAAAGCCTGTTTCCTGACTGGTTGGAGTTTGTACTTGAGCCAGGGATGCACAAGTCGCTGATGTGCATGTTCAGGAAAGGGAATATTAGATGGGGTTTGTTATCCAAGTCCCTGCTCATTGCTGGGAAGACCCAAAGCATGCACATTTCCCCATGACCATGGGGCATAAGTTTGAGGAGACCCCTACCATCCTGAGAGAAATGGCCTTTGTGATCACCCTTCTCCACATTTGGTTTTAACCAAAAGTCCAAGAAGTGATCAGCCTTCTCTAAAAGACAGACCTTACAATGTAAACTGAAGCCCCTTAGGTGGAAAATGTAAATGCAATGGGGACAGTGGGGTCCCAGCGTATCAGGGCCCAAGGATAGTGTTCAACCCCCAAAGTCAAGATGAATGTGGCTTCAACAGTGCTGAAATGAAAATTTATGGTCGCTATTCCTCATAGTCTTCCCCAAAGGGCCCTCTGTACCCTTTGCCAGGGTAAATGGGGAATCATTACTAGACTTTGTTCCTGATCAGACACTGACTCAAGGAGATCCAGCATGGCACTGTGGCCCACCAGTCAGATGTAGGTTTGTGTGGCCAGATAAGCACTGGGACTTAACTCATGTCAGTGACACAGTGGGTCCAGAGGGTCTCGATCTCATCCTGTAACAATTTTTTTCCCCATTCTGGAGTACATACTTAGAATAAACATGCCCACATGCTTCCACAACCCACACGTTGGTTCCCTGACCTGTGGTGTCAGTGCTATCATTACATAAAAAGTCACGTAGAAGCCACCAGAACTCCCTCTATCTAGGGAGAGACTGCAACAAAAACAATTGCACTTTCCTGGAAGAATGGAAGCAATAAATACCACCACAAAGTTCAGCATCTCGTGTGCCTTCTTGGATGTTATTCAACCCACTGAATAACTTTGTCCACCTATTTTTAACCCTCAGAGCTTGCAGTTTCAATTAGATCACATAATAAGCAAAGACATAGAAGGTCCAGTGTGCTGTACAACCTGCCTCCTAGCATGGTCCATAGATTCAACAGTCCTTAAGGTAGCAGATAGAGAAATTATTTGGAGCCTTTTTCAGTAAATCACAGCTACCAATCACAGGGGGTTTTATAGATATGCTCTGCTGTACTCTGTAGATAAGTACATTCCTTTTGAGAAATAGTTTGAGGCCACAACGTGGACCTTAATGGAGTCTCAGCACTTAGTTATGGTTGCCATGCAGTCATAACTGCTCAGGGTACCATCTGAAGCACCAAGCCATGTACCTGGTTATCCATAGCAGCAGCATTACCAGCAGAAGTGGCGTATGTGAGACTGGACCCACACAGGCCCAAAACACATGAAAGTTAGGTGAAAAAGTTAACCAAATTTCCATGGCTTCTTCTCCTGTTGCGTTGCCTTCTCTCTCCCAGCATGTACTGGTGGCCTAATAAGGAGTTCCCTATTATCAATTGATAGTAACTAATGATTTAGGTGGACTGACAGAGGCTTGGAAGGAATGGAAAATAATATAAAGATGCTTGTGCCCTAAATGAGTATTCACCAAGGGTGACCTGAGCAGAGGAGAATTCTAAGGGCTTTTTATGTGTGTATAAGTCAGGCTTTTCCTTCAGTCATTCATATCATTGCCCAGTGGGTCACGGTGGCAGGAATGGGGGTTATGCATGGCCTAGCATCATCATGCATTTCCACTTATGACTGCAGACCAGGATGGAGCCACTGCTGAGTGCCCCATATTCTAACTTCAAAGATCAACCTTGAGCTATCAATGTAGTAGCATTGCCCAAGGTACACAGCTAGCCACCTGCAGAAAGACTGATAACACTTTACCCCTTTCATGTAGCAGGGGTAGAGTTTTGTTCTTACTGTAACAGACCAGTATTCTGGATACAGATTTATGTCTTACTATCATCATGATATTACACATTGTGTGTTTTCTGATTAAGAAACTCATTTCACTACCAAATAGATGCAACAGTGGGTATTTAGTTCTCAATGGAATTCAATGGTTTTATCAGGTTAACCATCTGTTAATAAACTGATTTAATAGGGAGGTGGATGAGTATCTACTTATTTATTTGCATGTGTGTATGGTTTGCATGCGTACATGCTTATTTGTGTGTGTATATGGGTGAATGCGGAAGACAGAGATCTACGTTTGGTATCTTCTGCAATCACTCTCTATTGCCTTTTTTTTTTTTTTTTTTGAGGTAGGATCTCACTCTAGCCTAGGGACTCACTCAAGCCCAGGTTGACCTGGAATTTAACTATGTGTGTCTTAGACTGGCCGCAAACTCATAGCAATCCTCCTACCTCTACCTCCCAAGTGCTGGGATTAAAGGCGTGTGCCACCAAGCCTGGCTCCACTGCTTATTTTTTTTTTTTTAAGACAATGTCTCTCACTGAACCTGAAGCTCACCAAATTGGCTAGACTAGTCAGCCAGAAAGCTCCAAGAATATTCCTGAGTGTGTGTACTTGGTACTGAGATAACAGATGTGTGCTACTGCACCCAAGTGTCACATGGGAGGCTGTCATCTAAACTTAGGTCCTCATGCTAGTATGCTAGTTTAAAAAATAGTAACAACTGGATGGCAATCCCTCAGTGCTGGAGTGCTGGCATCCATAAGGCTATGCATGTCCCAGATCAGAATCCAATATATGTGCTTTTTCTCCTACTGCGAGGATGTATGGGTACAGGAACTTATGGGCAGAATGAGAAAAGTTCATTTGTTATCCCCTCCAATGTTCCAATAGCATTTTATGCATTCTGATCCCACGACCTGATACTCTGACGGCTTACAGTTCCAAAGAGTGGAATCTTCTACCTGGAGCACAGTAATGTTTTCACCAAAGTGAAGTGAAGGCAGCCACTTACCCACTTTGGACCCCCATGCCTTTTAATTCACAAAGAAAAGCAGTACATGATGTCCAGGTGACTGGTCCTGAGTGTCCACAGGAAACTGGAGTACTGTTCACAATCAGGACAAGAACATCTGGAGTACAGATGACTCTATAGAGCAACTTTTAGTATTATGATTCCCTGTGGCTAACAGGAGTGGAAACTCCCCAATTCATACGGGACTAATAATGGTCCTGTTCCTCCAGGTACAAGTTTGGGCCACTATATTCATTGAAAAGCCGTGACAGTTAAGGAGATTTTGGAGCCTAAGGCTGACAAGTGAGTGTGGAGGATGCCATAAATAACATTTCCAGCTATAGAAATGAGTTTTGTTATTCTTGTGGAAATTCTTCCATGACTTTTCATGAATACTTTTGAGTCTGGATATATATCTCCAGTAGCTTGGTTTCCTTGCTTCTCTTATGTACTTACCATGTACATCCCTCATGTACATATCAAGTACATACCATGTACTTGACAGTGTATTGTGTAAGAAGAACCAACTTTACATAATAATTTTCATGTTACATGGTGTTGCAGTTGGGTTCGCATTGCTGGTAGAAATCACCCAACCAAGAGCAGCTGGTGGGAAAAAAAGAGGTTTATTTTTGCTTACAGGCTCGAGGGGGAAGCTCCATGATGGCAGGAAAAACGATGGTGTGAGCAGAGGCTGGACATCACCAACATAAGGTGGACAATAGCAACAGGAGAGTGTGCCAAACACTGGCATGGGGAAACTGGCTATAACACCCATAAGCCCGCCCCCAACAATACACTGCCTCCAGGAGGCATTAATTCCCAAATCTCCATCAGCTGGGCACCTAGCATTCCGAACACCTAACTTTATGGGGGACACCTGAATTAAACCACCACACATGGTATCTGGAAGTGTAAATATCACTGGAAGATTTTATACTTTACCCCCTCTTGAGAACAAACTGGTGCCTTTAGGTTGGATACCTGACAGTTGGATCATATTGAACAGAACTATCACCTTGATAGTTTTATTGTGCATTATTGTTTAAGATGGAGTAAGGGGGAAATAGAGCCTAAGGCAATAAATATGACAAGGGGTAGACTTGTGATGGTGATTTTATTCATCAACTTAACTGGACCTTGGGGAGCCCAGATGTTTGGTCAAGCATTCTTATGGGTATGTCTTTAAGAATGTTTTGGGATGAGATCAACATTTGAGCTGTTCAACTGAGAAAAGCAGGTATCCGGCCCTAGCAATGAGCCCCATTTAACCCATTGAAGATCTCACTAAAGTTTGAGGGAGTGAGGATCATTTTCTTCTGTCCATCTTTGACATAGACCTTCTCCTGCCCTTGGGCTCGGATCCTGAGCAGGATGTATACCCCCTGATCTCTCTGTTCTCCAGCTTGCTGATCACAGAACTTAGGACATCTTAACTGCACAACTGTGTTAACCACTTCTTTCTAACAAATATCTTGCTATATTCTATTTCTTCAAGTAAAGGAGCAGCCGTATGAAAGGGTTACTCACCAACCAGGGAAATGGAGCAGAAATATTTAGGAAAGACTAGTCTTTCATTTTCATCAATGTGAGGGACATGCTCTGTCATCCCATCTCACATTTGAAGTCTGCACTACTTGACCTTTCCCTTCTGTGCCATGCTGATGGTCTGAGCTACCCTGGAGCCCACCACCAATCCACAAGCTCCAGGGATGATTTCTGAGTCCCTTCTGTATATGCCTTTCCTGCCATTCCCCAAGCCACAGGATGTCCCCTCTGATCTAAGCACAGAGAAGTCAACCAAGAAAATGCATGAACTGTGCAAAACTGACCAGAGGTGCACAGGCAGTGCAGCGCATACTGTTGGGACAAATATTGTCTCACTCACTTATGGCACAGAATAGTGGTCCAACCTCTGATTGTCAATACCTGCATTATGGGCTTGGTGGCATTCTCTAGAGTGCCCATAGTCCCCACCCTCTCGCATCTCATAGCCAATAACAAATGGGAGCTGGTAGATAGTGATCCCATCTCAGATCATTGGTACTTGGGAGGGATAACTGAATTGCATGCTTGACACAGATCCTTAGGACCCTCATCAGGATTGAGTGCATGACAAGAACTAACTTGATTTCCTTCTCTTCTTTTTCTTGCTTTCCCACCTTTTTCTCATCATCTGTTAATGGTGATTCTCTTACCTCATGCATAAACTGATTGCTTCCAGAGAAAGACACAAGAGCTGAGGAAAGGTGCAGCCAGTACAGCTGTGAAGAATTCCTGCAGCAATGGGATCAGGCAGTGGGCAACGCCTGCAGAACAGGGGGCTGCAGTCCCCAAACCTGAATTATAACAACATACCTGAAAATAACAGTGGCACTATTTTGAGGCTACTTGGCAGGTCTTGATCAATCCCTTAAATCCCATGACCATGTTATAACGTGCTTTTATGTAGCTCGCAGTTGAAAAACCATACCTCAAGAGTTAACTAAAGTTCTCAGATTAGCAAGCTATGTAGATGGATTGAAATTCAGATGTAAATTGCCTAAAGATTGTCTAAATTCCCTTCCTCCTTCTTGAAGTTTTCTGTAACCTGCTTTGTCTGAGATCACATTCAAGTTTTAGTGTCAGACACTGGGTACAGTTAATAGCAAGTGAAGCCATGTCACAGAGCTATGCAAGGTGACGCAAACACCTTGATGCACATGATCACATCTGATGCTGTCCTGAAAACAATTATTGATGATGGATAATATATGCAGAAGTTGTAGCTAAAAGGATAGTAATTATAGCATAATTTATAATGGAGGAAAACTGGAAACAACCCAAATGCTGTTTATTTGGTGATTGAATAAATAAGCTTCGGTAAGTTCAGCAATAGAATACTAAGTAAGCAAACACTAAAATGATATCATATAAAATATTTAGCCCTGAGGGAAAAATAAACATTACACAAAGTAGAAAAAACATGTTTCAAAGAACCACTAGTTCTAATTTAATTATGTATTGATAAAATGTAAAGTGAGTATGAATATGCACAAAAATGTTTGGGTCATGAGGTTTCTGGAGACTTTCATTATCTATGTGGTCTTCTAAGTATTTCCTATGATAAATTCACAGATACGTACCTTTCAATATGTTCTTCATCCCCAACCAAAACTCAAATGTAATGACTTGATTGAGGGATGGGTTTTACAGAAAAAAACTGTTGAAGGAAGGGAGAGGAAGTGAAATGTCACCATATGTTTTGCACCAAGGACCTTTTCTCAAGTACAAAGTGTGATGCTATTCTCCTGGAGTGGTGACCCATGAAGGTGTTGGAGCTGCAGGTGCCCTGCCTGCTGCCTGCTGCTTACTGACCCTACTTCCACTCCACATTGGTCTCTTCATATTCATAGCCAATCATCAAACTTTTAGTTTACTTACCTATTTGCAAGTATGCAGACAAGAAAAACCATTCTTATATTAGTAGAGCAGAAACATACTTCTGGCCCCACTGATTTGTCTATCTTATGTCAGAGACATTTCTGTTTCCTTCCCAGAGGCCTCTTAGGAATACTTCTTACCATGTTTGACCCCAGCTCTAACAAAGGATCCTGGATCTTCCAGTCTAGAACATCCCACCTGGTCTCTGATGTGTAGAAGAAATACTAGCAAGCTCACTTGGATGGCTCACAAGCAGAGAAAGTCCTCAGAAAAATGTGAGAGGAAGTTAGTGCTGGAAGAAAGAATGAAAACAGTAGAGAGAAAGACTGGCCACACAGTTTCTTACATGGGGAACCATGTAATTCTCCTGAAGAATTATCATAGCTCTCTTTGAAATTAGACTTAGGACAAATGCATAAGAGAAAGGCTAGTGAAGATAACCATATTCCTCATCTACATCTTCATCATTCTCTGCTATCCCCTTCCTGACTCTTGTACCAGAGTGGGTTAAGCTTCTATAAATTCTGAGTTCACAATCAAAACAGCACCTACTGGGAATGTTCTCAGGGTGAGGACTGAAACATGGTTAGGAACCTTGTGCATATCTCAAGATCATAGTGTAAGATTTACATCATAACAGTCATATAG
Organism: Dipus sagitta; assembly: GCA_036346955.1. Lineage (NCBI taxonomy): Eukaryota > Metazoa > Chordata > Mammalia > Rodentia > Dipodidae > Dipus > Dipus sagitta. The sequence continues at coordinate 34,124,793 of CM070779.1, forward strand.
TGTCAAAGACAGAATTCACTGCAGATAATAGAAATAATAAAAGTTTCAGTAATCTCAGCCAGCTTCACTCTCCCACTTTGACCCTTCAGGCAACTTTTAATTCATTTCCATTTCAACTGCATAGAAATGTGTCTAAATCTAATTTTTTCAAAGATTCATTGTTGGGGAGTCCTATAATCATTTCAAAGGCAAAGATAGCAACACTGCGCTACGGATAAGCAAAGATGACATGAGGAAAGGTAATGACATAAAGAACTTGAACTTTCTGAGGACAGTGAGCTCCAGTGGAGGACTGAGAGATATCTGTCACATCCTTGCCTCTCCAGACTGCCCGGCATATGGCTGCTCTTCCTTACTGGGATGAAACTGAAGCACATGGTGTGAAATGAAGCCACACAGGTTGCTGAGGAGAGTGAGGTAGGGCCACGGCATGAGCTTCCTTGGCTTTGTGATACTTTCCTTCACAGCATACTTTTTCATCCCATCCAGATAACTCAAAACCTTTGGCACTGATAGATTTTGGGCTAGGAACCAGCTGATTAGCTGTCATGAAGAGAGTTGTTTCTAACCAGCTGGTGATAAACTCCCCTTGCAGGGAACTCCTGAAGGCATTTGCCCCTAGGGTGGTGCTATAAGATGGAGGGAGATCAACCATCCTTGGTTGATCTAGGAGATACATAACTAGTGTGCTGAAAAACCTCACAGCCTGACCTGCCATTGCTTTGAGCTTCATACCTCTGTATTAGAAAGAGCTATCAAAATTGAGGCACCATGGTGCTGGGAAGAAGTGACAGAGGAGTGCTCAGCACTGAAATATCTCTATCACATCTTCCAAGGCTCAGGGTCCATTGCCGAAGAGGTATCAGAAAGAATGTAAGAGCCAAAGGAAGGGTAGGACTCCTTTAAAAGGTGCTCTTCCAGACACAAAATGGCCTGGATATCCATTACCTCACAGTGCCTGACACTACCTACACAAGACCGTCATAATAGGAGGAAAAGATCATGGAACCAAAATAAAAGAGAGACTGATTGAGAGGGGGAGGGGATATGATGGAGAATAGAGTTTCAAAGGGGAAAGTGGGGGGAGGGAGGTCATTACCATGGGAGATTGTTTATAATCATGGAAGCTGTCAATAAAAAATTGTTATAAAAGTCATAAATTAAGATGATTAGATAGTCTTTTTCCTATTGGATACTTTGTTACTTGGTTAATAATTCACAAGTTTTCTTTGCAAACTGAGCAACTAATTCATTTGATGGGTGGCTGCATCAAATTGTGTGTGAAAATGTCTCGGAGGCCACTGGAAGAATTGGTGTCTGCTTAGTTGACTGTCATTCAGAGAGCCTGTTCTTTGTTGAGACTTCTGAGACTTGGGGAATGAGAAATGAGCAATAGAACTGCCTTGAGTTTCATAGCATGGAACAGTTTTGCACACTTACTCCCACATCTCCAGATGAGGAAGCTGGGCCTGGACCAGAAGTGGATCATCTGACGCCATGACATTTGGTATCACGAAGAGTTCCAAGTCCAGGACTCTGACCCTTCTTCCTTGTCGCTGGTGCTGTGCTTCTTGCTACATAGAAGAAAGGCATGCAACACACGGGGGCAGGGGTGAGGGCCGGCTACTGAAATGCCCTCCATTCCAGTCATTTGTAAACCAGCTGCCCTGCTGCACTGTCTATACCCGCAGGGCTGACTTTAATGTGCTCCATGCATGCCCTCTGTGGTCTAGCCGTATTGGTTCTTTGGTTGAGACCAAATGACTGGTGAGCCGAGATCAGAAGTATATTCCTGTCGCCTCTGCATAGCAGCATTTAGGAGCTTCTGCACCCTCTTTCAGCTTTCTCCTGCTCAGTGATCCTGGAAGGCATTTGCCCCTAGGGTGGCGCTATAAGATGGAGGGAACTTAGCAATCCTTGGTCACAGGAACAGAGACATTCCCAGTGACCTATATTAGAGTGTAAGTGAACAAGAAAACCCCAAAAATTTGGCTGTGGTATCAAACTGGGAGTGAGGATTTACTTGCTACTGGAGCATGTCTGAGTGCTCCAGACCAATGCAACAGCATGTGCTAGCAACTAGGAGGTTTCATAGAGACACAAGAGTCACAATGTGCTGTTCAACAACTTTCTGGACAAGTAGTAGCAACATTACCAGGGGAAACATGTGACATGCAAATCTTCAAGTTCTATCCAGGCCTATAGGTGCATATATGTTAGAAGTTGGAGCAGCAACATATTTGGATAAGATAAGTTGCTGATTTTGGTGCAAACTGGAGAATGGCAGCCATTAATATGAAAGATGTCACATGCACAACAATTCTGGTTGTTTCCAGGATCCTGTGTGTGTAACAGATCCTTCAGGAGAGTGGAGGCTCTCTGACTGAATTGACTGGTCTTTTCAGTCTTTGCAATTATTCACTCTCCTCTTACTTGCAAACACCCCTGAATGTGCAAGCATCATTCCACATTTTTAGCTACCTTCCTACTCTCTGGGAAATCCTGGACAAAACCTTATATACAGGACACATGTACAATGTCTCTTCTATATGATAGACGACAACTTTTCAGATAGTTTCTTTTGCAGAGCAGAGACCTCAGTTCTTGATGGTAGAATGTTGTGTTTCAGAAATAGTTGGCAGGATATCTTTTTCAGGAGGGTCTAAAATTTGCTGTCACATATTTGGTATTAGGCATCAAAATGTAGAAATGACATAAAGGAAAATACATAAAGATGCCAACAATGTCATCCAATTGTAGGAATTTTCTAGATCTCTGCTCAATGTAGTTTTAGTGGAAAGCCACAGAGCTTTCCAGGCATGAATGCCTGCAGTCTCCTCCCAGCATGAGAGACCAATAATTCTTTTTATTTTTTCAACTGAAGTGTTTGTTTCTCATGTAGCAAGAGGTGCCAGTTGGTATTGTCTACAGAAGAAATATTCTGTCATTAAATGAAAGCTAGCCTTCACCCAGAAATGTGATGTAAGGAGCCGGGAACACTGACTCTGGGCTGCAAAAGCTGATCCCACTTTCCTATTGCTGACTGAACACCCTCAGAAGGTCAGGTCTAGTCTGGGTCTTTATCTTTTCAAAAGAAAAATGGTATGGGGAGGAGCTGGGATTGGAGAGAGGATTATGAGAGGAACAGAAGAACTGATTAAAAGTAGAGAGTCTGACAATTATAGGAAAAGGTTAATGGAGTTGAGGCCACTTGTGTAGCAGAAAGTGTCCAGGAGGCAGATTAGCGATGTTCCTTGAGTGTATGAAAGGTTGTGATGAGGACACTTCACAATGATTTCTTTCTCCCCAGAGGCACAAACAGGGAGAAATAGACTGGCATTATCACAATAGCAGCAAAGACACTCTGTCAAGAAAGAGAAGACAGGGCTAGAGAGATTGCTTAGTGGTTAAGGCACTTGCCTATAAAGCCAAAGGACCCAGGTTCAATTCCCTAGGGCCCATGTAAGCCAAATGCATAAAAGTGGTGCATTTGTCTGGAGTTTGTTTACAGTGACTGGAGGCCCTGGCATTCCCATTCTCTCTTTGTCTGCCTCTCTCTTTCTCAAATAAATAAAAAAAAATTAAAGAAAGAAAGGAAGATAGAGCATTTTAATCATACCACAGGTCCCAAAGAGAAGGCTCCAAAACTTGGAAAGAAAACATCTTATCTTAGGCACTGGGACAGACAAGCCTTTGTCACATGTTGGGTACCTTGACTCCCACAGCTGACCCATGGCTGGAGTATCTTAAAAGTGAGGCCCTCCTTACTTGTGCCTCAAAGAAGTAGCTGGAATTGACATTTCTAAAAATAGCCCACGAATGACAATTTGGAAAAATTAACATGGTTTTGGGTTGGTACAATTTTGACGTCTGACATACACAGTCCCTAGAAGTTCCCTGCATTCTATAAGCCTTCTATAGTGTTTTATAGACATCTCATTCATACTAGATGTGCTTCCCCTCCTGGTCTCCGTTCCTCAACCACATCTCGCTTCTCTTGGAAGCACTTTCTAATCAATCACTTTCATGTGGATTCTAGATCAACATCCATTCCGGAAAAGCTCAAGCTAAAATTAAGAGTCAGTTAATTTTTGCTGAATAACAAATGACTCCACAATAGACTGACTCAAAACAACCACAGTCTATGGAGGTCACGACTTGGCTTGGTGGTTTTCTATGGGTTTGGTGGACAGACTCTTCCACTCTGGAAGATTGTGGTGGCCCACAAAGATGCCCATGGTAGTTTGCAGTTCTTGCCAAGAACAGGTGGGATCTATGCCTCTGTCCCTTGAATTTGGGCTGGCCCTGCAAGCAGCTTTAATAACAGAATAAGACTGGATACTCTGTAAGCACTGTCTACCTTCTACTCTTGGAATCTGACCACACTTGAACACACCCTAGCTAACCTGCTTGAGAGTGAGAGACCCCACTGACTGAAGCCTCCCTTCCATCCCAATCATACTATAAAGGGGCTTTAGGTGTTGAGGAATAGTCCTTAAACAGCAAGCCCTGTTTTTAAACCAAAGAATTGGATAAAACAGAGTGAGAAGAATAATTTATAAACCATTACATTATATTCAGAAATATATGAGGGGTAGGGAGGGTCCCATGAGCCAAGAAAGGGAGAATGGTCATGACTTATGAGCCCATGTAGAAGAACAAACAGAAATGTGAAAAGGAGTTTTTCTAAAATGCATGAGCTTTCAAAGAAATCAAGATTCCATAAAACTAGTAACAAATATCCCTTCAATGCTGGGCTGCCAGAGTGGGAAGCATGTAGTCGTACCAGTGGGGAGACACAGGCATGGAGGTATGATCAGCCAAAGCATAGGAAAGGAACTTCTCTTTGCCTAAGCCCAAGCCAGAGATTTGGAGTCCCAGTTCCCAAAGGGGTTGGCACACTCAGGTCTGAAAGCCAGTTGGCCTGGGTTCAGAGAAGGGGTCCACCCACACCTAGGTGGGATGCCCTGGAGAGAATGATCTAACTGGATGAGATCAGACCTGAGTCCTGCAACTGAGGTCCTCAGGGTGTGCTGAGGTAGGCAGGGTAAAGGTATGATCTAGGTTTCCTTTCTCATAAGCTTCCATTAGCTAGCTGCCTAATTATCATGCTATCTAACTAGTTCCTTCTCAATCCTAAAACAGGAGTCCCGTCCTTCTCACTAACTGAGCAAGCCTACCAGATGGCATCTGAGTTGACCATAACCCTAGAGAACCACACACTGCCCACCTCAAAGTGCCCACTCATAGAATAATGAATGCAAAAGACAGAACAGTAGAATATGAATAATGATGGCTACTGTTTTGAGCCATGCTCTTTTGGATGTTTAATTATGGCACAAAACCTGACAAATAAGGACAGCTACTTTCAGCTCTTTAGACTTTGGGATTTGGAGCCTGGATCACAATGCCTGGGACATGCTGTAAACATTTCTAATCAAGCATGGAATGCTTTCTATTTCTTCTCTGGCCGCAGGAGTTTACAAATAGGTAGCAGAGAAGGTAACTGTCTTCATGGTGTACGAGCAGGCTCAGGTCACCCGCTTAACCCACACGCAGGAGCGGGCTGGGTACCAGGCACAAAGGTGCTTGCTGCAGTTTCCCAGCCCTCTTGTCTTCATGAATTCCCCATGTGTTGCTGGTGTGGCTTCTTCAGCCAGCAGTCAGAGTACTTATGGAGGGCAGGCCAATGCACTGCATCACATCAGAGTCTTAACTTTTCCTTAATTTGTCTTTCTGACTCAGTCTTTCCTCTTTGAATTCTAGACATGTTCTTCACAGAGAAGTGCACATGTTTTAAAAAGTGAGTACACAGTATGATTTCAGGGCTTCTCATCCTGTTTGAAACCTATTCCTGCTCTCTGTAAATCCATAAGCTAATAACATGTGCCCTGGAGGATCCCACGTGGTTCAACACTGGAAGTGTCTTCATACAGGCACTATTTTCATCAGTTTTCCCAAAGCACTTTACAGGAAAGTGAATGGGAAGTGTGGAGGGTATCCAGAGCATCAGGTTGATTCAGGGTGGCACTACAGGAGTGACCAGCTGGAATAAGGACTATAGGAGAGGCAAGGCCCATGGTAGAGTTCCCTTGGGACTCCAGGATAGTCTAGGGTTTGTCAGCTTCTAGAACTGGCTCCCAGGGCAATCTGGCAGATCCTCAGCTGCTCACAACTGCATTTTTTCACCCAGGGATCTTACCAGGGGGCAGCTGAAAGTACCAGAGAGCTATGATCCTCCAGGGACAAGCCTCAACCAGTGACTATTGAGAACCAGGGTGCAAATGTCCAGACCTATTCCTCAGTGAACACCCACAAGGTGCAGTGCACCTGGGGGAACTCCATTGCCCTTATACCTGCCCAGGCAGGAAGCTACTTGAAAACATGCCCATTAGGCACTGATGCCCATCTTGCCCTGGACTTTCTGCCTCATCTGCTGCAGGTTCCTGGGATCCCTGGGAGGTAGTCCATGTGTGTTTATGTTCTCACCTCTGAGTCTATTTAGGTTATCCCTGAAGGAAGCAACATTTATACTTGGTCAGGCTTTCAGGCTGATGGAATGAGGCCAGAGCAGTGGCAGTAGGTTTCCATGTAAGCTCTTTGAATGGGAAGTGTTTCCAGGTGGGTTGTCCTATTAGGGAGTCTCTAGGCGCAGTTGGGAGTGGGAAGTACGGCCAAGCTCTTGGCAGGACCAGGCTGGTTGTAACATTGACTAAGGGGCTGGAGTCTAGTACAGGCTTTCAGTTACTGGCAGGAGAACAGAATCACAATTTCACCCTTACGTAGCACATGGGGGTATTTGTGGAAGAGGACGGGTTGAGGAGCAATGAGATATGCAGGGGCACAAAGATCCAGGGCTTACCAGCAGAATGATTCCAGTCTCCTCTGCTGGGGGCAACCTCCTCCAGTTCTGGTGTCTGAACACTTGATTGTGCTAAGGGTGGACCAGGAGAGGTTTTTTAGTGAAGGTAGTTTGTCAGCAGCTAGGGAGGGCAGCACATGCCTGTTACACACTGAAGTGCCTTCCACCCTGCACTGTGGGGAGGTGAGCAGGACGGAATGGCAAAGGTTGAGTTGTGTGACAGCACTGTGGACCTGCAGGTCACCGTATGCAGTGCATGCTGAGCAGTGGCATCAAAGCATTTGCCTGAGGTGGGACCTGACAGGCCTGTTGCTTCCAGGAAGAAGACATCCCCCAGCAACAGAAGACACCCAAATGGAAAGTTCCCAAGTCAAAGGAAGTGTTTCTTTTTCTCATGTAAATGTGTCCCACGAAGGAAGAAGTGGGGACAGGAAGCAAGGTAGAGGAAGAAGGAGCTTATAAAAACACTGTGGCAAACAGCAGAAAGCAAGTTGTGTGACCTGAAAAAATGGAGATAGAGGACAAAAGACCAAGAGATCTCACATACGAGTTAGGCCAGTCACTAATGGAGGGAAGCTGGCTAGTTTAGCCCATGTAGCCCTTCAGCCAACCTCGGTGAATGCCAGCTGGGTTTGAAAACCTGCCATTCTGTAGAATGGCAAAGGAGCATCACACTGGATGACAGTGATAACTCTTTTCTGCTATCAATGAGGTTTTTAGATGTTTCCAGGTGTCACCCGGTAATCCTACTAAGGAAAGGGGGAAATGCATGCAGATGAGGAGAGGGCACAAGGAATGGGCAGCTGGGTCTAACAGTTACCCAGTTGCTGACACATTCCATTTTGGAGTCTGTGCTGTCACTGCCATTGTCTTCTAATCTAATAATAAGTCTGTGTCCTAGGAGCTGACATTTGCCCAAACCCAGCAATTAGAAAACATCACGTTGCATTTGATATGATTTATGGGGGTGGTGGCTTCTCTCAGCCTTCATTTCAGATGCTGAGAATGGTTCAGCTGCATAAACAGAGTCCTGGCATTTTCCACTTGCAGCTCTGCCTAGGATGGTCATCCTGGTCTTTGTCCAGGGATCGACCCTGTGGGCTTTGCTGTCCCCATAACTGACCTGGGGATGCAGCAGTGAACTTAGTGGAGACATGAACCTCCCTGTGAAGGAAAGCCCCTGTACCTCGTGACATCCCATTCTCTGCCACCTCACTCTTGCTTTCAGAGCTTAGGGCTCCCAGTAACAGAGCACATCCACACACCCAGAGAACTGAGACCTCTCAATCCCTCTCTCTCTCTCTCTCTCTCTCTCTCTCTCTCTCTGCCTTTTTCTCTCTTTCTCATATACCCATACACACAAACACATAGACCCACAGCAATATTATCATGTCCTCCTATAATGCATGGTGGGTGCTATAGGGTGCATCCAGAGTTGAAGTCAGTTTCCATCCTGCCTCCCACAGGAACAGAAATGAGTGGTGGCTGTGGACATCTGCTTCAGAAGTACCCTGAGCTGAGGGCAACATTGGATGTGTCACATTATGTGACCTGTTTAAACACAATGAACTTGCTGTACTTGATTAATGTTCAAGTGCCCATTGCCTCAATAGTTAGAGGCTGGGAGGGGAAATGTGAGAAGATGTTGCTTAAGGGCAATAATGTATGCTTAGGAGTAAGTTATGATTACCAAGTGTACATAGTGAGTGGTGATGGGTATGATAATTTGGGGTAATCCTTACACAATGTGTATGTGTCCAGCATACTGCTCTGCTCTCCTTTTATGCTGGATATGATCCATGAATGGGTCATAAATTTTATTTACTGACTTGTTGCCAACATTTTTAAAGGTGTCAAAATAAAGTAAAAAATACCAGACCATTGAATGTAATGAGGTGAAGTATTTATAGTGTGTTCTATTTTCAAAAATAGTCTCAGAGTCTCTTCCGATCTCCTGTACTCTTCTGGAATGAGATGTCTCTGCTCTGCCATCCAGAAGTTAGCTTTGTTTCCCCTCCTCTTAAAGCTGTGAAGTTCTAGAATGTGCCAGAAGGGATACTGTGGTCTCTGAGATGGAATTATAAGAACAACGCAGCATTTGTCTTGCCTAGTAGTCCCTCATGCATGGGTCTCTGAGATAACATATCACAAGGTAGACCACCTTAAGGCTGCCGTTCTGGGAGGAACCTCAGGCTTGAGGTTCTCTTCACACCCCCCAAGTTCACTTCTATGATAGCCAATGACCACTGCATGGTTTCAGTTGATACCAACAGGAACAGATATACCTGCCAAGCTAGACCTTGCCAGCCCACCAACAGACACCACTGAGGAGGCACAATGTAGCTTTAAACCTATATATTTTTATACAGTAACAACCTGTTTAGAACCATTTGTGAAAGTTTCATTTTGGTGTGGGTATTTTTTGTTGTGTCTTGTACACATAAAAAGTTGAAAAAGTATAGATTTGGCCTAAAATATTTAGTGCTAAAATGTCCATCTATGGTGGGTTATTACATATTTTTTAAAAGCATTTTCCAAATATTCATGTAGTCATTGTATGATCACCTTTACCCTAGTTTTATGCCCAGACAAGTTATACAATTTCCCTGTACTTCCCTTTACTCACCTGTACTATGAGGACCATACAGGACTGTTGTGAAGATGGAATGAGTTAACATCTGGAAAGTCCTTAGAACTATGCCTGGAATAGGACAGCACTACCCAAGTGTCATTTGAATAGTTATGTGTGTCTCAGGATGGGAATTATCTTCATGGTGCTGATAAAGAATCTAAGGTGAGAAAGGAAAGTCAAACTTGACTAACATGGTCAGTAGTTAGAGAAGAGGACCTCAGGCCAGTTCTCTGAGTGGGTCTCGGTGGCAGTTAGGCCCCCTGGAGTCCCCTCAGCATTTTAACATTAGGACCAGTGCATAGCACAGCAGCCTACTGACAGCTTGGAGACCTCAGGGAAGAAGGAATGTGCCAGCTCAAACTGCATTTCTGGGTGTCAACATGTGATTTCCTCTGCTATCAGGGACCTGAAGGTCTGTGCTCTGGTGTTACTGGACTGGCTGGTCCTGCTCGTGAGAGCTCCCTTCCCCACCCTTTTCCATCATGGAGCCCCCGGCCCAGGGTGAGGTATGACTAGGAGAGAACTCTTTACAGTACTCCTCACCACCTACCCCACTGAATGCCTGTGGCCCTGGGGCAGAGAAGAAAAGCATGTTCTGATGGACCCTCTGCCCATGCCAAACGGTGTCAGGGCACTTGGAAGCTGGATTAAAAGAAAAAAAGTGACATTCTTCTAAGGCCTCTCAACATCACTGAAGTTATTTCAGTAGCAGGAGGCTCAGCTGCTACGAGAGGCACTCACTTCAGGACTTCATGCCTAATTGACAGATAGAAATTGAAAAATCCTGGACCTACACACTTGAGGCTGCATATCATAAGCTCAGCAGAGATGTCTTGTCTGTGACTCTCTGATGCCCTCCTGGGTTAGTCCAAATATCCACTTAATCTACTCATTGAGGTTTGTGCTTTGAGTCCTCTTGCCATTTACTTTTTCACACATGCTCGTGCTCTTACACACACACACACACACACATGCATGCACACACACACATGCACGCACTCACACACACATGCACACACCAAGGATATGTATCAATTCTGGCATCTGTAGAGCAAAGACAAGAGCTGGCTGCTGTGCTCAAATGGAAAAATTCTAGGAAGGGGATCAAGCAATGAATTTCAGTACAGGTCTGAGTATGTGCACAGTGCCATCTGAGCACCACAAGGACCCCTGGAGACTGCAGGCTTGGGGGAGAGGTGGGGAAGAGGGAAGGGTGGGCATATCAAGCCACCTCAAAGAGATGCGAATGGTGTTAAGAAGACCCAGGAGCACAGAAAATATAAACAGGGCAGTTGATTGCCTACATTTGACTGGCAGGACCACCCTGTCTGCGACCCCCCCCCCCACACACACACCTGACTTCGCAGGTAGGAGATTCAAAGCTAGCCACCTCATTTTCTGGGCTCCATCATCAGAACAGAGCAGCCCATGTTCCCCACTGTGCTTCTGTGGTTCAGCCTTTTTCCCTAGAGGTGCCCCTAGCTAGGGGACAATAGGATTCATTGCATCACCTTCCTCAACAGCCCCTGGGGGTTGTACTGAAAGGCAAAACTTCAATTCTATAAACATAGTTGTCCCGTACTTTGTGGCAAAGATACCAACAACATCGGAGACATCCCTTCTTCTCTTGAGATCTTGCAGGTCTGATGCGATGAGCCAGGAAGAAAATACTATAAAGGAAGAGCTGTGATGCTTAGGGAAGATCTGATGAAGATAAGGCTTGAGCAAAACTTTGTAATTTTCCACTGATCAAAATTCAAAGGGTGAGTCTTAAGCACAGCCAAACAAAGCCTCCTGCCCAGGACCAAGAATCTTCTGTTCTCAGCGGGAAGCCCTGGAAGCCTTGGGCTCATCCCATCCTTTCCAATGAGTAAAGTTGTCAACAGAGGTTTAGAATCTTTGCTTAAGAGTTCACATTCCTGGCTTTTGATCAAGCCTGGTTGAAAACCCTGTAAAGTGCAGGAACAAAGGCTTGCTAAATCGTTTTGCAGAGGAGGGAAGCAGACCCACAAAAGGGAAAACAATAGTCCATTCTGAGAGCTCTTCCAGCTCTGCAAAGGCAGTGAGCACCCTTGTCCTTCCTCAGCTGGGCTGGGAGCATCTCTGTGAGGGACTTAAAGGTCCCCCAGACCAAGAGGTCTCATTAGCACCTAGAGCTCTCCTGCAGGAACCCGTGTGGCCAGAACTCCATGTTACTCTGGAATCACCCAGAGACATCAATTACCAGGCCAGTCATTAACATGCATCGCAATCCCTCTCTGACTTGGCAATTGCTGTAATTAAGTGCACACACTGGATCACGCTGATTAAGTGGCTTCTGTTGTATGGGTATGACTCCTAATGATTGTTCTCCTTACTGATCGCGATGCCTTAAGCTTCAGGGGGGAATTCTCACACTCTTTGCAGCAAGTATCCTGAAGTCATCCAGCCCCAGAGAAGGAAAACTTATCCATCAGTCATCAGCGAAGAGGCAAGGAAATTGTCAGAGATCAGTTTATCCCAAGTGTGCCTGGCAGGGGGTGACTGCCAAGAAATCTAGCCTGACTTCTTTAATCTCATCATTGGAACTTGTTTTGCTTTTGTTTCCCTGAAAAGGTATCAAATGCAAGTTTCAAGTTTAAATAAATCCTGACAGTTCTACTGAATGCTAGAGAAAACTACACAGTAGGAGGAGTTGAGAGAGAGAAACAAATGTCTCAAGAAGGCTTCCCCAGTCCCTATCTTCATCCCTATCACTGCCTTATACTAATTCCATGGTTACCAATAGTCATACATTTGCCCCTTCTTCATTGCACAAGGAAAGAACATCATATTTCACTTACTTCAAATCAACTATAACAGTCCTGGGATATGGTGGGGGTGGATTTATTTATTTGTCCTTCTTATATTTAAAATATCCTTGGGCACTGTGGAGATTGCTTGGTGGTTAGAGGCACTTGTTTTCAATTCCTGAGTACCCATGTAAAGCTGGATATGCAAAATGGCACATGCATCTGGAGTTCCCTTGGAGTGGCAAGAGGCCCTGGTGCACTGTATATTCTCCTCTTTCTCTTCTTGCAAATAAATAAAAATATTGAAAAAGAAATAAAATATTCTTGGATTATTTTACATGACCCAGAAAAGGACATTCAGAACCAAAATGCAGGGAAGCAGATCTTGACTTAGTTTCTGATGCGTTAGTGGAAGTTTATGGAATTTTTATGATAATTTTCACCATGTAATATTTTTACTTACGTTCATAGACTTTAAAATGTAGCCCTATAGATCTTCAGTTCTCCTCTTATCTCTCTATTTCTTCTTCTTCCTCACCTTCCTCCTCCTCCTCTTCCTCCTCCTCCTCCTCCTCCTCCTCCTCCTCCTCCTCCTCCTCCTCCTCCTCTCCTCCTCCTCCTCTTCTTCTTCTTCTTCTTCTTCTTCTTCTTCTTCTTTCTCTCTCTTTCTCCCTCCAGAAAGTCATCCCCTTTGGGACCCTTGTGGTTCCTCACTGCTAACCTCTTGAGCCACATCCACCTCAATATCTTGCTGGCATCTCTCTCCTCACTGACGGTGCTTTAGTAGGATCCTTGCCCTTGACCTCAACTGTTATGTTTTCTCCTCGGGGTGCCTCTTGCTGCACTTCCTCCTAGCTTTTTTCATAACCTCCATTTTATTACCTTCATTCAGCCATGGAAATGAGTTTGTGTTACACACATGTGACTGATCTCTTGTTAAAAATCAGTGTTTCAGGCCCTCCTTTATAGAGCAAAGATATACTAGCCCAGCTCAATGGGTGCCCAGGATCACTGTGAGATATAGCCATGCAGAAGTGCTTGCAATCTCTCAACACTGTGGCTGCTGTGTCCCTGCTGACAAAACACAGAGATGATCATGATGACAGCTTGCTCTAGGATTTCAGGGGCTTCCCCCTGCCTGACCAGCTCTGCTTCATTGCACCTAGACCACAGCCAAACTGTTGATGTTTATTTGTGTGTGTCTTTTGATTCCTTTACTAACTGTTTTTTCTGTGAACGCCATGGTTTTACTTTGGCATTCTTTGGTTTGAGTCCTTCTCTACTATCTTGTTCCCAACACTAGTTTAATATTTAGCTGACAGTGGGAACTCAATAAACTCAGGAATGAATAAATTTTTGCATTTCTTAAGAGTTGTTAGTACAGGCACTGCATAAACATTTGGTAAAAAATGAAACAGCTGCTAGATCTGGTTACTTGCTAATGTCAAATCTGGACCCTGTCTATGTCATCTAGTTTTATTCAATGTTCACTCAGATCTGTGGTAAATCCAGAAACTTAGTCCCTGTTCTATGCATCATCGGGGCAAGTAAGAAAGGGAAGAGGAATGCTAGACCTAGGGTGCTCACCCCCACTTAGAGATGCATGCTTTCTATTTCATTTCTTCCTTTCTTGTCTAGCTTTAGAAAGCCTCCATGCCTTAGTCACCCCATCCACTTATCCACCCACCTGGTTAAGGGAAAGAGTAAAAACAACACTGCAGAAGCACAAATCAGAAAACAGGCTTCAAGAGCTTCTTGAATGCAGAGTCTGGCTGAGCTGTGCTTTCTGGAAGAAGGGCTGGGCTCCAGTCCATCACTCTTGATATACTGGGCTATGGAGCTGCGGCAGATGTCACACTTCAAGGGCTCATACCAAGTTCTATGCACCTCTGTCACCTGGGATGTAGCATATGTGAAATAGGTTTTATGTGCTCTGTCTTCCATCTTGGGGTTTATAGTATGAGATAAAAATACCACAGGCCACATTTTACCTGGGTGTGGGGGGGGATTGAGAGAGGAACCTTTGCAGAGCAGGAGGCCCTTGGCAGGCTACCTGTAGGATATTTGGCCAGATACCTGTAGAATATTTGGTAGGATACCTGTAGACTATTTAGTAGGGTACTTATAGGACGTTTGGCAGGATAACTACAAGATATTTACAGGATACCTGTAGGATATTTGGCAGTATACCTGTAGGATATTTGGTAGGATAGCTGTAGGATGTTTGGCAGGATAGCAGTAGGATACTTGGTAGGGTACCTATAAGATGTTTGGCAGGATACTTGTAGAATGTTTGGCAGGATACTTGTAGGATATTTGGTAGGGTTCTTATAGGATGTTTGGCAGGATACCTACAGGATATTTACAGGATACCTGTAGGATATTTGGTAGGATACCTGTAAGAGTTTTGGCCAGATACCTATAGGCTCCTGGGGATATTTGTGCATATCTGAAAATTGTGACAATTATTTATGTCTTTTGCTCAAAGGTTTCTGAAGTTTATTTTGTTGTTCCTTGTATTAACTCTAGAAGTAGACAACATCCTTCTTCCTAGAGTTTACTATACCATCATTTCTTCCTTGGCTGACTTGGCTCTCCAATCAACTTCTTATCTAGTTACTATGCATCCAACACCTTCTTCTTTTACCTCTTAACTCTTCTTCCCTTCATTTATCCTGGAGCATCTATCCTGTCACCTGCCATACCCACATTAGAAACTTCAATCAATCTTGGTCTGTGTTTTGTTCCACATCTGGTCACTCTTCTACTTCCCATCATCCTGGACCATGCTCCTCTTTCTACATCCTTTTGTTACAACCTCAATGATATAATTATTAACCACTCTCTTGATATAGTAGTAGATCCTAACTTGACCTGTTTATTGCCAGCCAGTGACATGTTCTGCCTTGCTAATGTATCCCTGATTTCCCAACCACTGTTTGGGACAGACTAGCTGATCACCTATATCTTTTTATTTATTCATTCATTTAAAATATTTATTGAGAGAGACACAGATATAGATAGGCAGAGAGAGGGAGAGAGAGAGAAAAAAAATGAATGAATGAATATGGGCACACCAGGGCTTCTTACTACTGCAAATGAACTCTAGACACATGATCCACTTTATTCATCTAGCATCTGGCTTTACATGGGCACTGGGGAATTAAATCTGAACCATTAGGCTTTGCAATCAAGCAAAACTTTAACCACTGAGCCATCACTCCATCCCAATTTATTATTTTTTGAAACAGTCTTACTATGCTACTAAGGCTGGTCTTGAACATTTGGGCTCAAGTGTTCTTCCTGCCTCAAGATTAAATTTAATGGTGTGTGGCATTGCCTATTTCCTTTTGTGCCTTCATTTGATGGGATTGTATCCCTCCAGGCAATACCTCCAGTACCATGTTCCATATTCTTCAATAACTTCCTATTACTTTCTGACAAAAATGGGTCTCCCTAGCATGAATATACAAGCTTCCAGTCATGTAGCCCTTGATTCATTTTACATTATGTCTTTCAACACTTTTCTGTATGAATTTTATGCTGTGGCATTGAAGGCTTCTTGTTTTTCCCTGGGCACAGGGCACACTCTTTTCTCACCTCTTGCTGGGTGTTGTTTGTACCTCATGGCCCCATTTCTACCTCCAAGTCCATCACTTCTTTCCCTCTATTCAAA
Source organism: Dipus sagitta (assembly GCA_036346955.1). NCBI lineage: Eukaryota > Metazoa > Chordata > Mammalia > Rodentia > Dipodidae > Dipus > Dipus sagitta. The sequence continues at coordinate 34,140,734 of CM070779.1, forward strand.
TTCTGCTCATTTTAGAAGATAGAGATGATGTTTCCATTCTCTGAGCAAAGTTTTCACAAACCCATTCGTTCTGGCCATACTCAAAAGTTGTTTTTGCTGAAGTGTACAGTAATGTGTCCTTTTAAATGCCATCACAGTGTTTCATCAGTATTTTACTAGTGTCATTACTCATGGTCCCTTTGAAAAGATTATGATGAGTAATTAGGGTGTTTCCCATTGTACTCTTCCCCAGTTACTCAGGTTGACTTGCCATATCTCTGGGCCATATTACGATCACATTTTATACTCTCTATTTCTCTTTACCAAGTACCCATTCTTTAGTGACAGAAAACTCATTCTTTGGTGTCTTTAATGACAGAAGCACTGAACAAGAGTAACAGCATGTTAAAACTCTTTTAGTTTCATCTATGACCTCTATATCTTTTGCTTGTTGTAGAAAGGACCAATGTCCTGAAGTGACATATGATTTGAATGTCTGAAGAGACTGAAGCTCTTCTGTTGAGGCCAGCATTGTATCTCGTCCATGAAGAGGACACAAAGTATCAGGGCTGCTTTGCAGACAACTGTACTTATTGGCCTTCACACCAAGAAGAAGAGGAGCAGGCGACTTTCCCATTGCTATTATTTTTAGGACCACAGAAAGAACCTTATATAAGCCCACTGGTAGAGTGGAGGAGGATTTCAGCGAACAGAACCTAATACCTACAAGAAAGATGTGCATATAAGTGGCTCTGTGGGGGGACAGCTGGATACCCACCACAGCAGGGGAAAGAGATTTTACCCAGGGTGGTTACTGGGATAGGTGAAGAGACATAACAAAGATGACCTGTAGGAGCTAAGATAAAAGATAAGTGTTGAAATGGGCCCAGTTACATGATCTGTATATGAAAAACTATGAAATTACAATGACAGAAACTAACAATCTAAATATATGGAGATATTTGACATTAATAAATTGGAAGACTCAAAATTGTCAAGATATCAAGATGTTATGAATTCAATATAATGCCACTCAAAATCCTAGTATGGTATTATGTAGATATTGACAGAGCCATTCTGAAATTTATACAGAAATTCAAAAGACTCAGTTCAGCCATACTGAAGAAGACTAAAGCCCTGGTTATGTGACCAGACTTCAAGACTCAGTAGAAAGCTACATAGTAATCAGAACAGTGTGGTGGTGGTGAAATGCAGACATATAGATTCATGAAACAGAGAAGAAAGCCGAGAAACAGACCCACACAAGTATGTTCAGCCAGTGTCACTAAAGGACCAAAGGGAACTCAATGAAGAGAATTTTTTTAAAAAAATATGGTTTTGGGGAATTTTAACTTCCATATTTTGTTAAAAAAATGGACCTAGATATAGACCATAGAATTGGGATAAGTCATAGATCTAGATGAAAAATTCAAAGGTATAAAGCTTCCAGAAGAAACCACAACAGAAATCTGTGCAGTGCATTAGGTGGTTGATTTTTCAGATACACAACTATATACAATGCATGAAAGAAAAATGGTAAATCAAACTTTGTTAAAACTAATATCTCTGTTCTAGGAAATACACCATTAAGAAGATGGTAACTCTGAGAGGCTGGATGTCTTAGTTACTTTCCTGAGACAGACATAATCAGGGCTACTGGAAGTTAAGCAGTCCCTCCAAAGGCACATAGCTAGTGACCATAGAACAAGATTCATTTCTTGTTTGCCCGCTCATGGAGCCCGTTTGGAGTTCCATCTCCAACATGCATCTGTCAACAGTGGTGGGTGGGCAGTGCGACAGCCACTACTCCCATGAGCAGGAGAACGTGGAAAGACTCAGGGTCGGATGCCATTGCTGTCCAGCATCATGGCCTGAGTTTCTTCATCTTTAAAATGTTTAAAATTAGGCTTACTAAGAGGAGTGAGAGACACATATTTATGATCCATCTGGAAGACAATTGGTACCAATTACAGTAGGAGTCATCTGTCTTTACTACAGCAGATTTAAAGAGAAATTTTTGTTCTGGGGGTCAGAGGCACCATTGATCCTCCCATTCCCCACACTGCTGGGGAGGAGCAGGCTTCTTCTGGAAATGCACCCACACTCTCTCTTGCTGACATGTGTTAATCCCATAAACTCTGAGCTCTGCCACTCCCTTTCCTTCTTTGCCACCCTACTTCTCTCCCCCAAAGCTGGGGTTACTCCTATGTTTATAGCCCTTGTAGAGTTAGACTGGTTGATACCACAATTTTGTTTCAATTTAGAGTTTTTCCCTTTATTTTTCATACAAAATGTTATTTATTTTGTTTATTTATGAGAGATAGAGAAATAGGGAGAGAGAGAGAGAGAGAGAGAGAGAGAGAGATTGAGAGAGAGAGAGAATGAGTATGCCAGTGCCTCTAGCCACTGCAAACGAACTCCAGACACATCCACCACCTTGTGCATCTGGCTTACATGGGTCCTGGGAAATCTAACCTGGGCACTTTGACTTTGCAGGCAAGTGCCTTAACTACTAAGCCATCTCTCCAGCCGATCAACCTGGAGTTTCTTATAGTCCACTTCTCTCCTTGCCTAAGTGTCTCAATTTTTCATTCTTTACCATCTCCATAAATACTGACAATTGTTTTAGTCCCAGCATGAAGATGATAGGTTCTGGGTTATAAGAACCATCTCAATAATTTTATTAAATGATGCACTTACTATGCAGAAAAATGTACCTTTGTTTATTAACAAGAGAGTTTTTTTTTTTTCCTTTTAAAACTATTGTGCTTGTGGAGCCAGGTATGTTGACATATAGCTACAATCCTACAACTGGTGGGAGGTGGCTAAGATAGGCCAGCCTGGACTCCGCAGTGAGAATTAATCTCATAAAACGCTATTGTATTTCTGGGGTTTCTTCTGCATGAAACAGATGGGGACAAGTGGTCATGACAAGGCTCTTTCACTCATTTTGGAAAAGCTTGGGCTCCTATTCCAGGACATGCAGAATTTCAGTGTTTATCAGATCTCATTATGACTTGGGGATGGGAACATAGTCATCATTTCTGCTTCAAGTTCCTGCTCCCAACATGCTCTTCTGTTTCCACTACCCACTCAGCTTGACTAACTGCCAGGACAAGACAAAAAGCAAACCAAACCAGATTTCAAGCATGCACATATGGACAAGCAATATCGGGTGAGAATGGGAGAAGTCAGCTCAAATTTCAGGAAAACAACCAACTTCAAATGATAAGTTAGACTTATGAAAAATCAGATATATGTTCTAGTACTTATAAATCGAATATATTAAAAACTCTTATAACTCAATAATAAAGACAACCAAATAAGCAAGTGCTTTAATGGATACTGTTAATAAGTATGTGTATAAACAGCCAAAAAGAACATGGAATGCTTCCCATAAGTATCCAAACCCAGATGAAAAACTGCTCCATCACTTCCATAATGGCAACCATAAGGAGAACAGGTGATGACAACTGGTGGTGAGGTGAGCGCAGTGGAACTCTCATGCAGAACATGGGGATGCGAAATGGCATCACTGCCTTGGGAAACAGTCTAGCCCTTATCTGAATGGTTAAGAATAGAATGATCACATACCTGTAAATTCTGCTTTATTATTATTTAAAAATTTCATTTATTTACTTATTTTAATTTTTATTTTTAGTTATTTATCTGAGAGGGAGAGGAAGAGAGGGAGAGAGAGAGAGGGAGAGAGAGAGAGAGAGAGAGAGGAAATTGGCACACCAGAGCCTGCATCTGGTTTACATGGGTCCAGGGTAATTGAACCTGGGTTCTTTGGCTTGGCTTTGCAGGCAAGCACCTTAACTGCTTAAGCCATCTCTCCAGCCATATTTATTTACTTTATTATTAAGTGGAAAATTTGTATATACACATCATGTGTTGTTACCATCATTTCCCTCATCCCTGCCCCCATTCCAATGAGGGACCTCCTCAGTGGTATTACTGGTATTCACCATGGTGTTCTGGTGAAAGCATCAGTCAGTCATTGTAAGCGGGGTGGAGTGGGCAATGCCTTTGAATGTTGCCTTCCACTCTGTGGCTCTTATGATCTTTCTGCCCTCTCTTCCACAAAATTCCTTAAGCATTGGTAGGTGTGTTTTAAGTCTACTTTAGTGTTGAACTCTCAGCAGATACTGGATTTCTGCTTTGGTGCATTTTGAGTATCCTCAGAGTCTGTATCCATCACCCTGGCTCAGGTTGTCAGGCTGGCTGTGGAAGCAGCATTCTTGCTCATCTCGCCAATTCCTCTGTGGTTTCTTCTGGCCCTGGCTGATATGTAAGTGGTGGTTTATATCCTTGGTTCTTGCTGCCTTGCCACAAGCATGCAGGGTCCCAGCTGCCCCCTTCCCCAATTCTACTTTTAAGTATATTCCTAAGAGAAATGAAAATATATGCTCACATTAAATATACATGTGAATGTTTAAAGCAAAATTATCCATAACAGTCAAAAATTGAAAAACAACAAAATTTTTACCAACTGAGAAATAAAGAAAATATGGAACATATATCCTATATTGGTATATAAATACAATAAAATATTATTCAATGATAAAATGAAATGCAAATGAAATACTGACCATATGAAAACACTTTCATTTTCTTTTTTTCTTTTTTTTGAGACAGGGTCTCGTGTAGCTTAGGCTGACATGAATTCCGTGTAGTCAAAGATAACCTTGAGCTCCATGATGCTCCTGCCTCAGTTTCCTAAGTGCTGAGATTATAGGGCCACCATGCCCTTCCATGAATAGACTTTCAAAGTACTTTGCTAAATGAAAGAATCTAGTAGCCAGTCATAAAAGACAATTTCATTCATAATCCCATATATGAAAATGTACAGAATAGAGAAGTCTGCAGAAATGGAGAAGTGGGGAGACTAGAAATTATTAATACTGAATGTAGGTATCTTTCTGAGTGGATGAAAATGCTCCACATTTGATTCTAGTGACAATTTCACAACACTGACAATATATACACACACGTGTGTGTGTGTATATAAGGACTTTTCATGGCCATGGGCTATGCTAGTCACCATCTCTACCACCTACCAGAACAGAGGGGCAATAACAAGAGGGCTCTTCTGAGCCATGCTGGACCATCTGTTCTCATTTCTCAGTGACTGGTTCTGAATTTGAAATTTGAAAAAAATCAAGAATGTGGTGGTGTTCGTTTATCATGGGGATTTATCCAGTCAGGACATGGAGTTTGCACTCAGCACCAGGGAGCTTAGCTATACACTTGATTGCTCCATGCATGTCCACTCGTACCCCTAGGAGACTGAAGGTGATTCCACAAGATGGCAGCAGCATTTGGTGGGTTAGCAAACTTAACTGGGCTCCTGAGGCACCTCTTCCTGCCAACCAACCCCAGCCCTTGTGAGATTAGCACACCCACACAACATAATTTGAACGGACCTGTCCAATTAAAGGTCTCAAGGTGGGCCCCTATTAGAATTTCAAGTCAAAATGACTATGGCATGCAATTAATACAAATCTCTCACTTTGGTAATGCAGCACATCAAAATAAATAGCATGAGGCTGACAAGTGGCAGAATCAGCACCAGAAACCTCACTGTGGCTGTAAAATACTCTCTTCACACTCCCAATGTAACTTTATCTTTGAGTGGGCAGAGGCCACAGAAAGTCCCAGGTCTTGGGACATTGATGTACCCAGGAGCTCTGGGAATGATGTATAAAATCACACCCTAGCAAATCCACCTCAGCATATCTTCTCAATCCAGTGTCGTTTTTCCACAGGTGAAAAGGACTGCAGGACCGAGATAAGCTTGTCTAAAAGCAGAGATCCGGCTCCTTGTATTTATGCCATGTCAGCACAGACACTCTTAGGTTAATTGCCCAAATCCATTCATTTAGCTGCAGAATGTGCTGCAGCCACTGCTGCAGAAAGCCAAGAGAAATGACCAAAAGTAATTCCATTCCATAAAGAGCTCCAGTGAGTCTCGTCCAAAGTGGAGGCCATCCATGTTTCCATGGCAACTAGCATCCACTGAAAAGGAACAAAGAACCCAAACAATTGTGTCCTGGACCAGATCTCACAGAAACATGGGGGCTGAGGCACAGTGCATATCTGAAGCAGAGTTCATGGGATTAGGTAAACTGATGTCCCACTCAAGGAAAGGGCACTGTGAGGCTCACAGAGAAGTTTGTCTCTTTGGGCTTAGATTTAAGAGGTGGCTGTTCTTTTGCCTGCTGTAGCAGGCATCTGAGAAAGCAAGTAGGTAAGACTCTATAGAACTTCCATACTGGTCCACTGGGTACCTGGTTTAGTTACCTTCTTGTTGCTGGGACAAAACACCTGATCAGAGGCAGCTTATGGAATTGAGAGTTCATTTCTGCTTACAATTTTAAGGGGAGGTTTCATCATGCGGGGGGGAGACACACATATTGGCAGTAGGATGAAGTAATATGGGTGAAGTAGCTCACACTGGCAAGGGAGCTGGACTATAAAGGCCCAAGGGCTGGCCCGTGACATACCTCCTTCACCAAGATCCCACCTTTCAAAGGCCTCACACCATTCCCAAATTACCACCAGGTAGAGTCCAAGTATTCAAAACACATGAGGCTATGGGAGACATTTTATATTCATACCACCACATACCAAAAGACAGAAATGAGAATGACTTATGTGGTCAGCCCATGTGTACCCCACACACCTGTAAGGTGGGTATTCCACTAGGCAGGTAGGATGAAGTGGAACTTCTCCTCTGTTGTGATATTTATTCTGTCTTCTGCCTGATATGCTCTTCTCCATGACATTCTGTGAGGTTCTGTGATGTGTGATGACAGATACCACCATACTAGACTCCTGCACTGTGGTCCTCTCTAATGCTGAGGTTTCCTTGCCCACTGTTATCACTGGCACCCAGGCGTCATTTACTATTTACCATAAGATCTTAATCATAGCCTTTACTCTGGGATACAAGGCATGATAGGACCAAATGCTCTAATGCCAGAACGACATGGACCCTTCCAATGGCCAGCATCCTAACACAGGACAGATCCTACAGAAGATGCAAGTGAAGCAACCCAACCTGGAGAGACGGCCTCAGATCTTTATAGAACAATGAGGCAAATCGATTTCTCTGGAAAGTGTACCCCCCTTGAAGATTACCAGCTGACTCTTGCAGCATTTCAACTCTAATCTTCTTGATTATCAGTCTTGAACAAAGTACCATATGATATGTTTTAATCACTACATTTGAAATGCATGTATTTCTGGGATGATATGGGATGAATTCCTAGTGGAGTCTCGAGAATATGTTTATGAGTTTCTTTGTGCACGTCTGAACATGAAATATCACATGACCTTGCTTTTATATGGAAGCACATGCTCACTAGCTGACAGTGGTGGCTAAGGAGTTTATTTGCATGTGGGAAACTCTCCAAAGGGCCAGGTGCTTGGCTGTAAGTGTACGTTAACCTTTCAGTTTGGCAGACAGAATCATGACCCCTCCCTTGCGGATGCTGATAGATTTTGTAATCTATTTTTAAAAGACTCAATAAAATGTTTCTTAAAGACCAGGGAAGTGCATAGCTGCCATCTCCTACTCATTACTCATGTGGCCTGACTTTCTGTCTGGGGATGATTTAGGTTTTTGCTAGTTTTCTAAGGAAAGTGTTGTGATTGGTGAAATGGGTCATAGTTTATGGGAGTAGAGGAGACCTAATAAAAAGGTACCTTTCAAAATGATAGTTTTGGAAGTCACAAGAAAGGGTTCAGTCCTGTAAGATCCAGGGAAGCATGCCTATTGAAAGTGTTGTGATAGAAATGGTTTCTTGATTGTGTTTTAAAAGACAATTTACAAGCTTAGCAATGGTTGTTACTATGGTAGTAAGTTAGGTGACATGACTGGGATAAAAGAGGAATGTTGCCATCTCATAGATAGTAATGGTGAGGGAAGGGAGCAATGATGAATGGTAAAGAAAAGACTGAGTAGAAGTTGGGTCATTAGGCTTGTGACTCTGCTAGAGAGAATCCATACATTACAAGAGTTGAGAAATAGAGTATCTTTGCTATTATGACACTTGAGCCATGTGGTTGTCATTATGTTCCCTTGCTGGCTTGCTCAGCCTGTGGTAGATACTCACAGCATAGTCTGTCCTGGCTGGTCCAGCACAGCTCACTGCTGATGCTCAGTGTGCAGCTCTAGTGCCAAGCTCCTTGACCCTGACTCCTCTTCTAAGGGGCTGTCAAAGCAGGTGAAGGTATGGTGTATCATTTCGTCATTATACTAACTCACCTTAGACTTGTAAACATAATATATGCTTGTCCAATAAGTCATAGGAATCACTTATGCAGAAAGGCAAAAATTAAACTATACTACATAAGTCTCCAAAATACCTACTTGTTCTCTGTAGTTAGCAGTGGGGATCAGGGAAGGAAAGCAGAGAGAATCCCACTCAGCCAAAGCCTGCATTGTTGTTCGTGTGATGTGAGCATTTTCATTCTTGGGCACTCTGCCTCTGTTCCTAGCCAGAAGCTAATAGTTTTGAATTTAAATACTTTTAACTTGGGCTTTGGTGTCTTTCAGTTGAGGTGCAGATGTGCTAAGGAGCAGAGCCAAGAAGTGTATAGGCCAGGGAATGCAGGAAAATGGTACTATGCTTTTTTAAAAAATATTATTTTTATTTTTTCTCAAAGGTTACAGTCATATTCTCTTTTCCCTGGTCTCACTTTCCCTGAGGACTTTCCTTACTGGGGTTACTGGTGGGTCACTGCTGGGTAATGAAGGCCTCAGTCTGTCTTTATAAGTTCCTGCTTATATTACGAACTTCTTTGAAGATATAACATTCCCCCAGAGACAGCCATATGTGGACACATCATAAGTGCATTTATGATTAAAATTTATTCATCACCTCATAGATGATGGAGTTGACCCTTAGTAACTTAGTGTGATTTGCTTTTGTATTTGTGTTGCCTTGAGGATTAAGAATTATTGTCAATAAAAAAGCCACAGGAATTTTTTTTTCCAGATTCACATACAGGCATAGTGAGATCCCAAGAAGGCTTTGATCCTTTTTGTTCTATGCACAAGTCTCAGATCTATCTATCATCTATCTGTCTGTCTGTCTGTCTATCTGTCTATCTGTCTTTCATCTTTCATCTATCATCTATCATCTTTCATCTATCATCTATCTATTGTGTATTTATTGTGTGTGCATAGTACTGTGATGTGTGTGTGTGGGGGGGTGTAGACATGTGTATGTGCTGATGCAATGCCCTGTGTACTCTCTGGCAGTGTGCTGTGGTCTTGCTTGTGGTTGCTGGAGGAGAAGCCCTTCCATCACTCACCTCCCTGGTCTGTCTTTTGAAGGAGTCTTGCTGATTACAAAGCATGCTGTTTGCAAGCCCCACCAATTCTCTCCACTCTGCTTCTGACAGGACTGATGTTATAGACATGTATAGCCACCTCTAGCTATTTACCTGGGTTCAGGAGATTCAAACTCAGGCACTCTCAGGCTCCCTCAGGCCCTCATGTTGCATAGAAAGTTTACTTAATTGCTGAAAGTCAAATTTATTGTGTTGATTTTCACATGTTTACATTAGAAACATTCATTTTCAACTACTACTTCCTTCTACTCCCTTTCTGGAAAGAAATCAACTATTAATAATGTTTATTTTAAACTATAATTTCTTTAATTTATGAATTCCCTACTGTTAAAGTTATGAGTCCAGTTTTCCAAAATAAATATGAATAATAGTCTTCCGAAAATTACATTGTCCAATTAGAACTTTTTTGGCTTACTCCTAATTTTTTTGATATTACATTAAAGGCTACTCAAGCCCCTCTTGTCCTCTTTATGTCATAGCATTAACCATCAAGCTGGTGACATGGCCTATTTCACTAACCTATATAAAATGTAATATATAGATCATATCCAATGCAAGAACACAGTAATTCTATTCAAAATTTTAAATGAACTCACTTACTGTATCTAATGTCTTAAAAACTCAGATAATAATTTGAACCTCAAGATATTGTGAGGATTAATGAGATGTAACACATGAGATATCAAATGACTTCTGCCAAGGCTACTCAGTTCATACTCACTGGTATGAGCTCAGAATTGTTCCTTCAGTTTCTCCCACTTCATAACTGCGGTGATTTCCATCTAGTAACCAACTTCCATTTCCATTTGTGGACTAATGAAATCGTTAGACACCCAAGGGAACTTCATTCGAATTTTTTTTTATACACAGGTTTTGAGTACTTTAAAAAAAATCTCAGCATTCATAAAAGCTGTTCACCCTGACTCTTGAGCTCTTGTACATGCAAAAGATACAGAGACATCCTGACATGCCAAAACAAACTCAGGACAGTCCCTGGGATTCCCTTTGGAAGACCTTTTCTCAAGAAGGAAAGCTATAATGTTGCTACAAGCTTGCTCTGTGAAGCTATAGCAATCTTCCATCAGCCTGAGGATGTGCTCACAGCTTGGTCCCCAAGAACCAACTGGACTTATTGTCCTGCCTGAATGAAAATTCTACTCTTGTTCATGTTGAATGTAGTGAATGATATGCTCATGTTCCTGATCCTGGAGATTTGTACATGCACGTATCAATAAGGCCAAGCTCATACTGGGACAACCCTGCACTCAGTGACCACCCCTGAAAGAGCACACTTGAAGCAGCTTCAGAAGGGAGACTCATACACCAGGACTGATTCCCAGGCACAGGGGGTTGAAGGTGAATGCATGGCCACTTTAGTAAACACTACTCCAGGAACATTTCTTTGGTATATTTCTCAATCCAGGGAAACTAATACTTACGACATCAGATGATTGAACAATGAGACTATGAGTCCTACACTCTGCAAATACAAGAGGAGAGTTTTATCTGTTCATCACTTCAGTTTTATGTGTTTTCTCTAAAGATACAATGCCAATTAGAAGCCCCTGACTCTTTGGGAGTAATAAAATCTGAACAGGCTACTCTAGACTTAAGAATGTCTGTATAAAATAGAATGGGTTTAGGGTCTTTGGATGAACTTGAGTTTGAAATTATGTCATTAAATTTCTTCAAAGGATAAAAAAATCAATGAAGCTTTAAAATAAATACTGTTACAAGATCCACAAGATAACTAATCAGGGAGTGGGAAAGATAATGCAGATATACAGATAATAGACCTTGTCCATATATAAGTGAGGAGGAAGCTGCATTTAGAGCCTCAGCATCCCTCCCTGCCTCTCAGAGCTCCACAACATGTCCATTCACTTTCTGTTGGTGAAAACAGTCAGCCACCTTAGCACACTCTACTGCCAAGAGTAAGACAGAAGCCACCTCTTATGTGTGTGACACACAATATACATCTATATTCCTTGTTGGGATACTTTATTGTGATTTTCCATACATAAACTGGCCAGTTACCAGCTGCAATTGAAATAAGCAGGATGGATTTCTTTGGTACTATAAGTAAAACCTCTCATCACCTCAGAATCAGATGTGAAATAGCCACATGAACTTTCTGCGGACTTGTAGTTATGGAGACAGAAAGCACATGCCATCAGAGCATGTTTTCTTTTTACAAATAGACTGTGTGTCTCCTGAACATGAACATCTTACAGGATGGAAATGGTCATCTAAGCTATTGCAGGACAGAATCGCAGATGGCCTCACCTCCATCCAGCCACCAGAGGAAGATGCATTTCATAGCATTCCTGGTCCAGCTCATACTGGGACAAGTTTCCATTTAGTGACCACTCCTGAAAAGGCACACTTTAAGCACTTTAAGGGGAAATCTCATGGGCAACATTGCTTCTAGAGGGGCCCTGTTACTCTTTGAGATGAAGTCAAAGACGGAGCTTGGGTATGTGACTGGTATCTGTCAGCTGGACTTGTGGTATCAGCAATTGTGTTCACATGCCTGCATTAGCCTGCAGTATATGTAGCTCCTTCTCAGGATTATTTTCCCCTTTGAGGATGGTAGTTATAATATAAGGAAATACTGATTTCATATAGAAGCAGGTACAAAGAAAATCACATGTTTTCCCTTTTGTGTTCAAGGAACTCTGAATTCTATTCATGGGCTCCCTTAGGACCACAGAGGGGTCTGTGATCACAAAACCAGTAGTGAGAGGCAGAGGGTTCCAAAGGCCTCAGAAAGTTAAGCCAGCCCATGTTTCCTTAGCATTCTGAACCAAACATGGAGAATGATGGCCAGCTCTAGCTGGAACCACCACTATGCTAAGTGAGGACTGTGGGATGCAGGGCATGGCATGTAGGCTGTGGGCACCTGCAAGCAGTTCTAGCTCCCAGTTCTAGATAACATGCTGAACCTTATCGCAGAGTTTCTAAACAAAAGTTTTATTCGGCCAGAGATATGTTTCTTTCTTACTGGGTAAAATTAGAAGATAGGGGTCCAAGGTGACATATTCTCCACCAGGATGCACATTCCATGACAAAGCTCCTGTCTCTATCAGCAGGTACCATGTTTGATCTCAGACATGATGATCTGCTTCTCACAGTAAGGAACAAGATGTAACCTGGATTTTATAGCCACCATTTTAGAGAATAAAAATAGGCTCCTAAATTATTTCAGAAAACGAAAGCCATCACTTACAGTTATTGTTAGCAAGCTGCATTACACTGAGCTATGTAAAGAAATGAAGGCAACAAGTCTGGACTGTTGCTGGAATGATTTAAAGATATTCCACTTGATTTAAAGTGTGTAGTTCCACATAGATAGCTCAATCATTCTAACACAGAATATGCTCCAAACTGATCTCCTGTCCTTCTGTCCCCTCAGCTTGCTGCCTCTGTGTTCCTTCCCATATGTTTTTGTTGAAATCTCTGTCCATCAGTTACCCAGCTAAAACTCCATGTACCTTGATTCTTTCAGTCCATATTGAAGTTAAAATCTATTGTCTTGGAAACGGTGGGTTGTGGAGCTCACTATAGGCTGAAACAAACGTAGCTATCAGCAATTGGATTTTCATGTTCCTAATATTCAAATATCATGATTCTAGAAAACGAATTAACCTAAGTCTAAGATTTTTTTCTGAGAATCATGTGACACTACCCCCCATCTGAAGACCTCAGAAGTAGGGTGGAGAAGCTGAGGAAAGGTGCCTCCTAGGTAGCTTCATGGTGGGGCTCAGCATCTTCAGGATTTGGCCATCTGCTTCCCAACTGCTGAAAATGAGCTTGAGTTAGATGCAGGCACGTTTAGAGTCTCCAAGACAGTTTACAGTATGTCAGTTCTTATGTGTAAGCCAGAAAGTCTATTTGTTAATTCCAATTCCAAATGGGCATCATCTTTCCTATAGATTCGAATATTTTCATCTCACATACTCCTCCTGCCAGAGACCTTGCTATTTGGTGAGTGTCAATAGGGATCTAGCTTGAGCATTGGGAGGTCCTCCACTGATATCTTGCACCCCAAGAGCAATGACTTCTGTAGCTGCTAGTGGTCCGTCAGGCCCAGCTCTGTCTTATCATGGATGGGGCTACAAAGACCCTGACAACATTTCATTGCTATTTTTCCCTCACTTATTATATCTTTTTTCTGTAGCTTTTGAAGCTGAGTCTTCTTTCTCTAAATAATAGATTACATTTTTGAGTAGTTGCCTGCATATCTGACACCACTTTAAGAAGTTTGCATAACTAACCCACTGAACCTGTAGGACAACATTATGGGTTAGAGGCCATTACTCCGTGTTTGGCATATGAGGACCAAGGCATAGAGGAAATAAAATCTGTGAGAAGTGTTAGAGCTGGGAATGGAGTTGAAGCTGTTAGGTTATAGGCTGACTGACTTCTCCAGGTACTCTTCAGTGTGGGGATTTATCATAAGGAAGTCAACAGAGGCCAGCAAACCTTCCCTAAATGCAGCATCAAAGAAAGCCTACATCCTACCTTCACATTCCCTTTATATTTTCACATTATCAGAATTATGTGGTGACAGAATCTGTCACTCTGACATTATTCAGTGATAACAGGTTTTTGAGTTCCAGTATAGGATTTATTCCTTTTCTGTGACTTCCCCCCAGACTCCAGGTATTTCCTATTATTGAAGCTTTCTCAGCCTCAAGCACACTATCTGCCTCTGCCAGTTTTTTTTTTTTTTTTTTTTTTTTGTTCTGTATGGAAATAACAGAGGCTGGTTACTTTACAAAGGGTAAGGTAATTTGACTCATTATTCTTGCAGTCAGCGTGGCACTGCATCCCTTTGAGGGCTCCCCGGCTGAGTGACAACATGGCAGAGAGGCAGAAGGAAACTGGTTGAGTACCCAAGGGACATGTGTGTAAGCCACAAGAGAGCCAGGAGAGGACACTCTTACTTTGCTTCATCCATCTGCTCTTTCAGGACTACCTTTGAGAAAAGCATTCATCTCTCTTGAATCATGTCTGACCAGTTTCCACCTCTCAATGGCCCTGCTTGCTATCTTTCAAACACTGGGATCTTTTAGACAAACCAGTTTCAGTCTCTAGCCCCATCCATTAGTCATGATCTTGCATAGTGACCTCACAGGTTTCACCTGACATTTCTGCTGGGTGAATTTCACATTTCCTGTGTCTATGATGTCCAGCACCATGCAGAATGTCACATCGGCATGCTGACTAAGGAACAAAGGCTTTGTGACTAGACCCATCTCTACTTCTTTCCTCAGCTGCAGAAAGCAGGTCTCTATGAAGATGGGGCAAAAATGACTTCATCTATGGATATACCCTGTTATAACATCTTGTGTTCTGCAAGGTCTTGGGGATCTCTGGGGGTGTACAGGAATTATTTATTTTACTTTCAAACTACCCCATAGCCAGCAGGGATCATTTTTCCCAGTAACGATCATTTGCTTGCAGCCATACCTGCCTAGGTAGGTTGGCCCTGGTGCCTTTTATGACTCCACTCTCAGGGGCTCAAAGGTTGTCTTCACGCTCCATTTTTCTAAACAAAAGAAAAGCAATTTGTGCCTTATCTGAGGAAAGCAGATAATTCTTGCTTCCCTGCACCAAGTCCCACTAATGAAGACCACAGAATCACTTTGCAGTTATTTGCATCTGAGAACGTGCCTCACCCTTACTATCTGCCTTTTGCACACCAGGGATGGATTGTCCCACCTGAGGCAAAGGTACAGACCAAGCATCTGCAGAAATTAGGCCTTTACTAATGCTCCATTATGGCTGTTTCTAGCTTCTGGATGAGTCTTCTTCCCTCTGGACCAAACATTAGGAAGATTAATTGGGTATTGGACGTTAGCAGAGAGGAGGAGGAGCTGGTGTGAATCAACTGCAGCTCTCTGCCTTCCAAGAGGAGAGCAGACCTTGCAATTTCTGCTCAAGGCTTGTGTTCATCCACATACACCTGGGTGACCTTCACCCTGTAGTCTGCTGTTTTCCATCCATAGGGCTGTTATACGGATTAAATGAAATGTCACTTGAGAATTGGACTGTGTGTTATTTTCAGTAATAGTTCTTTGTAAGAGCTTTCTGGGTTGTGACTGGTTTTATCCCTGAAGTGCTTGTGTTCCCCTCTGGAGACAGACAATGTGTCTATGTATGTATGACAGGCCTCTGAGGACTTATCCAAGAAACAGTGTGCTATCTACCCCTGTTGGGTTCTTTGGTCTGCTGGCTGGATGTTAGGGACTTTGAACAGAGCTGTCCTAAAGTTCAGATTTGCACTTGGAACACAAAGTATTTCAATTTGTAGGACTACCATGTACTGATTTTCTAAATTAGCACATTTTCCCTTAGTGAAAAGGAGGCTATTGTTAAAACAGGTTAGGACAGTGGTCATAATCTGGGCCATTTGACACCCCCATGGAGATGTGGCTACTGCCATTGTCAGAGCAAAGGAAGTAAGGCATTTGTCTTCTCTGTTACAGTTAAAATAGCATGACTGATTTCTCTCTCATGGCTATCTTTTAGGTCTGACTGTATTTGCCTTCCAACGGCAATTTGTGGGGAATCTATAGGAATGGCAGGAGAGGAAAATTTAGAGGAGAACTACTGTGGCAGAGCCAAAGACAATCCATGGACCATGACAGACATCCCACAGAGATGTTGACAGTTTTCTCCGCCATCCTCTTCCTCCCTCTGCTACCCTATCCCTTGTCTGAGGACATGCAGAGTGTTTTAGGGGTGGTAGTGCTGGATGCATATTGTAAAATTTTGTGTACCACATGTTTTTAGAGCCATTTTTACCTTTGGAAATGCTTAAGTTATAGGCAGATGAGCAGAGACTTAGGCTCCTTCCTAATCAGTAAACAGTAATCTGTTTCCCAAAGATCTAACATGATGTCTTTCTGTTTGTAGAAAAGATTCACTCTTCTCTCATCTCTGAGTTCATTCTTCAGCCTTTTCCTCCTCATTGGATTAGTCTGATGGATTGGTTATTTTTTCTACAGTGCTATGACAAAATATCAGACAAAAGCAAATTTAAGGGGGAAGGATTTATTCTGGCTCACAGTTTGAGGTTACAGACCAACATGATGGGGAAAGCATGATGGCAGGAGCGTGGGACAGCTGGTCACATAGCACCCATGGTTAGGAAGCAGAGAGAGAATAATTATGGGGCTCAGCTCATTTCATTCTTCTTGTGAAGTATGGGAAACCAGCCTATGGGACAAGACTGCCCACATTCAGAGTGGGACTTCCCTCCATAGTGAAATCTTTCTGAGAACAGCCTCATAGACACACTCAGAAGTATGTCTGCTAGGATGCCAAATCCAGCCCAGTTGAAGATAAACCATCAAAGTTCAACTAAAGTACTATGGAGCTGGGGCAGGCTGGTGGGTGAGGTTTATGGAGACTGCCCAGCTCCATGTCTTTGCTCAGCCATTGGAACACTGTGAAAAAGCTGTGGGTCTGAATGGTCTGCTTTTGCCTGTTACAGTTGTGGTCTTCTTGTTTGTCCTCCTTACATGTCTGTAGCAAATCAACCATCATTTCAACTGTATTTTATGGCAGACTCAATTTCCCTCAGTTTACAATTCCATTCCCTTGCACAAAGTCATAGGTGTTCGGGGTTGCTTCATTGTGTTGGAGCACACACACTACATCACACAGCCTCTCTGCATTGTCCCCTCTGAGGACAGGTGTTGATGGTGCACAACATGTTGGTATCCACCAGAGTCATGAAGTGGGCATATTCCATGGGCTTTCTTCCCAGTCTCCCCAAAGTGAGAGTGAGCAGATTGTTAGCACAGGCTGCTGAGGGCCACCCAGGGCCTTGGTAGTATCTCAACATCAAACCCAGTAACTACTCAGACATGTGGGACTAGAGGGGACTCACATATGCACATGAGAATGTTCTCCACATACCTAACATAACTGTATTAATACATTGAAACCTAAGACCTAGGAATTTTGGAAAAATCATGGTATAATTTCTCATGCCAGTTGCCATTAAACTAATTAAAGAAAACCCAGTGGAAGCAGACAACTTTTTGTAATTTTAAACCAACAAATTTGAGTCTAAAAAGTGGACAAAGGAAGAAATCATTTGCATCCACAGAAGACTATTTCAGTATTAGAAAAGAGAAAACAATAAAAAGTTAGACTTTGGCTTTCCAAATTGTAGAGAAATAAAAAGAACAAAAATAATCTAGGATCCTCATCATATGCATTTATGTCCATGGAGTGAGGGCCATTCAGAAACAGGTAAAAGGAGAAACAAATAGAGATTAGAGAAATGTGGTACGTCAGTAATCACCAAAGAATGCTCAAGAGCAAGGAAGCAATCTCCAGGAGCTGAAAACTTGGGGCACTGATGACAGCAAGGCCAGGAAAGCTGTCTTCATGTGCTGCAGCCTAGGCAAAAGGGAGGAGCACTTTATGAGCAAGTTGAAGGGCAAATGCTTTAAAGTCTATGGAAAATATGTAGGTATGCATTGTCTTAATTCAGGAAAGAAAAACAAATAGCAAATAATGTGAGTCCAGAAACAGCAACCATAGCATAGATGGTGCATGTGCTGAGTCTAAAGAAAACTAATTATATATATATATATATATATATATATATATATATATATATATACATATACATATATATATATATATATATATATATATTAGAGAATAGAATTCCACTAAGGGGGGGTGGGTAAATATACTGTTTAACACTCAATTCAGAACTTAATACATCAAGTTATAAAAAGCTAGCAAGATGGAACTCAGACTTCAAGAAAAATTAGACATAGTCTTCATAACAAACTTTTCAAAATATTTTATTTATTTATTTTGAGAGGAGGGGAGAAAGACACACACACACACACAGAATGGGCATTCCAGAACCTCTAGCAACTGCACATGAACCCCAGACACATGTGCTACCTTGTGCATCTGGCTTATATGTGTATTGGGGAATCCAACCTGGGTTCCTAGGCTTTGCAAGCAACTGGCTTAAGCACTAAGCCATCTCTCCAGTCCATCATAACAAATTTTGCTGAGATTAATTATTTTACATAGACATAGATTAATGGATGGTGTACATCAATAAGTTCAGTAGTTCCAAAAGCATGTGTCAGGAAGGACCCTTATCTTTGGTAGAATCCCCTGATGGACCCACTATAGCTTTATTTACTTGGAAATTTCTAGCACCCAGGACAGTTCCTATGCATGGTAGGAACTCAATCATATTTGCTTAATAAGGACATTATATATGCTTGTGGTTCTTTGAATAGATGGACCCCAATATATTCATTTTTTTATTAGTTTGTAGTTTGCAGCCACCTGGCTGGAGGCAGTGTCACTGGGCAGATTTTAAGGTGTGGTGGTGGATTTGAGATTTCAATCTAAAGATATGCCAAGTGTGCCTAGCTGGAGTTCCTGAAGTGTGCTGTGCTGTGTAGCTTTTGACTTTTAGGCTTGTGCTTCTCTCTGTGCTTGGTCCTGTGAAAGCACGTCAGCTTCTTCTTCCATTATGGAACTTCCCCTGGATCTGCAAGCTTCAATAAATCCCTTCCTCCATAACTGTGCCTGGTCTTGAAGTTCATCTCACTGAACCTGAAACTGTCTGCTACAATGTCCTTGTAAATAATGAAGAGGGTGCAGATTGAATAGCAAAGACTTAGCATTTTACAAAGGAAATGGAAAGGATTTGTTTTGACATGTTTAAATGGAAGACATGATAAATAACATGACATGAATAATAAGTGTTTAATTACAAACAGGTCAATACTCGTAGATCTTTGAACAAGAAATGGTATCCAGATTCCCTGGTAAAATATGAAAAATTAAAAGAAGGATCCAAGACACAAATAAAATGAAAGGAAATGAGGAACAGTAAAAAAAAAAGCACAATAATAATAATTTTAAGTTGTGAACTACACATAGACATGCCAAATTGATGATGTCTGCATGCAGATGCCCACTAACCAGAGTCTTCAGCTACTAATATTTTCTATACACACTCTAGCTTGTGCTCTCTCTCTTTCTCTCTCTCCCCCTCTATCCCTTGCTCTCTCTCTTTCTCTCCCTGTCCTCTCTCTCTCCTGTTGAGGAGTTATAGGCTTATATCCAGACATGCATCCATGTATTTTCTAACAATGTTGGTGTTCTTGGACCATGGAAAGTATATACTATACTTTCATGGGTTTTTTTAAAAAAATAAATTGTATCGTACTGCATTTAAATTTTGCCATTTATTTTTTTGGGTAGCAAACTTTTATATATTTATAAGGAAACAGAGTAAGTGATCTAATTTATTTATTTTTCTACTGTGAGCATTCTGTTGGGTATATGAACAGTTTAAATTTAAGATTCTCTATGCAAGGTGGTTGCATGATTCCATTCTCTTGCTAATGCAAGTAGCATGGCTGTACACCTCTTTATATTTGCCTTGGAGTGCATAGGTTTCCAGAGAGATAATTAGAAGTGGAGATGGTGTTTGTAATCACCTATTGCTTATAGTCAGTGGCTTCCAAAAGGCAACAGTTTACATTTTAGGCAGCCATGTGAAGGAGGCCCTCATTCTCATGCTCAGGCAGACATGCTTTGATCTGTGAACTACTTTCCTGAGTATTTATGGTGCAGTCTCCTTGAATGTCTTTCCCATGTATATAGTGGGCACCTAGGGCTCCTCTTTTCTTGAGACTATAAAAATTAATGTTACAGTCTTTATGAAGTTTTGGATGATTGCCCGTTTTTATTAATCTATTTGAAAACCCTCTCTGATCTTGACCTTTTGCTCACCAAGTTGAATTTTAGAATGACATTGTCACATTCTGTTAAAAAAAAAAAACCACATGAAATCATGTATCTGTTAGTAATCGAGTGCCAATTTAAAAAAGTAGTTGGGATTTTGCTTAAAAACATTTAATACATAGATTAATGCAATGCAAATTTTCAAGTTAGGCACAGCAATGCACTCTTGTAACCCCAGCACCCAAGATGCTGAGGTGGAAAGATTAAGAGTTTGAGGCCAACCTGGGCTGCAAAGCAAAACCAGATCTCAGAAAACAATACAATAAAAATTAAAAAGCAGAGAGAATTTAGTTGGTGTTGGCTGTCTTGTAGCCCATGATTGATAATAGCTTGATAATGGAGAGCGGGCTTATTTTTGGATGTGGTTCTGACTTGTTTCCCAGCTCCAGCTATGGGTTCCATTCCACTGAGCGGACCAGTTAGCCAAATCAAGAGAAGTTGGCTTCCCACCATGGCTGTGGGCCACTATTGCGCTTGTGTGAGAAGGGTTATCCCATTTATCTGATGCTAACTTTACTTTCCGTTGGAGAACTTGCTTTTCTTTTTCAGATAGATGCAGATCCTAAGGAGAGAACTACCCCATCAAACCTCAAAAGGGCCCCGGCTGAAACTAAGAATAATTGGCAAAACAAGCAAGGGTACTGTTTTCTTGGTGAATATGGTACCAGCACAAGGGTGAAGGAGATCAACACAGAGAACAATCAACTCCTACCAAATCAGATATCCAGAGACACAGAGGCTCCCAAGACCTCATCACTGAAGCAGACCTAAAATGAACCTAATATGGCTCAGGGAAATTTGCTGAAGAGGGGGTGGAAAGAATGTCAGAGCCACATGTGGGGTCATGATACACAGTGACATTTCTCCTACCCATAACTGACAGCTAACTCTACAATGCATGATCCATATACCTCAACATGGAGAGGCCAGGGGGAGGAGGGAGGACAGGGAAGAGGCTAACAATTGTACCAACTTGACTGTATTCACTGAGTACAAAACTAATTAATTAAAAAAATGTTTACATGCAAAAAAATAAAAAGCAAACAAAAAAGAGAAAATGTTCCACCTTTAAAACACTGGGTCTATATTACAAGCTATTTAGTTTTTTACTATTATTTAGGTCTTATAATAATTAGAATGATACAAAATGGTACAACTGCAAGAGCTGGCGAGCCATACATAAATAGTTGGAGGTGAATATGTAACAATAAATATGGAGTTAAGTATGGCAAAAGGCTGCCATAATAGCCATTATTTTATGAATATTCTTTTAAAATTAAATTGTGTGAAGCATGCATCTTCCTTGATGCTGACTGGGGAAGGAACATGATAGCTCTGTTGCTGAGCCTGCAATGCATTTCAGATTTCTATTTTCAGATTAGGGAAGCTCAACTGGCAAAGTCTGTGCACATATTTCACCATAGGAAAGACTCTAATGTTTCTGGTCTCAAGCATTTCAGATAAGGAATGCAATATTTCAAAAGCAATAGAATAAATTGCAAAAGAAAAAGATGGGGGATATAGTGATTCTATCCAATGCTCAAACTTCCGTATGATACAAACCAACCTAAATGATAATAAGATGTAATCTACAGAACACATAGGAAATGTAAAACAGTGATAAGCAGGCCTATAACCTGAGCTATCTTTTGCAATTAGTCTTACTATTGCACTGAGATGCACTTTGGTCAATTAAAGCACTGACTAGACTGTCTCCTTGTGCCTTCCTTCCAGCTTTTCAGCTTTTGGGCTTTAGTTGATTGTCAGCACTCGAGTCTGCTCTAATTGCTCCCAGTCTTGGTAAGTCCTCTGCTACAACGCCTAACTTTGGAACCCAGAGGAGGAAGGTCACTTCTGTTCTTACTCCTCTCCACTCTCTAGCTCCCTTCATATGTTGGCTATCTGCCTGGAATCCATTTGAACACCCAGTTTTCCATTTGGCTGTGGGTTTGAGCTGTGGGTGGTGGTAGTGGAAACCTCATAAACCTGGTGACCAATTCATTAAAGTGTAGCACTTCCTTTCACAGACAAGCTATCAATGATGTGTGGCAGTCCTTTTACTACCTCTAATTAAGTAAAGATTGGAACTCTGCTGAACTGTGCTCATCGTGTGGTAATCAAAACAACCATCAGACAGCACCTGGAGCCTCTTATGGCCCCGATGTGAGGGCCCAGCCTGTATTACTGGAAAGATTCGGTGTCCTCCCAAGCTGCCAGATCACCTGCCTGCACATTACAGTTTCAGAAGCCATTCCCCCAACCTCATTTTCCTCTTCTCTCAAAGCAAATGAGTCTGGCTCTGATTTCACAGAGACTGTTATGGCCAAAAATAGCTGTCCCTCAGTTTCCAGATGCAAACCAAATGGTACCATAAAATTCTACTTCCTAAAAGCAGACCAAAGGCTAAACCTTCACCAGGCCCTTATTAAAGGCATGCACCACCACGCCCCGGCAATTTTTAGCTTTTTAAGAAACCTCCATACTGATTTCTACAGTGGCTACACCAGTTTACATGCTCACCAACAGCGAATAAGGGTTCCTCTTCCCCCATATCCTCACTGCCATTTGTTTTCTTTTTCTTTTTTTAATATTCATTATTTATTTGTGAGTGTTTGTGGAAAGGGTAGGTAGTGGGTGCACACATACTGCAGTCCATACACTGAGGTCAGAGGATAACTGCGAGGTGTCTGAGCTCTTTTTCCACCTTTCTTCCTCCTCTTACTCTTTATCCTCCTCCTCCTTCCTTTCTTCTTTTAGATTTTATTTATTTATTTATTTACTAGAGATATACAGAGGGGGAGAGAGAGAGAGAATGGGCACACCAGGGCCTCTAGCCACTGTAAATGAACTCCAGATGCATGTGCCACCAGGTGCATTTGGCTTACGTGGGACCTGGAGAATCGAACCTGGGTCCTTAGGTTTCACAGGCATGTGCCTTAACTGCTAAGCCATCTCTCCAGCCCTCTTTCTTTCTTTTTGAGGCAGGTTATCAAACTAGCTCAGGCTGATCTGGAACTCATTTGGTAGACCTGGCTGACCTTGAGCTGTGGTGTTTCTCCTACCTTAGCCTCCTGAGTGCTGGGATTAAGGGCATGCACTACCATGCCTGACTTTCTTCCACCTTCTTTGAGGGCCAGCTTGCTGCTGCAAATGAACCCCAGCCTGGCTGGCCTATGAGCTCTGGATTCTTCTGGTTCCGCTCCCATCATCCTAGGAGCTCTGGCATTACAGATGCATGTGTTACTTTGCATCTGGCTTTATTGGGTTCTGGGAGGGACCGAACTCAGGTTGTCAGGCTTGGAAAGCAAGTTGCTCTAACTGCTGAGCTATGTCCTCACACTCCATTCTCCACATGTAAATTTTTCAAAAGAAATCAACCAGAGTGCCTAGGGACCTCAGGAGGAAGTGAATACAAGTGACAAATGAATCTAATTATATTATGAATGTGTGACGTAACCTCACTAGAGAAAGTGGATGGGGAAGAAGCTGATGGAAGCAACGTTGGATAACTGCTTTAACTGTATACTCAGAGGTTAAAGACAAATATAAGTGTTTGCAGACACTATACTCCATATGGGTTACCAAAGCTGAAACTGCAATATATATAGATATATACTCATTCCGTTATTCACATATATATGTATATGATGTGTATGTATATGTAGACAACATGAGTAAATTGCAGATAACTGGGGAAAAAAACCCAGCCTTCACTCCAATTGCTATCTGACCTCAGAATACTATTAATTTGTCCAAGTCTGGTGTCACACTTATAATTCCAATTCTCAGAAGGTAGAGGCAGGAGGATCAGGAGTTCAAGATTAGCCTCAGGTAAATAGGGAGTTTGAGGCCTGCCTGGGTAAGATACCTAAGTATCTATCTTAAAAAAAATTAAAAAGTCATTGCCTTTGAAAATTTTTAGCTAGCATATAATATTTATGCATATTTATGGGGTAAAGATATGTTGGTGCCAATGTATAATGATTGAACCACATGGTGATTAGCACCTTCATCTCTTCAAACATTTGTCACTTTTATGTGTCGGGAACTCTTCATTTGTTATTTGAAACACATCGTAAGTTATTGTAGACTATTATTATCCTACTGCACTGTAGAATACCAGAAGTAGTTCCTCCTGTCTGATTTGATGCCTGGTATTGACAAGAATTAGGAGTATGGTAGGCCCCATTTTGTGGATAGTTTGGGTTACAGGCTCAAGAAGAATGTCACTAATGATAAGTCTAGACAACAGAGTCCAGGGACTGAACTCCAATAAAAGCACTGACTCAGAAAGGTGTCAGCTGACCACTGGCCCCTGAGCTCTTGTTCATTTTTTTTTTAACAAAAACCCCATATACATTAGAAGTAACCAATCTAATCCACCTCAACTTGCTGCCTAAATTATTTCCCTGACAGTACAAGAATCCCTGGCCCAGGTCACCAAGTGGTCACATGCTTGGGGCCCCTTCCAGCTTGGGAGTTTTCTGGTTTACTTTCTGAGAATCAAACCTTGCTTAACTTTCCCTTATTTAGTGCCTATACCTGTCAATTCTTTGTGGGTCACAAGACAAGGAACTCCAGAGCCACTGGCTTGGAAAGTTTTAGTTACTATGAAGTGCCCGGTACTCTAAGCCCTAAGCTAAGCCCAACAAGAGTCAATTAAGGCTCCATGACTTCCAAACCCTGCAGCAGCACCGAGCCTCCCATACAGTGCCTTGCCCAGCTTCCCATCGTCCAGCAGACACCATTCTGGCCTCTTCTATGAAAATTACTGTTTTGGGCTTCATAAGTGAGAACGTGTAAAGCTTGTCATTCTTCTGCCTGGTTTGTTTCCCTTAACAGAATGTCCTCCAGGTCCATATGTTTTGCTGTAAATGACATGGTTTCAGTCTTTTTAAAATGGCAGAATAATATCTCATGGTATTCGTATACTGCATTCTATTTATCCATTCATTGATTAACACCTTATCTTGTCCATTGTGAATAGTGCTGCATTAAACATGAGAGCGCAGTTGCCACTCTGGCGTAATGATTTCATTTTGTTGGATGTCTTCCCAGCAGTGGAACGTGCTCTTATAGTATCTCTATTTGTAGAAACATTTTTAGGATTCTCCACACTTCTTCGATGTTCATTGCTGTTACATTTTTTCTTTTCCTCTCTAATAATTTGGGCTAAAAGGACAATCTATATTTGTTGCTGCAATTTTCAAAATCTGCATTCACTGTATGTTTGTAAATAAGAACTAACCTGATCTTCTTCTCTCAAGGATATCTGGTCCTTTGTTAATTTCTTTGCGTAACAAGTATCTTGCAATCAAGTTCCTTAGATACATCTAACTTGAAACTTCGGAGTTTTTCAAGGTCTATTTCCCTGGGGATTGATGGGCAGGGTACTTGCTTTTGTTTGTCTCTCAGATAAACAAATTGATGTCCTGATATAATTCCAGGCAAATTGGGGAATAGTGTAAACTTGGTGAGGAGGGATACTGGGCCTGGTTGGGGTAGGGAGATCTAATTTGAGGGAGAACTTGGGGAAAGGATTCACAAGTGGGGGGAAGAATGCAGATGCCAAGATCTAATTCCTAGAGGTAAAGATGCTGACCTAAATGATGGGCAGGCAGAGATGAATGTAAGAATCCTACCTAAGAATGTCTTTGAGAAACACAAGATATGAGTTGAGTTGGGCAAGAAGATTCCTTCACTTTTTTTATGATGGAAAAGCCCAAAATTTGGTTAGCAGGAGTCTCCAATTCTCTTGGCTGCAGAGAAATAGAAAGTTGATGGAGACTGAACAAGAGGAACACAGGAAGCTTTTGCAGCTATACAAAAACACCCATAGCATTATCAATACCTGAGGCCTTTAGATATCAGCACAAGGGGGAAGGAGATCAGCACAGAGAAAAATCAACTCCTACCAAATCAGAGAGCCAGAGCCTCAGAGGCCCCCAACACCTCATCACTGAAGCAGACCAAAAATGAACCCAACATGGCTCAGGGAAATTTTGCGGAAGAGGGGGCGGAAAGAATGTCAGAGCCACATGTTGGGTCATGATATGCAGAGACATTTAGCTTACCCACAACTGTGGGCTAACTCCACAATACATGACCCGTATACCTCAACAAGGAAGGGCCAAGGGGAGGGGGTAGGTCACGGATGAGCCTAATAATGGTACCAAACTGACTGTATTTGCTGAATACAAAACTGACTAATAAAGAAAAAAATAAATAAATAAAAATTAGCTGCAAAAAAAATAAAAAATAAAATAAAAATACACACTTGTTGTCCAGGGTCTTACATGTTAAGTTATTCCTGTGCATGCCATGTCACAGCCAGGGGAGACTGGAAGGCAGAGTGTACCCCACTATCCTGACTTCTACAATTTTTTTTTTTTTTTTTTTTTTTTTGGTTTTTCGAGGTAGGGTCTCACTCTAGCCCAGGCTGACCTGGAATTCACTATGGAGTCTCAGGGTGGCCTCGAACTCACAGCGATCCTCCTACCTCTGCCTCCCGAGTGCTGGGATTAAAGGCGTGCGCCACCACGCCCGGCTCAACTTCTACAATTTTTATGTGCTATCAGAATGAAGTCCTTGGGTGAGCTTATCTACCCCAGAAACTTAGTACCATGCTGCCACTGGGGAAGAAACAATGGATGTTCCTGACCTCATTTTGGTGCATGGTCACCATGCTGTTCTCTAGTGGACATGACTTCATAATGTCCCAACCCATTCACTATCTTTTATTATGCATACAAGGGCTACCCAGACCTGCACTTGTGGGTGTGATGAAAATTCTGTTTTCTCCAAGTCTGTTGTGAGTGTAGCCCAAGAAAGAAGAGAGAATCCTGTCTCAGCAGTGACTCTGAAAGTGGGGAATCTCACTATCACTGCTGATTTTGTCTTCCAGTGTTTCCTTCAGGGGCCCCAGATGTTTCTTCTCATTTAAGTGTTTCATATTCCTTTACCATCTCCCCTGATCAGTGTTCATATTTCTATTGATATTTAGACATAACTTGATTTTTAATGTTTTATTATTATTATTAACAACATATTTCATATGGATGCATCATGTGTTGGTACTCTCCTTCCCCCTGTTCCATTGAGGACGCTCCTTAGTGGAGTTGCAGGTATTCCCCGTAGGGTTGTGGTTTATGCATTGTGGGATCAGGTTTTTATTTTTTTATTTTTTACAAAACCCAAATCCAGTGGTATGATTTCCTAATATTACTTTCTTTAGTCTTTCTGGGTCTTCTTTTTTTTAGCAGTACATATTTTATTCATTTATATAAACATACATTTTGTTACAAATTTGTTATTCCTACTGACATCAGTCATTTATTCTAACCTCACACACGTATTCTACCCACCCTCTAGACCCAAGTTTTATTTGCGTTCTGAATTTTTACATGACACAAATCACCTGTTCTTGGTGTACATAAACCAAAATAACCACTTGTGCTGAAATACTTTTCTCCAGCTCTTGGGAAACAGTTATGTTAGTTTAAATGTTCACAGAAGATGTTTTATAAACAATTCTGGAAGTTCATATGTTAAACACACAATGCTCTGCACTTAGCACAATAAAATACAGCTCTGTAAACTGAGAACAAGGAATATTTAAACAAAAACAGAAAACCATATATATGTGTCATACAATAGACTGACAACTGAAATTCTTCTGAACAGATTTTCAGTGAGTCTCTTTCTGGGTCTTCTTAATGAATTCTTTAATGGGAAAGGATACATAAAAATGGTTTTTAATGATTACAAAGCTGGCAATGAAAACCCAATGTTTTTCATTCTTCACCCAACAGATAGACTTTTGTGGACCTTCTGGGTGTCCTTCTGTCTGATTCACAGCACAGAACTCAGGAGGGAGTGGACCCTTGGGGCAAGGAGATGGCTCCTTGTTGGTACAGCGGGAGCTGCTTTCCTGAGATTTTTTCTGAGATTTTGGTGGCTTGAAGGTTAGTTTTTACTGTTTTTTTCTTTCTTTTTTTTTAACCAGTGCTCACTAACCAGTGTATTTCTAGTGTTTCAGTACAAATAACAATGTTGCAAGAGATATATAGGACAATGCTTGTTATTATTAAATAGATGTTGCCACAAAGTTTTTCAAACATGCTGCTGCATTAGATCTTCACTAACACCATACTAGAGTCCTTTCTTCCCAACACAGCCAGACATAGGAGGTATTCATCATTTTAATAAAAGTGGAATGTGATTTTTTTAACTGTCAGGAAATTTACCTTTCTGTTATTACCAGTGAATTTGAGCATATGTTTGTATATCTATTAATCATTTGGATTTGTCTGCTTTCAATTTATTTATTTATTTGCTTCCTTTCTCCATTTACCAATTAAATCACATATTTCTGATTCATTTGAAAATTGTCATTCTTATATTCTGGATTTTATTTATTTACTTTATTTAATATTTTTATTTACTTATTTGTAAGAAGAGAAATGAGAGAGAGAGAGAGACAGACAGAGAGAGAGAAAATGGGCATGCTAGGACATCTAGCTGCTGCAAACAAAATCCAGACACATACACCACTTGGTGCATCTGGCTTTATGTGGAGACTGAAGAAACAAATACAGTTTGTTAGGCTTTACAGGCAAGTGCCATAACCACTTAGATATCTTTCCATTCCTATATTCTGGATTTTAGACCTTTGTCACTTGTCTGTGGTTTGTCAATTTTTTTTGTAAAATGTTGACTAAAATATATGACTATCTTGCCTTGTATTTCTTGTGTTCCATTGTAGTTAATCCTGATTTGTTCCCCTCAGAACTCATGTAATCACCCAGATGTCTTCCTGAGATTATCACTACATGATTGTGTACATCTTAGTCTCATACTGCTGGATTTTGATTTTGTAAACATTGTTTCTAAGTGTCCAGTTTCACTTTCTTCCAGAAGAAATGTGCCAGTGCTATTTATTAGTTCTGGCAATCCACCAGTGACATGACAATTTCACACTTTCTGTAGTAGAATCTAACAGTAACTGCCTTCTGAAAGTATATTAAAATACTATTACTGACTACATGTATATATGGATCTTTCCATTCTCTTTGATTTACCTCAAGCAAAATATCTCACTAGGACATCAATTAGGATGATATTGTTCTCATTATTTTGGAAAGCATGTGATATTCTTCTTCTAGTATTAATATATACTGTTCTTACACTACTAGCTTCATTCATTTCTCATGTCCTTTGATAATCATTTATGCATATATTCTATAGCTTATCCAGTTACATGGGGTGGGGATCATCCTTGTAATACATAGTTCTAATTATTTTACATTGTGTTACATTTGTTTCCATTATAAGTAGAATAAATTTTCCAATTTATTTCTAATTACTCATTGTTGTAAAAGAGCACAACAATATATTTCTGTGTATATTATTGTGTCAAGCAATCTTACCAAACTCTTTCATTAAATTTTTGGACTAGACTCTTTTGAGTTTAATAAATATCACATGTTTACGTACATATTACATTTAATATGTGATATATATATATATATATATATATATATATATATATAACAAAAAGAATAAATTTGTTGTATGCTATTTATTCCATAGCATCTGTGCATGCACTACTATGCTGCTTTCATATGGTCACCTGAGGCTGTACCTCACAGGCCAGCTTGGGAAGCCAGATGGGTATCTCCTCCCAATGCTGCAATATTTATGTACCAGCATTATTTACACATGATTTGGGGCCTGCTCTAGAGGATGACAAATTCAGAAGTGCTGATGAATCCAGAAGAAAAGAGTGTGTACCACAGACAACAGGAGGAGCATTGAGTTGCACTCATCTGTCGAAGCCTGACTATGACCATCTGGACAGAACATGCTTCAGATCAAGGGCCCAGTCACTGCAGCTCAGCTTGCTTACCATTAGAAAGGACCATGCTTGATGGTTCTCCTGATGTAAATTAAAGATGAAACACCTTGCAGAGTCATTAAGGTGAGATCATTTTGGCAGCACCAGCTAGGTCTCCTAATTTGCTGTTGCTGAGGGAGAGCAATGCTGAAGATGTGCATAGGTTGTCCTTAAGGGAGCCTGTAGATGGTTTATAGGAACAGCCTTGGGGAAAAAAGGGGCACATTGGGTCTCACAGACACAGATGGTGGTAATATCTGAGACTATCATCTCCCTCAGAAGATGGTGGCTTCCCTCCCAGTCAGGTCATTGCCATGCCATTAGATATGTGTCCACTCAGTTAAACAAGAGGTATTTTATCAATGCTCCAGACACTATGGTGGCAGAGGGTTGAGTTGGGGTAGTGAGGTATGAGGAATAAGTAGCTACCACCAGACAAAGAAAGATGTTTGCTTTTAAGGGTTTTTGAGGGAAAAAGAGGAGATAGGGAAAGCCTAGTGATATGAGTTAGGGGAGCTGGGCGCATCTGACTTGGATTATGTACCGGGGTCGTTCTCTGAACAGGGCATTGTGTTGGGCTAATATGTAATGCCTGAATGTTGATCACAGGCTGCCTCGGATTCCTGTGTGGCAAGAGGGCTGAGTATGCTCTTGCCTACAGTAGCTCACTCTGCTGATGGGAGAATGTGCTCACCATCATCTAAAAAGAGAAGCTTCTGTAACCAAAGTGGGAGTGACATTGCCATATGGGCATAAACATATATATTTAGAAGGCAATTTGATGGAGATGCTATATCAATTTCACCAAACAACAGTAGTAACTGCTTCCCCTCAGGCTATGACCTCCCCAACCATAGGCATATTACTAGGTTTTCAGTACCAGGCATGAATTCTCTCACATGGAGTAGATTCAAATCCAGTCACAGAGCAGTTGGTTTACCCCATAACACACATAACACCCTTGCACCAGTTGGCACATTTGGCCTGGCTAGCCAGGCATGAAGCTGCTAGTTAAGACCATTGATGGCTTTTCTCTCTAAATAGCCTGATTAGAAGTTTTCTGAGGCCATGGCAAATAGTCAACAGAGAGGAAGCTTCAAGCTTGGCTCCAGCTTGATTTCCCTGGGTTCCTCAGCCAAAACATGTGGTGTCTTCATCTATAGGGTCTTACCGACTAGTTCTGACTGGCAACCAAGAGCCTTGGCAATGGCTTATAATGTTCTGGGGCATCAGGGTCCTCCCTGACCCACAACTCACTGGAAGATATTCCACCCCTGGGGCTGAAATTTTCTTGTAACAATCTATGGTTTCTGAGCATAGTATTGTGCACCCCTACAGGGTACTTCTGTCCAAATTCTTTTGTGTGTGTATTTGAAAAGAAGCAGGTTTCCATATTGTTTGTTCATACCTTTCATTTTGATGAACCCTCCACCCATCCCTCCCCTCTCTCCACCTCCTCCCTGACTCCACTTAGTCCATCCCCCTCTTCTACTGTTCTACTCCTCACCAGTTGCCTCTGGAGGGTCTGGGTTCTACAATGAGCACAGATAATTATTGCATAGCATGGCAAACCTCTCAATTATGTCTAGAAAACTTAATCCTTAAATTCGAGCTTTTCTAGATGATTACCCTAGAGAAGAATCAAGTGGGTTTTGAGTCAAGGGAGTCAAACAATTAGGCAAATTCCAGAGAATTCTTGTAAGAGGTATGCCTTAATTCTTTGCTCAAGGAACAGCAATCACATTAAAAAGAAGAAAGAGGCAGGTTTTGGTGGGGCACGCCTTTTATCCCAGCACTCGGAAGGCAGAAGTAGGAGGATTGCCATGACTTTGTGGTCACCCTGAAACTACATAGTGAATCCCAGGACAGCCTGGGCCAGAGCAAGACCCTACCTCAAAAAAATAACAACAAAAAAAAAAGAAGAAGGAGAAGAAGAAGAAAGAGGAAAAGGAGGAGAAGAAAAAGAAAGAAAGAAAAAGATGGAAGGAATGAAAGGAAGGAAGAAAGAAGGAAGGAAGGAAACAAATAAATAAATAAATGGCATGAATTTCAGGATTGCTCAGAATCTGATGCTAATGGTTCTGTTAGCTGATGTTCTCATGAACGTTCATGGGGAGAGATTCAGTGTGATTTGAGGAGGATTTTATTTATTTATTTTTCTTTTCAAAATTTTTTATTAACAACTTCCATGATTGTAAAAAATATCCCATGGTAATACCCTCCCTCCCCCCACTTTCCCCTTTGAAACTCCATTCTCCATCATATCCCCTCCCCATCTCAATCAGTCTCTCTTTTATTTTGATGTCATGATCTTTTCTTTTGAGGAGGATTTTTAAGCTCACTCAGGCCATTCCTTTGAGCCCTGTGTGGCAGCAAACTGGAGCTTTGTGAGGAGCCAGCAGTGAAGAAGCTCCTTGGACTTCCTGTGTGAATAAGGTCCCCTCCCTGGTGGATGTGGTAACAGCTGCCCTAAGAACTCCAGATGAGCATATGGGGAAGAGAAACATGGTTCTTTAGGGCCTAGAAATAGAGACAGGCAGGGATATACTTACACAGTGACCAACCCACACTTTGCTTCTTACCATCTCTGTGAAGATCTCCACTCAAGAAAGCGTGTGCCCCTGACCTTTTATGTACTTTCAGTCATGATCTACTGACCTGACTCAAGTCCTTCCAATATCACATGGAGTGAGAGTCTGACGATACTGTGACTTGCTGGTCTCATGCACCAGCACCAAATGGTGCCTGGATCATAATGGGAAGCTGATATCCATTTATGGAATTATAGGGTGAGGCCAGTACCCAGAAGTTGAGTTCTGAGCACAAGTTCCCAGCATGTGAGCAGTGAGGAAGGAACTATGGTTTGCAATGCTGGGGACAATTGTCACACCACAACTGTTTCTGACTTTTATTGTTGTTTTTGTTTGTTTAAGGCAGGGAATCACACTAGCCTGCCCAGGCTGGCCCTGAACATGTAGAGATCATCCCATCTCACTCTCCTGGGTGCTTGCTGCTATTATAGGCATGGTGAGCATGTTATAATTTTAATACAGCTACTTCTCTTCCATTGCCATGTTTACTTCTCAACTCCAAATTCAGATAATGAAACTTCCTGAGAGTCAACAAAATTCCATAGTGGAAATTCTATCCCTGACCTCATAGAATTAAAAATACTATGTGAAATTGCTTTCAGACTATGTATATAAGGTACAAATGAAATATAAGTGAATTTCATGTTTAGACTTGTATTTTGTTCAAAAGCTGTTTCACTCTGTATATGTAAGTATTCCCAAATTCAACAGAAGTCCTAAATGTGAAACATTTCTGGTCCCAAACATTTCAGATAAAGCTATGGGTACATTATTAGATAAATCACATTGCTTGATCTTGATGTAACCCCAACAATAAACCCTAACATTTTAAGGACCTCTTGGTATTGCTGCTTGTCACTTAAAATAGGGTAGGATTTGTGAGATTAGAGCTGGTACCCTTGACATGTGTGCTGAGCTACCCTTTGCACCTAAGTTATAAAATACTGGGTTATAGGATGAAAACACAGGAATGGAAATGGAACAATGTATATATGTATGTATGTATGTATGTATGTATGTATGTAAAGACATATGTACATACATGTGTGAGTGCATGGCCAGGGCCTCTAGGTGCTGTAAATGAATGCCAGATGCTTGCACCACTTTTTGCATCCGGCTTATGTGGGTGGTTGGGAATTGAACCTGGGCTAACAGGAATTACAAAAGGTGACTTTAACCACTGTGCAATGTTCCTAACCTGAGACAGAACTACTTTACTCTCTAATTC
Source organism: Dipus sagitta (assembly GCA_036346955.1). Taxonomy (NCBI): domain Eukaryota; kingdom Metazoa; phylum Chordata; class Mammalia; order Rodentia; family Dipodidae; genus Dipus; species Dipus sagitta. The sequence goes on from CM070779.1 coordinate 34,174,608, forward strand.
TGTCTCTAGCACTACGTTGTTTAGCTAATCCAGAATAAACAATTGTCTTGGCTTTAGAAATATGAGGGCTGACCTACAAAATGGGAACTAGAATAGCTGACTTTTGAAGTGAATGCTCTAGAATTATTCTATGATACTCACTGAATAACGTAACAAGACTGTTATAAGAGGAACAGACCTCATGCTTGGAAGAATCCTGACATCATGCATCCCTAGGGCTCCAGCAGCCCAAGTCCTATGACAACTGCCAGACGAACTGCTCCTGGCTCCCATGGATAACACAGCTGCCTGTATTGCTGGCCTTTGGGGGCCAAATTTAGGAATTCTGCTTTGCTCAGGGTTTCCTCACTGCAGTTTTATTTTACAGATTTGTTCATTTATTTGAGACAGAAAGAAGCAGAGAGAAAGAGGCAGACAGACAGACTAATAGACTGTGGGTGTTCCAGGGCCTCTTGCCACTGAAAACAAACTCCAAATGTATGTGAAACTTTGTGCATTTGGCTATACATGAGTACTGGGGAATAAAACCCAGGCCATCAAGCTTTGCAATCTCTCCAGCCATTCCACATTTTTTAATTAAGTATTTTATTTATTTATTTGAGAGATAAAGAGGCAGCAAGAGAGAGAGAGAGAGAGAGAGAGGAAGAAAGAGAGAATGGGCACGCCGGAGCATCCAGCCACTGCAAACAAACTCCAGCTGCATGTGCCATGTTTTGCATCTGGCTTACATGGGTCCTGGGGAATCAAACACCTGGGTCCTTTGGCTTTGAAGACAAGTACCTTAACTGACAAGCCATGTTTCCAGACCCCCATTTTTTAATACTATTGATTCTGCCTCATTCCCTAACAAACTTGACTGATTGCTTCCTTGAACCTCCAGCAGTTTGCAAGATCAAATTATTCTGTTTTCAGCAGCAGGAGTCCCAACCCACCTGCCAGAATACAAGAAAACCTGAATCAATAATGGACCTCGAGCTCCCTTTCAGCCCCAGCCTCTCAGGGCCTTGGTGATATTGCCATGTGTTCATAGCCCACTTCACACATTGGTTGATTGCTAGACCAGATCTACAGACTCTGCCAAGCCCTTCTGGTTATCTGACTGTACAGAATATCTTTTCTTCTCTGCAGACATGGCCTAGAGTGAGTAGTAAACCTTGGGGTTAATCCATGTGGTGCTGATTGTATAGGCATGCAGAAGGCAAGAGTTGTGAAGTCATGGGCGTTTCAGCCCAGATTTTCAAGGAAGACATGGGAAGCCAGGCGATGTGTAGCAGGGTTAGATTACTCACTGTGAATCCTAGAAGGGGTTGTATACTATGCTGTGCAGGTGAGGCCCAAGCTGCAACAGAACTCCTAAGGGGTTGTAAATGCCAAGAATGTGGAGAATCTGCTGAGCAAATCCAGGGCAATGAGTAGAGTCAGCCCAAGAAAGAGCCATTTGGGATGCAATGACAAAGCCATAGGGATGGGGATGGCCAAACTGATTGGAGTTCACATGAGGACACCATGTTCCCTGGAAGTTGTCCATAGAGTTTCAGTATTTAATGTCTTCCCTGTTGTGTTTCAGTCTTGCTTTGTTCTTATTCTTCTTTGATATTATCTTTTCTCTCCCCTTTGGAGTGGAAATGCTTGCTTTGTACTATTATATTTGAGCTATGTAACCTTTTTGATTTTATAGGAGATCACTACTAAGAGATTGCTTTGAGTCTTCATAGAGATTCTGGCCTTACACTTTTGAATCAGGATGGGACTGTTAAGACTACAGGAATTTTTGAACTTGGGCTGAATGCATTTTGCATTATGAAATGGCCATGAGCTTTTGGGTAACCAGGAATAGAATATTATATGGTCTAAAACTGATGTTTGGATGTCAGGTTGATAAGAGGTTATTTTTTATTTTATTTTTGGAAAAGCAGCAATGAGTTTATTTGACTTACAGAGCATGGATGAGGTATACTTATAGGAGCATAAGAGTCTTCTCCCCCCAACAACAAACAAACAAGCAAACAGCTGCTACATAAGGAAAAACAGTTCATTTGTCAGCAATTTAGAATGGCAGCATTATCAGCAGCCATCCATAGCACATGTGACTGACAAGAGGTTTATTCATGATGGTTCATCTCCATGGTCAACATGTCTGAGTTCATAATAACCTGGGAGATAGAAGCATACCTCTGGGTAGCTCTGTAAGGGCATTTCCACACAGGATGAACTGAGGGGATGGTCTTGTCCTGAATGTGAGTGGCACCATCTTGGGTCTGGGGGACTGAGTGGCACAAAAAGGGAGGAAGGACTATGCTATCCTAACACTGGCATTCCCACTTCTTTACTGCTAACCCTTCATCATGTAAAGCTACTCACTCTACTCTGTCATGCCCTCCATGCTATGGTATACCAAACCTTTTGAAACCATGAGCCAGAGCAAAGTGCTTCACCTTTGTTTGCCAAGTATTCTGCACACAGTGAGAGAAAACTAGCTAGCAGTAATAGGCAGGCTCCTGTTTACATTAGTTGGTTGTTTAAGCCAAGCAATGAGCTTCAATCAACCTACCAAGGTAGTACTGGGGTAGCTGTGCATCAATCAGGCAGGACCAATTAATCAGGCTGCTGTCTGTAGGACCTCAGACAGCCCACAGGAGCTTCAAGGGAGTCCATTTCCATTCTACTCTAGCGCACAGCAGACACTCCTGTGGTACTGAGTAGATGAAAGGTGCTGATTTGTGTTAACTTTAGAAAGAAAGCCTTATCTGCTGACACTTATGGAAACTCAGTGTTAGGATGGTACACAGTTAGTCTGCTACAGAAGATCTTCCATCCTCTCTCTTGAAACATCTTTAGTACTGACCTATGGAATTGAGAATTACAAACCCCAGAGTAATTTAGCTTCTATGATTTAATTTGAATCATATGATTCCATTAAGCGTACATGTTTAGAAAAATCCAGAGGTTACCACTTGGAACAGAGTGTTCTAATATGAAGCCAAAAATGAATTTAGCAAAGGAGGCTCTCTTGGGTGATCTATTAGAGGTTGGCTGATGCTGGAAAAGAGCCCATTGAGGCAACACTGCACTTGTACTAGAAGAATTAGCATGTAGGTCTGTAGCGTTAAATGGCCTGATTTCCCCCGAGAGCCAAAAGTGCTTCCTTACATCTCTGAGGCATATGAAATTGTTCTCATTTAAATGCTTTGCTTGGAAGTAACCCGTGAATAATGATCACTGCAGCAGAACCTCAAAGATCAGTGTCTTGCCCAGGCTGGCTCCACTGTAGGCCTGTGTGTCACCTTCAGATGTCCTGATCCTGGCCTCCCAAGTCACCTCTGCCAAGAAAGGACATGCCATATAAGCCTCGGTCCACTTCCTGAGACTCATCCTCAAATTTGTGTTTCTGTTGATATGATGAATAATGTTGAAACCTGCCGATAGGCTGGGTAGCCCATACCATCTTCCTTCAGTTGCTAAATTCACATGCTACCATGGCTAGTGCCTCTTGGTCTTCCTGTAGCAGTAACCGGAAGTCAGCACGCTCCTGCTCTAGGTGATGTCGGATCACCAGAACTGCTGTAGATGGAGCCAGTCTTTCAAGGGACAGGCAGCACTACTCTCATGGGCCAATATCTATGTAAAGCACACATAGGGAGCAGACCCCATATCTTTGGTCTTGAGACCTTTACTGACTTGGGTTTTTGCTTACTCCCACATGCTTGTTTTCCTGCCCCATAACATTCCTTTTATCCAGTCATGTGATTTCTGTAGTCACTTTTCTTCTGGAGCCAGAGGTTTTACCTGCAGCCTCAATAGGCTCCTGGCCTTCCGCGTAGGACAATCCCTATGCCTAGACACGTCCCCTTCAGGCCTCAGGGGTCAGTTTCTTAATTTTCTGCCTGGGTGCTTTCATTTGAAGCTGTGAAACCTGTTCAGTGCAGGAAGATACAAAGTGATGATAAATTTCCTAGTGGTGATTAAGTATCATCTCGCCAACGAACATGTCTATTAGGAAATTAGAAAGCTCAGCCCAAGTGTTTGGTCAGCAGTTGCCCACCTCGGGTGGCTTTTATGCCTTTGTTTCACGCTTTTCCACCCTGCCTTTGCTTCCTGGGTGCAATTGCCACAATCCCTGTCCCCATCCAAGTCTCATGAGGAAACAAACTGAAACACAGTGAGAAGTGGAAATCAAGGAAGAGAGCCAGGCCCCCTGTGGGATCCAAACGTTTGATTCTGCCCTGCCCAGTATCAGGATCTCAATTCCCTCCTGTGGGTTGGTCATGAGAGTTAGTAAGTCAGCTCCTTGTCACACAATAGCAAGACAAGACACACCTCCAGCAATCACCTCTCTTTAGGTGCTGCCCAAGACATCTTCCTCTGGGTTGGGTGGGGTCTGAGCACCCCAGCCTCTCAGCACCTCCCGGTAGTCTCCATCACTTAAGCCCCTTCTTAGCCAATTTGTTTTACTTTTACCTGCACTTTAGTCTCAGAGGCTACTGAATAATCACAGTGAGTGGCAAAGACCCGAGGAGTAAATTCAGTTGTATGAATAATCCAAGATCAATCTGGGATAGCAGCTATGTTTTTGTCTTTGGGACCACACTGACTCCTCCCATGGCCCTTGGTCCCATTTACATTGTCATCAGATGTTTTCTTATTGTGTGTATCTTTGAATTCCGCACAATGATGACCAGGGAGTCCTGGTTTTGCTGCTGAACTCTTGTTACTATGTCACCTGGGTGAAGGTCCTGGATCCTGGTCTGTTTCTCTTCTTCCTCTGTCTTTCCAGCCTCTGTAATCCACTGCATGAGAGCCCGGGAGTCTGTGTCCTGGTTTCTAAATGACCACTGTTAGCTATCTCAGTAGCTGTAAATAATGGAAGCATAAAGCTAGCACATGAAGAGACTGAAAAGATCCTAAATCCAAACTCTCTCAGGTTTTTATAGACTAGGGATTAAGCAAACAGGTGGTAAATGCCATGTAAGAAAAAATCCAGCACTGACAGTCCCTGGGTGACAAGCAGCCAAGAGAACTTTCTAGAGTCTGCACTTACACTCGCTGTCCTGACAACCAAACATAAAGGGTATGAGAAGAAATAGCTGTGGAGGCTGAAGAGATGGTAGGAGATGGTTTAATAACTAAAGGTGCATGCTTGCAAAGCTTGCTAGCCCTAGTTCAATTCTCCAGTAGCCATGTAAAGCCAGATGCATGGAGCAGTACATGGCTCTGGAATTTGTTTGTAGCTGTAAGAGGCCCTGGAAAGCCCATATTTTCTCTCTCATTCCTCACAAGTAAATAATAAGAAAAGAAATAGCTGTGGATAGAGGCCCCTCTATCACTATCCAGGTATCATAAACTCACTGATAATTGGCCTATGAGACAAGGGCATTCTTATCTGTTCTTTTTTTTTTTTTTTTTTTTTTTTTTTTTTACTACCATTACTTTTAGAAAATCTGCTATGAACTGTATACCTCAGCAAGCCATCTTTACCATACCTGTGATGATTTTTCCTTTCAGTCTAGTCTGCAATGACAGGAGATCTTAAACAGACTGGGGTGTGGCCTCAGCCATGTTGACAATGTCGGCTGACCACAAGGAGAGGAGCCAAAGTTGTTGGATTGATGTTGGCTTGGCAACAAGGAGAAGATGCTGCCACACTTTTCCTGGCACAGTCTATGTTTTTATTTTAACCTTTCTGGAAGGTGTTAAGATAGCCTTTTCCTCTATTCCTTCCGCTTTTCTTCTCTCATGAATGTGACCAACATCCGCAGTTCTGTGGGAATGTTATTGCACAAGAAGAAAAAGACAAAAGTCATGTGAGTCATTTCTGACTCCAAGGGCAGTAGTGCCAACTAGAATGAGCCAAATTCATTCTCTTAGCTAACTTTCAGTGCACGGTTACTCAGGGGCCAGCTAATGCTTCTGAGCACACGTTAGTATGGCTGGCCTTGGCCATGGTGTTTCTACACAAATGAGCAAATGTTTCTCAGGCAAATTAACTCCCACCCACCAGCTGTGGAGCCAGGCAGGCATTACAGGAGCTTTCAGCCGGAACCACAGGTCCACGTGTGTTCAGGGATCCATCCTCGCTGCCCAACTCTCAGGATTCCCCGACTTGATGTGTTCAATAAGCAATATGCCGTGAGTGCCATCAAATCCCGACCTTCTATCTCCCAGTGTCAGCTTCGCACAGGTCCATACAGCATGCAGACTTCATATCTTTCTTTAGAAGGAAATTAAAGTTAAGTTTTGTATTTTAACTTTCTTTTTTTGGGGGGGGGCAAATGACCAACATCAACCGTGTGCATTTATAGTGTACAGGGTGATTTCCATACCTACAGAGTGTAGTAATCAAATCTAGCTTTCTCTATATCTTTTTCTTCACTGCATATACTTGTTATGTTGTGAGAATATTTAAAATCCTACCTCTAAGCTATTTTGAAATGTATGAGAACATTATTAACTATTTCCATCATGCAAAGCAATGCCACCAAAATTTATTCTACTCTTCCAGTCTGGTCCCATCAAAGTTGGTAAATAGTAACAGTGCCTTCAGTTGTGGCATTGCTCATGTTGATTAGCATTTATCTCTGCCTCCTGCATCTATCCCGAGACTCCCTCTGGTAGCCTCCATTCTGAGAGCTCTGCTTCTGTGAGTTTGCATTTTCAAATCCCACATAATACATGTAATCTATGCTTATAAGTGTGTGTAGATCATTCCTCTTTACATACAATCTCCTTCAGGTTCATCCACATTACTGCTAATGAAAGAATTTTCTGTTTTGATAAAAGCTAAAAAATATTTCATCATGCCTCTAAACCATATTTAAGAAATCTATTTATCTCCCATTTGCATACTTAGGCTATTGTGACAAATGTTGCAATGAGCACCAGTGTGAGAAGTGGAGACATCTCTCTAGTATACTGATTTCAATGCAGCAAGGAGTGGGATTAAAAGATTTTGTTTGGGTGGAGGGGCTGGTGCTACACAAATTCTAGAAATTAATGTCCAGCATTCATCCCTCAATTGATCATGGACAGGAGATGCCAGATAAACACCTGCTTCCTCCCTCCCCACAGGACACCTCTGAGGCAGATTCTGGCAGTCTCTTAGATGGTTCACATAGAACTCCTGCTGCCAGTGTATCAACCTATAAGTGCACCCTGAATTAGTTGCCTCCACCCCAGCCTCACTGATTGCCCCTCCCTAATGATGCTTCCTCAAATCACCTCCCAAGTCAGCTACCTTCACCCAGTCTTCAAGTAGAGGTCTGGCTCAGGGGAACCCCAGCTGAGATGCAGTGTAAGGAAATCACCTTTAGCGTGATGCACAGCCCTGGCTTCCCAGTTGAGCTACACAGCTTCTCTGATTCTCAGCTCAGGTTTAGTTAGGAGTAGGTGGAATTGTAACTCAGTGCAGACCTTACCAAATTGTAATGTACCCCTGGAGCCTGTGTTAAAACAGGGATTCTTCATTTCTTTTCTTAAGATTTTATTTTTCTTTATTTGAAGAGAGAGAGAGAGAGAGAGAGAGAGAGAGAGAGAGAGAGAGAGAGAATGGGCATGCCAGGGCCTCTAGCCACTGCAAACAAACTCCAGACGTATGAGCCGCCTTGTTCATCTGGCTTTACATGGGTCCTGGGGAACTGGGGAATCAAACCTGGGTTCTTTGGCTTTGCAGACAAGCACCTTCACCACTAAGTCATATCTCCAGCTTGGGAATTCCTCATTTCTAACAAGCTCCCTGGTGATGGCAATGTTGCCAGTCCATGGCGTTACCATATTGTAAGTAGCAAAAAAACAGAGAACGTTAACCTTCAACTTCTCTTGGTGAAGATGCTTCAACCTTCATCTGAGCCTGGGTCTCAATGTTAGAAAGAAACTTCATAGAGTACTGAAATGATCCCTGTTCTTTCAAATTTTGAAGAAGAGAAACAGGCTGCTGTACACAGTATGGGTTATGATAATGATTTAGTGGAATCCTTAGAAATATGGAGACTTTCTTAAGATGCTTCACTGCCTTGATTTCTTTCTTGGCCTTCTGTCAGTACATTTCACTTGACTCACAAGGCAAATGAGGCAGTCATCCACTATGGCATTACAGGGCATTCATGACAAATGATTAGTCATGGCCTAGGCTCCAGTCCCTGGCCAAACCAAAGTTGGTCAATAGAAGCAGCCCCTTCAGTTGTGATCACTTTTGTTTGTTAACGTACAGCAGATCTCTGATCTTGTCTTCCTTTTTTATTTTTATTTTTTGGTTTTTCGAGGTAGGGTCTCACTCTAGCCCATGCTGACCTGGAATTCACTATGGAGTCTCAGGGTGGCCTCGAACTCATGGCAATCCTCCTACCTCTGCCTCCCGAGTGCTGGGATTAAAGGAGTGCGCCACCATGCCGGCTCTTATCTTCCTTTTTATGACACAGCAAGCAATTGGAAAACACTGAGCTGGTTGTTATGTAGAATATCTTACATCAGATATATCTGATTATTTCCTCATAAAATAATTTTATTTATTCCACTGTTTCCTTTGTTTCCTGTAAACCAGAAGTTGGTGTAAAGGTTTGATTAGACTCAATCTAAATGTCTTTGACAGGAGACTTTTCACAAGCGACACCATCTCTTTTATTTAGAATTCCAAAATTGCTGTTGTCTTATCATCTGATATCACCTGGTTCATTGGATGACCAAAACTGCTCCATTGCAAGTAAATTTCCTCTTTGTTTTTACTATTTTACTTATGTATTGAAGAGAGAGAGAGAGAGAGAGAGAAAGAAAGAGAGAAAGAATGTGCTCAGCAGGGCCTCCAGCCACTGCAAACAAACTTCAGATGCATGCACCCCCTTGTGCATCTGGCTTTACATGAGTACTAGAGAATCAAATCTGGCTCCTTAAGCTTTGTAAGCAAGCGCCTTAACTGCTGTGCCATCTCTCCTGGCCCAAGTTACCTCTTGAAATTAATGTTATCTGTAGGATGTACTTATGGCCCATAATTTGGCATCAATCTGTGATCCAAGCCCTGAGCCAATCACATCACCACAGCTGCAGAAAAGGTGATTTTCTAAACCTGACATTCGTTTTAGTTGATGTTTTGTTAGCAAGAAGAGTTTGTCCTTGTCAACTGTGGATGACTAAGCCCTCTTAAACATCCTCACCATATGTTAGTTTGAATGTGAAATGTCCTGCAGAGGCTCATGTGTTTGGACACTTGGTCCCCAGCTTTTGGCTCTGTTTTGGGAGGTGATGGAATCTGCAGAAATTCAGACCTGCTTTAGGTTGAGCTCTTGACTTCCTGGTAGGCTATGGTGATGTGACTAGCCAACTCGCACTGCTTGTACCGTGGAGTGGAACATGCAAGCTTCTCAGCCTTCTGTACCATGAAGTACTGTATTCCCTGAACCATGATCCAAAGTAAAACCTCTATATCCTTGAGTTGCCTATGGCAGTTATTTGGTCACAGGGATGTAAAATAAACATTATTACATAGCTTGAATGAGAAAATTGTTTCTTTTATCATCCATTTTAAGAATAGAATACTTGTTTACTTCCAAAGGGGACAAAAGAAAGTCTGACACTCACCTGTTGCTTGCCCACCATTACTTCCTGTTTTGTTCTCTCTCTCCTTCTCTCTTAACTAAGTGCACATGGCTTCCATTTATTCAAAGTTTTAAAATCAGTTCCAATAGTTCTTGGTGCTCAAATAAGCCAAATTTGCCAATGGGAGGCACCTGAGACCCAAGCTTGCATCTCTGACATATTCTCATTTGGCCTCGGGCTGTTCTAACTTGGTGAGACATCCAGGTCCCCTGTGCATCTTTCTTCCATGGACATAGAATCAGCTTTATCTGGGTGGTACTGAGAAATCAGGGTCTGAGGTCACAGGGGCCCATATCCAAGGGATTGTTGTCCTGTGTCCTTTGAGTTTTACATCTAAAAAATGTTATATTTCAGGGCTTTTGGTGAACAATTCCCACTTATGTATGGTTTCTTGCTCATGGAAAAGTATGATTAGTAACACTGGATGTTGATTTTTTTTCCCATATATCATATGGCTTTAATATTTTGATATCAGAGTTACTACCAGTGAAGTGGTGAGTGATGGAAGACCAGATTCCCCTTGCAGTTCTTGTCAATGATGTGTATTCTTCCTCAAGGGTGAAGACATAGACTGCTGAGTTCATAGTCACTGAAACAGATATTTTCTCTGTTAGCTGATATTTCTAACTTGATAAATAGAATATGTTATTTTATTACACCTTACTTGGTTGTGTTTCTCAGACATTGGGTTTATTTTTCTCAGAGATTGAATATTTGTGTGAATCTTGTATTAATAAAGTCTATTAACATCATTGTTCTTTCCTCTTTTGATGTGTGTATGTAGTATATGTGATAAGCTAGTGTGTGTGGTGTATGTACGTGTGTGCAGATGCACATGCCTCACACACATTGGTGTAGAGGCTAGAGGAAGACATAGGGTGTCCTCCTCTATTGCTCTTTTGCCTTATTTCTCTGAGTCTCTCACAGTGAACCCCATCAATCCAGTCTCTGCCCTCCTCAGTGCTGGAGTTACTAGCACGAATGGTCACACTTGTTGTTTTTTATGTGGGTACTGGGGACCAAAGTCAGGTCCTCATACTTGTGCAGCAAGTGTTCTTATCAAATGAGCCATCTCCCCAGTGGCTAGCACCATTTTTCCAATAGACTGCTAGAATTTTATCAATCAAGTACCTTGATTAGGTATGCATATGTTTTTAGATATAATGTTATTGTACACTTCACAGACTCTTGTACAGTGTAAACACAGCTGTTAATGCACCAAGAAATGAAAACATCCATGAGACTGTGCTCTTTCAGTACCTGGAACTGGATCTGTAGCATCTCTGAGGTGTACCTCCTTGCTCATGCTTATTTGTTTTCAAGTTTTACATTTGTCCCTTTCCATTTATATTTACATTCTGTACTATATAAACATGCAATCCTCTAAGTCAACTTCCACTGTTCACTGTTCCCTATATTCATCCCCTTTGCTAACAGATAAATATTGGGGGGATGATGAGAGAGTTTTTCTACATAGAAAGGCTTGCCTGAACCTTATTATGTAGCCTAGAATATCCTTGAACTACTACTCAGCTGCCTCAGCCTAGCCAGTCCTGGGATTATAGATGTGCACAACTATTCCCTGCTCAGATGACTATGTTTGGCTATTATTTTCTTCCAGTATTTGTTTCTGAACTGAAACAAAACTAAATCATGCATCTATGTATAACAACTTATGTGTTTCTATCTACCTTTATAGTTTATACATAATGAGGCATTCTACATTGCCCTGTGTCTGGCTTTTCTTCTTCCCTTTCTCCCTTCTTTCCCCCTTCCTTCCTCCCTCCCTCCCTCCTTTCCTTCTTTCCTTGCCTCCATTTACAGTTAATTCTAGAGATTATTCCCCATTCTATACTATGGCTTATTTAGATGCCCCTGTGTGTGGTCATTTATAATTTTTCCAATTTTTTGGCATTATTCATAATGGCACAATGACTGCACATGTCCAAACATTGTATTAGATTTGTGCTGGTGCTGCCTTCAGAGTAGAGTCTGAGAAATGGAATTGCTGGATATGAAGCAATGCAGGAGCTCTGTCATCAGATGTTACTAAATCCTCCTCACCTGGGCAAGATTATTTTACTTTACCTCTGTAAATCAGTGCAAGGTTCCTTGTAATTTTTCTTCAAATGGGTGGTGGTAAGATGGCATCTTAGAGCTTGTAGAATTCTTTTTTTTGTTTTTTTTCGAGGTAGGGTCTCACTGTAGCCCAGGCTGACCTGGAATTCACTATGGAGTCTCAGGGTGGCCTCGAACTCACGGCGATCCTCCTACCTCTGCCTCCCGAGTGCTGCGATTAAAGGCGTGCGCCACCACGCCTGGCTGAGCTTGTAGAATTCTTTTGCTACCATCACATTTGGATTTTTTCTATATCCCAAAGTGATATGTTTGTATTTTCCTATATTGTACAAAATTATATTTGTTTGTTAAAAATAATGTCAAATATTTTCTTTGTGATTCAGAATGATTCATACAGTATAGTAATTTTTTGCCCTCAGCATTTTAGTTTTAAGCATCTTGGGCTTTCGTTGACCTGCATTCACTCTCATTAACCATCTGGGCCGAGGCTTCATGAGGGCACAAGGTGGAGCAGGAAACACTTTTGCTGAAGATATTCCTATTTAATCTATGGAAATTGATCTCCTTAGATGTCATATCATTACTGTGCTCACTTTGGAAAATGTTATTTTGCTAGGAAATCACTTATTTCCTCACACTGTCCACTTATGTGTATCTTGTCTGCTCAAAGCTAGGAAATGGAGTCTCCATTGATTTTTATTTTTTTTCTTCTAAAAGTATGTCCTCATTATCAACTTTTATTTGATTTGCTTATGGTTTCCCCAAGGCAAATGTGAATGTTATGTATTTTTTGATTATTTTGTAAGAGACAGCTTTTTAATTTACATATTAGTTCTACTATATTTTTGTTTGCTCATTTAATTTTGCTTTTAATGTCTTTGCTCTGAAGTCTTCAGTACTTCTTTGTTTCTGGTACTCCTACTTAGTTCTGGGCATTTCCTTGCTGCACTATTACCATCTGCCAAGTATCCATGTGCTGTATTCTTATTTTCATTCAGTTTGGTTTACTTTTAACTTTCAAAACATTTTTTTTAAAAAAAAAAATCCTTTGCTTTTTACAATTTTTAAGAAAAGTTTTCAAGGAAGGCCCTCACTCTTGTCCAGGCCGATCTGAAACCCACTCGGTAGTCCCAGGCTTGAACTCATGGCCAGTTCCACCTACCTCAGCCTCTAGAGTGCTAGAATAAAAGGTGTGTACCACTGCTCCTGGCTCTATTTTAACTTTTTAAAACTAATTTCACCTGCTACCTAACAACATGAAGCTGTACAGACTGGTGGGATATGATGATCCATACGTGTATACATGATATCATATTTAAATCAGGTTAAATACATTTAGTTATCTCTGCAAAGAGTCTCAAGCTGACTTGAAACTCACTCTGTAGCCCAGACTGGACTAGAACTCACTGTCATCCTTCTACCTCAGCCTCTGGAATACTGGGATTAAAGGCATGTACCCCATGCTTGGCCTACATTTATCATTTTCTGTGGTATAAACTTTTAAAGTTAAAGGCACAGGCAAGCACCTTTAATAATGAGTCATCTCCCCATTCCCCTTTTTGTCTGTAGATGAGTTACACTTATTGACACATTGAGCTTAATCCTCACATTGCAGTCCTTGTTTTCTATCATTTTTTAATTTTTTGAGGTAGGGTCTCACTCTAGCCCAGGCTGACCTGGAATACACTATGTAGAATGAGGGTAGCCTTGAACTCATGGCAATCCTCCTACCTCTGCCTCCTGAGTGCTGGGATTAAAGGCGTGCACCACCATGTCCCGCTATTTTTTTAAATATATTTTTTAAATTTCTGCTTCCCTGCCAATTACTTGAACATTTCTGGAACTGCAATTTTATTTACCTAGGTTGATTTTCAATGAGGCTCTTTGTTGCTTGCTTTCATACTGCATGGTATTTATCCAATGTCAGTCTACTGTTATCATTTTGCCAGTTTCAGGAAAAATTCATGTAAGTCCTTTGAATGCACCTAACTGTCTTATTTTTAAATATTTTAATCTACATATATTTAAAAACTACAAATCAATAGCAAGCAAGGCTATAGAGCATACACAAAATCATGGAAATTAAACAACACACTACTAAATGATGAATAGGTCAATGAAGAAATCAAGAAGGAAATCAAAAAATTCATAGAGTCAAATGATAATGAGGTTAAGATGGCAGCGTAGGTACCACGCCAAAGCAGCCTGGGGGGGGGGAGCCAAAAAAAAAAAAAAACAGCAAAATACACACTTTTACTAAAAAAGTGAGGTGTATAGCAAATTGAAATGGCAGTGGAGACGTAGGAGAGATCCAGAGCATCCAGAGCCCACACAGGCTAGCAGAAGCAGCTCTAGCAGGTCTGTGGACTGCGGGGGTGGCAGCAGCCAGAAAGCAGCCAGGCTCAGCTTGAGCTGCAAGAAAAGCCAGGTGAGGGAAGTTTCCACTCACAATGGAGCTCTCAGCAAACTCAAGAAACATGAAGGAAGAACGGCAGTGAACAATGGAGGAGCAGATCACAAGGTAGAAGAACACTTGGAACAGGGAGAGAACTAGAAGAGCATTGGCAGTCTCCCCTACACCATCACCAGTGCCCAGCTCCAGCGAACAGAGCAGCGGTCCAGGGACCTGGCCACACCAACTTGAACCGACAGTGGGACCCAAGCAGGTGCAGAGGTAACTGTGATTATACCAGGGAAGGGTCTCAGGTGGTCACAAGCTGACTTGGAACCCTCAACAGATCAAAACTCTTATCCTCCTTATTGTCAGGATTAAGGCTGTGGGTGGGGCACCACACACCTAAGGGACAGTTAGAGGATCTGGTTGTCATAATATCTACTCTTGGATAAGTTCTCTGAGCTGTGTTTCATTGAAAGTGTACATTGTTTAATTAAATTTCAGAATCTATCTGTGTTTGGTTCCACTCAGCCTCCTTGAATACTCGCATAGCAAGCAAACCCAACACCTAGGGTCACTTTTGTAGATACTCTGAGAGTCTTGAGAGCCACACCTAATGCCTTAAGCTCCTACCCTGAAGTTATATAACATCAGATTGACTGATACATCTAATAATAACCAGCTAACTAGAAAATCCAATCACTAAATAATCCAGGATGCAAAAATATATACATTATAACACAAGAAACACCAAAAATCAAGACAATATAAATCCACCAAAAAGTGTTAATGCATCAGAAATGACCTCCAGTGAGAACGAGTTAGAGGAAATGCATGACAAAGATTTCAAAAGAATGATTATAAATATGTTTAAAGAAGTCAAAGAAGAAACCAAAGAAATGAAAGAGGAAATCAAAGGAATCAAAGAAAACACAGGACACCAATTTAAGGAAATAAAGAGGTCAATACTAGACATAAATAAGGAAATAGAAATAATAAAGAAAAATCAGTCAGAATTACTAGCAATGAAGAACACAGTTAATGAAATAAAAAAACACTGTAGAAAACCTCACCAGTAGAATGGATGAAGGAGAGGACAGAATATCTAAGCTAGAAGACCAGGTGGCAGATCTAATACAGTCCAACAAAGAGAAAGACAAACTAATAGAAAAGTATGAGTGGGAATTTCAAGATATTCGGGACACTATGAAAAGATCAAATATAAGAATTCAGGGCATAGTAGAGGGAGAAGAATTTCACTCCAAAGGCATAGTAGGCGTCTTCAGCAAAATCCCAAATTGGGAAAGAGGTGCCAATGCAGGTACAGAAATCATTTAGAATACCAGCCAGACAAAACCTGGAAAGAATCTCTCCTCGCCATATTATAATCAAATTACCAAACACACAAACCAAAGAAAAAATACTGAAAGCAGTCAGAGAGAAAAATCAAGTTACCTACAAAGGCAAGCCTATCAGGATTACAGCAGATTACTCAACACAAACTTTAAAAGCCAGAAGGGTGTGGAGTGATGTATTCCAAGTTCTGAAAGATAAGAACTGTCAACCAAGGTTACTTTATCCTGCAAAACTATCCATTCAAATAGATGGAGAAATAAGGACATTCTATGACAAAAGCAAGCTAAAGGAGTATTTGAAGACAAAACCAGCTCTACAGAAAATACTTGAAAGAATCCTCCATGCTGAAGAAAAAGAAAAGCACACATATAAGGAACCGGGAAAAAACAAACAATACTCAAATACTAATTAACACAAGAAAGCAAAGGTAAAACCCGAAGAACTACAAAAACATGGCAAAATGAATACACACCTTTCAATATTATATCTTAATATCAACGGCCTCAATGCCCCAAACAAAACACATAGGCTTGCAGACTGGGTTAAAAAGCAGGATCCTTCAATTTGTTGCCTCCAAGAAACCCACCTTTCTACAAAGGATGGACACTATCTTAGGGTGAAAAGTTGGAAAATGGTGTTTCAAGCAAATGGACTAGAAAACATGCAGGGGTTGCTATCCTAATATCTGACAAGGTAGACTTCAGTCCAACATTAGCTAAGAAAGATAAGGAAAGTCACTTTATATTGATTAAAGGCACCCTCCAACAGGAGAACATTACAATCCTAAATATATATGCACCTAACATGGGGCCCCCAAATTCATCAAACAGACACTATTAGAACTAAGGTTACAGATAACACCAAACACAGTGGTAGTGGGTGACTTCAACACCCACTCTCATCAATTGACAGGTCATCACAGGAAAAAATAAACAGAGAGGCATCTGGACTGAATGAGGTCATAGAAGGAATGGACCTAACAGATATATACAGGACATTTCATCCAAATGCTGCAGAATATACATTCTTTTCAGCAGCACATGGGACATTTGCTAAAATAGACCATGCATTAGGACACAAAGCAAATCATAACAAATACAGAAAAATTGAAATAATTCCTTGCATTCTATCTGACCACAATGGAATCAAACTACAAATCAATAGCAAGAAAAGCTATAGAGCATACAGAGAATCATGGAAATTAAACAACACACTACTAAATGATAAATGGGTGAATGAAGAAATCAAGAAGGAAATCAAAAAATTCATAGAGTCAAATAATAATGAGAACACAGCATACCAAAATCTCTGGGACGCAATGAAGGCAGTCCTAAGAGGTAAATTTATAGCTTTAAGTGCCTATATTAAGAAATTAGGCAGGCGTGGTGGTGCACACCTTTAATCCCAGCACTCGGGAGGCAGAGGTAGGAGGATCGCCATGAGTTCAAGGCCACCCTGAGACTACAGAGTGAATTCCAGGTCAGCCTGGGCTAGAGTGAGACCCTACCTCAAAAAACCAAAAAAAAAAAAAAAAAAAAAAAAAAAGAAAAGAAAAAAAGAAAAAGAAATTAGAAAGGTCGCAAGTAAATGACTTAATGCTTCACCTTAAAGCCCTGGAAAAAGAAGAACAAGGGAAACCAAAAATCAGTAGACGGGAAGATATGATAGCTTAGGGCAGAAATTAATGAAATAGAAACCGAAAAAACAATCCAAAGAATCAATGAAACAAAGAGTTGGTTCTTTGAAAGGATAAACAAGATTGATAAACCCTTAGCAAATCTGACCAAAAGAAAGAGAGAAGAGACACAAATTAATAAAATTAGAGATGAAAAAGGTAATATCACAACAGATGCCAGTATAGTCCACAAAGTATGAAAATCTGAAAGAAATGGATGATTTCCCTGATTTATATGACTACCTAAATTAAATAAAGATGAGATTAATCAGTTAAATAGACCTATAACAAGCATGGAGATCCAAGCAGTTATTAAAAATCTCCCAACTAAAATTTCCAGGCCCAGAAGGATTCACTGCTGAATTTTACCAGACATTCAGGGAAGAACTAACACCATTGCTTCTTAAGCTTTTCCTTAAAATAGAAAAAGAAGGAATCCTACCAAACTCCTTCTATGAAGCCAGCATCACCCTGATACCAAAACCAGGCAAAGATAGAACAAGAAAAGAAAATTACAGACTACTCTCCCTCATGAACATAGATGCAAAAATTCTCAACAATGTATTGGCAAACAGAATACAAGAATATATCAGAAAGATCATTCACCCCGACCAAGTAGGCTTTATCCCAGAGATGCAGGGATGGTTCAACATACGGAAATTGATAAATGTAATACGTTATATGAATCGAATGAAGGACAAAATTCACATGATCATCTCATTAGACGCAGAGAAAGCATTTGACAAAATCCAACATCCCTTCATGATAAAAGTCATACAGAGACTGGGAATAGAAGGAACACATCTCAATATAATAAAGACTATTTATGACAAGCCTACAGCCAACGTATTACTAAATGGGGAAAAACTGGAAGCTTTTCCCCTAAAATCAGGAATAAGACAAGGTTGTCCACTGTCTCCACTTTTATTTAATATAGTACTGGAAGTCTTAGCCATAGCAATAAGGCAAGAGATGCACATAAAAGGGATACAAATTGGAAAGGAAGAGATCAAGTTATCATTATTTGCAGGTGATATGATTCTATATATAAAGGACCCTAAAGACTCTACCAGCAAACTGTTAGAGATGATAAACACCTACAGCCATGTAGCAGGATACAAAATAAATACACAGAAATCAGTAGCATTCCTATATGCTAACAACGAACACACAGAAGATGAAATCAGAGAATCACTCCCATTAACAATTGCATCAAAGAAAATAAAGTACCTTGGAATAAACCTAACCAAGGAAGTAATGAATCTCTACAATGAAAACTATAAGATACTCAAGCAAGAAATTGCAGAAGACACTAGGAAATGGAAAAACATCCCTTGTTCCTGGATTGGAAGAATCAATACTGTGAAAATGGCAATCTTACCAAAATCAATCTATAGATTTAATGCAATCCCCATCAAAATTCCAAAGGCATTCTTCACGGAAATAGAAAGAAGAATCCAAAAATTTACTTGGAATCACAAAAAACCTTGAATTTCTAAAATAATACTGAGCAACAAAAATAAGGCTGGTGGTATCACCACACCTGATTTTAGCCTATACTACAGAGCCATAGTAACAAAAACATCATGGTACTAGCACAAAAGAAGATATGTAGATCAATGGAACAGAATAGAGGACCCAGATATAACCCAGGTAGCTATAGCCACCTGATATTTGATAAAAATGCCAAAAATACTCATTGGAGAAAAGGCAGCCTCTTCAGCAAATGGTGCTGGGAAAACTGGATATGTGTCTGTAGAAGTGTGAAAATAGATTCTCTCTCTCCATGCACAAGAATTAAGACCAAATGGACTAAAGACCTTAACATCAGACCTGAAACTCTGAAATTGCTAGAGGAAAAAGTTGGGGAAATCCTTAACATATTGGTCTTGGCAAAGACTTTCTGAATATAACCCCAATTGCTCAGGCAATAAAACCACAGATTAATCACTGGGGCCTCATGAAATTACAAAGATTTTGTACTGCAAAGGACACTGTGAATAAACCAAAGAGGCAACCTACAGAATGGGGAAAAAATGTGCCAGCTATATATCTGATAGAGGATTAATATCTAGGGTATACAAAGAACTAAAAAAGTTAAATAAACGAAATCAAAGAAGCCAATTAAAAAATGGGCTATGGAGCTAAATAGAGAGTTCTCAAAAGAAGAAATACAGATGGTGTAGAAGCATCTAAAAAAAATGTTCTACATCCCTAGTCATCAGGGAAATGCAGATTAAAACTACGTTGAGATTGCATCTCACTCCTGTCAGATTGGCCACCATAATGAAAACAAATGTTCATAAATGCTGGTGGGGATGTCGAAAAACAGGAACCCTTGTACACGGTTGGTGGGAATGCAATCTGGTCCAGCCATTGTGGAAATCAGTGTGGAGGTTCCTAAGAGCTAAAAATTGATCTACCATATGTACCTGCTATAGCACTCCTAGGAATATATCCTAAGGACTCATCCCATTTCCTTAGAAGTACATGCTGAACCATGTTTATTGCCACTCAATTCATAATGGCTGGGAAATGGAACCAGCCTAGATGTCCCTCAAGTGATGAGTGGATAATGAAGCTGTGGCACATTTATACAATGGAGTTCTACTCAGCGGTAAAGAAAAATGAAGTTATGAAATTTACAGGAAAATGGATGGATCTGGAAAGGATTATACGAAGTGAGGCAACCCAGGCCCAGAAATCCAAGTGCCACATGTTCTCCCTCATATGTGGATCCTAGCTATAGATGATTGGACTTCTGTGTGAGAAGGAAAAAACTCAGTAGCAGAGGCCAGTAAGTTAAAAAGGAGATATAAAGGGAAGAGAAAGGAAGGGAGGAGGGTACTTAATAGGTTGGTATTGTATATATGTAAGTAGAAGAATAGATTAACAGAGGTGAAAAGGCCCAAAGTGAGGTCAGGGGAAGAGATTGAATAAAGGAAAGGTGGAGGTAGGGCTAATCAGAATCTAAGAGGATGCAAATAAATCATATGGAATCCTCCAGTTTTGGACAATGGAACACTCAGGAGCCATAGATCTTTGTTAAATATTTTTCAGTGCCAGGGATGGGATCCTTCCAGTGAGTTGTTGGCCAGGGAGGTCCCTGATGCCCCCAGAACATGATGGGCCATTGCCAAGGCCCTTGGTTTCCAACCAGGAATAAATGGTAAGAGCCTATTGCTGAAGAGTCCACATACTTGGGCTGCAAGGCCACTGAGAAATCCTGCTGGAACTGAGCTGATAACCTCTTCCATGTAGACCAGCTGAGAGAAAGCTGGAAGAAGCTATTCTACATGTAGTTCAACGGGAGGAAGAGATACCACCAGTGAAGATACTCAACAGTGGACACTACAAGCCTTATAGTTGGCCAGCCAGGCCAAATGAGACAATGGGTGCAATAGTGCCACATCTGTCATGGTGGAAGCAAACTGTCCTCCAATTGGACTGGAAGCGTGCTCCACAGGAGGGAATATAACCCTGATACTGAAAACTTAAAACAGGGGTAGTCATGAGCCCTAGGGGTGTAACATCTGCTGATGTCTGGAAAAATGTATATACTATGCTTATCAAACTGCCCAGTAAGCACTTCTCTTAATATTTATACCTTTATATTAATGCTACTCTCACTTTGGGTACAGAATCTTCTTTTTTCAGATGGCAGTGACCTTGGGATGACTCAGAAGGTATCATAGTGCTGGAAAGAAGTGACTAGAGTACTGAGTAACATCTCGATCACACCTTCCAAGGCTCAGGGTCTACTGCGGAAGAGCTGGCGGAAAGTATGGAAGAGCCAAAGGAAGGGTAGGACTCCTTACAACGTGCTCCCTCCAGACATAAAATGGCCTGGATATCCATGACCTCATAGTGCCTGACACTTCCTACACAAGACCATCATAAGAGGAGGAAAAGATCATGACAACAAAATAAAAGAGAGACTGATTGAGATGGGAGGGGATATGATGGAGAATGGAATTTGAAAGGGGAAAGTGGGGGGAGGGAGAGTATTACCATGGGATATTTTTATAATCATGGAAAATATTAATAAAAATTGAGAAAAAAAACTAGTGTTCTGGGATAGAGAGATGGCTCAGTGGTTAAAGTCACTTACTTGCAAAGCCTGATGACCTGGGTTTGATCCCCAGTGCTCATATAAAGCCAAATGCACAAAGGGGGGGGGTATGCAGTGGCAAGAGGCCCTAGAGAGCCCATACTCTCTGTCTACCTTATTCTCTGTCTCTTGCAAAGAAATAAATAAAAATATAATTAAACAAAACTACCCAGATAATGTTAATGTTTGTACTTCAGCCATTAAACATTATTTAGAAAATGCAAGAATGTCTGGGCATGGTGGCACATGTCTTTAATCCTACCACTCAGGAGGGATAGGTAGTTAAGTTTGCTGTGAGTTCAAGACCAACCTGGATTAGAGTGAGACCCTACCTCAAAAACAAAAAGAGAGGAGGGAAGGCTATTGCAAAAAAAATTTTGCATCTACATATTTTTAAAGATTTTATGGTATATCTGAAGTAGGTGTGGTGTGTATATAAGTTTGTAGAGATGTGTGTGGCTAGTGTGCATATATGGAGAGGCCCAAGAAGGTTGCTGGCTGTCCTCCTCTATTGCTCTTCTGACTTATCTCACTGAGACAAGCTTTCTCACTGAACCTTGAACTCTCTGATTTTTTTTTGGGGGGGGGGAGGCGCCTGGACTGGTTGACCAGTGATCCCCAGTGATTCTCCTTTTCCTACCTGTCTCAGTGCTGGGGTTACAAGTATAAGTGGCTTCACCTGGATTTTTACATGGGTTTTGAAGATGCGACTCAGGTCCTCATGCTTGTGCACCAGTCACTCTTATCTCCTGAGCCATCTCTCTAGTCACTACCCATGTGTTCTCACATGACTTTCTTCCTTCCTAATTCTCCAAGATTCCTCCTTTCATAATTTTGTTTCTTCTTAGAGAACTTCTCCTAGCCATTACTTTAGTGCACTTTGATTTGACAGATTCTCCTCATCTGGGGACTTCTTTACTTATTCTTCATCTCTGGGAGACATGTTTACCAGATATACACAATTGACCTGAAAATTCTTTAATTTCATCACTCTTTTAAAAAAAATCTCTTCCTTCTGCTATTCATGATTTTTTATTTTATTTTCCTATCTTTGTGTGTATATGTATGTGATTGTGTGTGCACAGGCATGTTAAGACCAGAAGTTTGATGTTGGGTGTCTTCCTCAGCTGCTTTCCATGCTTCCTTGAGACTCGATCTCTTTATGAACTTAGAGTTCATTATTTCAGACAGGGTAACTAACTGAGTCCTAGGGATCTGCCTGTGTTTGCCCCAGTATAGGGATGCTACCTCATCCAGCATTTTAGACAGATGTTGAGGATCTGAACTCAGGTCCTTATGCTTTCACACCAAGTGCTTTACCCACTGTGCTTTCTCTTTATGGGTTTTAATGGGAAATCTGACATCATTGGTTTCCCCCTGTTGGTATTGTGTCATTTCTTGCCCACTAATTTCAAGATTTTCCCTTTTACTTCCATTTTCATAAGTTTGCTCATCATAGCTTTTTAGTTTTCTTCCCTTTCCTTCTGTTGTTTTTCAGTACAGGGGATTCATACTAGGGGCATGAACTTGCTGGACCAGTGTTCTTCCATTGAGCTGTATCTATAGATCCAGGCCTTTTTTTTTTAAAAAAAAAAAAAAAACTTTTTGCACTTAGAAACTATGTCTCACTGTATTGGTCAAGCTGACTTTGAACTCACTCTGTAGTCCTGGAACTTGTACTACTCTTGCCTTGCTTCCCATGAAGTTGGTATTGCTGGCCTGCTCCAACAGGCCCATCACTCCATGTTTTCCTGTGGATGTGGAGATCTCTTCTGTGTGGGGTTCTCTCACCTTTCTCAGCCTATAGGTTTATGTCTTTTTCCAAATGTAAGAAGTCTTTAGCCATAATATCCTCAAGTATTCATCAGAAAGTCTGCAATTATATATGAAGAAATAGGTGAAAAGTATAAGCTCTAGGGACACTCTGGGTATGGGGGAGAGTCTGGAGGAAGAGGGATGTAGAAGGGACAAGACCCCGGGGATGTGATAGGCAGAGCACAGAGGACTCTAAAGCTGGTGTGAATCAAGAATATTCTTTCCACTACTAGGTAAGAAACTGAACACATGCTAGCAAGGAAATGACATTGAGGGCTCAAGTGTGGGCTCTCATTGATGGTCTCCCACAGACTGTCACCAGGAATCCCTGGTGCCAAAAGAATATTTGATTTTAGAGCCAGTATTTGAACAGAGATGTCCACTCCTGAGATCCTCATGTGGAGATAGTGAAGAGACAGGTCTCTCATGGGGCAAGCATTTTTAGGACCAAACATGTTGGATAATCAGCTTGGAAATTGACAGAGAGTCCATATGGAGAACAAATAACTTTTGTAGCATCCATCTGGGAATGTCCAATGACAGGTGGAGGGGCCAGATGGAATCTTGCAAATGGAGCATCTGTCAGGATTTGACCTTGCCCAATGCACAGTCCTGTCCAGAGGCAGCAAGACATAGACACATTTATGTCTCCTTCTTTCCTGGCCTTGAGAACTGTGATTCCCCCTTCCCTGACCCTGAGGATCACATGATCCTTAGGAAATCATGATCCAACCTGGACAAAATGTGACAGATATGAACTTTAATTTAAAAATATGTTTTATTCCCATCTTACATTGGATTAAATTGGAGGCTTCAACTTGATTATATGCTCTCTATCAATAGATCTTCTTATTATATTTCCCAACATATAAATTATCTTCATATTAAAAATAATGAGTCATATTGCAAGATCAGATTCTTTTCTCACAAAGTTGAAATCATTGAAAGATGACACCTGTGTATAGTTTAATGCATGGCAAAATTCTTACCTGCTTTGATTGGAGAGTCCAGGCATGCTTTAAGATAATACATGACTGGGCCAATAGGTTACACTTTTACCAAGCTATCTCTAAGTAAATAAAACCTCCAGAATAATTGATGTGCACAATACATCTGAAATTGTGTCGATTTCTTAAGCTGTGTCTGCTTCAAGGAATTAAAGATTGCAAAAGAAAAAGCCTCAGATATTTCCAGTGTTCTGGAGAGTGAAGAATATCCAGGTATTAGTGAAATTGTGGAACATAACTCATATCTGATAAAGATCAAAGCAATACAGGAATTGCTTGGGTAGGCAAGGTGTTAGAGAATTGGAGAGTAGAAAGAGACTAAGAGAGGTAGCTTAAAAATTTCAGATGCTAACCTTTCAGCCTGTAGTCTTTGAACTGCTTGCTTATCACTGCTTAGTTAAAAATGAACCTTCCTGATCCAAAGCTAACAAAAGCTAAAAGGGCAAGCTTTCATCCTGAGCATTGAGCCACACAAACCAACCTGTAACTGACTGCAACATTCAACTGGTAGTAACAGGACTCAGTTAATTATTTCTTCCTCAGTTTCCCTGAGGAGGGGATTGTAGTGTTTATGCCCAAGGCTCATGTGATGGTGAGCAGAACAGTTTTCATTGCCACCTCAATGAAAGTCTCAATGGATGAAGACTCATGGCAACTAGTTCTTTGTTCTTTTCCTGATTTCATGCTATCCTTCCTTTATGCACTAGTTTCTTGAAAACCTACCTTAACCTTTCTTCTGGTCTCTGTTTGGTTCATTTTCTGAGAAGGTACTCTAAGAAAGGCATCCCTCATTTTAGGACACCTTAGCCAAGGACCGAGGTAATTCTCTACTTTTCTGGTACCAGAAAAAGAGCCTTAATTCTGACAAGGGTCTAGAAAGATAATACATAGTAATATGTTTTGGGAATTATAATAGATAATGCCTTTAAAACATAGGGCAGTATGACAATAGTTGATTGGTTGTCATGATTGTTCTTAGACCTGTGGTTTGTTTATTGGTTTTTAGGTCATGTAATAGATGACAGCAGAATCTAGTTCCATAATATAACTTTGGATTCCTAAAGTCAAGCTTGATTTCCCACAGTTCACCTATCTAATCACTATTAAAATGATTTAGAAGACAACCCAATGTATTCTAACTTGCTAGAATATATTTTCTCATCTGTCCAACGTTGGGAGTTTTTATTGTATTTTCCTGGAAGCAGCTGCTAGGAGATGTTTAAGAGACATAGCTCTCTAGGAATGAGAGTCTCTATCAATAGAGTGATAGTTTTGCAGACAGCAAACTCTCAATTATAGAGAAGATAAAAGTATCCTGAGGAATGTACAAATAGTACTCTGGTAATATAGCCACAATAAACAGGTTAGGAGGGAATGGAAGGACGGATGCTGAAATGATGGTGAGGCACATGGCACAGAGTAGGAGTAGGAGCCCAGGGGCAATGGCTACCTGAATGGGCTGCTGAATCTTAAGGGCTTTGCTCTCTCTTCTCCCCTTTCCGAGCTTTCTATCTCAGAATATGCTAGAAGAGAAACTAATATGCACCAAATACACCAGAGCCTCCTCCCACTGCAAATGAACTTTCAATGTGTGCACCACTTTGTGTATCTGACTTTACATGAATACTGGGAAATTGAATCCAGCTTATCAGGCTTTGTAAGGAAGTACCTTTAAAACTGCTGAGGCATCTCTCCAGCCCTGGGCCCAAGACTTATTTAACTTCCAGAGAAACTGGATGGATTTGAAGTGTGGGGGCAAGCTCTGGAAAGCTGAGTAGGGGATGAGAGGAGGTCAGCCATTGCTTTGCAAAGGACAGGTCTTGTGTAATGGGACTGAGGAGAGAATTAAGAGGGAGGCACATTCCATTTTTGCAGCACAGATGTACTCAATAGATATAATAGGAAGTGATTCCAAAATCCCCAGGCTTAGTCTGAGCATAACCAGATGGGAGGATGGAAGAGGAGATAGCCTTTGAACTCTTACAGTGTACATCCAGGCTTTTAACAAAGCAAGATCAGAGCCATGTACAATAGTGTGGAAGTCCTGAGGAGGGCACTGTTAGAGGAATCTGTTATTGAAACTGAGTGGATTCATCCCAGGCCTTCAGAGAAGGCTCAATAGTGGTAGACCTTTATGTGTCTATAAAATATTTGGTATGAGAGACCACAGGAGAAAGAATGTATGATTAGACAAAATTTAAAAAATTCTGCAAGTCATCTGGACTGAGCTTCATAGAAACATCTGGAAAGATTGCTAACCCCTCATCCATAGCTTGTCTCCATTACACAGACTTGTTTCTAAGGACAAATTGAACCCACACCACCTGAACAGCCTGGGCCCACTCCTCAAACATGAGAACAAGAAGTCCATGTTGTTTATCTTATTTGTACTCTTCTGGAAAATACTAGTTATTTGCATCAGATAAAGACATAAAAAGCTTTGGTGAAACAAAAAAAGGAAAGAGTATTTTGTTTCACAAAATAGGGTTGCATATTTGAAAACATCAAAGAGCCAAAAGTTTTTTAAAACATGTTTTATAAAATGTACTGGAAAAGTTCAGAAAACAACAATTCAGAAAAATAAGGTGCTTAGCCAGAAAACCTGCTTTATACAACTTTTCAAGAGGATAAATGAGTGATATTTTCTTAAATTTAAAACAAACCCTTTAAATTTCTAGTTTGTCCAGCCAGTTCTTCTAGTCCAGTAATTTAGTAAATAAATGGGGTCACTTTTGTGCAAAACCAAATGCCCAGGAATGATTTGGTAATAGTCTGTCTGAGACTAAGCCAATGTGCATCACGGGCAACCAGCTGAATGAGGGTGAGTTTGTTTTTTACTAATAAAATCATATGTATTTGTTTGAAAAAGAATGAAGGCTTTTTTGATACTATGTAATTTAAAGTATAAAAATGGTAGAATACAGAATATATATATTTTATGTTTGTGTACAAGAAAAGCATATTTCTATTTGCATATCAAATTTACTTTTTGTAGTAAAATATCTTAAAATTTATATAGCAAAATACTTATGTTTACATATATTATTTCTCAAAAGTTTAGCAAAGAAAAAGGAAATAAAATTTAAGCTAATAGGCTTGTGTCTCTGGAGGAGAAAAACGTGTATCTTCTTACTAGAGTGGAGTTGGACTACTTTTGATTTATATAACTGTTGGCTTAAATGATATTGTTAAAACATCCTACACATTTATATCTTCATTTTATTAAAAAGCCACTTCTCAGGATCAAACATTAGCTATGAATAAGATTGTTAAGAACATGTGTCAAGACAATAACTCACATGGAATAAAACAGATTCAAATATTTGAAATTTGGTCCAGGAAAAGGAAATAATAAAATGGGCCAACCTGCTCTTTGACCATTGGATGTGGACAAAGCCTGGGAATGCCATGTGCAGCTGCCTCCTCTGCCTCGAAGGCTTTTAGAAGGGGGATGAACTGACCTGGAGTGACCTGCCATGCTGGCAGCTATGGACAGCGGGCACTGGCCCCATGGGGGCAAGTGGGCTGTTCATGCACTGAAAGTGGTCTTTGAGACACAGGGCTGAGTAGAAGCTGGACACCAGGCAGTGAAAGGAACAACAAAAAGGCAAAGCAGACTTCAGAAAAATACCAGGCAAGACAGAAAAAGAGTCATAAAAGTGGAAGCAGAGGGGAGAGAGTAATAAGAGCGCCACTGAATCGAGTGGTGCTCCTTGACCATTAGTCTCAGACAAGTCACTGTGTGTGCTCTTGTGCCCTCCCTTCCCACACAGACCCCTTCCCCCCACCTTGCTACCCTTTTGTGCCTCACTCTGTGAGCTCTGACTGAATCCCACATGCTCCTAGGAAAGTGCCAGGATGGAATGTCAGATGATTAAAAGCAATTAGTGTTCACAAACTCCTTGTAATTCCGAAAGTTCTGACAAGGCAGGCATTTAAATTGCTCCGTAGTTGTCTCTTAGCATTGGAAATTACAGAATTAAAGTACACATGATTACTTGACTATGTTTGAGGGAGCTTCTGTGATTAAAGGGACTATACTGTTAATAGCCATTTAAAAACCACCAGAATATGAGTCACGTTTCTGAACTAATCATTATAGTTAAGACTGTTTTTTATCATTGGTTCCCTCAAATGCATATATATTTTAGGAATAACTTGGCTAATTGGGATGTTAAGAAGTTCATCGGAGCCCTAATACTCCACACTGCAGTATTTGATGTATTAACTTAGGACTGAAGAATTAGGAGTGGTGTGAGAAAGCAATGGGCTAGGTCCCCAGCACCAGAGACCAGCAGGGGGTCTATACCTTTCTCAGAGTCACCTCACTATGGCTTTCACCCCATCGCTACCTGTTTTAATGAACAGCAATGAGGCACTAAGAGCCTGTTAGAACATCCCTGTGGAATTCTGGTTCCATAGCCCTTTCAAGCCAGGCTTCAAGACAAAACAATGTCTGCTGTCCTGAGGAGTGCTTTGCAGGCAATGGCTCCCTTGTCCTGTGACCATTTTGCTACTCTGCTTGACATGACCCATACAACATTCACTCACTGTTCTCTGCAGGGCTGACACACTTGTGTCAGGAGAAAATTTTGATGCTACATAAGTTCACAGGCACATTCACTTCAGCCTCCGTGGATGTATGTATTATTTCCTGTGTCCAACAATGTGAGACCAGGATATATGTACAGCTTCTGTTTTCATTTTATAATATCATGATGTTCCTATTTTCTTATCTCCTTGATTTATTATTGTTTTTTTGAGATAATTTGTTAAAACACACAAGAAGGAGTTATTTATTTCTACCTACATTCTTTTATTTATTTAGAGAGATAGAGTAAGAGGCAGAGATAGATGACAGATAGATAGATGGATAGAAAGATGAATAGATATATAGGTAGATTATAGATAGATTATAGATAGATGGATGGATAGATAGATAGACAGACAGATAGATGATAGATAGGGGGAGAGAGGGGAAGAGAGAGAATGGGTGCGCCAGGGCTTCCTGCCACTGAAAATGAACTCTAGACACATGCACCACCTTGTGCATTTGGCTTACATGGGTACAAGGGATTAGAAGCTGGGCGCTTAGGCTTTTCAAGCAAGAGCCTTCACCACTAAACCATCTCTCTAGCCCTCTACCTACATTCTTATAATTATCTCATGTAATTACCTTTATAGTTCATATAGCAAAGGAACAAATTCTGTTGATGATAACATCTTTATGCTCTGTGATGTTCCTTTCACAATGGACTCTGTCTGTCCCATGACATACTGACACATTTTTCTCTCCCTTAAAAGTAATACAAGGCTTCCAACATGATCTGATGCTTTTCTAATATTATTTTCAATGCTTTTTCCTTATATTCGTTTCTGGACGAAGTCCTGTATTGTTGGATTTCGAATTTTTATCAAGTATATCATTCATATATCATATAAATATCATATATTCATATATATTATATCATATATCAGGTTATCAGGTATAACATTCATAAATTTTAAATTAGTATAAGTTTAGTTCTATATGTATTGTGGTTTTTGTCTTGCTGACCATTATTTTCTACTCTTTATTGCATGTAAGACAATTTTATGTGGTTTTTCCTTGTGTTGTTTTTCATAGTACATACTAACCTCTGTATTTCTGTGCTAAATTCACATATTTTGTAAGGATACATATTATGTCTATCCACTTGATGTTAAGTTTCATATTTATATCTAGTTATTTATCTTGAAGGGTAGGCATGCAAGGTTTTATTGTAGTATTGTAGTATGGTCTCAATGCGGTTGCCTTCATATTTATATTTATATTTATTTACTCTGATAGCTTTGAATTTCTATGAAGTATGATGTTCATATGGAAAATCATCCCAAATTTACATGATCCTTTAGTAACTAGTTGTGAAATTAACATCTGATTGTTGACAAACACAAACATACTAGGTTTCCTGTGTAGTCCTTCTGGTTAAGTTTTAACATACCCAGAGACTAAATAATTTTCTGATATACCCAGTCACACTTTCCTTGTTTTTCTTGAAAAGTGGGAAATGCTGACCAATGAAATTTATTTTTATTTTCTTGAAACTTCTTATGAAAGAAGTAGTGCAATAGGAATTAGTGTATATCTTACAACATCTTCACAATGTAATGTTAATGTGGAGTTTTCACTGGTCATCTCTGTTGTGTTGACATAATTTCCTTCTGTTAGTATGTTGAATGCTTCTTGTCAAGAAAGTGCATTTTGGGCTGTACAGATGGCTTAGCAGTTAAGGTGCTTACCTGTGAAGCCTAAGGACCCAGGTTTGATTCCCCAGAACTCATGTAAGCCAGATACACATGGTGGCACATGTTTCTGGAGCTCATTTGCAGTGGCTAGAGGCCCTGGAATGCCCATTCTCTCTCGCTCTCTCTCTCGCTCACTCATAAGTAAATAAAAATAAAGTATGTATCAGAAAGAAAGTGCATTTTGTCAAATGCATCTTGTACCTGCATCAGTTGAGATGATCATGTGGCTTCTTCATTCAATGTGTTATATTTCACAGATCAAACATCCTGACCTTTATTTAAAGAACACATGCGACTTGGTCAGGGTACAATTTCTGCTTTGTTTTGTATTCATTGTTGTGATTTGTTTGGTGAATAGATTTTATGTTTCAGGGAAGTTTTGGTTCATAAAAAATTAAGTAAGAACATAAAGAGTTCAAGGACAATATTAATTAATTAATTTATTTATATGTGTGTGTTGGCAGGGGGAGAAGGTATGGGTGTGCCAAGGTCTCTTGCAGCTGCAAATGAATGCCTATCCAGCTTTACATGGGTGGCTGGGGGAATTGAACCTGGGCTAGCAGGCTTTGCAATCAGTTTGGTTTAACAACTGAGCCATCTCCTCAGTTCCCATATATATTCTATACATCTTCTCTTGTCACCCCCACCAATCTTCCCTGTTATCTATAGCCTAAACCAGAGTGTTGGATATATCAACTCATGCTCACATTAGAGTTCTCATAGTTTTGCATGCCCTGTGGGTTTAGGCACATTTTATAATGACATATTTACCATTATAGTATCCTGCAGAGTATTTTCACTGCCTTAACAATACTCAAAGCTCAGTTTATTCGCCCCTCCCTCTCCTCTCCCTGGTAACCACAGATCTTTTAACTGTCTCTGCAATTTTGCCTTTTTCAAAATGTCACCTAGTTGAAATCACACAGTATGTAGCCTTTCAGATTGGCTTGTTTTACTTAGTAATATGCACTGAAGGTTCCTCTGTGTCTTCCTGGCTTAATAGCTCATCTATATTTGGAGTTAATAATATTTCATTTTGACAATGCAATTAAAATGGGTTGATTGCTTTCATACTGTTGAGTTTTAAGAGTGCAGTGTATATTTTGGATAATAGTCCTTTATCAGATGATGTCTTTTATTAATAATTTCTCCCATTATGGCTGGTCTTTTTATTCTTCTAAGAGTATCTTTCACAGAGGAGAAAAATTGAATTTTCATGAATCTCAGCTAACCAATTCTTTCATAGAGCATGTCTTCAGTGTGGTATAAAAAATGGCATCAAACACAAAGATTTTCCTTTATACTATTTTGTAGAAGTTTTATAGTCTTACATTTTGAGATGAGCTTATTGTCTGTGCATAAGTTTGATTTGTATGCAGATGTCCAGCTACTTAGGCACACATGGTGATTTGATTCAGGTGTCCCTCATAAACGTAAGTATTCTGAATTCTAGGTTCCCAGCTCATGGAGATTTGGGAATTGATGCCTCCTGGAGGCAGTTTATTGTTGGGAGTGGGCTTATGGGTGTTATAGCCAGTTTTTCCATGCCAGTGTTTGGTGTACTCTCCTGGTGCTATTGTCTACCTGATGTTGGCCAGAAGGTGATGTCCACCCTCTGGTCATGCCATCATTTCCCCCTGCCATCATGGAGCTTCCCCTTCGAGGCTATAAGCCAAAATAAACCTCTTTTTTTTTTTCCCACAAGCTGATCTTGGTTGGGTGATTTCTACCAGCAATGTGAACCTGACTGCAACAGCACATCTGTTGAAATGAGTCTTTAAAAAAATTATTTTGTATTATCCTTGCCCCATTGTTAATGGTCAGTATGCGTGTCTGTTTCTGGGATCTCTCTTCTGGCCTTTCAATCTATTTGTCTGTTTCACCAGAATCACTTGCAAGA
The DNA here is from genome assembly GCA_036346955.1 of Dipus sagitta. NCBI lineage: Eukaryota > Metazoa > Chordata > Mammalia > Rodentia > Dipodidae > Dipus > Dipus sagitta. Next base: position 34,206,816 of record CM070779.1, read on the forward strand.
TTAGTGTATTTAATAGGCTTGAACTTGACCTTCAAAGAAGATAGCTGAAGGCACCACCCTAAAAACTGTTAAAGAAAAGCCATGCATGAACTTAAGGACAAAAAACTATGAGGAATGACCAGGAATGTTCCATCTATTATTTGATTTAAAAAAATCTGTTAATACTCTCCTCTTTTAAAAATGAGAGTTCTATCCAGGTGTGGTAGCTCATGCCTTTAATCCCAGCACTTGGGAGGCAGAGGTAGGATTGAGATTTGAGGCCACCCTGAGACTACATAGTTAATTTGAGGTCAGCCTGGACCAGAGTGAGCTCCTATATCAAAAAGAAAGAAAGACAAAAAGAAAGAAAAAAAGAGAGATCTAGATGCAAAGATCTGAATAAAAAGGATGTTATAGTTTCAATATGAAATGTCTCTGCATAGTTTAAATGTAAATTGTCCCCCACAGGCTGATGAATAATTGGTCCCTAGCTGGTGGCTTCATTTATGGAGAATGTAGAACCTTTTGGACATGGGGCCTACCTACAGACATAAGGCCAAAGGATCAGAGCTTGGGGGTCATAGTACTAACCCAAGTCTTCTTTTCTCTGTTCCACTGAAATGTAACTAGCAGAGTCGAAAGACTTCAGCACCATGGATGGACCCCCCCCCCCATGTCTTCAGTATCATGATGTACTGTATCCCTTAAACAGTGACCCAAAATAAACCATTACATTCTTTATGCAGATATATGGTCACAAAAAAATGAAAAAGATAACTAATGCAAGTGTCTTCTCCATCAATTTCTGTGTCCTGTTTGTTTTGGTTTTTGTTTGTTTGTTGCTAATGCACAGTACAATTGCCAGCTTCCAGAAATAATTAGATAATGATGTCATACTTTTTCATTCTGTCACTACCTGTTTATAGTGGGCTTATTTTGCCTTTCTCAATCCCTCCTCCAGTGTGAAGAAGAACAGATGGGTAGCTGAGTCTTTCCTTCTTCCAGGTGAATTAAAATCTGATAATCCCCCATCAACTTCCAATTAAAGTTCCCTCTGAAAGCAGAGTGAGCTAAGAAAACAGAATGTTCAGGCATGATTGGACACTGCGCCTATGATCCTCTTTTTGCTGGAGCACAAAGAGACTTTTCACCCAAATGCACTGTGAGGCCCTAGAGATCTCAGGAGTGCAATGCATAATAGGGTAGTGTCTTAATAAATTTCTGTTACTATAATAGCATAGTCAGTGATACATACTGTCTAGAGTAAAATCTTATCATAATAGTAATTTCATGTTGAGACAATGGACTAGGGCCCTGGTAGATCCTGAGAGATATTCTAAACTCCAAAGAGACACCTGTGCCCCTCCCTTCAAATACCAGACTATCTCCTTTTTGCTTCACTTGAAATATTGATGTGATTAATAGGGAAGCTTGAAGCTGACCATCCTATACACCCTCCTAAAACTCTTTTGTTTTTCCTTTCAAAGATGGGGGAATATTTGAGATAGAATGTTTATCTGATTTTCCTCAGACCTGGACTTGATTAAAAAACTGTCTCTATAATGGCATAACTTGTAAAAATATAACATTGACCTCCTGTGATGGATAAACTTGTCAACTTGGTTAGGTTAAAACACACCTAGGGACAGTACTATAGCACAGTTTGTAGGGGGTTGTACATGTGAGAGTGTTTCCAGAGATGAATAACTGACAACACAGAGCTACCATCATTTTTGTGACAGGAATTGCAAGACTGGAAATTGGATACATACTAGCTCATCCTAACCACCAGGGCTGAACACCAGCTAATCAGGACTGCTTTCATTTGCATGACCAGAATTGCATTCTAGAAAACTGCCTGCACAGTAGCTCACTCTACCCTCACAAAAAGGACTCTTCCAAAATGAAGACTCCCCAGGCCCCATCACCATATGCAGGCATATCTCTTATGGCCAGGCCCACCGTTCTCTTGACAGCCTTGGCAATGTGATAAAAACTTTTTTTTTTTTTTTCTACTCAGATCTGAAGGGCGAATTGTTTGGCCAAACTGCTTATCCCCTACCACAGAAACCACTTGACTACTATCGCATAGCCAGAATCCATGAATTCTGCCAATGTTTGCTCCCATGTCTAGGAGCACTGGTGTTTTGTGCATGTGCGTGTATTGTCACCACAGACTCCTGATGAATGAGGCACTCTGAGAACATTTGTTTTCCTTGAGTTACTGTTTACGTGATTCTGTGGGGTCAGGTTCTGCTACTTTATTTTCTTTCTTGAATAAGTTGCCTTTTCTTTTCCCCTTTCTTGTTGCTGTTTCTTTGCTTTCTTATTTATTACTTCTTATTGATACATATTTATTTTTGTGATTTTGTTGCTATTGTAGTTGAGAACTAGGAATTGAAAAACACAGCCAGTTCTTCCAATCTTTGCAGACTGGCTATGTCATCGGATAGATGTCCACTAATTAGCAAGGCTTGTCTAAGCTGTGGAGTCCATCCATGCAGCAGTATTATCCTCAGTCACTTTGTTAGTGCCCCTCTCATTTGTGGCTGTGTTGGCTTTCATAATTTCCTGATATATGGCACTGTTGTGTTGCAAATTCCTCAGAATTGAAAACAATAAAGAGCTATTGCCAGATTTATCAAAAGCAGCTGGGACCACTCATGAGAGACTCTCGAGACTGGGCATGTTGACATTCCTCCATAGAAGGAAGGGTATAAGAAAGGTTGTCAGACCTCGACCTGAGATCTCAGGCGCCCCCTGTGTCAGCTGTATGAAATGATGCATGAGGTCTCCTGGCATGGTTGGTGAGGAGGGAGAGAGGTGGAGTATATAAAGTTTATAAAGGTGCAAGATAAGAGGCAGTAAGTTCCACCTAAGCAGTTGTGGGGAGGTTGTCATCCATGCTGGGGTGAGACTTCTCAATATTAAGGCTGTTTTAGAGGTCTCCACTTTCCTATAAGCAGACCCTCATCCTACACTGTAAGTCACCCCAATAAACTCGTTCATTCACCAAAAATGGTCTTGATGCAATCCTGCTTTGGTCTGTCTGGGATGAATAGTCATGAGCTAGTAGTGATTTCCCAGGGAGAAAGTTTCACACAGCAAAAACTCATTTACTTTTGAATTTGTGAACTCCCAATGGAGTCTCTACTTGACCTCTTCTTGTATCCTGCAATGGTCTATTGTATTGCATCACTTTTAATTTATTGCTTCAGGCATCTACTACCTTTATCTAGCTTCTCTATAGCATCTAAGGTAAATTTCTACTGCTTTCCACATTATTTAATCAAGCTTGCTATTTGAATTAAGCTGCTCCTTCCATTCTGAGCTCTGAGTTGAGGGAAATAGTAACTGTGATAGTTTGGTTATAAAATGTCCCCCTGTTATACTCAGCTCCACATTGCTGAGATGAATATCCAACCAGACACAGTTTATGGGTGGGATGGATTTATTTCATGCTTACACAGTCCAGGGTAGCACCATCAATGGTGGAAGAAGCTGGCTCCCTTTCATAGATACAATCAGAGACATCATCAATAACTAGCACCACAAATGCAAATAACCAGAGCTCAAACTGCTCTTCATACAACTTGCAGGGCTGGACTCATATCTGAACCCAAATACACCTTAGGGCTGGCCTCCATGATCAGCCTCTGATAACACAACTCCCTCTAGCAGGAATCTACCTGCTAGGGTCTGAAGTTGCAAGCTCAATTTTAATAAAACATTTAAATCTATTGGGCCATACATACTTCAGAACAATGGGAGGGGTGGGGAAGAGTGAAGTAATGACACCACATTTCCAGTGTTTCTGAATTTGTCTTTCTTAAATGGACCTTTTCTTGATTTCCATAGTCTCCTTTTACCACAGCTCCTGGAAAGCTATCAACATAATATCACTTTGGGCTTTAAAATGTTTCCATAGCTTCGCAATCTACCATCACTCTACTACTATTTTTTTCTTTTTAAACTTTTTAAAAAATATTTTATTTTTATTTAGTTATTTATTTTACATAGAGAAGGAGGGGAGAGAATGGGCAGCCTCCAGCCACTATAAACAAACTCCAGACACACATGTGCCACCTTTCATATCTGGCTAACATGGGTCCTAGGGAATTCAAATACCTTAACTGGTAAGCCATCCCTCCAGCCCTCTTTTAAAACTTTTTATTGACTAGTTTCATAGATGAACAAATGCGCTTTGATCAAAATATCCTCCCCTATTACCTTCTTCTGTCTTTCTTTCCTCATATTCCTTACCCTAAATCCTTTCTTCTTCTCTACTAGTCTCTCTCACTTTTTTTTTTTAGTTCAGCAACAGTTTTTTATTAGATATGGACATATTTTGTATATAAACAACACATGTTGGTATCATCCTTTCCCTGCTCCTTGCCCCTTTTCTGAAGAGACTTTCCTCCTTTGGGATGTAGGTCAACCCCATGTGAATTATGGGTCATGCATTATGTGTGTGTGGTGTGTGTGGGGGGGAGGCAATGCCTCTGTGCAAAATGTCCCAAATTGTGGCTCTAAAAATCTTTCCATCTTGTCTTCCACAAAATTCCCTGAGCCATGCTGGAAGCATTTAAATCTACTCCAGTTATGGGTACTTAGGAGCTCTAGATCTCTGGTTTGGTAGGCGTTGAGTGTCCTCAGTGTCTATCTCCATCACCCTTGTGCTGATATCAGATTCACTAAGAAAGCAGCACTCTTGTTCATTTCAACTATTTTTTTTTGTTTGTTTTTTGAGGTAGGGTCTCACTCTAGACCAGGCTGACCTGGAATTCACTATGTAGTCTCAGGGTGGCCTTGAACTCATGGCTATCCTCCTACCTTTGCCTCCCAAGTGCTGGGATTAAAGGTGTGTACCGCCATGCCCAGCTCATCTACTATTTTTATTAAAAGATAGAGAGCCACCTCAGAGAAGTTACACAGATAGGGAAAAGGTTAAAATGAGCTAGGATTTGAATACTTGACATTTTCTGATGTAAAGGACCATGTCTATCCATACTGCCCTGCTGGGACTGTGAATTGCTTTATTTTCTGGGCCTCCAGTGTGTGTGCTTATACTGCATGGACACATCTTTGAACAAATTTCTTAGAAGTCAGAAACTTAAGCTACTGAGGATTGAATGTGTCCCTGCTAGAGTTCAGGGCTTGAAATTAAATGGCCAGCCAGGTGTGTTTGTACATTCCTGCACTGAGTGCTTAGGACACAGAGGTAGGAGGATCACTGTAATTTTGAAGCCAGCTAGGGCTACAATAGGAGGCCATGTCTCAAAACAAAGCAACCAAGCAGAAAATTTGAATGGCTAATGAGACAGGATGAAAAGGCAGGGCCCTTAAGAGGTGATCAGGTCCTGAGAACCCTTCCCCCATGAGTGAGACGCAAGATCTATTAGATTCCAGCTGCCTCCTTCCATGAGAGATCCCTTTCTAGAGAAGGTAACAAGATGGTGTCATTTTGAAGGGAACAGAAGCATTCACTAGACCACCAAACGTGTTGGTGTCTTGATCTTGAGCTGCCCAGCCTCCAAAACTATGAGATAATACATTTCTCTTCTTTCAAAACTTTTAAATTCATTTATTTTTCAGAATTAAAAAATATTTACTTTTTTTTAACAACTTCCATAATTGTAAACAATATCCCATGGTTATTTCTTCCCTCCCCCAAATTTCCCCTTTGAAACTCCACTCTATCATATTGCCTCCCCTTCAATTAGTCTCTCTTTTATTTTGATGTCATGATCTTTTCTTCCTATTATCATGGTTATGTTTAGGTAGTGTCAGGCACTGTGAGGTCATGGATATCCAGGTCATTTTGTGTCTGGAGGAGCACATTGTAAGGAGTCCCACCCTTCCTTTGGCTCTTACATTCGTTCTGTCACCTCTTCCACCATGGACCCTGAGCCATGGAAGATGTGAATGAGATATTTCAGTGCTGAGCACTTCTCTGTAACTTCTCAGCACCAGGGTGCCTTCTGAGTCATCCCAAGGTCACTGCCATCTGAAAAGAGAGGGTTCTCTAACCAAAAGTGATAGTAGCATTAATATATGGGTTTGAATATTAAGAACCACGCTTACTGGTCAGTTTAGTGAGTATGGTATATACATTTAGCCAGACAGAAGCAGATATTATACCCTTAGGGCTCATGTGTATGTATGTTTATGTATGGGTATAAAGTATGTGTGGTATTATATGTACAGATACATACCCCATGTTCATGTGTGCAGAGGCCAGAGGAGGTCATAAGGTATCTCTTATCACTCATCTATGTATATCCTTGAGATGAGGTCTCTCTTTCAGTCTGGAGCTGTTGTACATTAGCGAGCCTCAGGATTCCTCTGCCCCTGTTCCATGACTGGGGTTTTATATGGGTTCTGAGGAATTGAACTTTGTAGTGTCCAGCAGGCCCTAATGCTGAAAGGGCAAGCACTCTTAACTTCTGAGCCACCTCCCCAGCTCTAAATTTCTCTTCTTTATAATTTTTCTCAGTGTGTGGCACTTGCTGTAGCCACATAAAACAAAATAGGTCAGGGGCAAAGCTGCCACGCGTGGATGATGCAATTTTATGGCTGAGGAGAGAAGGGGGTGGTGTGCCCCTGAGCTGGCAATGGAACTGCAAGTAACCTGGCTGCTTGCTGATTTTTTGTCATGTGGTACATGTGTGGACAGGCAGCACGAGAACCTGCCAGAGAAAAGCAGAGAAAGGAATATTTCTGCCTACTCGTTTCTATCTCCTCATAAGACACACTTTCTCTGTGTAGTATCATTTTTGCTAACACAATTTCAGAAAGTTCACAACTTCAGATAGAAGGCACTTTCATAATTGCCAAGAACCGGAGTTCTCTTCCCATGAAACGGGAGACTCACCGGGGATCCGGAACTTGTCCATAGTCCTGAATTTCACAAAGGTGGTAGAGCTGCTGTATAGTACTGTGAGCTCACTAGAGGCCCCAAGACAGCCTTGTTCTCACCCAAAACCTGCTGGGGGGAGAAGCTACGAAAATGGAAAAACAAAACACATGTTCTCTGTTATAAAGAGACAGCATCAGAGTAGATGAGCTGATGCAGTGCTGGTGACAGAAGAGATATTTTAAGTTTTAAAGAAAGACACATGTGCCCCTCTTGTCAAGCATCTGATCATCACATTTTTTCTATCTTGCAAAATGAATGCTTAACAGGCACGCAGGAGCAGGAGCTCGAAGCTGGCCAACAAAGGAAAGACACTGAAGGCCTGTGTGCTACACCAGCCAACGAACCCAAAGCCCCTGCTTTACACCTATCAGAGGAATGGACCTGAACACAAAGAACTTGGTTAGGCTCAGAATCAGCAAGCATTTGTTTTTATTATCACTATTTCTTTTAGTTTTCCAAGGTAGGGTCTCACTTTAGCTCAGGCTGACCTGGAATTCACTATGTCGTCTCAGGGTGGTCTCGAACTCACAGTGATCCTCCTACCTCTGCCTCCCAAGTGCTGGGATTAAAGGTGTGCACCACCACGCCCGGCTTGGCAGGCATTTTTCCCCCAAGCATTCCATAGAACCCTTGAGACTCTTTGGGAAAATGGGGGATCTGTTAAGAACAGAACACCTACCCTATTGTCCTTGGGCTTAGACTCAAATGAAAAAGGTGTTTCCCCTCACCACCACCACCAATATCTCGCAGTTTTAGTGGAAGTGTAACAGAGCCTCTAGATAGATATAGGTTAGTAAATGAACCTGACCCAGTTTAGCACTTTTCCAGCCTGGGTCACTATGTCTGTTCCTGGCCTTCTCGGGGATATAATTAAAGTGTGTCACATGACACCAGCTCTCTTTATATTAGATAATGATCAAATATACAGGCAAAGAGAACTGGGCACATCGGAATCTCACTTTTGCAAAGCTTCATGGAAATAGTGATACAGCAAACCAAGTTCCCAGTTGCAATTACTAGAGAACTGGCCTTGGGAGAGGCAGCCTGAGGTTCATAATGCTTTCCTTAGAATATATCCCCAAAGAATTGAACAGAGAGCAGAGAAAGGAGAACAGAGATTTTAACAAAGTAGAAGAAGGAATGTACACCTGTGATAGAGGACAGAGAGGGGCAGTGTGTGACCTGTAATATCAGAGCACATTCTGACATCAAACTATGGAAAGGAATCTGCATATGCACATTGTAAAGAGCACAGCATGTGCGCATGGCTAAATGTGTGTTTCCTCTGAGCCAACCCCTAACCTAGATGTTGCCCAAATGGTGATTTGAGAGGAATGTGAGACTCAGTGTCCCCGGGAGTATGCCAACTCCTGCTACTCAGAGTTTGTTAATGAGGAAAGAGTGCAAGAATCAATAAGGAGAGAAGCATCAATGCCACAGATCTCAAAGGGACCACCTGACCAGAGGGACAAGACTAAACTTTGAAATAATTAATTGCCTTTGTTATCGTTCCCAGTGAAGTATGTGAGCCAGGGATAGCTGGAAGAAGACAGATCATTTAAGACTTCATTCCTCTAGCATCTCAGATTGCCAGCTCTCTGAATAAACCTCAGCTTAAAAAAGTCAATTCTTCCCTCTGCTCATTGGCATCTGTAGTGACAGGCAACACGAATTCTGGTAGTTGTGATGAATAGGAGATAGAAACTGGCTAGGCAGCTTAGGGTAAGTAGATCCCCAATGAACAGTCTTGTCCTGACTAAAAGTGGGAAATGTCACTGAGCCTGCTAGAACCTGAGTTTTTCCATCTTTCTTTCTTCCCTGAAAAGTTATACCCTCCAGGAAAGATTTCTAGGAGACTAAGCTTGCATCCTTCCTATAGAACTAATATTTCTGGGAATATTTCCCCTTTCATAGAAACCCTGATCCCTACCTAAGACTTCTGGGAACATTGCCCCTTTTCTAGTAATCCTACCTATGAACCTGCTAAACCTTGTCTTTTTCTCCTAAAGCAATTCCCCTTTCCAGAAAACAAACAAACAAAAAAAAAAAAACCTAACCTGAGTCATCTGAGTGAATTGACCTCCTCATTGGGTCCTCCTTCCTGTCCCTCAGAAGTCCCTCCATTTTATCAAGCTCTGATAAACTCCTAAGTTCTATACTTAATCCTCTTGTGGTCTGTGAGTTTCATTCATCAAAGTCATATGACAAGCATCCCAAAAGGCCAGTGTTTAAATTAAATCTTGTTGGTGACCATTGAGTGTCGGGTGCTTCAGCTCCTCAACTAGTGTCCACTAAAGACCCATGATAAGGCTCCAACACTGTCAAGGACACCTACAAATTCCTACACCACTTTGGTTACATATTCTTAGTGACCATGGCAGCATGGCTTTGGGACTCTCCTGTAAGTCACTGAGTTGTCTCAAATGAAAGCTGGCCATGATTGGAAAGCCCTGAAGTTACAGAGAACCCAAATGGTCACCAAGAAATTTCACTTAGGGACTTTTCCTTTCCCACCTTGGCATTTTCTGTGGCCTTCACACAACATGTTGAATCATACTTTAGATATTTTTCCTCAGGTTAAGTCTTGTCTGACCTGTGCTTGAAAAGTACTTTCTGTTGTGGGTTTCCTTTGCAGGAAAGAAAGAAATTTTGCCTCTCGTTTAAATGTACCTTTCTATTCTGTTTTTCTCTGTTCCTTTGCTCTATCTGCTTTATGTCTGAGCTCTGACTGTTAGAATGGGGCAAAATGGTTCAGCTATGGTTATGATTAAATGGAAAAGAAACATGGCATATGTGGTGGTTTGAATGAAATGTTCCTCATTTCCCCAAAATGTGTTTTGAATAGCTTGTCTCCTTCTGGTGGTGATTTGGGAATTGTGGGGCCTTAGGGAGGTGGACTTTGCTGGAGGAGGTATGTTCCTGAGGATGGGCTTTGGTATAATATAGCCCAGCTCCAAGCCCAAGCCTAGTACTTAGACTATTTCTTCCTGCTCCTGTGTAGATGTGATGCTTGCATACCTCACTTTTATGACTTCTTCCTAGCTGATGTAACAAGAAGTAATGCCCTATATCTGTCCGTGTCACATCAAAACACAAAAGGCTTTGGATAACCAAAAAGGTACTCAGCAAAAGGAACACCTCTGGTGGTATCACCATAGCAGATTTCAATATATACTATAATGTCATAGTAATAGAAACAGCATGGTACTGGCCCCAAAACAGGCACATAGATCAATGGAATAAAAACCCAGGTATGAGTTCAAGTTACTACAGCTACCTGATTTTTGACAAAGGGGTAAAAAATGCTCACTGGAGAAAAGACAGCATCCTCAAAAAATGGTGCTGGAGAAACTAGCTAGCCACACGGCATTCTACAAAGGTACACTTTCTTTTTTAAAAATTGTTTATTATTTATTTATTTATTTGAGAGTGACAGAGAGAGAGAGAGAGAGAGAGAGAGAGAGAGAGAGAGAGAGAGAGGGTGAACCAGGGCCTCCTGTCACTACAAACAAACTCCAGCTGCATGCGCCCCTTTGTGCATCTGGCTAACGAGTATTCTGGGGAATTGAGTCTCAATCTGGGGTCATTAGGCTTCACAGGCAAGCACTTAACCACTAAGCCATCTCTCCAGCCCAACAAAGGTACACTTTCTAACTAAACTGACAAAGCAATGTTTTTGAGATGCCAAGGTTTTCCCACAGGACTGACAAAAGTAAAACTATTCTCTGTATTCCTCTCTCTCTAACACACACAAATAAATAAATAAATATAAAAATAAAAATGAACTGGAGGGATAGCTTAGTGGTAAAGGCACTTGCCTGTGAATCCTAAGGACTCAGGTATGATTTCCTACAATTCATATAAGCCAGATACACAAGGTGGTGCATGCATCTGGGGGTCCTTTATAGTGGCTGAAGGCCCTGGCACACCATGCTCTCCCTCTTCCTCTCTCTTTCTCTCTCTCTCCCACACTCTGTATTTACCTCTCTCTTTCTTAGATAAATATAAATAAAAAAGTAAAAGTAAATAAAATCCATTCCAAGTAGTCCTGATGTCACATTCACTCTTTCTGCACATCTTAGTTGCTTAAAATTGCCACAAAAGGCCTTATTGGCACTAACTCCTTGATGTCCATCACTTACCCTCCACCATGGGATCAGAGAAATCAAGAAAAATCTCATCTCTGTGATAAGGGCCGTCAAAGTCAAACCATCAGATGGTTAATCAGTGGTGTCTTCAGAGAATATTGTTCACAGACAAGGAAGGAAATTGTCACAATTGGAATAAAGTCCCACTGGGCATGGTGACACCTGCCAGCACTTAGAAACCAGAAATTAGGAGGATCACACATTTGAGAACAGCCTAGGCAATATAATGAGACCTGTCTCAAAGCCAACAACAAAAATGGACTCACTTTTGCCAGACCTTCCCAAAGTAACTAAGGCCAAGAGGTTATGGATGATGGAGCAGTAATTCTTTCACATGGTAACCTAACACTGAATGTATTTTAGCTTTGGCTCCTAAATTGTCTTTTCTTAGCTCCTGGATTCTCAGCAGTATAGGCCTGAGGAACTCCTTCCTAGTTTTCCTTTTAGAAATCATTTTCAACATACTTGTCTACTATTGCATATGGTGTAGTCTGATGTACACAGCTTTATGCCAAAAAGCTTCCTTAGTGGTAAGAAGTCATGCTTGCAATCAATTGGAAACGTGGTAACAGGATGCCAATTTCTCATGTGATGTAGATCTTATGGATACAAGAGTTACTACTGACAGCAGGTAATGATAGGGAACAGATGGGGCACCCTGTAATCTATATTATCTGAGCACATTTATACATAATATTGTAAAAAATAATCTGCATGTACATTGTAAATACCCCAGCCCAGACTTTCTACAAATGTTCTGTTCCTTCTGAGTTAACATTTGATCTAGATGTAACCTGGATGGCAACTTGGGAGGAACTCAAGTCTCACCAGCTTTGCGAACATGCCAGCTCCTGCCACACAGAGAGAGATGTTGATGCGGGAAACGTTCAGGGGACGACAGCCTGAACCTCAGAAACAAGAGTGGACACTTGATCAGAGGGACAAGACCAAACTTGAAAATGACTAATTGTCCTTACTCTGGTTCCTTAAAAAGAATGCGAACTGAAGATGGCCCAGGGAAGTGGCATCTCAAGGATAGCCACCTTCTCTTTTCCTCCCCACTCTTTCCTTGTCTTATCCTGCAGTGCCAGCATGGACCAGCACACCCAACTCTCATCACTGCAAGGTAGAAAGGATAAATTAAGAGCGCAGGGAAAGGAACCCATTGCCCAAGAATTTGATTTAAGTCTCTTATTGGCTAAGAGTCAAGGATTTTAATACAACTAATGGAAGATCACCATAAAGACTGCTTGCATAGAGATACTATTTATTTTAATAGAGATATTTCAAATATGATGTTATGATAGCAATGAACCATACTTAAAATCAAATGTACATGATCTTTAAGTTCCGTCTCATTCCTTTCTCATCTGTAAACCTGTGATTTTTTTCCCAGAATCTCATAAATAAGCTTAGGAGATATGTTGCAGTGAAAGCAAGTGCCTTACTCCCTGGTGACCTATGTGTCGTGGGAATTTCTTTGGCTTTTTTGACCTATTTTAATCTTATCAGCCTGTATTGTACACATAAAAAAGAAACAAAAAACATTGGGATTTCATTTAGTAAAGAGTTCTTTAGAATAATATGAATATACTTAACTTTTTACATCCTTTAAATAATATAACTTCAGAAGTCACACACCTGATTACTTAAACCTGGTGTGGTAGAGATCACTTGGGAGTTGAAGTCAGGAGGATCGTGAATTGAAAGATATTCTTAGCTAGAACCTGCCTCAAAACAAAAACAAAAAGTGACACATTTGATTCTCCCTTAAGAAGAGCACACCCACTTCAGGGTGAGCACTAAAGCTCTTCTCATATGTCTCTGTGCCCTTGTCTCAACGCATGCTTGAATCTATTGAAATCTTTTCCTAATAAACTACAATTTTGCTTCATGCTTACTGATTCTGAATCCAAGCTACCACTGAGGAGAGGTCTCAAATGAACTCATCAGGCTGCTACAGCCAGAAGCTTTGAGCTCTGTCTCCTGCTGCTGCAGACAATGTTAACTCACACAGCACAGTAAACTTGGTTTATCTCCTAACTCAAGGTCCAAGCTGACCTTCACAGATGAGATTTACTCCCTTCTCTTCATTCAGCCTATTTTGTTCTTTGCCTGGAGAGGGGACTTAGCAAAGATTTATTGTGTGGTTTATAGTAGATATTGTTACAGATGGCTCCATTAAGTTTTATTTTATTTTATTTTTTAGTTTCTCCCTGTAAGCCATCATAGCACGCATCCCTAGGCACATTATATTATAGGTAAAAGAAACTTAAAGAAGTTAAATTTCTAACCCAGGACTTCTGTGTCAGCTGCTACTGCTGGGGTGTTCATACCTTCAGGGAAGGTGTAGGTAAGAGGGGTCCCTGCCCTGAAGGAGGCTGGGTCAGTTCAGTTTATACTCCAGGGTTCTGGGAAGAATCACCAGAAACTTCAAAACACAGTTTTCTTGAAATACCTTTCTAGTTTTCCCAATGACTATGTTTGTTTCAGAAATCAGGTTTCCTGGTCACTTTGTCTGTCCACAGAACTGAGAATGGGACTGTGCTGCATGTAGTTCAGGAGATGATCTTACTTCACACTTCCTGCTTGCTGGAATAGCACAAATGTTACCATAGTTACCTCGTACCCCAGGAGAATGACAGTGCTCAATTTAAGGCAATTCAGGAACGTATTAACAGCAGGTGAATGACCACTCATTATAGAGAGATCCCCTACACTCTCCATCATTCAGATCTTAGGAAGAATGACCTAGGGATGAGCTTGAGTCTTAAATGGGAAACTTAGCCAAGTACCAGAAAGAAACGGAAACCCATTCAAGGCAGTTCAAACATCAGTAATTCTCGTTGCCACAAAGTCTTGTTGGAGCTCAGAGACAAACAGCTGGTCTGTGGATCTATAGGTAGTTCTGCTTGTCCACAGTAGTGTCCTGTGATCATCAGGTGAATCTGGCAGGCAGGGTTTCTCAGCTGTGCAGGGCTTTGCCCAGGACAACAGGGTGAAAGGACCCTGGTCCTTGTTAATGCTCATGCTTCAACAGTCCCATCTTGTTCTCCTGGTGGAGTAGAGGCATTCAGGAGGTGCATCATTACTTCTGTCACATTCTACTGACCACAGATCATTACAGAAAAACCCAGATTTGGAGGTTGGGTTTTATATCCCAATGGGAAGAGCTATAGAGGGCAAAGATGCAGGGAGGATTGGACACTTGACCATCTTGCCATCAGTCTTCCAGGGATTTCAGTGACAGGACTTACAGGCTGTCAGGGGAAATGTCAGGAACTGGACACACTAGTCTTGTCATCCTTTTCTGCTGTCTCAGGGAGATCGTGTGGATTCCATTTCTGTGTGCTCATAATGTCTTCTGTGTCCACATCTCTTACCTACCTTCCTCCAAAGGCCCAATATTTGTTTCTGGTTCCTATCAGGCTTGTGCTCACCTATCTTTCTCTCTCTACTCTGTCCCCTGCCAATGTTAGCTCCACACGGAGATGACCACACAGGCCACTAGACTTGACTGCTCTAGTGGTTTGTACACATTCCCAGTTGTATTAGGATTCTCCAGAAAAGCAGAGCCAATAGACTGTCTACATGCAAGAGAAAGACTCTTCCCTTTCTCTGAACTTTTATTCTACTCAGGCCTAAACAGGTTGAGTAAGATACATATACACTGGGGATATTAATCTGTGCTTCTTAGTCTACTAATTTAAAAGGTTACACTTGTCACAAAATACCACTATAGAAGCATTCATATGACATCTAAAATCCTCATGGCTCATTCAATCAGGCTGACACATAAAATTCATGGTTTGATATTTCACATGAAACCAAATGTTTTATTATTCCACTGGTTCTTCAGGAGTGGAAAGTAGAAGGAAATGGAAGATGAGTGGTCAAGATCCCATTCCAGACAAGGAGATACGAGCCTGGGTGTGCATGCTGTGTCCAGGCTTACCTTCATACAACCTGGATGCAACACCAGGTTGCTCCCATAGCCATGCATGTTTTTCTAAAACCAGAGGTATGGTCAGAGATGAACCTCACAGCTCTGACTTTTAAGCTCAGTTCTTGGAGATATTCAAATTATCCCACATTTAAAATTTAGATTTACAGGTGTTTTTTGTTGTTGTTTTGTTTCATTTTTATCTCTAGCATTGCAGAACCCAGGTAGCCTCATGGAGAGGAAGTGGTAGGGCTGTTGAATGCAGGTATGCGTGGTAGAGCACTGAGTGCTTGCTGGGTGGATTAGGCATGTGGTCCTGACTTCCTTGATCAATTGTGGACAACCTCACAGTCTTGAAGAACCCATGGTCAGAAAGAAGCTGGGGATATGTGTGAGGTTTCTGATTTGAATCTCAACAAGGAAATTCATCTGTTCAGTATAAAATTGTTGTTCATGTCCAGCATGGCTTTTATTCCCAGTATAGTGGTTTGAATATGAAATATCTCTATAGACTACCATGTTTGAACAATTGGTCGTGCTGCAGATGGGGCTGTTGGGAATCTTTCAGAGATGAAAGCTTGATAGAGGAAGTGGGTTGTTGTGGTAATAGGGAGGGGTAGGCCCTGATACATACATATACATATACATATATGTATACATATACATATGTTCATGAGCAAGCGCCCATCACCATGCTTTGCCCACCATGACGGACTGTATCTCTTCAATTTGTGACCAAATCCTTTCCTTCCATTGTTTCTTGTCAGGTATATGGTCACAGTGATGAGAAAAGTAATTAACAAACCTGCCACTCCTGCCAATGAAATTCCATTCAAAGTTCTGCTTTACACACACACACACACACACACACACACACACACACACACACACACAGAGTTGTAAAATAAGTTCCTCTGGTGCTCACAGTGTGAAATACTCAATAAGGCCAAGATTCCAGACTCTGTCTAGGAAAGATATCTGTGTGCTGACCATGTACAGACATCGTAAAGTGGATGGAGGATAAGGTGGTGAGCAGGACTCATGCCAGCCTGCTTAGTGAGAAGCTCAAGTTCCAGGTCTCACTATATAGAATAGGATGACCTTGAACTCTGAGACCTCTTGTCCTCTTGTCTTAGCCTCTTGCATGCTGGGGTGAGACATTGAATCACTGTGCCCAGATACAATACATATCTTACTATGACAAGTGTGGTCTCCAACCCTTAGTAGAAAAGCAAATTCTCAGGGCCAATCAGAGACCAGCTAGGTCAGAGACAGACTCTGTGGTAGGCTCAGGGGCCCATGTTTCACTGTCCAGGATGTTCAGGAGATTCCTCTGCAAGTTTGCTTCAGTTTAAGATGTACTGGACTATGGGAAAACTCCCAGAAAACAAGCATGTAAGCAAATGAATAACCAACAGCATTTTATACAGTGATGAAGTGTGAACAAAATAGCAAGGGGAACATGTGTAAATAATGAGAAAAGGTACAACAAGGTGTCACACTGGCCTGGAACCAGAGCAGTGATGTACCATGGGTAATGTGGGCTGCAGATATGCTAAGCCGAAGGAGAAAAAGGACAAATGTCGGATTCAGTAATGAGCTCAACGTGATGGATTGGCTTTAGGCATCAGTGGGGAGCTAAGGCCATGAGTGGGAAAAGTAGGGAAGGGGGCTGAAGGAGGCAGTATTGACATTGAGTCCTGCCTGATGTGAATACCCTCAGACTGCTTTTAAACAGTACGTCCACATCATCTGATTTAAATTTGAAAAAAAAAAATCTTTTACAAGGTGGAGAATAGGTGTTTTTTGTTTTGTTTTGTTTTGTCTTGTTGCTATCATTCCTAAGATATACAAATACAGTAAGACTGCTTTGCTATTGGTTCTCTCTTGACTCCAGGACTCATCATCATATCCCAGAGCCTTACTCTACCTGTACTAGATTCTTTGAGTTCTGTTTCTGGAGACTAGCAGTTCTCCCTCAGTGTCCCAACACTACCATGAGTTTTGCCTTTGTGAAACAGCTGATTTACTTACAACACCACTAAGTGGAACAAGCTGTAAATTTCTTCCAGTAAGTTCATATCTGTTTTAGGATGTTTGGAGATGTTTAATTTAAAATGTTCTCTAGGAAATGTGCTATCATTTGTATTCCTTTATTTATTTATTTAAAAGCAGAGAGATACAGACACAGAGAGAGAATGGGTGTGCCAGGACCTCTAGCTGCTATAAACAAACTCCAGACACATGCACCACTTTGTGCATCTGGCTTTACATGGGTACTGGGGAATCAAACCTGAGTTGTTAGGCTTTGCAGGCAAGTGCCTTAACTGCTGAGCTATCTCTCCAGTCCTTGTTTGTATTCCTAATAAAACTGCTGCCATTCCTGGGTGCACAACACATGAAGCTACCTCATTTCCCTCCTCCAACTCGAAATAACCAGAATCAGGCAGAGTTAAGAATACCTCTCTTGTGCCTGCTTTGAGGCTCCAGCTGTTCAAAAAGTTATGGACCACAAAGAATCCTCATTATGGCTTAAGTATGAAATGTTTCCCATGACTTAGGTGCTGAATGATTGGTTCCCCACACTTAGAACTATTTTGAGAGGTGCTGGAAACTTCAGGAAGGTAGGACCTACCTGGAGAAGTAGGTCCCTGCATGTAGGATCCCAGTCCCATCTCGTATTTTCTGCTTCCTGCCCACCACAAAAGTCATTGCCTTCTTCTCTACATGTTCCCAATGCCACGATATTCAGGCCAAGTGCATGGAGCCAAGAAACCATAAACTGATCCTGTGAAAGCTGAGTCCAAATGAGTCTTCCCTCCTTCAAGATGTCTCCCACACATTTTTGTTAAAGCAATGAGAAAATTAACTAATGCAATCATGAAGGTAGAGGCTGCCCATCGATTCTCCCCCTACCCCAGGAATACATGTGGAATCTTTCTCCACTATGGGAGTAAGACTCCACATAGCCAGTCACAGAGGTCTTGCCTCATCCCAGAAGCCCCCAGACAGGTGGAGAGAAGTCAGTAGTGCTGAGATTCTGAGAAACAGCTGCTATTTTATGGGTGGAGAGGAGGGAAAGTGCCATGCTCACTCTTCTTGTCAGGTGGGGGTCTCCTTTCTCCTGCCTGCTCCTACTATTCCTACTTCAATGCCTATCTCAAGTGGCACTTGAAGTTCTTGGCAGCTGTTTGTATTTGGGTGTGTGCATTGTTGGAAGTACTTTCTATATCCTTGCTGGTTGACTGAATTCCCTGAGGACAGCTCTACTAGCACCCACTGTATTCCCCAGCAGGTGCCTATTCAGTTTAAATGGCTTTTTCGTTGAGACAAGATGCTATAGGTTTATCTGCAGAGAAAAAACATTCCCTAAGCTCTATTCTGGCCTGTCACATTCTGCTTTGAGCCAAATGTCCCCATCTCCTTGTTGGGTCCTATTTGTTTGACTTATTTTTTCCTCTTGGAGTCTCTTGGAAAATGGCTTGATTTTTTTTTTTTCTGACTTACTGGAATAATAACTGGCCATTTAAATATAAAGAAGCCACGTGAGACTGTCAAGGGCATCCTCTCACTTTGGTCACAGCACTGATATGTCTAGGCCTGGGTTGTGCCCCACAGTCCTAGAAGAGCAATTTTGTGAGAGCTTGAAGGCTAATGTGTTCCCATTTAACTAAATCCTTGAGCTCATGCTATCCACTGGATTTCTCAGCCCTGTGAAATTCATCTAATGAGCTTGTCTTTCTTGTGATTGATTTTTTTAGACGAGAGCCCAGTAGAAAGTTCAAGGCCCTTCCAGAATGTGAGTCTATACAGATGACAGTAAGAGGCAGCCACAGCCTGCAGAGTTTTTATTCCTGCCAAGTAGGAGGACCAGTGTGTGTCAGAGAGTGAGACCATGACAAGGCAGCAGCTTTGAGTCCTGGCTTAAGAGGACAGGACACATACAGTGATGAGTCAGGGCGAGCTCAGTCAGAGATGCTGATGCAGTGATGTTTAGGAGGTTGCTGTACTTTCCCACCTGCTCTTCAGTTTCTGCAGTCTGTGCTCAGTCTTTGTCTTCAGACACATCTTTGTCTTTAGAGCTTGTCTACTGCCATTACAATGGGCCTGTGGGTTCACATTTGTCAGTGTGTGGAATTCATTGAAAACACATCAAAGAAAAAGAAAGACTGACTTGCACTTAAATAGCTTGAGATTCAGAAGCTAGTTCTATTTTCTGTTTTCTATTTTGATGTCCAAACTCAGCAAGTGTGCAGTCTGCCTATTCCTTTATCGAAGCCGCATATTTTTTTAAATAAAAAATCACTTATATTATGCAAAGCTAAAAATGTACTAGGAACAAATATTGATTTTCCTCATCTTATTTGGCACTGCATATTTGCATAGTGTTTCACAGCCCACCATTAACTAATAGCTGAGGCGTCCATGTGGGAACAGCAGCAATGAGCCCATTAGTCAGAGAAAATAGACAGAGCCAGAATATCAAGTACCCACCCTGCAGGATTGTCATTTCCCATCTGTCTGTGGGGCTTGCCTGTGACAGCTGATCTCTGCATTCGGTCCTCATTTATGAAGGAGGAGATCTGCCTGGGAAAAAGGACTCTTTTCAATTCATTTTTATGAGTTGTGTGACCGGTGTTAAAGGACAAGAATGCAGCTATTATTTATTGAAAATGTGGCTCATTCACCAGATCTACTAATGTCTAGGGGATACTTGGACTCGTGTGTAGCAAGACCAACACTGGCTTCCAGGGATATCCGTGGGAACCCACTACACACTCCTCCTGGACTTCTCACGGATATGTAGGGAGTGTAAGCTGACCTCACACATCAGAGCACCTGTCCCTGTCCACCCCTCATCACCTGCATATATTCAAGGATTCCTTCAAGTCTGGCATGTCTGTAAATCCCAGAGTTGTGGATTTATGTAATGTAAAACCAGTGGGGGAAATACAAGGGCCTCAGATACCAGAGCAGTCACAAATCAAAGAAGACTATGATCATACCCACTCGGTGCGTGTAATTTGGTGATTTTGGTGATTTGGTGTAATTTTGTGATGTCAAAGGTCAGAACAGTGCTCCACCCAGGGAACCATCAGCTTGAGCCCCAGCTTAGTCTCTAGAAGCTGCCTCAACCCCAGTGGCCACAGGTAGTTATGCAAAGAACCCAGAGGCATATGAGGAATGAAATATAGGTGGCCCAGGGGTACCTCAGAGTATGTTTTCCTTGCTTCTTTTCATCTGGCCGGAGATAAAAGCAAGAGGTGGTAGTAGTAGAGAGCTGAAGGTGGGGTTCTAGGAAAAATGGACAGTCTTAGAGCCCCATAAAGACCACAAAGTTAATTATTTGTAGGACGCTTATAAGGGGTAAGCTTGGGAACTCTGATAGGCATCCTGACTCACATGGGTTAGGACCTTTGACACAGATGGGTTAAGTGCCCTGGCTTGAGTGGGCTAAAGAAGCCTGTATGAATGATGGCCTAGGGTGAGGATAGAGGAGGGCTATGACCCTTATGGTGTGGAGGTGTCTTGTGATGGGCTTCTTAGCAGATAGGTTTATGGGAGTAACAGCTACATTCTGGGAAAGGAGTAATGTAGCAGGATCCTGATGGCATGTGGTAGGCAGCCAAGGCCTCAGGCTGGGTGACTCAGATCCTGGGACTAGAAAGATAGGATTTAGGGGCGGGAGAGATGGCTCAGTGTTAAGGTACTTGCCTGCATCATCTAATGACCTGAGTCCAATTTCCCAGTACCCATGTACAGCCAGTTGTACAAAGTTGTGCATGCATCTGGAGTTTATTTTCAGTGACTAGAGGCCCTGGCATGCTCATTCTCTCTGTCTCTGTCTCTGTCTCTCTCTCTCTCTCTCTCTCTCTCTCTCTCTATATATATATATATATATATATATATATGTATATATATATATATATGTATGTATATGTATAATCTGATTGCACATAAATAAATAATATTAAAAACAAAAGAGAAGATTTGCATGACCCAGAAGGTAGGGTAATATCTTGGACTTCCTTTTAAAAGAAGCATCTACATTCCAAGTAAAGCTAGTTTTGTACACTTGCACAAACCCCTGAAGCAGTTACAGAGTTGATGCTATCATGTTCAGGGACAGCTAGCAGGCAACATCTGGGAATTCCCTTAGCATGCATCAGGACTTAACTCATCACTTTTGTTCTTCTACAGACTACCTTTCTCCCAAGTTGGGAGCCAACTAAGAGGACAAGAAGTAGGACAAAGTCTATCCTTATTCCCCAGTTGTCTAAGTTATGACTCTAGACTATGACAGAGAGCCAAAACAAAAATAGGATACTTTGCCTATAGAATAAAATATGTGAGAAAATAACGACACTCACCAGATCTCCAGAATGGATTATGCCATCTCAGTGTTTCCTGATATTGGTCAGGATTGCATGCATTTCCAACACTCCCTTGGACCAATGGACCAAAGTAAATACCCTCTATTTCCTTTTCTCTTATGAGAAATGTGTTCGTTTGAGGTTTGGAGTCTGTGCTCTGGAGTACAGAGGGCTCAAGAGCAGCTGGGCATGAAAAGACACGGAAGCATCATTCCTCAGCAGGGTGATCTCAGGCTAAGCTTGGTAGGTCAGGAGACTGGCAGGAGGTCTGCATGTGAGCAGGTTTGTCAGATGTGGGAAAAGTTGTTGCTGACCCTGGCTGAGCCTTCTGTCATGTGGGAACAGAAGAGTCAGAGCACTGCAGGTCAGGTGTTGGATCCAGATAGACAGAGATAAAGAGGACCCCGGGTTCTATTGGCTGTATGTCCTAGTCCCTTCTCTGGCAGAAATGCACTTTGTGGAGGTACAAAATAGACAAGATAAAATAAACAAGGTGTATGTATCTTCTTCTTTCTTCTTGCAAAGCTACTGGTATTTGAACCCCTTCTAGGTCATTCTGTACTCTTTAGAGTCTAGGATCCAGTCTTGGTATACCACCTCTCATGACCATTTACTGCTATCTTTGTGGGCCAATCCCTGGAGCAGAAGCTCAACAAGGCCATTGACTGATATTCTTTTCCAAGTCCTTGTCCATTGAAAGTACATTGCTAAAAGCCTATGAGGGTCTTGCCTCACCCTGGGGTTGGCCCCAGAACTGTCATATTAGTAACATACATAGTCTTGTGTGCTACTGGATGAAAAACAAGTCTCTTAATGTTTCTTATCACAATGAAAGAGAAGTGGAGCTGAGGTTAGGATTGACCCTATCTCCAAGGGAAAGGGTGACCCACTGGGCCTTATTGTGGCAAAACGAGACATTGGAATAAGCTGAGGAATGATTTCTTCCTGTCAGTGCTCAAGAAATGATAAGGAACATTATCAGCACTCCACAAAATTCCTGCTCACAGGTCTCAGGACACCAGTACACAGGAGCAGCATCTTGAGTATGTGGCCAGGCCATAGTACTATTAGTTTTCCTTTGTCTTTTGTTTCTTTTTAAAGATTTTATTTTTATTTATTTATTTGAGACAGGGCTGATGACATTGCTCAGTGGTTAAGGTGCTTGCTTACAAAGCCAAATGACTCAGGCTCAAT